>JAGIQG010000003.1:69558769-70254219 GCA_024679065.1 Sphyrna mokarran | reverse complement strand
ATGTTCTATGTTCTATGCTATCTCCACTCACACTGTCTGCACCTTTAAGAGTTGATTAGCTGTAAAGACTCGCATTTTAATCAATATTCTGTAAACTGAGTGTGTGCCTTTATATGCCCTCTTTGTGATCAGAATTCCCACTCACCTGACGAAGGGGCAGTGTTCCGAAAGCTAGTGGTGTTTACTACCAAATAAACCTGTTGGACTTTAACTTGGTGTTGTGAGACTTCTTACTATGATTACATAGCTGCCAGGGGCATTTTAATGAAAGAGGACTCTGTTTTCTGGGGTGATCACTCACTCTCACTTCCCATGGATCCCTTAATTCAGGTGACTGCCTTGTGCTGTATTGTCTCAAAGAGTTGTAGGCTCACTTTTAATAACTCAAGACCCTAATTTCTCCAGAACTCTTTAATAGGGAATTCTGAAGGAGGTTAACTCAGAAGAGTTATTTCTGCTATAACATATATAGTAAGTATCTTTTATTCTGAGGAATTTTTGTTTAGTCTAAATAATCCTTGGAGGCAGGACATTTTATTTTAAAACACCAAAGGGATTTTCCAGCCTTGCCACCAGTGGAATCTTCCAGTCCCATGTAATATAACCCCTGCTGCAAGTTTCCCAGCCGGAGTGATGGGCAAATCATATAAGACACCATAGACTTCGACAGGACTGGAAGATCCCACCAGTCATGCTGTAGGAATGCTGGAACATTCTAGTCCAAATGTATAGCTAAGACAGCTGACTTAACTCATTGAATGACATAAACTTCGTTTTAGTCTCGGATTAATGCCGATAATAATATCAACCAAATACTGGGAGTGAATTCAGTAGATCCTTAAAACAGGTACAGAGACTCTTAAAATTTATGAACATTGACAGAAAGTAATCAACAAAACTAATAGGATACTGGCATTTATATATAGAGACCTAGAATACAAGGAAGTGGAAGTCAGGCATGTGGCACAGTTATTAGCACTGCTGCTATACAATGCTAGGATCTAGTTTGATTTCCAGCTTTGGTCACTGTCTGTGCAAAGTTTGCATGTTTTCCCTGAATCTGCGTGGGTTTCCTCCAGGTGCTCTGGTTTCCTTCTATAAGTCCAAAGAATGTGCTGGTTAGGTGTATTGGCCATGCTAAATTCCCCCTCAGTGTACCCAAGCAGGTACTGGAGTGTGGCAACTAAGTGTTAATGTAAGCATACTTGTGACATTAATAAATAAACAAACAAACAAACTGGCGGAAATGTACAAAGACCTGGTTAGACCACATCTGGGATACAGAGGGCATTCTAGGAATCAAAGGGCGAGCAGAGTAAAAGTACCAGAATTATATTTGACTTCCAAGAGTTAAATCATGAGGTGAGGTGACTCAAACGAGGGTGGTCGTCCTGGAATTTAAGTGGTTAAGGAATTGTTTCATTGAAACGTTTAAGATATTGAAAGGAATAGTTAGGATAGATCAAGAGTACAGCTGGATGGGGAATTCAAGTCTAAAATTTGAGGGCAGACTTTTCAGGAGTGACGCTGGGAAATATTTCATTGAAAAATCAAGTAACATTTTGGAAATCTCTTTCCACCAATGGCAAATGATGCTTGAGAAATTATTAAATTTTGATTTGAGATTCATAGACTTGAGGGGAAAGGGCAAAGACAGGTAAATGGAGTTAGATTTGAGTACAATGATCTCACTGAACAGTAGAACAGGCTTGAGGTGCTACACTGGGCCAGATTCTCCGACCTCTCCCACACCTGGGATTCTCCGGTTCCGGTGCAGTGAATGTGGATTTGGCTTTGGACTAAATTCTCTATTTTGCTGGCAACAGTGGCAGGGTGTGAATGGCCAGAGAATTCCAGTAATAGGCCACCCCTAATCTTCTACTCTAAGATTCCTAAATTTCTGTGAGACACAGCACATTAAGATTTGAGAAGGAACATTGAACTTAGAAAACATTGAATGTAGAGTCAGCATATTGAATATGTGGGGATGTTGGGTACAGAAAGAATACATTTAAAATTCGACAAGGAACATTAAGTCTAGAAAGGAGATTATGCAAAGAGAGAACACATTAAATATATAGCAAGAACCTTGAATGAAAATAGGAGACATTGGACATTAGTCACAGGAATTGAGTGAGATTTGATTAATGATAATTTATCAAATAGAGGTCATAAGTTTAGGGTTGTGTTTGAAACAGAAAAACATGAAGCAATGACTAAAATTTTAGGTTTAGGTAATACTGACTTCAATGCGATGAGGTAGAAATTGTACATATAAGACAGGGAAATCTCTTCATTGATGGATAAAACAACAGTTCATAAATGAAAGCTATTCAATAATAATCTAACATGATACAAAGTGCAGCAAGAGGTTCACTTGATAATAAAGACGGCCATGGATAACTAAAAGCATAAGAGAAACTAAAACTAAAAGAAAACAAATATACAAAATATAACACGGTTCCTGGTGAATTCTCTCTTCCATCTTCTTCCTTTGGGAAATAGGTCACACACCAACCACCTCAAGAACAGCTTCTTCTCTACTTTTGAGTGGACTTACCTTGCGTTAAGTTGATCTTTCTCTATGCCCCAGCTATGACTGCAATACCACATTCTGCATTCTCTCATTTCCTTCTTTATGAATGGAAGGAACAATGCTTTTCACTGTATGTTAACATATGTGTCAATAATAAATCAAAACAAATCAAATCAAATCAAATGCAGAAGACAGAAAGAACAGCAAAGAGTGACAAAACATATTTTAAGATGCATAAAGGGAGCATGTGAAAGATGGAAAGGATATCGAAACCTGTAAATTAATTTCAGAGAAAAGAGAGTGGGCAGGAACAATGCGGCTCCATTAAAAGCAGGTAATAGTGATATTGAAAATGATAATTGACATTGCAAAAAACATTGTCTTAACTTGCAAACTTCTCTCAATTCAGGAAACATCTCTAGAGGTTGGAAAACTGTACACATCAATTTGTTATTTAAGAAATCTGAGAGAGAAAAATGAAGGAATTATAGATCAATTTGCCTAACAATAATTGGGATGGCATAGTGGCACAGTGGTTAGCATTGCTGCCTCACAGCTCCAGGGACCAAGGTTCAATTCTGGCCTTGGGTCCATGTCTGTGTGGGGTTCCTGCCACAGTTCAAAGATTTGATTTGATTTATTATTGTCATATGTATTAGCATACAATGATAAGTATTGTTTCTTGTGCGTCGTGCAGACAAAGCATACCATTCATAGAGAAGATAATGAATGAGTTCAGATTCTAGTATTACAGTGTAGAGTGTAGAGAAAGGGTGTAGAAAAAGATCAACTTAATGCAAGGTAAGTCCATTCAAAAATCTGACAGCAGGCAGCAAGAAGCTGTTCCTGACCTCAGATTTTTGTATACCCTTCTCAGTGGAAGAAGATGGGAGAGAGAATGTCCAGATTGCATAGAGTTCTTAATTATGCTGGCTGCTTTGTCGAAGCAATGAGAAGTGTAGACAGAATCAATGGATGGGAGGCTGGTTTATGGTTTTGTGAGGTAATGCACTTTGGCAGGAACAATAAATGTGTAGAGTATAGGGCTAATGGTAGGGCTCTTAATAGTGTTGAGGAACAGAAGGATCTTGGTGTGTGTCAATAGATCACTGAAAGTAGGCAGTCAAGTGGATAAAGTTGTTAAGAAGGCATATGGAGTCTTAGCTTTTATTGGTAGGGGGATTGAATTTCGGAGCCCAGCATCATGTTGCAACTGTACAAAACTCTAGTGCGGCCGCACTTGGAGTATTGTGTGCAGTTCTGGTCCCCACATTATAAGAAAGATGTGGAGGCATTGGAGAGGTACAGAGGAGGTTTACCAGGATGTTGCCTGGTATGGAGGGCAGGTCCTATGAAGAGAGGTTGAAGGATTTGAGGTTGTTTTTCGTTAGAAAAGAGGCGGCTAAGAGGGGATCTTATTGAAGCATATAAGATGATTAGAGGTTTAGGTAGGGTGGACAGTGATAGCCTTTTTCCTAGGATGGAGAAAGCTAGCACGAGGGGACACAGCTTTAAATTAAGGGGTATGAGTTATAGGACGGATATCAGAGGTAGGTTCTTTACTCAAAGAGGGATTAGGGAGTGGAATGCCCTGCCTTCAGCTGTTGTAGATGCGCCAAGTTTGGTGGCGTTTAAGAGGTTAATTGATAAGTATATGGAAGAGAGGGGAATGGTTTAGTTTGGAGGGGCATTGCTTTTTATTTTGGTCGGCACAACATCGAAGGCCGAAGGGCCTGTTCTGTGCTGTATTGTTCTATATGTAATAGATTGGACTACATTCACAATGTTTTGTAGTTTCTTGCGGTCTTGGACAGAGCAGGAGCCATACCAAGCTGTGGATACAACCAGAAAGAATACTTTCTATGGTGCATCTATAAAAGTTGGTGACAGTAGCAGCTGACATGCCAAATTTCCTTAGTTTTCTAAGAAAGTAGAGGCATTGGTCTGCTTTCTTAACTACAATGTCAGCTCGGAGGGGCTAGGACAAGTTGTTGGTGATCTGGACACCTAAAAACTTGAAGCTCTTATCCCTTTCTACTTCATTCCTGTTCTCCTTTACGCTTCATGAAGTCGGTGACAATCTCCTTTGTTTTCTTGACATTGACAGAGAGATTATTGTTGCCACACCAGTTCACCACATTCTCCATCTCATTTTGTATTCTGTCTCATCATTGTTCGAGATCCGACTCACTATGGTGGTGTCATAAGCCATTTCTTTAGGCGCATTTAGCTGAATGAATCGCTGGGACTCTGTGCGTCAAAGCGCCTCAGAGATTCATGCTAGTAAGTGGAAGGTGAAGCCTAATCCTACTGGATTAGGTCTGGGGGAGGGGGGGGTGGTGGGGTTGGTGGCGGGATATTGGTACATGAGAATTGGGCCACTATCACCAGCCTCCCAATCACTGGGCTCCCAATTCCTTTTGCAGGGCCCCCTTCCAGTCGCCAGCGTACCCGACCCCCACCCCACCATCGCTGGTCGACCCAATCCCCCTGCCCACTGAGTCAGACTCACGCATAGCTGCCAATGTCCACTCAAACCCCACTCTCCCTTCCCCTATGGCCAGCCCCAATCATCGCTCTCTCCCTCTCCCACCCATTGCATTACAAAATGCAGTGGGTCCCCCACCATGAATTGCTCCCCCCCCAACAGTAGGACTTGCATCCCCAGTGGGTGTTGCCCCTACTGGCCCCATCCCCTAAACACTATGTGGTGCCCAGTGGGCAGTACCAGGGTGCCCAGTGGGCAGTACCCAAGGGGCACCCACCTGGGAGACCTCAGTAGCCTCTTCTCCAGCAGTAGGGTGAGCCCATCTAATCCCCATTAATAGGGAGCAGTTGTATATCCCACTGGTGGGAACTTCTGATATGGGTGGAGGCACTATCAGTCCCTGGAGAATACCATTCCAGGCCAGCTAATCATGTGGAAGTAGCGATTTTCATATGGCAATCAACCATATCAGTGCACTAATTTCTGGCACTGGACTGATTATGTGGAAGAAAAGAGTCTGGGAGATCTACAATCAGCTGGATACCATTGCAAATTCTGCTACCATTCCCCACCCCCCACCCCCCCTCCCCCAATGTCTCCTGGCCTACTTCATGCATGGGGGTAGCAGTGAAGTTCGAGATTGGAGCTGGAGATCCAGACTAGAGTTTTGGGTCCTTCTGGACTTTAGGATCCTGTGTAGGATATCCAATACCTAGATAAAGTAAAAGTTTGTAAGAGTTTATACAAGTACGTTAAAAGGCAGAGTAGCAAAAGTAAACACAAGTCTTTAGATGTAGAGACATGAGGAATCATAATGGGGCATAAAAAATTAGCAGAGACACTAAAATATTTTCAGTCTAATTTCACAGCAATAGACACATAAAATATATCAAAAGTAATGGGGAATCAAACATCTAAGCAGACTAAGGAAGATAAAATTAATATTCATAAAGGAATCAACAGGACAGCAAATTCCCTGGAACTGATGACCCGCACCTTAGGATGCTAAAACAGATGGCAGCAGAGGTATTGAATTCACTGATTGTGAATTTTAAAAGATCCCCAGATTTTGGCTGAAGTTAGCAAGTGTAACGTTACTGTTCAAGATAGGAGAGAAAAGTAAACAATCTCACAGTAGTCATTGCAAAAAATGCAGGAATCTCTTATTCGAGTAAGTGGTAACATAATTAGACAAAATAAACTTAGTTTTATGAAATGGGCTGTAACCCGCAAGGTGGTTAAAAGGGAGTCAGTGAATATAATTTACTGGATTTTCAGAAGACATTCAATAAGTTTTTTGCATAAATAAGGATTTATCTATAATAACATAGGTGGATGAAGGATTGGTTAAAGAATAGAAAATAGAGAGTTGGAAAAAGCAGTCATTTTGAGATTGACAGGTTGTTATTCATGGCGTGCCTCAAGGATCAATGATCTACTACCTGTAATAATGACAAGATGAAGGGTTTGAATGTAATGAAATCCAGTCTTCTGATGATAAAATTCTACAAGAACTCAAAGAGTATGTAAAGGGATATAGACAGATTTTGTGATTGAGATGGTGGCAGAGAGAGAGTGGAATTATAGTGGAAGATATTCAAAGAACAAAGAACAAAACAGCATAGGAAACAGGCCCTTCGGCCCAACGAGCCCGGGCTGCAACCCCGACGTTCCCACCTCTACCCGTGATCCCTGTCTATGTTTATAGATCTTTGGATTAAAAACCAAATTTGAGACAATTTAGGGAGAATTTATTTTGCCATATTGGCCGAAGAGCACATTTTTGGGATGTGGGAGGAAACCGGAGCACCCGGAGAAAACCCACACAAGCACGGGGAGAATGCGCAAACTCCCACAGACACAGGCCCCAATCCATGTATCTGCGATAGTCACTGAGCTGTCGTGTTGCCCATCAAATGGCCCAGGTCAAGCGTACACTAACTTTGTGAAGCAATAGGATTCTCTTGAAAAATCCAAAAGCAGCCCTCTCACGACCTATGGCGTACATGTCCCTTGTTAGACAACAAGGCGGACCAAAGCACCTGTAGGATAAAAACAAGTATATCAATATCATTGTCTATTCACACACTTCCCAGGGACTCCCAAGGCTCATGATCCCTATTTTAAATCAGTTTTCTATACCCCTTCATTCCCATTCTGTTCATGTGCCCATGTAAGTATTTCTTAAATAACTCCAGAGTGCCTGCCTCCACCACTTTACTTGGCAACGTGTTCCATACCCCTAGCACCCTCTGTGTGAAAAAACTCCCTCTAGCATCCAAATTATACCTTACCCTCCTCACCTTAAGCCCGTGACCCCTCGTGCTATTTGAGTCCATCCTAGGAAAAAGCTTAATCCTGTTTACTCTATCTATACCCCTCAATCTTCTACACCTCTATTAGATTTCCTCTAAGTCTTTGTCTTTCTAAGGAAAACAGCCCCAATTTGCTTAACCTTTCCTCGTAATACAGACTTTCCATACCAGCCAGCATCCTGATAAACCTCCTCTGCACTCTCTCCAGACTCTCCACATCCTTCCGGTAGTAAGGCAACCAGAACTGGACGCAGTATTCCAAATGAGGAATAACTAATGTTTTATATAACTGCAACATTAAAGGCCAGCTCTTGTAGTCTATACCCCTTCCTATGAAGGCTAGCATATATATGCTTTCTTCACAACTTTCTCCACCTGCTCTGCCACCTTCAGAGACTTGTGCACCTGCACCCCCAGGTCCCTCTGTGTTTCTATACTCTTAATGGGTCTACCCTCTATCATATACCTCCCCCCTTCATTCTTTCTCCTGAAATGCATCACCTCACATTTATCAGGATTGAATTCCATCTGCCATCTATCTGCCCAAGCTACCAGTCTATCTATGTCCTGCTGCATCGCCTGACAATGCTCCTCACTATCTGCAAGTCCAGCCATCTTTGTATCGTCTGCAGACTTGCTGATCACTCCACTTACTCCCTCTTCCAAGTGGTGTTAAGAATGGAAAACATTTCTGTTAAGTGGTACAAAAATACTATGGGTGGGATTTTACAGCCTCGCTCAGACAAGACCGGAAATATCTGTCCAAGATCAATGGAAATTTTGGTTGTCAGACTCTCGCCCACTCCAATTCCATGGCAGGGGAGATGGTAGAGTTCTGGTGTATATGTTGATGTTGAGAAGGATTTGGGTACCTCTGTACAAAAAACACAAAGTTAACGTATAAATATTATAATCAATTAAGAAGGCAAATGGTATGGTGTCTCTTATTATCAGAGTAAGGAAGTCTTGCTATAATTATGCAGGGCTTTAGTGAGACCACACCTGGAGAAAAGAGAAACTTAGAGAGACCATAATGAACGTTCATTCACTTAATTCATGAGATAAGAAGCCTGATCTATGATGAAAGGTTAAATAGAATGTGGTTTAAAGGAAATCAAAGTGCTCTCATTGAAACATTTAAGATTCTGATAGGGCTTGACAAAGTAGATGTTGAGTGGCAATTTTCTCGTGCTGGAGAACCTTGACAATGAAGAGTGGTCTCAAAAAATAAAATTGAGATGAATAGTTTCTTCATTCAAAGTGGGTGAATCTTTGGAGTTCACTAGCCCAGAGGACTATTGAAGTTCAGTTATTGATTATATTGAAACCTGGAATTAATAAGATTGCTGCACTCTCAGGAAATCAAGGGAGGAAGGTAGAATTAAAACAGGGTTTGGAACTTTTTAAATGATGGAGCAGGCTCAAGGAGCCATATTGCCTACTCTTGCAGATATTTCTTATGTTATGTTCTTCAACTCTATGGAGGGAGAGACCAGAGAGTATTAAGTTTAGAAAAGACACATAGAGCAGGGACACTGAATACAGGGCTTGGTGTAAAATGGAAACGCTGACTATATTTCTGGGCTTTGTTGTTTTCAGTAAGTCATTATAACTTTGTTGCTGAAATGATTGGAAAAGGTTATTCAATAGCATTTTAATCATTTTCAAATCTCTGTCAAACTCGTGTGGAATGCTGTCCACTGGTGCAATGCTCCATTGTATCGCCTCACCAATATCATGAGAAATCAACTGCTCATCTTCCAGAATGGCTAACAGATATAAATGTTGGTAGGCCTTTTCCACATACTGTGTCAGACCTACTGAGTAATTCCAGCATTTTCTGCATCAATTCTCCTGGGCTGGTTACTTATCCCAGTCTGGCATATCTAATTCCAATCCTAAACATGCCATTAGCACTGTATGAGATAGTGGTCCTGGTGTTGAACTTCACTAATTGGGACATTCTATTCGGGATTTAGGTAATTTCCCTTCTTACTCCAAGCACCTATTCATCTATCAAATTGGAAAAGATCATCCTTAGGAACATGGAAGGCGGAGGATGAAGGGTGGCACAGTAGCACAGTGGTTGGCACTGCTGCCTCGCAGTAACAGGAACTCAGGTTCAATTCCAGCCTTGCCTGTTGTCCATTCTCCCTGTGTCTGCATGGGTTTTTTCTAGCTGGTTTCCTCCCACAGTCCATGTGCGATGTAGATGGATTGGCCATGCTAAATTGATTCTTGGTGTCAGAGGGATTATCATGGTAAATATGTGAGGTTACAGGGATAAGGCAGGAGGGTGAATCTGGGTAAAATGCCCCTTCAGAGAGTCAGCATTGTTCGATGGGCTGAATGTTCTCCTTCTTCATTGTAGGAATTTTTGCAATCTAAGTATGGTCTTACAGAATAGGCTGAAAATTAGTTGCATAATTTATTAAAATAGCCTTCATCACCACATTCATGAGAAAACAGTGATAATGTTTTCCAAATGACTTTCTGTTTCAGAGAAATGTGAATCATTCACATGCTCAATGTGCACAGTGAAGATACTTTTAGTTTGACAATTAGATACCTTTCATTCCCTCCTGGCATTATGCTGCTGATTTCTTGCTGGCGTTAAAATGTTTGCTTCTATCTTCTAATTAACCTGAAATATACAAATTTCATATTTTAGAACCAGTTCTACAAAGAGAACTTCTAAATATGTTTTATTGACCTTGATGTACTCTCATTGCAAAAAGCTTTTTTTTAATTTACTGCTGAAATACATGATTAAACAACATTCTTACTGCTTATAGCGACTGAGTATTACTGAAGAGTCCTTATGTAACGTGTGCATGTGAGTGGTTGAGTGTTTGTCAGTGAATGTGCATGAATGTGAGTGAGTGTGTTTATGAGTTTGTATTCAAGTGTGCGCTTGTATTATAAGGTTATAAGAAAATTGGTGTGCTTACAGCACATACATCATTGGAAGTAAGTACTCACACTGAAGTGTAAATTAAAATAAATAGTCGCAAGCACATACTTGATGAATACCAGTCAGCATTGGAAAGAGAAAGCAAGATTAATGCTACAAGTCAGATCCTTCATCTGAACAGTGCCATTAGTTAATGGTGGGCTGAATGGCCCCTTTCTGTACTGTGAATGCATGTTCCAGCCTAATTCATCTTCTTATCTCTCACACCTTTAGCTGTGTATCCAATTCCCTTCTGAAAATAATGACTCTGTCTCCACTGTGCCCTAAGGTAGTGCATTCCAGGTACAAACTGCTCATTGTTAAAAAATGTGTTTTTTGCCAAATTGCCATTGCTTCTTTTGCCAATTGTATCAATTCTGAGTCTGGGCCTTTCTGCCAGCAGGAACAGTTTCCCCCTATCCACTGTGTAGACTCCTCATGATTTTAAACACCTCCATCTGATCTTCTGTCCTCCCAGATGAACAAACTCAGCTTCTCCAATCCATTCATGGAACTTCATTCCTGGAATGTTTTCTCTGAAGCATACACCTGAAATGTAGGTTTCAGAATGACTCCAGTTGACGCCAAATCAGTACTTTATAAAGCTTCATCATCACTTCCTTGCCAATGTACTCTATTTTTAAAATACAGAATCCCATTTGCCTTACTTACTCACTCTCTTAACTTGCCCTAGCGGATTCAATGTACACAATGTACAATGCTGCAACTTTATAAGACCCTTGTCAGACCCCTCTTGGAGTACTGTGTGCAGTTCTGGTCGCCTCACTATAGGAAGGATATGGAAGCTATTGAGAGGGTGCAGAGGAGATTTACAAGGATGTTGCCTGGATTGGGAGGCATGCCCTATGAAGATAGGTTGAGAGAGCTAGGTCTCTTCTCCCTGGAGAGACGAAAGGTGAGAGGCGACCTGATAGAAGTTTATAAGATGTTGAGAGGAATAGATAGAGTGGATGCTCGGAGGCTATTTCCCAGGGCTGAAATGGTCACTACGAGAGGACACAGGTTTAACGTGCTGGGGGGCAAGTACAGAGGAGATGTTAGAAGTAAGTTTTTTACTGAGAGGGTGGTGAGTGAATGGAATCAGTTGCTGTCAGTGGTGGTAGAGGCCAACTCGCTGGGGTCTTTTAAGAGACTTCTGGATGAGTACATGGGATTTAATGGGATTGGGAGTTACAGGTAGTTCTATGGTCTGGTAGGTATAGATATGATCGGCACAACTTGTGGGCTGAAGAGTCTGTGCTGTAGTGTTCTATGTTCTATGTTCTATATACATTCCCAAGTCCTTCTGTTCCTGTACCCTTTCAAGATTATGTTGTATCTCCTTGTCCTTTCCACTGATATATATCTTGTCACACTTCATTAAATTTCACCTGTACTTGTCTGCCTGTTGCATAAGTCTGCCTATGCCATTGTGAAGTCTATCACTATCTCTCTCACACTGCACAATATTTTCAGACATAGTATCATCCACTGTCATTTTGAAATTATGCCATATACACTCATATCTAGATCATTGATATACTTCAAGAAAAACAATGCTCCCAATACCAAGCTGGTGAGCTCCATTGTGTTACTTCCTCCCATCTGAAAAATGACTATGAGAACCAAAGGATTCCTCCAGTGCAGATGGAGGCCAATTGGCCCATTGAGTCTGCATCCACTCTCCAAAGCACATCTTACCCAGTTGAACCTCCCTGTCTTATCCCTGTAACCTCACACACTTATTCTGGCTAATCCACCTAACCACCAAATTTTTGGACTGTGGGAAGAAACTGGAGCACCCAAATGAAACCCACACAGACCTGGGGAGAATGTGTGAACTCCACACTGACAGTCATGCAAGGCCATATTGCTACCCTACTCTACTCTCTATGTTTTGTCATTTCTCATCGAAAAACATGATGAGGTTGAAGCCAGTTTTACTGAAATTAATTAAAGAGTAGAAAAGCAGCATCTTGTCGAAATAGAGAGAGATTGCAAGGAGAGATACAAAGGAATCTGGTGCCTTCTTACATTACAAAAGTTAGTATGCTGGCCCAGCAAATGATTAGAAAGGGAAATAACCTTTCTGATCATTTGCTGGGATAGCATACTAAAGATGCTGGTGGAAAGCTTAGTATGCTGGCCCATAATATAGTAAAATACCATCTTTCTCAATGAGCTTGGTGACACTGGATGGCTGGCCCCATGATTGTAAGCATCATCTCCTTGAGGAGGGTGATAGGTTGCAGTTGTGCCAGGCCCTCACTGTTTCTCTGCCTCTCCTTGTTATTATGGGCACCCTGATCCTGCAAAAGAGAGGACAGAATGTCACTGATCATGTTGCAGTGTGTTTGGGTGACTGCAACCTCAGTTGAAAAGCCGGAGATATGTGCACGTAGGCAGTGAGAGGCGGCTATGAGGTGAGCAACACTGCTAAATGTATGAAGGTGAGGGGGTAAACCTGGAGGTTAAACATGCATCCTGAGTGCTGCTGGATAAGGGATAGGAGAATGTGGTGTATTAAGCAGCGTGAAAGATTGATGGTGAAATGGGTAAGAGATGTCAACTGGAATTCCCTCCAAAAAAATTCACAAGGAAACTGGAATAATTCACGTTTTTTTCAGTGGGAATTCAGGGAAGAATCTCCCACACTCTGTGCACTGCAGAGGTCAACAGCATGAATGTCATTAAATTTGAGGGCCTATTTCTGCTGGAGAGGCTGAAACCAGCTCGCTGAGCAAGCTGCAGCCCATCCACCGATCTTTCAGTGCTGAGAGGAGTGCGATCACAATGGTTCCGCATGACCAGCCTCCCTATTGCTGCCTAGCTCGACCTCTAGCCAGCCCTGTGAACCCTGCAACGCTTACTCTCCGTTGGACCAATTGCATGCTCCCCCGACCATTCCTGAGCCCAGGTCCGACCTCCTTCCAACCCTTCCCATTCTTTAGCCCCCCCGCACCATTGATCCACCACTAAAACAGTTACCCTCCCAACTTCCTCCCATATCCTCCCAACTGGATATTTTCATAAATGACCTGGATGAGGAAATGGAGGGATGGGTTAGTAAGTTCGCTGACGATACAAAGGTCAGTGGTGTTGTGGATGGTGTGGAGGGATGTCAAAAGTTGCAGCGGAACATAGACAGGACGCAAGACTGGGCAGAGAAGTGGCAGATGGACGGCAACGCGGATAAATGTGTAGTCGTCCATTTTGGCAAGAATAATGGGATGAAGGAGTACAATATCAAGGGTAGGAGTCTTAGCTGTGTTGTAGAGCAGAAGGATCTTGGGGTCCGGGTCCATGGGACTCTCAAATCGGCCTCGCAGGTGGAGGATGTGGTCAAGAAGGCGTATGGTGTACTGGCCTTCATTAATCGAGGGATTGAGTTTAGGAGTCAGGAGGTAATGATGCAGCTTTATAAGACCCTTGTCAGACCCCACTTGGAGTACTGTGTGCAGTTCTGGTCGCCTCACTATAGGAAGGATGAGGAAGCTATTGAAAGAGTGCAGAGGAGATTTACAAGGATGCTGCCTGGATTAGGAGGCAGGCCTTATGAAGATAGGTTGAGGGAGCTGGGACTCTTCTCCCTGGAGAGACATAGGTTGAGAGGCGACCTGATAGAGGTTTATAAAATGTTGAGAGGAATAGATAGGGTGTACTCTCAGAGACTATTTCCCCGAGCTGAAATGGTTGCTACGAGAGGACACAGATTTAAGGTGCAGGGAAGCAAATACAGAGGGGATGTTAGGGGTAGGTTTTTCACTCAGAGGGTAGTGAGTGAATGGAATTGGCTGCCGTTGTTGGTGGTAGAGGTGAATTCGCTGGATGAGCATATGGGAACTAATGGGATAGGGGGTTATATATAGGTCTGTGGCTTGGGAGGTATAGATGTGATTGGCGCAACTCGTGGGCTGAAGGGCCTGTTTGTGCTGGAGTGTTCTATGTTCTATGTTCCCTCAGCAGGCTGATTGCTCCCCACTCCTGGCTTACCCTGCCCCCCAACATGCCCCAATCGCTGGCCTCCTTCTTCCCCCTCCCCCCAATCCGACTTCAGAATAGCAGCAGGACCCCACCATCCTCATCAATCGCTCTTAGACCCCAACCCCTCTTCAGGCTCCTCTTGGACCTGACCCATATGCCCTGGCCCTTGGCACTGCACCATGTGGGAAGTGCCTAAGTGCCCCCTAGACATTGGCACCTTGCCCCTTGGGCAGTGCCTGGGGGCCCAGGATGGCTCGGCCAAGATGACTATGCCCAGGGGGCACCCTACCTCCTGCCTGACCCAGGGGGTCCCCAACTGTCCCCCTTCACACCTGCAGACTCGGGCAGCTAGCTCCTCGAAAGTGGGGAGCTAGTATAAACTCCGTTGGAGTGAAATACTCCTTGTGTGATGGAGGAGTAAATGGACCCAGAGATTTCAGTCCCAGGCCCACTAATCATACTTAAATAATATTTAATTGAGCCTCTGAGTGCGTCCTGCAAATCTGCACCCATTACTGGTGAGGATGTTAACAGCACTGGGAGAGACACTTGGAGCTGGATGCCATGGATCACACTAATCCAGCCCAGCTGAAATCTCAAGGCTGAAATTTCCTGAAATTAGAGCATTGGGATGGGGAATCACCCCTGTCATGTGAAAATGCAATTACTGACCTCAATCTCACGTGAGAGATCACTAAACTTCTTGCGGCGCTGCTTCAATGTTCCTGGGATCAGACTCTGACCCTTTCCTACTCTTTGCAATATTCTCCTGTTTCTGCTGTTTGAAGGCATCTCTGCTCCTTGCAGTAAACTGAGCTGTCTTCACCTCACTATTGCCTTACTAAACCTTGGAATCTTTACCTTGTCTGCTGACTCATTTTTCGTGGTTTTTGGATCACTTTGTGTCAACCTTCAGTTAAGTGGTGCAGCTCTCCTTTTGGAGGGACAAACTGCCTTTAAGAGCTGGAAGACAAGCTGAAACACATGCTTGGCTTTGCCCACATTTAGATCTTGGTATAATGCAGCCAGCACTATGGTGAACACACAGTTCCTACATTCCAATCATGGGCATATAGTGCCAGCTGGCAAGCTCCAATCAATTTGGAATGGATAAGTCTGAAAAAGTGGCCTACGTGCCTAAAAAAAACCAGGGTAAACCAATCTGTAGCTGAAATGCCTTTAAACTTCAATCCTGTGATGAGATTTTGATTTTATGGAATAATACAGCAACAAATGAGTCATTCAGCATGCTGGCCCTTTAAGAGATCTATTTAATTGAGCCCACACATCTGCTCTTTCTCCACAGCCCTGCAAATTTGTCCTTTTCAAGTATCTTTCCAATTGAAATGCTTGAATATTCACTGCTTTGCTGCTCTGAATGTCTAGATTAATGTAAATCTCTACAGTTTTGCATTCTCTGATGCTAATATAGTGATGGAGAGACAGCTTTGTGAAGCTGCAGTTTAAAGAAGCCCACCTGACCAGCTGAAACTCGGCAAACCTGGAGCCACGAAAGCAGGTGGGATGGCACCTCCAGGTGGTCAGTTGCAGTAATATAACTATGCAGTGGCTGCTGCAGCTGAATGCAACCAGAATAATAACAGCAATTGTATCTCCATAATGCCTTGAATTTAACAAACAGGGGTGTGTAACAGTGCAAAAATGTGTCACAGAGCTATATAAGACTATATTAGGACAAATGTCTTAAAGTCTGGTCAAAGATCTAGGTTTTAAGCTGTGTCATAAAGGGGGAAACTAGTGAGAGAAGCGGAGATGTTTAGGAAGGGAATTCCAGGGCTTAGGATGCAGGTGTCTGATGTCACATCCATTAGTTGTGGAGAGATTAAAATCAGGCTCATCAAGAGCCAGAATTGGGTGAGCGCATATATCCTGGAGTGTTATAAGGCTGGAGAAGATTACAGAGATGAAGGGGAAACAAGGCCATGGGGGAATTCAAAAACAAATAAGAAACATGTAAAATTGTGCTGCTGTCAGTGGGTGAGCAAAAGAATAATAGGTTATTGGGTGATGCCAAAGAGAGGACTTCATTTTCTACACATGAAAGATACTAACTACCCCCCCCCCCCCCCCACCAACCCCACCCCCACCACCAAGATGTGGCGTATCCTTTCTAGGTGTGAGATATTTTTCTCCATACAAAAAGCCATTTGCAATATGAGGTATATCTTTGAACACTCTCACTTGCTTTCTCTGCTGACATATTAAGCAACAAACAAGAGCATCCTTCATCTATAATGTTGCCATTGGGAGTGATAACAGAAACATATTAAAAATTATACCACAGACAAGGTACTTCATAAGGGTGATCTTTTAATTAGGATGTGCTAACTAAACAATACATGTTTGAGTGTATCTGAAGTGGCTGTATTACTCAGAATGTGTCATGTTAAGGGCTGCTACATTGTCCTGGGGATTTCATTGTAAACTACAAGACCTGAACTGAAAAAACTGTGCTGAAGTGACAGGAATCAAGCTGGTAAAATATTAAATTAAACCGAACACTAATTCAGTCACACCTAATGATATACACATGGAAGTCTCATGGGCACCCATCAGATCTATTCGAAGGATGAAGGGAAAACTCAAGTCTATGTTCCAGAGTTTTTTTTCTGTCTGTCAATCAGGAAGACATTGTATGAGATTTGTGGAAAGCAATGGCTTCCTGAGAGTGATATATGGGACTAAGCACACTTGATGAGGGCCCTGGCAACATAGAACATAGAACATAGAACATTACAGCACAGAACAGGCCCTTCGGCCTTCGATGTTGCGCCGACCAATATAAAAAGCAATGACCCTCCAAACTAAACCATTCCCTTCTCTTCCATATACTTATCAACTAACCTCTTAAACGCCACCAAACTTGGCGCATCTACAACTGCTGCAGGCAGGGCATTCCACTCCCGAACCACCCTTTGGGTAAAGAACCTACCTCTGATATCCGTCCTATAACTATCACCCCTTAATTTAAAGCTGTGTCCCCTCGTGCTAGCTTTCTCCATCCTAGGAAAAAGGCTATCACTGTCCACCCTATCTAAACCTCTAATCATCTTATATGTTTCAATTAAGTCCCCTCTTAGCCGCCTCCTTTCTAAGGAAAACAACCTCAAATCCCTCAGCCTCTCTTCATAAGACCTGCCCTCCATACCAGGCAACATCCTGGTAAACCTCCTCTGTACCCTCTCCAATGCCTCCACATCTTTCTTATAATGTGGGGACCAGAACTGCACACAATACTCCAAGTGCGGCCGCACTAGAGTTTTGTACAGTTGCAACATGACGTTGCGGCTCCGAAATTCAATCCCCCTACCAATAAAAGCTAAGACTCCATATGCCTTCTTAACAACCTTCTCGACTTGACTGCCTACTTTCAGGGATCTATGCACATACACACCAAGATCCCTCTGTTCATCAACACTATTAAGAATCCTACCATTAGCCCTATACTCTACACATTTATTATTCCTGCCATAGTGCATTACCTCACACTTTTCCACATTAAACTCCATTTGCCACCTCTCGGCCCAGCTCTGCAACTTCTCCAAGTCCCTCTGCAAACTATAACACCCCTCTTCACTATCTACCACTCCACCGACTTTAGTGTCATCTGCAAATTTACTAATCCATCCTTCAATACCCTCATCCAGATCATTTATAAAAATTACAAACAGCAGGGGCCCCAAAACAGACCCCTGAGGTACACCACTTGTCACCGAACTCCACGATGAATATCTCCCATCAACCACCACCCTCTGTCTTCTATCTGCTAGCCAATTCCTAACCCAATTAGCTAAATCACCCTCTATCCCATACATCTGCATTTTCTGCAGAAGTCTTCCATGGGCCACCTTATCAAACGCCTTACTAAAGTCCATATATACCACATCAACCGCCTTACCCCCATCCACCTCTTTAGTCACTTTTTCAAAAAACTCAATGAGGTTAGTAAGGCACGACCTACCCTTCACAAAACCATGCTGACTATCCCCAATCAATTCATTTCTCTCTAAATAACTATAAATCCTATCCCTAATAATTCTCTCCAATACTTTGCCCACAACAGAAGTAAGACTCACTGGCCTATAATTCCCTGGAAGGTCTCTCTTCCCCTTCTTGAACAATGGGACCACATTCGCTATCCTCCAGTCCTCCGGAACCACACCCGTAACCAACGACGACCTGAAGATCAGAGCCAGAGGCTCTGCAATCTCCTCTCTTGCCTCCCAGAGAATCCTAGGGTAAATCCCGTCCGGCCCAGGGGACTTATCCAACTTCAAACCCTCGAGAATATCTAGCACATCCTCCCTATCTACTTCGATACCTTCCAGTTTGCTACCCTGTACCTCAGTGTTCTCCATAACTACATTTACATCACCCTGCGTAAATACCGAAGAGAAATATTTATTCAGTACTCTCCAATCTCTTCAGGCTCCACGCACAACTTCCCACTGCTGTCTATGACTGGCCCTAATCTTGTCCTAACCAATCTTCTATTCTTAACATATCTAAAGAAAGCTTTAGGATTCTCCTTAATCCTATCAGCCAAAGTCTTCTCGTGTCCCCTCTTAGCTCTCCTCAATTCACTCTTTAGCTCCCTCCTGGCTAATCTATAGCTATCCATTGCACTAACCGAGCCTTCAAGCCTCATCCTGACATAAGCCTCCTTTTTCCTTTTAACCAGCAAATCAACTTTTTTCGTACACCAAGGTTCTCTTACTCGACCATTTCCTCCTTGCCTGACAGGGACATACTTATCAAGGACTCGCAGCAGCTGCTCCTTGAATAAGCTCCACATTCCAGATGTTCCCAGTCCCTGTAGTTTCCTAGTCCAATCTATGCACCCTAATTCTCTCCTGATGGCCTCATAATTACCCTTCCCCCAGCTATAACTACTGCCCCCAGCTTCATGCCTATCCCTATCCATCACTAAGGTGAACGTAACCGAATTGTGGTCACTATCACCAAAATGTTCACTAACTTCCAAGCCTAACACCTGGTCTGGCTCATTGCCCAGCACCAAATCCAATGTAGCCTCACCTCTAGTTGGCCTATCTACATACTGAGTCAAAAAACCTTCCTGCACACTTTGTACGAAAACTGACCCCTCTAACGAGCTAGAGCTATAGCTATTCCAATCAATATTAGTAAAGTTAAAGTCCCCCATAACAATTACCCTATTACTTTCACTCCTGACCAGAATTGACTTTGCAATCCTTTCCTCAACCTCTCTAGAACTTTTAGGAGGTCTATAAAAGACTCCCAACAGGAGTCTCTTGACTCCTGAATGAATGATCTTATAGCAATCTTATTGCAATCCTTTCCTCAACCTCTCTAGAACTTTTAGGAGGTCTATAAAAGACTCCCAACAGGAGTCTCTTGACTCCTGAATGAATGATCTTATAGCAAAGTGATCATAACATAATAACATTTCGCATTCAGTCTGAAAGGTGAAACTTAGATCTGAAACTGGTATCCTAAACTTTAATAATAACAATTATTATTATAACAATAACAATAATCTCCTTTCCTGTTTCTAATCTCAGCCCATACTACCTCAACAGACAAGTCCTCATCAAACTTCTTTTCTGTCACTGTGACACAGTCTTTGACTAATAATGCCACTCCTGCCCCCCTTCTACCTCCTTCTCTACTCCGACTAAAGCATTTGAACCCCAGAACCTGCAACATCCATTCTTGTCCCTGCTCTACCCAAGTCTCTGAAATGGCCACAACATCGAAGTTCCAGGTACTGGTCCAAGCTGCAAGTTCCTCCCCCCTTATTGTGAATACTCCTTGCATTAAAGTATACGCATTTCAAACCATGCCCTACCCCACCCGTACGCTGCTGTGTTTTACAGCTTTCCTCTATGACCCCCTTACTCTCATCCCTCTTAGCACCCCAACTACTTAGGATCCCACCCCCCCCCGAATCAGTTTAAAGCCCCACAGCTCACAACAGCCATGCACAATTGTGGAGATATTAGCTTCTCCTGAGCTACACAAATTTTTATCACTTTGCACATAACATGTTCGTATCATATCTAATTTACAGTACAGATATGATATTTGGCTCAGAAGATCTCTGCCCGTGTTTATGCTCCATATGAGCCTTCTCCCACTCTGCTCCCCCTCACTCTGTCACCATCTTTTCTTCTCTTCCTTGAAGTGCACGGCACAGTTAGCACAATAGTTAGCACTACTACCTTGCAGTGCCAGGGACCGAGGTTCAATTCAGGCTTTGGATCACTCTCTGTGTGGCGTCTGCATGTTCTCCTGTGTCTGTGTGGGTGTCCTTTTGGTGTTCCTGTTTCCTTCCACACTCCAAAGGTGTGGAGGTTGGATTGATTGGCTATGCTAAATTGCCCCTTAGTTCAGCAGACTGTCACGGTTAATATGTGGGGTTACTGGGATAGAGTCTGGATGGTTTGAGCTGGATATACATCTTCATGGCAGAAGACACAATATGCTTTTTCAAAATCTCTATCATCACCTTTTTCCTATTATTTATTTCCCAGTCTCATTCCCTAAATAACTAACACTCATTTTAGCCACTCTTGCTTTTTATATACAGCTCTTATTGTCTGTTTTTATATTTTTTGTTCATTCTCTTATTCTGTTTTTAGATCTTTTGCTAGATTCTAAAATATGTCCAACATTCTAGCCTACAACTAATCTTTGCAACATAGCATGCCTTTTTCTTTCAATTTTACGTCATCTCTAATTTCCTTCCTTAGTCCACATATGGTGCATCCTTTTTGTAGAAGTAATGGAATATATCTTTGTTGAGAGGAATTAAATGTTTCCTTTCAATCCAGTCTGCTGTAGCCAACCATGTCTTCATCCCCATGTAATTGTTATTATTAAAGTTTAAGATACCAGTTTCAGATCTAAGTTTCACCTTTCAGACTGAATGCGAAATGTTATTATGTTATGATCACTTTGCTATAAGATCATTCATTAATCCTGCCTCATTAAACATTGTCACATCTAAAATAGCCTGTTCCTTGGTTGGTTCTAAAATGTAGCATTCTATGGAACTGTCCCAAATACACTCTGTAAACTCATCCTTATGACTACTTTTGCCAATTTTATTTGACTGAATGAATCTGTATGAAGATTAAAATCCACCACGATTATTGTTGTATCTTTCTTTCAAATCCACTTTCTTCTTGATCTATATCCTCTGGTACAATTTTGCTACTGTTAGGTGTCTATGAATTATTCCTACCAGTGATTTCCTTCCCTGTTGTTTCTTATCCCACCCAAACTGATTCTACATTTTCATCAACCACTTCAAGATCATTTCTCTCATGCTTTATTAAGAGCTCTCTGAAACCTTGTCTTTTCTTCCTATCTTTCTGAAATGTCAGATGCTTTTGAAATGCTCTTGCAACCAAAGTGAGAGTCCGTTTTTGAAGGAGGCACCTTCTGTAAGCACTCCTCAAGGTTCTTGCTTCCTGCCACTACCACTGAAAATTTCTTATTTCTGCTGTTGGTCAGCACACTTCACTTGAGTCATGGGATCATGACCTGGGCCAGGGCATCATGCTAAAGGGCACCCACTGAGGTCTCAAATGATTCTTCTATTCCTGATAGGAATACAAGACTTCCCTGAGAACTAATTCTCTAATTCATATGCAGTCATAATATATGCATTATAAAGTGATTAACTGCTTTAGAGAGTTTATCAAACAGCATATCTAATTAGCATCTCTAGTCCAGGGACACTTGACCTATTTTCTTAAACCAAATTGTAATTAATTAGGTACTACAACAAAGATCGTGTGCTCTGTGTGGAGAAGACATTTGATTGTTTAAAGTAGATAGTGCGGGATATTGCAGCCTTGCTCTTCCTGAAACCGTAAAATCCAACTTGAGTTCAACGGATCTTTCCATGGTCCGCCCCTCATCTGCTCCGATTTCTATGGTGGGTAGCATGGTAAAATTACAGGCTTGAGTTTTCTGTCCTAAGGCAGAGGTGCAAAATCAGGCATTTCCTTGCCTTGTGAACTCCATTTGAGGAACATGAGACCTGGGAGTTGGGATTTTCATTCCGGGAAAGCAGGTTAGTTAAGCGTTTGGGTCTGCTGTCCCTGGAAGAAGTGTGAAGGCTGCCAAGTGCAGAAAGCCTGCCTCAATGCACCAGTACCGTGTGGAAAATAAACAACAAAACACTCTTCCACCAAACCTATCTTGTCTTTTACCATCTAAAAAAATCTTTGAAACGTAAAATAGTACGTGAGCTTCCAGAATACAAATGACTAAATCAACATCAACAATACCTGAAAATTTTACAGGTTGGGGATAACTATTTTTCCCTTAATCACAATCAAAACATATATGATCGTTGATGCCTTTCTTAACTTTTGAGTAATTTTGCTCTGAATTTGTTAAATTATGTAAAGCGTGTATGACATGTTTCTCTACATGGTCTACCATTCTGTGAGATGATGCCACATCTAACCCCTGCAGTGATATCACACGCTAAAACCAATGGGGGTGATTCTCCTGACCCACTGTGCTGCTCAAGTAACACAGCAGGCCGAGAGATATCTTAGTGGAGGGAACACATTAGTTCCTATGTGTAACAGGTTTCACTCACAGTATTCTAAACTGTCTATTCCATATTCAGGCTCTGGCTTCTGGATCTTTACACATTTTTGTTTGGAGTCCACATCCAGGCTTAACCAATCAAGCGTAGTGAACATCAATGGTAAGCAGGCTCATATAATCAAACAGACCATTTGAATTATCAAACACTATAACGTGAGTAGGATCACCCTCAATACATCACTCTAGAATACACCATTCCTCAGGCTCCTCATTCTAATTTTGAATAGGATTCTCACATACAATAAGTATCTTTAAAGCCCATTGATAGTTGGCAAATATAGAACATAGAACATAGAACATAGAACACTACAGCACAAACAGGCCCTTCGGCCCACAAGTTGTGCCGAACACATCAAAACCTACCCAGCCATAGACCTATCTATAACCCCCAACCCCATTGGATCCCATATACTCATCCAGAAGTCTTTTAAAAGACCCCAGCGAGTTCGCCTCGACCACCACCGACGGCAGCCGATTCCATTCACTCACCACCCTCTGACTGAAAAACTTTCCTGGCAGCCACATTTTACACAGTAAGAGCCCACTGTCTGCTGGCTCAAGATAGGAGTAACATCAAATGAAAGAGTTAAAAATCACAAAGTATCACAAATATCTGTTTATTTCCAATTCTGTGGCCTATGGTGCAGAACCGTTAGTCTTTACGACGATCAAAGATGTCCATAAATTTTCTTCAGCAGCAGAGAATGCATTTAATGGATGAAAAATCAAATAGCGTTCCTGATGTATGGTGGAATCATTTGTGAATTGGGAGCAGAAATATCACTGAGAACTTACACTAAGGACCTGCTGTCTTCCAAGATTAGCTGGGAATGGCCTTAATGAAAGGTGGCAACATTAGCCTGAAAGCGAGACACTACCCATTTTAATGCAAGACCAATTGACAAGAGAGTTGAATATTGGGAGAGTGCCAAGGCATAGAATGGACCCTTCAGTGTTCCATCTTATCAATGACAGAAACTTCTGCTAACTCCTCTACACTTCATTAAACCTTCTTGTGGGACACACTGAACTGGTCTTTATAATGACATTCTCTGTTTTATCGTCAGGTCCTTATTTCAAAGAGCCTTGGAAGGTAATTGCTTCGCTATTTAATACAATTGCTTCACTATTTATTTCTTCAATATCCAATTCGGAGCTCTAATTCATTCTTAACATCTCATCTACACAGTAAAATTACATTTCAAAGTGCAACACATCAACTTGTCAATTCTACCAGAGCAGAACAATCCTGAAAAACAAAGCAGAATGTTATTTCCATGCTCAATTGTTTCCTGATTAAACTTTCTGGCTAAAAGTTTCTCCATTTGGCACAATCAGTGATCAGGGCACAGAGCTGTACCCGCATTTGTGTCCTGCTTTGGAGAAGCGCTTATATCCCAAATTCCTGCTCAAATCCATTTACACATCACCAAACGCATAAACCAGCCATGAACCAGCACGGTCAAACTATGGTTTATTGAATCTTTTTCTTTCAAAAGTATTCCTTGATGCATTTACGAATGGTAAGCTGCTCGTTTTGATTAAAATGGTTAAAAATTGGTTTGTCACTGAACAATAAGCATATTACAAAGAACAAAGAACAAAACAGCACAGAACAGGCCCTTCGGCCCAAAAAGCCCGCGCCGTTACCCCGATGTTCCCACCTCTACCCGTGATCCCTGTCTATGTTTACAGATCTATGCATTGAAAACAAATTTGAGACAATTTAGGGAGAATTTGTTCTGCCAATCAGCCTAAGAGCACATCTTTGTCAAAATGTCACTTGGTGAGAACCCCACTTCTGGCAAAAGAAAATTATTTTAAAAACCATTAAATTGTTTCATTAGTATATAGCAATAATTTTCTTCATCAATTAAAAAAAAGTACTATTCCTTTCTTTTGTCCAAAATGATAATTTTAAGAGCCTTTTTGAAGGTTTCCTCTAAGCAGGCATGATTAGTGGAAACCTATAAGATGCAAAACTTGATCTTGGAGCTGAGTCAGTTTTGTGGGTGGGTACTGTAGAATAAGCACAGTTTCTGAGGCAACAATTCATCTAGTGAAACTCCCTGTCTTCTATCCATAACTATGCACGTTCTTCCTTTTCAGATAACAATCCAATTCCCTTCAGAATGCCTGAATTGAAACTGCCCCCACATTATCAGGCAGCACATTCCTGATCCTTATTGTTCACTGGGTAAAAAAAAAGCCATTTCTCAAGTTGCTATTGATTTTTTTGCATTTATTTCAGATCTGTGCTCTCTCGTTCTTCATTCTTCCACCATTAGGAACAGTTTTTTCCTTTCTATTCTACTCTGCTTAGTCCTCTCTTGGTCTTACATTAGTCTATGAAATCTCCTCTTGGCTTGCTCTTTTCCAAGGAAAACAATCCCAAATTCTCCAATCTATTGACTGAACTGAATTCCTCATCACTGGAACTATTTCCATGAATCTTTTCTGCACCCTTTCTAATGCCTTCACATCTTACCAAACGTGTGGGGCCCAGAACTGGACACACTGCCCTAACTGAGATCGAACGAATGTTTTATACAGGTTTAACATAACTCCCCTCTTTTGTACTCTATGCTCTTATTAATAAAGTTAAGGATGTCGTACTGTATTCCTTATTAACAGTTCTCTCAATCTGTTCTGCCACATTCAATGATTTAGGCACATATACACGCAAGTCCCTCTGTTGCAGCAACCTCCTTAGAATTTGGTGGCACAGTGATTAGCTTTGCTACCTCACAGCACCAGGGACCTGGGTTTGATTCCCAGCTCAGGTCACTCTCCATGGGGAGACTGCACATTCTCCTCATTTCTGCATGGGTTTCCTCTGAGTACCCCAGTTTCCTTCAACAGTGCAAAGATGTGCAGATTATATTGATTGGCCATATTAAAGAACAAAGAAGAAAGAACAAAACAGCACGGGAAACAGGCCCTTCGGCCCAACAAGCCCACGCCGCCACCCCAATGTTCCCACCTCTACCTGCGATCCCTGTCCATGTTTATAGATCTATGGACTAAAAACCAAATTTGAGACAATTTAGGGAGAATTTGTTTTGCCAATTAGCCTAAGAGCACATCTTTGGGATGTGGGAGGAAACCGGAGCACCCAGAGAAAACACACACAAGCACGGGGAGAATGTGCAAACTCCCACAGACAAAGGCCCAAATCCATGTATCTGCACAGCACAGCGATAGTCACTGAGCTGTCGTGTTGCCCATCAAATGGTCCAGGTCAAGCGTACACTAACGACGTGAAGATACTCTCGAAAAAAAATCCAAGAGCAGCTCTCTCATGACCCATCGCGTGTACGCCCCTTGTTAGACAACAAGGTGGACCAAAGCACCTGTAGAATAAAAACAAGTACATCAATATCATCTATTTACACACTTCCCAGGGACTCCCAAGGCTCATGATCCCTATTTTAAATCAGTTTTCTATACCCCTCCAATCCCATTCTGTTCATGTGCTCATCTAAGTATTTCTTAAATAACTCCAGAGTACCTGCCTCCACCACTTTACTTGGCAGCGCATTCTATACCCCCACCACCCTCTGTGTGAAAAAACTTCCTCTAGCATCCAAATTATACCTAACCCCCCTCACCCTAAGCCCATGACCCCTTGTGCTATTCGAGTCCATTCTAGGAAAGAGTTTAACCCTGTTTACTCTATCTTTTTTTTTATGGTTTTTAATCCATAGATCTATAAACATGGACAGGGATCACGGGTAGAGGTGGGAACATCGGGGTGGCGGCGTGGGCTCGTTGGGCCGAAGGGCCTGTTTCCCATGCTGTTTTGTTCTTTGTTCTTTGTTATCTATACCCCTCATAATCTTGTACACCTCTATTAGATCTCCTCTAAGTCTACGTCTTTCTAAGGAAAACAGTCCCAATTTTCCTAACCTCTCCTCATAACTCAGACCTTCCATACTAGGCAGCATCCTGGTAAACCTCTTCTGCACTCTCTCCAGACTCTCCACGTCCTTCCGGTAGTAAGGCGACCAGAACTGGACGCAGTATTCCAAATGAGGTCTAACTAATGTTTTATACAACTGCAACATTAAAAGCCAGCTCTTGTACTCTATACTCCTTCCTATAAAGGCTAACATACTGTATGCTTTTTTCACAACCTTCTCCACTTGCTCTGCCACCTTCAGAGACTTGTTCACTTGCACCCCCAGGTCCCTCTGCATTTCCCTCTGGTAAGAGTCTGAAGAGTGCAGTTGAACAGAGGGATCTGGGACTATGCAGCCAGTAGCTTCATTTAGAGATTAAACTTTCAAGATGGATATTTGGCTATAGGACCACTCCACATGGCACCATGGGAACTGAGCCAGCAGAGTGACTGATGAGCAGTTGGCCTTGCACCAGACTGAGCCTGTTATTGCCCAAACCTGGGAGGAAAAGTGGAAAGACATCAGGAAGTCCAATGCAGGGACCATAACAACACTCGTCTAGAGAGGCACTTTGAAGGGGGGAGAGGAATTTAGGTCAGGAATTATGCAAGTGGACCTGCCTGGGTAACCGGAATAGTCAATCCAGGACAGGACCAGTATCCTACCAAGTACATGTAGACAAGGCAGTGGTAAAGAAACACCTGGAGCAGATCCAGGCCTCAAGCTCTCCATCTATTCCAGAGCCGAGTCTGGCCTGCAGCCCTAGGGATGAGCAGAGTCCCCCTCGATAAGCCAGTCATGCCTCCCCTGCACCCTTGATAGGGACCTCAGGTCCGAAATGGACACAGCTGCAGCGATTTCCCCTATCTCCTGAAGTAGACGAGGAACCAGACCTCCGACATTCGCGGTGGAAGAGACAGGCACCCAAACATTACATACCGCTGACACCAGAAGCCAAGCTGGAGGATCCTAACTTCCAAGCAGAAGAAAAGACCCCTGAAGGAAGTGGCACGGTAGCGCAGTAGTTAGCACTGCTACTTCACAGCTCCAGGGTCCTGGTTCAATTCCTGGCTCAGGTCACTGTCTGTGTGGAGTTTGCACATTCTTCTCATGTCTGCATGGGTTTCCTTCAGGTACACCAGTTTCCTCCCACAGTCTAAAAATGTGCAGGTTAGATTGATTGGCCATGCTAAGAAATTGTCCCTTAGTGTCCAGAGCTGCGTAGGTCAGGGATTAGTGGGTATAATATGTAGTATATGGGGATAGGGCCTGCGTGGGATTGTCTTCGGTGCAGACTCAATGGGCTGAAGGGTCTCTTTCTGCACTGTGGGGTTCTATGATTCTATGATTCTATGAAGCAAACCTTGGACTTTGCAGGGGAGGAGTGTGATGACTTCAGCCAGGTCAATGAGGTTAGCTTGTTAGAGTGTGAACTATCTGAGAAGTCCAAATTGCTGGTTAAATCAGGAAGCCTCATGCTCCCTATTTAAAGCGGATGTGTCAGACTCCCAGCCTGTATTCAGCAGGGAGCAACTGGGGAGTTGTACAGATATATGGTGTAAATCAAGTAACTTGGTGATAGAACTTTCACCTCCGTGGAGTTGTTATACCTTGGTAATCCTCACTGGCATTACTCCCTGCCTCCTATACCGCTGTCACATTTGTTTAAACCCTCCACAATAGTACCAGCAAATCACCCCGTGAGGAAATCAGTCCTGGCACTATTAAGTTGGAATCCGTTCAGCTTATAGAGATTCCATATTCACCAAAAATAAAGAACAAAGACAGCAAAGTACAGTACAGGAATAGTCTCTTTGGCCCTCCAAACTTGTGCTGATTATGATGCCCTAACTAAACTAAAAAAAAGCTGATGTCCTTACTCGGTTTGTATCCCTCTGTTCCTACCCTATTCATGTACCCATCCAGATGCCTCTTAAATGATATTAATGTGCCTGCTTCCAGCACCTCCTTGGCAGTGCATGCCAGGCACCCACCACTTTCTGTGTGAAAAACTTCCCCTGTATATCTCCCTTTAAACTTACCCTCTCTTACATTGTATCTGTGCCCCTTGTAATGGACACCTCCACCATGGGAAAAAGCTTCTCACTGTCAATGCTTGTAATTTTGTCAACCCTTCAGCCTCTTTCAGTGAAAACAATTCTACTTTATTCAACCTCTCTTCATAGCCAACACCATTGAGACCGGGCAACATTCTGGTGAAAGTTCTTTGCGTTCTCTCCGAAGCTTCCACGTCCTTCCGGTAGTGTGGTGACCAGAACTGCACATGATCCTCCAAACGCAAGAGTTTATATATTCATAACATGATTTCCCAACTCTTGTACGCAATGCCCCAGCTGATGAAGTAAGAAATCTCACAATACCAGGTTAAAATCCAACAGGTTTATTTGGAATCACGAGCTTTTGGAGTACTGCTCTTTCTTAGGTGAGTGAGAAAGGAGCAGCGCTCTGATAGATCATTATTTACGGTATAATTCACACCTAAATTTGATCTTCTAAAATGCATCACCTCGCATTTGCCTGGCTTAAATCCATCTGCCATTTCTGTGCCGAATTCGCCAAACTAACTATATCCTGTTGTATCCTCTGATGTCCTCTGATAATCCCCTTCGCTATCAGCAACCCCACCAACCTTGATACCATCTGCAAACCTAGTAATCTGACCCCTACATTTTTTCCAGATCATTTATATATTTTACAATCAACTGAGGTCCCAGAACTGATCTCTATGGATGTCACTAGCTACAGATCTCCATTCTGAAAAACACACTTCCACCACTACTCTCTGTCTTCTATAACCAAGGCAGTTCTGTATCCTTCTGAGCAGTCTGTCCCTAACCCCATCTGATTTTAGATTTTGTACCAGTCTGCCATGTAAAACTGCTTACTAAAGTCCATATAAACTACATCCACAGCTCTTCCCACATCAATTATCTTTGTTACTTCTTTAAAAAATGAATCAAATTGTTGAGACATGACCTTTCCCATATAAAACCATGCTGCCTGTAACTAACTAGTCCATTTTCAATCAAATGTGCATATATCCAGTGCCTCAGTATTTTCTCCAAAAGCTTCCACTGAGGTCAGGTTTAACGGCCTATAATTTTCTCAATTTATTTGCTTCCTTTGTTAAACAAGGGAACAACATTGGCTATTCTCCAGTCCTCTGGAACCTCACCTGTGGTCAGAGGGGATGTAAAGATATCTGTTAAAGTCTCAGCAATTTCTTCCCTGTACTCTCACAGTAACCTGGTAAATGGTCTCTATGTCACAATAATGTACAAAGAACAAAGAACAAAGAACAAAACAGCACGGGAAACAGGCCCTTCGGCCCAACAAGCCCGCGCCGCCAATGTAAAAGACGTATGTATTGCACCATCTTTCCAGTCACAGATTTATTTGCTTTAACCGTCAATTTCTGTATTTACTTGTATGTGGTACTAGGAGTAATCCAGAAATTTTGAGCTCCTGCTTACTAATTTCCTATCAAACTCTATAAATTCTGGCTACAGGATCATATCCGAGTTTCTGCCTACATTGTTAGTACCAGTATGCACCATGACTGCTGACTGTTCATGCTTCCTCTCAGGGTTCTCTGCAGCCACTTAGTGATATCCTTGGTCTATCACTAAGTACATAGAGGCAAGACACCATTTTGGATTCACATCTGTAGCCTTAGAAATGCCTGTGTGTTCCTCTAACTATAGAATCTTTTATCAATATTTATCTTCCAGTCTTCTTTGTGCCCTAACTTCACCCTTCACAGTTAAACCATCCATGGCGCCGTAGACTTATTTCTGACCACAATCCCCAGATGTACAATCAGTCAGATCACTGTTATAGAAGAATGGGCTGCACTTTGGGACTCCTTCATTATCTGCTTGTTTCTTCATTAACCATTCCCTTTCTGATATTCTTAAGCTGCAGAGAGCCCACATCTACAAACATATAAGCTACAAAGCTTTCAATCTCATGGATGCACTGCAGCGATGGCAAGCGCTGCTTGAACTCCAAAACATAAAGCTACAACTGACAAGATTTTCTGCACATACTGTTATCCAGCAGACAAAAAGCATGCTGGAGTTGTTAAGCTTCCCAGTTGCAGTCCTGTAATAAAAGATGATGCAAGTCTAGCTTCTTCACAAACTCACTTTATTCTCTTTTACAACACACATACATATCCAACACCTAGTGCCCCCGTAACCCCTTTATATATCTTGGTGTGTACTATTAAACAATTAACATACAAATTAGGTCTAAAGTAGAAGGTCGCAGTTAATGCATTCCTAACAGAAGTTCCCACATGGAACAGGGTGTCCTCTTCAGAGTTTGGAACTGCTCTGTTATTCTATTATCAATTAAATAATATAATTTAGTATTTAAAAAGGAGAGACTCTGTTCTCTTCTGCTGAATATAGGAACACTAACTTAACTGTCTATCTTAACACTTAGGAAAAGAAAAAATGGTTTGTTTCTTTTAAATTTCCCAAATCTATATCTTTAGAGAAAGGGAAACATAACTGTAATACTCACCAACCAATCAATTAATGTGATATTACAGTTTGCTTAATTTTTATGTCAATTTTTCAAAATTAAGTATGCCCTGTTCCATCTCTGCTCAGGGTCTCTCCAGGTAAGCAATCTTTTTAAACAAACATAAAAGATGTAGAAACTTTATTTGTGCTAAATGTAATCCTCAGTTGAAGTTCTTCAATCTTTTACCCTTTTGCAAAGTTCAGGCAATTTGCACCGAAATAGTTCAAAATAACCTGGTAGAAAATTTTCCTCACTATCATCACACACTCTCACTAGATGAGTCCTTCATTTCCTGCTGCAACCTGGAATATCAGTTGACTTTTCCTGGTGCTGAGTGATGAAAATGTCTCAGTGGTAGAACTTCTGACGTGTTGTCATTCATTGGTTGAAAATCACTCTCGGGCACCCTGAGGTTGACATGGGTGCTATATAAATGCAAATTATTTATTTTTCAAGTGGTATAAAGACACTGGGGTTTTCTGATGCTGCATAGCTCAGTGTGTGATTTACTGCCACTCCACCTTATTGTACTGAGTTATAGAAGTGAAAAGCAAAGCAACGTGACATTGATTAAACAACCCAAGTGGTTCAGCTTCTGTATTTAATAAGCTGCATTAAGAAGAACTGGTTGAGGTCACAGGCACGAGGAATGTTCATATACTTCAAGCATCTATTGTTATATTTGTAGGCTTTGTTTGCTGTTGTGAATTTTACATTTACTGTAAGTGTTATTCTGGTTGCCTTGGATACATCATCACACCGAAGAGTGAACAGAAATGCAGTTTTTCACATCTACAAGGCTCAAAGCAGTGGTCTGATAAAACACAAAGAAGGATGCAGCTTCAGCAATGCTTCCAGATTCATGAGTCTCTGCTCACTGCTGCAGAGTTTTGCACTTGCAATAATGGGAGAAAACAAGGTTTCGGTTGTACAAAGCCTTGCGCAGACCCCATCTGGAGTAACTGTGCAATATTCTGGACACCAAACCTCGGGAAGTAGGCATTAGCCTTAGAAGGGTTAGAGTGCAAATTCACCAGAAAGATTATGGAACAAAAAGGGTTAACTTCTGGAGGTGGTTGTCTAAATAAGACTTGCATTCCTTTGTGTTTAGGTGATTGCGGAGTGATTTAATTGAAATTTTTAAAATGATTTGATGAGACAGATATAGAGACCAGAATTTAATGTGGAGCTGGTAGCCTCACCCTGTAGCTGGGGAGTCTTGGTCAGTCCACCTCCATCGGTCTGGGAGGCTAATGATTAGATTTTACTCTCATTGGGCAATCAGCTGCCTACGGTCCTGTGAGGCAGTATGTCTCGCTTCTAAAAGCCAGTAGACAATCAGATGGCCAGCAGCTATCCAGTTCCACTAACTGTGGGAATTCCTGGGCAGGAGCAGTGAACGAGGTTGATCAAAGAAGTAGGATGTTGCCTGGTTTGGTGATTACACGCTTAGAAAAATTCTGATTCTTCTCCCCCATTACAGGAAATTATTTCTAAGGCAGTTTTTTTTATATTCTCTGGACCTAAGTTGAGTTGGCAAAGTAAGAGTTAGATAACCCAAAATATGCCTGTTAAGAGCCTCTTCCCACCACCACTGGCATTTTACCATTGAGGGTGTGAGAAGGCCTAGTCAAGGACTCTATCTACTTTAACAGGAGGGGACTCTATTAGATATATGGCATTCCTGGAAGTATCACAACATTGCGAGGGACCCACTTCACCACCCAAACCCTTGATAAGTCATTAATTGGGTCACTCAATTTTTACCTTGCCATTTGTAAAATTCAACTTAGGCTCAGAGAATATAAAAAAAAATCTCCCTTTGAAATTATTGCCTATTATGGGGAGGAAGAATCAGATTTTTTTTTTAAGCGTGTAACCACCAAACCAGGCAAACTGCTTCCACAATGGCTAAATGGAGCCAGAATCAAGAATGAGGGGAAATTTTAAAATCAAAAACAAAGTCATTTAGATGTAAGATCTAGAAGTTCGTTTTCATACAAAAGGCCAAGGAAATGGAGTTCTCTCCTAAAAGGCTGTGAGTGCTCAGAATCAACTGAACCTTTCAAGGTTGAAGGATTGCAAGGGACATGAAACAAAGGTGAATGGATTAATTATGACCAAACTGAATAGCAGAGTAGTGCTGAAGGGATGAATGGCCTACTCCTGTTCATCTTTCTACAATGCTAGAAAAACATTGGAAGATAGGAGGTGGTCATAAACAATTTAGAAACTGTAATTGCATCTCACCACATGGAGTCTGAAGACTGGGAAATATTAAAACACAAACTTATTAGAGAGGATTAGGGCTGTCAAATGACTTACAATTAAAATCCTGATTAATCTCTTGATTTAAAATTTTAATCACAGTTAATCTTGATTTTAATCACATATTTAATTCATAGAATTACTATATCCACCTCATTCAAGCTTGTTTTATAACTGATGATATTCTCATTGCTATTATTATACAGAAATTTATAGGAAAGCATTCTAACTTGTTTTTGTAAAGATTGCTTCTGGCGGACTTGAATTCAGTTTGACACATGCAACTGATTTTCCGACCAATGAACAGAGCCAACTTGAAAAAATAAATTCTTCCTTTGCACTTCCTTTACTTTGGCCATTTCACTGCAATCTTGCTAAGGTGGGGCATTGTGCAGCACAAATCTTTTACAAGACCTTTCTCCTGCATAGAACCATAAACCCTACAGTGCAGAAAGAGGCCCTTCGGCCCATTGAGTCTGTACCGTCCACAATCCCACCCAGGCCCTACCCCCTCATCCCTACACATTTACTCTCCAATCCCTCTAAACTACGCATCCCAGAACATTAAAGGGGCAATTTTAGCATGGCCAATCAACGTAACCTGCACATCTTTGGACCTGGGAAGGAAACCAGAGAACCCAGAGGAAACCCATGCATACACTAGGAGAATGTGCAAACTCCACACAAAGAGTGACCCAAACCAGGAATCAAACCTAGGACCCTGGGGCTGTGAAGCAGCAATGCTAACCACTGTGCTATCGTGCATCCTTCAGTTGAAATAAAATTTACACTGTAACTTGCTGTAAGTGGAAGCAGATAACAGTGCCTTGTGCCCAAAGGAGTATCTGGGCTTGAATTGACAAAACCAATTTCTTTAGTCAATGAAATTTGAGGATTGTGAAAGAAACAGGGGAACAATAAAAAACTAAATAAAATGAATTAGAGTCATTTCAGGTACATAAAGAGAGGGGAATAAAGTTTTGATTAAAAGAGAGAGAAAAAGGAGGCAGTGGGATTAAGTCTCATGTCAGAGGCTGTCAAAAGCATATTACTTGAAATTTTAACTCTGTCTCTCTCTCTCTCTTGCTATAGATAGTTGATTTTTCTAGTATTTTCTACTTTTAATTTCAGGTTTCTAGAGCTGCTGGACTGTGGCAGTGCTGTACTGTTAGAGATACTGTTTTTGGATGTGGTGATATTCCATGACATTCTTTTGAAGATCCCTGGTGTCTCAGTCAATAATTCTTCCTCAACCAACATCATTTAAATAGATTATCTCGTATTATCACATGACAATTCGTAGAAACTTGCTGTGTGCGTATTGGTTGCCATGTGACCAATATTTAAAAGATTTCATTGGCTAAAATGCTCAGGGATGTCCTGAGATTGTGAAAGATATTAGATAAATTGAACATATTCTTTTGTTCTTGTTTAACATTTGGACACAATATTTCAAACTCTTTTGTACTGTCATAAAGAGATGTTTCTTCATAAATGCGAGTGACTTGTATGTTTCACTTCCACAGTATGAGGATTATAGTAATGTTTTGATGCGAAACAATGGCACAGTGGTTAGCACTGCTGCCTCACAGTGCCAAGGACTAGGTTTGATTCCATGCTTCAGTCACAGTGTGAAGTTTGCATGTTTTCCCCATGTCTGGTGGGTTTCCCCCAAGTGCTCCAGTTTCCTCCTACAGCCCAAAAACGTGCTAGTTAGGTGGACTGACCATACTAAATTTCCCCTTAGTGTTCCAAGTCGTGTAGGTTAGGTGGATTAGCCATGCGAGGTAATGGACATAGGGTGGGGGAGAAGGCCTGGGTAAGAAGTTTGTGCAGACCCGATGGGCCAAATGGCCTCCTTCTGCAGTGTAGGGGTTCTAAATTCTAAAAAGAAAATCAGAATTGCGCCTAAACAGAATTATTATTATTCATCATGGACATTCCTTGAGGGCATCATCACCAGAATCAATTGTGATCACTCAGAGAACCTGATCTTTAGAACCTGCTGATTACATAGAAATGCAAAGTGTTGGAGATGCTATTTTTGGATGCAGTGAAATTCCATAACACTCTTTTGAAGACCCCTGGTGCCTCAGTCAATATTTATCCCTCAACCAACATCACTTAAATAGAGAAACAGGCCTTTAGACACAATAAATCCACATTTGTTTATGGTCTACATGAACCTTCTCCCATCCCACCTCATCTAATCCAATTTCCCAGAGAGTTTCCCAGTAAGTTCTTTTTTTTAAAGTTTATTTATTAATGTCACAAGTAGGCTTACATTCACATTGCAATGAAGTTACTGTGAAAATCCCCTAGTCACCACACTTTGGCACCTGTTTGGGTAGACTGAGGGAGAATTTAACATGGGCAATTTATACCTAACCTGCATATCTTTGGACTGTGGGAGGAAATTGGAGCACCCAGAGGAAATCCACACAGTCACAGGGAGAAAATGCAAACTCCACATAGACAGTGACCTAAGCCAGAAATGGAACCCCAGTCCCTGGTGCTGTGAGGTAGCAGTGCTAAGCTCTGTGCCACTGTGCCAACCCAATCTGGAAGCTTTCTTCAGAAAGTGGAGTCTTTGACAAAACACTGCCAATGCTGTCATTTCAGCCTTCCAATTGAACAACTCAAAGACCCAATGTCCAATTCTGTGATCAACCACTCACCCATGACCCAACATCAGAATGCCTTGGCATCACTCTTGACTACACATTGACCTATCAGCAACACCAGATACTGGAGGCAAGATCAAGATTGGAGTGAACCTCATGCAGAATCTGGTACCAGCAAAAGCAGAGCCATTACACTACACACTGCTTCACTTCCCCTGATATACCGAACTGTAAAATGTTGCTCCTCAACCTGGTTCTGTAGATGCCACATAAACATGCTAAATATTCCATATCCAAGAAGTCATGGGGATTATTTCTAGGATGTTAAGACCAACATGTTTTGAGTGGTTCACTGTGCTAGCACATGTTGAACCTCTTGATATGTGCAAGGAAAACCTTATCCTAATAGAATAGTGTTGGCTGACAGTTAACAAAGCACTCCCAGAGATATAAGACGGAATGTTGCCACCATTCACATCAGCGGGATTTTCCTATTTCGTTGTAGTGAATGGAGATTTGGCTGGGTGCCAAGTTCTCTAACCTTGCTGCAGCGGGAGCATGGTATGAATGGCCGGTAAGATCATGCTCGTAAGATCACAAAAGGTGCACCATCTGAAATTCTACTGCCTCTACTGAAACACACTCTGTACCCTACAATCGGTCAAGTCCCAGGTTTCAACCTTCCACAGAAATTACAGACAACCCTCCCTCAACTACTTGGGGATGGTCCAGGAAGGATGTGATACTTGCAGCTCAGATACCTATAACAGTGGCGATCTATCAGCTGTTTGCGTCAATCCAATAATGGAATCATTGGTTATTCAACATCTGGCTCTTTAGTTAACATCTTGACTATATATAATAACTCATAGTACTTTGGGGGTTGGTTAGCTCAATTGGCTGGACAGCTGGTTAGTGATACAAAGCAATGCCAACAGTGTGGGTGCAATTCACATACCAGCTGAGATTATTAATAAAGGGCTTACCTGTTCCACATTGTGTCTTTCCTGAGGTGCAATGATCCTCAAGTTAAATCACCATCAGTCACTGCCAATGGTCATCTGGTCTATGGTACCTTTATCATGTAGCAACACCCAGCCATAATCCCAGACAGAATGGAAATTATTGAGCAATTCGCTTGTTGAGCACACCCATAATCACTGCTACAAGTGACTAGGATTGATTTTATGCACATATTTTGTATTAAATAATCTCTGCACTTACAGTAACTTGCTGGAGAAATCATTCAACTTTTATTGGAGGTCATTGTTGTAGTTTTGGTCATGAATTCTGTTTGCTGTAGTTTGTAGCGACTCTTTCTATTTGTCAGTTGCTAATTAGAGATATTTTATTTACTGTAGACTGCTATAAGTCCTGCTGTAATGCCAGCCCTATCTCCAATTCATTGACTGGCACAGAGATGTCAATAAAGATGCTGAATGCATCTTAGACTTAAAGAGAAATCTAATGTCTAAAAGCTACAAACTGGATAACAGCTAATGGCTGAATAAACACAAACATTTCTCTCTTGCCTTGTCTTTTGAAATATACATTTGGCTGCTCATTGGGGGAAGATCCACCAGAAGTAAATATGATTCGAAGTCTGTGTAGTGAAGCTGCAGGCTGCCGTTGTAATTGGAAAGTACCTGGGGTTTATTCCAAAGCCTGGTCTTGGCATAATTACATGCAGCAAACAGTAGAAGTTCCAGTGTTAAGCAAGTGAATTTCTAACATTGTTTAATGAATAATGTATACAATAAATGGGATCAGTGGGCTTGGACAGCTATTAATTGTATCTGTGTCATGGAGCTGCTTGTAATAAACTGACAAGCATTCATAAATATTAACCAAATTTTCCTATAGCCTTTTGCAGTCTCATTGGCAGAGTAAAGGGCAAAAGTGAATCCTGAGAGAATCAAATTAAAGCTATATTACTACTTTATGTGGGACAAGCTAGTAAAATTACTATGCATAAGGATTTTCTGAGATTTAATATTGGTGGGTCAGACTATAAAACTACTTAAAGCAACACTAGCTTTTACTGTCAGTGTGCAGTAGTTATGGCTATAAATGAGTGACAGCACAATTTACACAATATCATCAAATAAATAAAATATAACAGCTGGCCTGTTGAGTCAACGTGATCACATCTTGGGGGCAATTCTCCCACGCTACTGTGCTGCTTTTTTTGGCACAGCAGGTCGGAAGACTGATTCGCGCAATTCGTGCTGGGTGTCCGGGCCTTTGTGTGTCTCCCAGCCTAGGTTTTTGGCATTGATGGATCCACCCTGAGAATCAGCATAATGGACATTACCATGCGTTTACATACTTCAATATCTAATTAATGGATGCGCAATTAGAATCTTCACCCCCACTTCCCCCTCTCTGACATAACATCATGCATCTCCATCAAGGATGGTCACTTCAGCACCTCACTGTACCACAAGCCCACGGATAATCTCACAATGCTCCGCTTCTCCAGTTTCCACCCTAAACATATTAAAGAAGCCAGCGCCTACGGACAAGCCTTCTGTATACACAGGATCTGCTCAGATGAGGAGGATCGCAACAGATACCTTGAAAGATGCCTTCATGAGGCATCGCTCGAGTCATCAATCAACAATTCTGATGTGCCGCAGCGAAATACACACTGACCTCCTCAGAAAACAAGCACAGGACACAGCGAACAAAGTACCCTTTGTCATCCAGTACTTCCCTGAAGCGGCGAAGCTACGACATCTTCTCCGGAATGTTCAACATGTCATCCCCATACCCCACTTCTTTCCTTCAAACAACTGCACAACCTCAAATAGATCATTGTCGACAGCAAACTACCTAGCCTTCAGGAGAACAATGACTACAATGCTACACAATCTCAAACAGACAATTGTCCGCAGCAAACTACACAACCTTCAGGAGATCAGTGACCACAACGCTACACAACCCTGCCACAGCAACCTCTGCAAGATGTGCCAGATCATTGACATGGATGCATCATCCCACTTGAGAATACCGTCCACTAGGTACACAGCACATATTCTTGCAATTTAGCCAATGTTGTCTGCCTGATATGCTGCAGGAAAGAATGTCTCGAGACGGGGTACATTAGGGAGACAATGCAGAAGCTACGACAACGGATGAATGAACATTGCTTGACAATCATCAGGCAAGACTATTCTCTTTCTGTTTGGGAAATCTTCAGCGGTCACGGGCATTCGGCCTCTGATCTTTAGGTAAGCATTCTCCAAGGCGGTCTTCACAATACACGGCAGTGCAGAATCACTGAGCAGAGACTGATAACCAAGCTCCATACGCATGACGACGGCCTCAACCAGGATTTTGGGTTCATGTCACACTATCTATAACCTCCACGACTAGCCTGAGCTTGCAAAATCTAACTGTCCCGCTGGAGATAATAGACTTCTCTTTAACCTGTGCTTAACCTTCTCTCCATTCATTGTCTTGATTAAGACTTGATTAGCTGTAAAGACTCGCATTCCAACCATTATTTTGTAAATTGAGTTTGTATCTTTATATGCCCGGTTTGTGAATAGAACTCCCACTTACCTGGCAAAGCAGCGAGCGCTCCAAAAGCTAATGCCTTTTGCTAACAAATAAACCTGTTGGACTTTAACTTAGTGCTGTGAGACTTCTTACCGTGTTTACCCCAATCCAATGCCAGCATCTTCACATCATGACATCATGTTGGCAGGATTTACAACTGCTCTCTAAAAGCCGGGACCTGGTGTGGCAGTGATGAACAGGAGTAAGGAGGTAATTATTATGGAGTTGCAGCCCTCGGATTGCAGGGGAGATTGCTGGAGAGCTGGAAGTGCTGATCCAGGCTCACAGATGTTGCATGTAGTCTCTGTGGGATGGGGTCCTTTACTGAGTGCTGGTCAGGCTGCTATCTGCAGCCACTGGGCTGTTACATTGATCTGGCTATGGGGTGTGGTGAAGGACTGTACTGAGTGCTGGGGTTTTTAGGGAGGTGGGGATAGGTGGGGGAGTGGGGAATGTGCACCTCATGCTGCTTGAGTACTCATCAGTTCAGCCAGCTGGAGCTCCAAGCAAGGGGGCTGATGTTAACACACTTACTCATACTACATAGACTCGGCAGTGAATGGAAAGCCATCTTGTAATAATAAGGGCTATGTCCCTGGCTCATCCCTGACCTCCAACAAATGCCTGGAAGGGGATGCTGTAGTTGCACTCATAGCAATGGCTCAAAGTATGCTGCATACTCTCCCTGCCTGTGGTATTCATAATGGCAATGGCAGGCAACCTAATCAGGTGATGAATGGTACCACAGATTGAGTTGTATTGCCAGCATCCACAAGTGGGGTCCAAATGGAGGATCAGGGGTGGTGGGGATTGGTGCTGAGATGGATGCAGCAATGACATGTATCTATCAATCTCTCTCTCTCTCCAACTCCCAACACGCTTAATGGATTTTGGACACATTGATCGAGAGCTGGTCACCATAGCAGTAGCTGAGAAGGAGGAGGCAGCTCAGGTGGTGGAGGTCATAGGGATCAGGTAGTGGCAGGAAGGTAGGGGGCTATTCCAAGAGATGGGACAGCAGTCTCCCAAATGGGTGGCCAGGGGAAGGAGAAAGGAAAGGAAGGAGAAAGGAAAGGAAAGGACTTTTGAGGCAAACTCACTGGGGTCTTTTAAGAGACTTCTGGATGAGTATATGAAAAAGAATAGGATAGGGGGTTATTGGATTGGTAGATGTGATCGGCGCAACTCGTGGGCCGAAGGGCCTGTTTGTGCTGTATAGTTCAATGTTCTATGACTACGCTGTACCAGACTAGAACATCATTCAAGAGGCTATCGGAGATTGTGTGCCATTGTCAGCTCCACTTGTCTAAGGAGATGATTCAGTATCTGTATGAGGTGCTGGTGCATCTGGCACCTGTGGGGAGGGGCAGCTACCCGCTGCCAATAGAAGTTATGATGACAGTGGCACTTAACTTCTATGTCACAAGGTCATTTCAGGCATCCAGTAGCGATCTATGCAGAATCCCTTAAGCCTCAGTGTTTGCCTAGTGACAGATGCCCTTGTACACACGGACAAACCAAAACATTCATTTTGATGTGGGACAGGATCTGCAGGAGGCCTGGGCAGAGGCTTCATTGCCATTGCAAGGATTACCAACAGAAAGAGATTCCATTTCCTTAATGTCCAGCTTGTCCGTGACCATTCAATGATCATTGTGCAGGTCTGTGCAAGCCACCCAGAGTGTGTCCATGACAGTCATGTGCTGATGTGGTCGGACATCCTTATACTCTTTGAAAGCCAGCCCCTGCTGCCAGGATGGCTCATGTGGTCAAGGGCTACCTAGAGAGGTGGAGACCCGAGACCAAGACAGAAGCCCACGCTGGCACACGATCCATAGTGGAGCATTGCATCAGCCTGTTAAAGATGCAATTCCATTGCCTGGACCACTCTGGTGGTGCCCTCCAGTATGACCCCGTGCGTGCCTCATGCATTATAAATATCTCCTGCATCCTACACAAAATCGTGCAGCAGCATGGAGACCAGCTGGAGGAGAAGGATTGACACCAGGCAGAGCTCGACAGCTTGCCGTATGAGGACCTGGAGAATGGAAGTGATGGCAGGTGCCCGGCAAGTCAGAGCAGCAAGGGAGATCCCGATAGCACCCTGCTTCACATAGCTGATAATGTCTTAGTTTACGGGCTGCTCCCAACATCCTTCCACTACATCAGTTACTGCAGCCACCACCCCCCACAACCCAAAGCTGGCCATTCAACTCACATGACTTTTCCTCATCCCCATCCTCTGTCAACCCTCTTCCCCCAACCTCAAGAAACATCACAACTGTCTAATGGCCCTGAACTGGCTGGAGTTAGCGAGTCTTTGCTGAAGACTGGAGGAGGATGATGACTCACAGTAAGGCACATTGGAATCCTACCCCTAATGTCACTCAAGTCTGACTGTGACCTGTTTCTGAATACACCTTGGCACGTAGGCTCACATAGCAATAAGGATTCGGAACACAAATGCATGGGGCAATGTGTCAGGGGTTCAGCCAGGGGGAGGAGGCAATGCCAGACGTTGGTGTTTGACTAAGGATCCAGCAGATAGTGGGGAAAATAAGGCAGGCAGTCTATAACTTTTGATTGACAGGCCGTAATCGCGCAGCACGGCAGTCTGTGCCTTGATGCGTGGGATTGGGGTACACTCAGCTCTGTGGCAGAAGAATCAGAGACAGATTCATCACAACTATGAGGGACAAATAAGTTAATTGTGCTCTTAACACTGACAAAAACTTAAATCCTGACAACTGCTGCTTTTCATCTGTGTCCCCTTAGTGACCCTTCAACTTTCTAATCCTGTGCTACTTATTACTTTGCCTTGGTGCTTCTCCAGGATGTACATCAGAGGTGAAAGTGCCTAGCTGTGATCTGCATTCCTTTTCCTGTGATGTCCTTGGCGGGTGTCCCCTGTGTGGCTGACATCTTTATGGCCCTGGCAATCTTCCAGATTGATATTTCTGTGCCACCCTATTCATCCAGCTGGCCCTGAGTTGCCCCAGTGCGAAGAAGGGGGGATTCAGAAAATTGGGGGATGTCCAGAATCTCCTGGGTGGAAGATCCTGATATGGTCTCCAGCTCTTCCTCCTCAGTCAGGGTGCCCACAGGCTCCTGGAACCCCCCATGGGATGCCAGGGCAGCTGGACTAAGTTCACAAGCCTCAACATCATCTGGCTCTGCCAGTCCTGGAGGCCCAGATGTGTCTGCCCCATAGTCTGCGATCCCTCAGTCCTGGCCGTCTGAGATTGGGCTAAGCTCTGGAGCCCCTCTGCTATAGCATTTTGTGAGTGACCCAAGCTCTGGAGCTTCTCAGTGTTAGCCCTGTGAGATTGGACTAAGTTGCTGAGATCCACAGCCAAGGCCTGTTGAATCTCCAGAGTCTCTGCGGAGATTCTGGATCTCCAACATGGAGATGCCAATGCCAGTTGTGTCTCCAACATGCCCTCAACACCCGTGGCTATGGACTGAGGTGCCTCCAGGATGCCAGCAACACCCTTGGCCAATACCCGCTGTCTTGGCCCACTGTGTCTCCAGACCTGGATTCCATCAGCCATGAGGTCAGATCCCCACTCCAGATTTTCCACTTCGGTTTTCCTTGCTGTGTTGGCCTGGTTAATACACCATGCCAGCAAAATCTCCTGTCACAGCACTATTTGATTCCACTAAACAGCCTTGCAGTTGCAACATGTTTGCTGATCGCCTTTCCACAACTGCCTGGGCTTCCCGATGCATCTCCACCAGCTTTGGCATGAACAAACTCAGAGACCTGTCATCTAGCGTGGGGCCAGCTGCATCCTCACCTCTGGCAGACTTTCAGATGGCTGAGCCCTGGATGTGCCCATCTCCACCCGATGCGCATCAAGCGGCTGTGACGTGCTCGCCAATAAGTGACCTAGAAACCTCAGCACTAATGGGACCCACCGTGGTGATCATCTCTGTGTTGGTGTGTTGTGTGGTTAATGTCTGTGCTGAATCACTGGCACTGTCCTCAGAGGATTCTTCTGGACCTTCCTCCAAGGTGTCCATGGAATTTAGTTCAGGAGCAGTGGGGTGGGCGTGGGTGATGGGGTCGGCGGGGGAGCAGAAACACTAAAAGGGCCAGGAGCATCAGGTTCATCCTCTGTAAGAAAGGACACACATTAGGCGAAGGGAAGGAAAACAGCCCATGCAGCATGGCATTTATTTCAAAGAAGACTTAGGAATAAGGTTCAGCTGATGCTCACTTGCGTGCTGAATGCCAAGCTGGCTGTCAGTTACCATTCTAAGCACATCCCCCCAACAGCTCCAGGGCACACTGCTTACAGCCTGTCAAAAGCCGCAGCTCAAGAACACCACCAACAGAGTTTTCCTTCTGTTTCGTGCTTGTTTTTCTTCTGTGGGGACATAAGAGGAATTGAAAATGTGACATCTGGAAGGAAGTAGGGTGCTATGTGTGTTGAAGTTGGGGAGCTCTTGTTGGCTATTTTAGGGAAATGGGTTTTCATTGGGAGAGGTGCTAAGTGGGAGGGTGCCACAGGAATTGGAGACAGTAATCGTGGGGGTGCTTGATGAGCAATTAGTGGCTGCCCTTGAGATGTCTTGAAGTAGTTTCACATTATAAGCGCAGGTTACAGAATGGAATGCATATTCATCCTTGCAGCCTGAAGAATGTCATTCATTTTCTTGTGGTACTGCCCTCCAGACCAGGTCAAAGTCCTGGCATTCACAGCAAATGCCACTACCTCCCATAAGGTGCCTGCTGTGTGACCCTCTGGGCAAAGGCCATGAGGCAGCAGTTGATGCCTGTCCTCTACTGCATCCATCAGGTGGGCCAGCTTAGGCTCAGAAAATCTGGCAGCACTTTTCTTGGGGGTCATTTTCTTGTGTGACTGCCTGTGTGCCCGTAATTGCAGTTTATATACAGCCCTGTCTTGTTAAGGGGGTCTTGGTGCAATGAGTTTCGGGCAGTCATGGGCCGATTGGATGAATTTCATGGTGAATAATGTACAGGCAACCTGGCTTCAATAGAGGGAAAGCCATCTGCAAAGGTGCTGATTGGGTGAACGCAACAAGGTGCTGTGTTCAGGGAGAGAGGGAAGGGGAAGCAATGCTCAAGGCTCTCACTCAACAAAAGTGTTTGCTCATAGGTGTGCTTGGCAGCACCGTGCTATATGCAAGGGGAAGGGGAAGGGATGGGATGGGGAGGCCAGTGATGTCCAGGTCAGTGGGGGATAGGGAGGCCACTGATGTCTGGGTCAGTAGAGGACAGGAAGGCCAGCGATGTCTATGCTGGAAGGATTTGTTTAGCGATCTCCCAGAAATGTGTGCATGCACAGAGGCAACTCAGTAAGTTGATTTCAGTCTCTTCAGCAGGAATAAGCTCACCCCCAGATTTTTGTGCGATATTTATGGATAATATTGGAATAGTTTAGGTTAGAGAGTCATTAGATTGGTTCCACTGGTCGGTGCCACATCGAGGGCCGAAGGGCCTTTACTGCGCTGTAATGTTCTATGTTCGATGTTCTATGTTCTATTCACGCTAGTGCACACTGCAGTGCATACAGTGTGGGAAATTCATTTTGAAAATCCTGCTGACAAAACAAATGGGATTTACTCCAGTTTTCACGCAAATTCGACATTTGAATTTTTTTGGGAGACTTGCCTTCTCCTCATGTTGGAGTTTAGATCTGCACATCCTAGTTGCTCAGCTACTTCATATTTTGCTCTGGTTGTTACTGAGCCTTATAGATCAGCAAAATGCCAGGTTCAATCCCTGCTCTGTACTATATTATGTGGAGAGGGGGGTAGATGGTCATTTTCACTGCATGGTAAAGTGGTCATCCTCCTGGTTTAGAACCCTAGGGAGGGTGGTCAGGTGCCAGAGCATTGGAAAGTCAAGTCTAGCTGTGACAGAGGCAGATGTAAGGATTTTATGCAGCAGAAAGCCTGAAGCAGGAGGGGGATGAATGATATGAAGGAGGTGAGAGTAAGCGGTCGAGGTGACTGAGCGGATGTGATATTGGAGTCTCAGTTTGGGGTCACTTGCATGTTGAAATTAGAAAGAGCCTGAATCAACCTGACACAGTGAATGGAGAAGGCAATGGACACAGTAACAAGGACATGGACTTTGTGACACGGGTTAATTACACTTTTTTAGTGTGTTTATTTGGAGGAAATTATGATTCAGTGACTTCACTGGTGAGGAATTATGTTGAGTTTTATGGCACAGAAACATGCCAGCCCTCCACATCCATGCCAATGCTTACCACAGAACCATAGAAAATTACAGCTCAGAAACAGGCCTTTTGGCCCATTTTTTGCTTAGTCCCACTGACCTGCACCTGAACTATATTCCTCCACACCTCACATGAACCCATCCAAGTTTTTCTTAAATGTTAAAAGCGACTCCTCATTTACCACTTTATCCAGCAGCTCATTCCACACTCCCACCACTCTCTGCATGAAGAAGCCTTCCCTAATATTCCCTTTAAACTTTTCTCCTTTCACCCTTAACCCATGCCCTCTGTTTTTTTTCTCCTCTAGCCTCAGTGGAAAAAGCCTGCTTGCCTTCACTCTAACTATACCCATAGAACCATGCTCCACATACTCTGCTTCTTCTTTCCCTCGCAATATATTCTGCTTCCTCTCTCACATCCAACTTCCTTTTAAGTTGAGCATGGTGGCTGGTCAATCAACTACACCCCAAGTACCCCCCTTCCCCAACACCCCTGCTCTGTGCTCTAAACACCCATCCCATCCCATCCCTCTTCAACAGAAAGTTAAAAGCAGTTCCAATGAATGTTTCAGACAGATGGATTACTGCCTCATGCTTTAGGCTGAATGCACATTTACCTCACAGCCGACTGTGGGATTTTGCTGTGCTCAAATTGGCTAGAAACATTTGCCTACATCACAAATATTGGATGCACTTAGAAAGCAAGGAAGTAACGATGAAGTGCATTCAGACACCCTGCAAATGTGATGAGGAGCTCTTTGGAACTCCTATTTGTTCTTTTTGGATGTCCAGTGTGATGAGCACTACCCAAGATGTAAGTAAAACGGATAATATTGGCTTCTGTTTCACTTTTCCAATCATATAGTGACTAAGATTTTAGCTTTCAGTGTTGAAGAGGGATGGGATAGGTGCTTAGAGCACAGGGCAAGGGGGTGGGAAGTGGGGGGTACCTGGGGTATAGTTGATTGACCAGCCACCATGCTCAACTTGTCAACTTCTAATGGGATTTAATTGTTAATTAAACTACCTACTTTTGCCCAGTACAGCAACGAGCGGCTACCAGACTCAGAGATGAATGTGGAATTGGGCACTGGGAGCTCACACAAGCATGGGGAGAATGCGCAAACTCCCACAGACACAGGCCCAAATCCATGTATCTGCACAGCACAGCGATAGTCACTGAGCTGTCGTGTTGCCCATCAAATGGTCCAGGTCAAGCGTACACTAACGACATGAAGCACTAGGATACTCTCGAAAAAAAAGTGCAAGAGCAGCCCTCTCACGACCCATCGTGTGTATGCCCCTTGTTAGACAACAAGACAGACCAAAGCACCTGTAGGATAAAAACAAGTACATCAATATCATTGTCATTATTTTCTGAACTGGCATACCTAACAGCCGGCACCATGGTGGCTAAATTTGCAACCAAAACATTTCAGAACCAAGATATAAGATCATGTTAGATTTAATGATGAGTGACAGACTTGAAATATTAGGTGGGATGTTTTGGCCCACTCACAGCGTGTTTTCCTGCAGTGGAGGCCATAGTTGGCCACTGGAGGGATCTTCCAGTCCCACCGCTGTCTACCGTGTTTTGTGTGAGTCTCCATTCCGTCTCTGGAAAACTCATTGTAGGAAAGTCACCTTTGATGTGATCACACAATCCCACTGGCGGCAAGGGCAGGAAAATCACCCCCTTCCATTAACTTCCTTTTCTCCCTCCACAAATGCTCCCTGATCTACTGAGTACTTCCAGAATGTTCTACCAATATCCACAATTTAATGCAAAGGGCATCTTGCAAATGGTACAGGAATGTAATTGAAGTTGACCTCTGTTTAGGAGGGAGATGTAATCATCACCTTCCATGTTTTTACGTTTTACACAAGGCAAACTTCAAAGGGATGGGAAGTACATAGACTGCAGTGCTATTAATGGGTAAAGTCCATTCAAAGAAGATTTTGGTATAATAATAAACCAGTCCTTACCATGAAAAGGCAGCACTTCTATTAGTTCAGTATGATGGCTAAAAAATGAATTATGAAACTGAAAAGGGCTAACACAGTTGGAAAGGACAGAGGAAATTCAGTGAACATGGAGAGCTGTAAAAAGAAAGAGAAACACAAAAGTTAATAGAATGTATAAAAAAGGAGTGTGGAGAGAAATGGAAAAGGAGATCAGAACCATCAAGTAAATGTTCATATATGCAGTAAGAAAAAGCATAGGAAAGAGTGTGAATTCTTCAAAGACAAATGTATAATGAGGCTATAATGGCAGATTAGTTAAATGGATAGTCTGTACCTTTCCTCAAAGTGCTCAAAGAGGACAAAACACAGTATAAAGGAACATAAAAACCTGTCAAGGAAATTATCCAATTTAATAAATATAAGAAAATGTTAATGGAGAAAATGGGAGAATTCAACAAATCTCCAGGACTTGATTATTTCTATTCATCATAATGTTCCAAAGAGTTTAAGATTCAAAAGAGCCAAGAGACCATAAGGCTGGCAGTTTAACATTTCATGCAGGAAAGTTACTGAAATCTGTCATCAAGGTTAGTGTTACTGAAGTCCATCAAAAACAATGGACTTTAGAAGAGCAGATTATGTTGGACAAAACTAGTTGAGTTCTTTTTTAGATGGGGTTCTAATATTATGGACAGGGTTTTTGTTATAAGAACATAAAACATAAGAACTCGGAGCAGGAGTAGGGCATCTGGCCCCTTCAGACCGCTTCGCCATTCAATAAGATAATGAATGATCTTTTTGTGGACTCAGCTCCACTTACCCGCACACTCACCATAACCCTCAATTCCTTTACTATTCAAAAATGTATCTATCTCGCCTTAAAAACTTTCAATGAAGTAGCCTCAACTGCTTCACTAGACACAGATTCACAACCCTTTGTGTGAAGAAGTTCCTCTTCAACTCAGTCCTAAATCTGTTTCCCCTTAATTTGAGGCAATGCCCTTTAGTTCTAGTTTTACCTCCAGTGGAAACAACTTCCCTGCTTCTATTTTATTTATTTCCTTCATAATTTTATATGTTTCTATAATATTTTCCTTCATTATTCTGAATTCCAATGAGTATAGCCACAATTTACTCAGTCTCTCTCCTCATAAGCCAACCCCTCAACTCTGGAATCAACCTAGTGAACCTCCTCTGTACCCCTGCCAGTGCCAGTATATCCTTTCTCAAGTAAGCAGACTAAAACTATACACAATACTCCAGGTGTGGCCTCACCAGCATCTTATCCCTGAAAGTAGGCAGTCAAGTCGATAAGGTTGTTAAGAAGGCATATGGAGTCTTAGCTTTTATTGGTAGGGGGATTGAATTTAGGAGCCGCAGCATCATGTTGCAACTGTACAAAACTCTAGTGCGGCCGCACTTGGAGGATTGTGTGCAGTTCTGGTCCCCACATTATAAGAAAGATGTGGAGGCATTAGAGAGGGTACAGAGGAGGTTTACCAGGATGTTGCCTGGTATGGAGGGCAGGTCTTATGAAGAGAGGCTGAGGGATTTGAGGTTGTTTTCGTTAGAAAGGAGGAGGCTAAGAGGGGACCTGATCGAAACATATAAGATGATTAGAGGTTTAGATAGGGTGGACAGTGATAGCTTTTTTCCTAGGATGGAAAAAGCTAGCACGAGGGGACACAGCTTTAAATTAAGGGTGATAGTTATAGGACGGATATCAGAGGTAGGTTCTTTACCCAAAGGGTGGTTCGGGAGTGGAATGCCCTGCCTGCAGCAGTGTAGATGCGCCAAGTTTGGTGGCGTTTAAGAGGTTAGTTGATAAGTATATGGAAGAGAAGGGAATGGTTTAGTTTGGAGGGTCATTGCTTTTTATATTGGTCGGCGCAACATCGAAGGCCGAAGGACCTGTTCTGTGCTGTAATGTTCTATATTCTATGTTCTATGTTCTATACAGCTGCAACATAACCTTGCTGTTCTTAAACTCCATCCAATGAAGTCCAAAATTTAATTTGCCTTCTTAATTACCTACTGCACCAGCAAACCAACTCCTTGAGATTCCTGAACAAGGACACTCAGGTCCCTCTGCACAGCAGCATGCTGCATTTTTTTTACCATTTAAATAATAGTCCATTTTGCTGTTATTCCTACCAAAATGGGTGATCTCACATTTATCAACATTGTACTCCATCTGCCAGACTCTCGTCCATTCAGACTATCTATATTGCTTTGCAGAGTTCCAGCATCTTCTGCACACTTTGCTCTACCACTCATCTTAATGTCATCTGCAAATTTTGACACACTACACTTGGTCCCCAATTCCAAATCATCTATGTAAATCGTAAACAATTGCAGTCCCAACACTGATCCCTGAGGCACATCACTAGTCGCTGATCACCAACTAGAAAAACACCCATTTAGCCGCACGCTGCTTTCTGTTAATTAACCAATCCTCTATCCATGCTAATACATTACCTGTAACACCATGCACCTTTATCTTATGGATAATGCCTCTATAGACTTGCAGAGGCACTGGTAAATTGGTACAGAGATCACGATACATGGATAACTCACCCATACATTACAATGCCAGCAGCATAGAGATCCCATGTTGCCTACATATTTATATGACTGCACAGCATGCAACCAGCACAGAGCAGTGCTAAGCACCTGCACAACTCAGCAAGAAGCAGAACATTTTGAGATGCTAACATGAGTTCAAGCTAACCAACACTACATAGAGGCAAGGTGCATTTTGGCTTGAGTAGGTCTGGAATTCATAATGGATAAGCAAAATGGACCTGAGGAACAAACAGGAATGGAACACCATGTCAAATACTATTTTCTGGTGTAGAATTGGAGGCTTTAGTTCTCCTCTTGGCAAAAGCAAGGACATGGTAATGTCACTGCGCTAGTAATCCATGGCACAAACTAAATCTTTGGTGGACTTTTATGTTCAATTGCTAAAATCTGGAATATAAAGTTAGGGTCAGTAATGGTGACTGTGACAACTATGTTCAGTTGTTGTAAAAACCCAGCTGGTTCATAGATGTTCTTTAGGAAAGGAAATCTTCCATCCTTACTTGGTCTGGCTTACGTTCCAGGTCCACAGCAATGAAACCAGCTAGCAAGTCATTTCAAGAGCAATTAGCAATGTTCAAACCCCATGAAAATAATGAAGAAAATATGTAGACGGGATGAGAGAGGCCACTATTCGAAGAACAAAGAATAGAAAGCACAGAAGCAGACCTTTTAAGCCATCAAGCTGTGCTGATCCATGATGCATGAAGACCTTTTACCTCTAAACGATTTGTATTCAATGTTTATTTATGTATCTATCAAGATGCCTCTGAAAAGTTGCTATTGTATCTGCTTCTACCACTTCCTCTGGCAATGCATTCCAGACATTTATCACTCTCTGTGTAGAAAACTTGCCTTTCACCTCTCCTTTCAACTTTCCTCCCTTTTACTTGAACCTGTTTCCAAGTACTTCATTAATTAATGTATCAAAGACTGTGTGCCCAAGAAGCAAATCTGTGTGTTCCCCAACCAGAAACCATGAATAACAGTGTTACGCTTGCTGACGCCGGGATCTGAGATATTCAAGTCAGGTGACACTGACCTATATAAGAAAGACAGATGCGATCTAAGGAGATCCATCAAAGATGCTAAAAGACATACCGGACCAATCTGGAGTTCCAGGCTAGTCCCTGAAAGTAGGCAGTCAAGTCGATAAGGTTGTTAAGAAGGCATATGGAGTCTTAGCTTTTATTGGTAGGAGGATTGAATTTCGGAGCCGCAACGTCATGTTGCAACTGTACAAAACTCTAGTGCGGCCGCACTTGGAGTATTGTGTGCAGTTCTGGTCCCCACATTATAAGAAAGATGTGGAGGCATTAGAGAGGGTACAGAGGAGATTTACCAGGATGTTGCCTGGTATGGAGGGCAGGTCTTATGAAGAGAGGCTGAGGGATTTGAGGTTGTTTTCGTAGAAAGGAGGCGGCTAAGAGGGGACCTAATCGAAACATATAAGATGATTAGAGGTTTAGATAGGGTGGACATGATAGCCTTTTTCCTAGGATGGAGAAAGCTAGCACGAGGGGACACAGCTTTAAATTAAGGGGTGATAGTTATAGGACGGATATAAGAGGCAGGTTCTTTACCCAAAGGGTGGTTCGGGAGTGGAATGCCCTGCCTGCAGCAGTTGTAGATGCGCCAAGTTTGGTGGCGTTTACGAGGTTAGTTGATAAGTATATGGAAGAGAAGGGAATGGTTTAGTTTGGAGGGTCATTGCTTTTTATATTGGTCGGCGCAACATCGAAGGCCGAAGGGCCTGTTCTGTGCTGTAATGTTCTATGTTCTATCTTCTATCGCAAGGTCTACAAGACAAAGCAGGTGACAAGATGAAGGCGTATAAATTCGTTGGTTCCAATACATCCCTTCCTGATGACCTCAATGCATTTTGGGCAAGAGGTCAGCGAGAGCATGCCCTCCACCTTGAAAACCCTGGATGTATCTGGAGTTACTATTGTACATGTCAGAGCAACTTTCGTGAAGATCAACCCACGGAACGACTGGCCCAGATGGGGTACGCGAATATGCACTCAGATTCTGTTCGGATCAGCTGGAGTAGCTATTCACAGATATCTTCAACCTCTCTTTACAACAATCTGAGGTCTCTATCTGCATGAAGATGCCGAAGAAAAATAAAGAAGCGTGTCTTAATGACTATCAGCCGGTGGCTCTGACATCCATCGTAATGAAGTGCTTCGAAAAGTTAGTCATGGCATGAATCAATTCCAGCTTGATGGACTACCTGGATTGCCTACTGCCGCAACAGGATCACAGGAGATGCCGTTTTCCCTAGCCCTGAACTAAACCCTAGTACACCTCGATAACAAGGACATCTATGTCAGATTCCTATTTGTTGGCTACAGCTCAGCCTTCAACACTATTATTCCCACGAAATTCATTCCAAACTCTGTGGTTTGGGACTCGGCACCTCCCTCTGCAACTGGCCCTGAACTTCTTAACTCACAGACCACAATCAGTAAGGATAGGTAACAACACCTCTTCCACGATCATCTTCAACACCAATGCCCCACAAGGTTGTGTTCTCAGCCCCCTACTATACTCCTTATTTACCTATGACTGTGTGGCCAAATTCGCATCCAGTTCAATTTTCAAGTTTGCTGACAACACCACCGTAGTGGGTCGGATCTCAAACAATGACGAGGCAGAATACAGGAATAAGATAATGAATCTGGTGAACTGTGCAACAGCAATAATCTCTCCCTCAATGTCAATAAATGAAGAAGATTGCCATCGACTTCGAAAAGCATAAAGGAGAACATGCCCCTGTCTATATCAACAGGAATGAAGTAGAAAGGGCCTATAGCTTCAAGTTTTTAGGTGTCCAGATCACCAACAATCTCTCCTGGTCCCCTCATGCCAACATTATTGTTCAGAAAGCCCACTATGCCTCTATTTTCTCAGAAGACTAAGGAAATTTGCCATGTTAACTACCATTCTCACTAACTTTTACAGATGCACCACAGAAAGCATTCTTTCTGGTTGTATCACAGCTTGGTGTGGCTCCTGTTCTGCACAAGATCGCAAGGAACTACAAAAGGTCTTGAATGTGGCCTAATCCATCACGCAAACCAGCCTCCCATCCGCTGCCTCGGCAAAGCAGCCAGCATAATTTAAGGACACCATGCACCCGGGCATTCTCTTTTCCACCTTCTTCCTTAGGGAAAAAGATACAAAAGTCTGAGGTCACATACCAATTGACTCAAGAACGGCTTCTTTTCTGCTACTGCCAGACTTTCGCATAAACTTATCTTACATTAAGTCGATCTTTCCCTACACTCTAGCTATGACTGTAACATTACATTTTGCACTCTCTCATTTCTTTCTCTATGAATGGTATGTTTTGTCTTATAGCCACAAGGAATACTTTTCACTGTACATTAATACATGCGACCACAATAAATTAAATCAAAGTAGTGGCCACAATGACCCAAGCCGGGAATCAAAACCCAGGTCCAGGCGCTGTGAAGCAGCAGTGCGAACCACTGTGCCACCATGCGACCCAAACTGCAACATGACCTGTAAATTTTTATACTCTATGCCCTGATGAGCATGCCATATGCCTTCTTGATCACATTATCCACTTGTGTTGCCACCTTCAGGGAACTGTGGATCTGTATGCCTAGATCCCTCAGTATGTTAATCTTCTGAGTGTTCTTGCATTTACTATATATTTATGTGTGTGTGTATATATATATATAATACATATATATATTTATGTATATTTATTATAGAACATAGAACATAACAGCGCAGAACAGGCCCTTCGGCCTTCGATGTTGCGCCGACCATTATAAAAAAGCAATGACCCTCCAAACTAAACCATTCCCTTCTCTTCCATAAACTTATCAACTAACCTCTTAAACGCCACCAAACTTGGCGCATCTACAACTGCCGCAGGCAGGGCATTCCACTCCCTAACCACCCTCTGGTAAAGAACCTACCTCTGATATCCGTCCTATAACTATCACCCCTTAATTTAAAGCTGTGTCCCCTCGTGCTAGCTTTCTCCATCCTAGGAAAAAGGCTATCACTGCCACCCTATCTAAACCTCTAATCATCTTATATGCTTCAATAAGATCCCCTCTTAGCCGCCTCCTTTCTAACGAAAACAACCTCAAATCCTTCAACCTCTCTTCATAAGACCTGCCCTCATACCAGGCAACATCCTGGTAAACCTCCTCTGTACCCTCTCCAATGCCTCCACATCTTTCTTATAATGTGGGGACCAGAACTGCACACAATACTCCAAGTGCGGCCGCACTAGAGTTTTGTACAGTTGCAATATGACGTTGCAGTTCCGAAATTCAATCCCCCTACCAATAAAAGCTAAGACTCCGTATGCCTTCTTAACAACCTTATCGACTTGACTGCCAACTTTCAGGGATCTATGCACATATACACCAAGATCCCTCTGTTCATCAACACTATTAAGAATCCTACCATTAGCCCTACACTCTACACATTTGGTATTCCTGCCAAAGTGCATTACCTCACACTTTTCCACATTAAACTCCATTTGCCACCTCTCGGCCCAGCTCTGCAACTTGTCCAAGTCCCTCTGCAAACTATAACACACCTCTTCACTATCTACCACTCCACCGACTTTAGTGTCATCTGCAACTTTACTAATCCATCCTTCAATACCCTCATCCAGATCATTTATAAAAATTACAAACAGCAGGGGCCCCAAAACAGACCCCTGAAGTACACCACTTGTCACCGAACTCCAAGATGAATATCTGCCATCAACCACCACCCTCTGTCTTCTATCTGCGAGCCAATTCCTAACCCAATTAGCCAAATCACCCTCTATCCCACACATCTGCATTTTCTGCAGAAGTCTTCCATGGGCCACCTTATCAAACGCCTTACTAAAGTCCATATATACCACATCAACCGCCTTACCCCCATCCACCTCTTTGGTCACTTTTTCAAAAAACTCAATAATGTTAGTAAGGCACGACCTACCCTTCACAAAACCTTCACAAAATTATGTATTATATATTTCTCTCCTGCATTCAACTTTCCAAAATGCACCACCTTACATTTGTCCAGATTAAATTCCATCTGCCATTTCTCCACACAAGTCTCCAATCTATCTATATCTACAAAGGATCAGGATTATTTCCAAGGAACTCTGAGGCGACAATGGGAGCAGATAGTCATTACAAATAATTGATCATTTGTAACATGTGATATAATGATAACCCTTTTGAAGCTGGGACAATCTCACATTGTCACAACAATGTAATAGGTAATTAAATTAGGTAATTAGAAAAAAGTTAGCCATTTCAACACATGAACAGCATAAAATGCAAGTGCAATTAATGGGGAGTCAGGGGATTACTCCCAGTCATCCTGGTTCAATAGAAAGATTCTTCTTAAAATGGCGTAAGACATTGACAATTGATTTACCAGCAGTGTCCACAGTACAGGATAGGCCTGTAATCAACACATCAAAGGAACTGAATATACCTGCTCAAGACAACCCAGGGTGATGAAAGATAGGCCGACTAAATAAGTGGCTGAAATGTAGACACAGATTTTATCCCAAATTACAAACCCACTTCATCATAATGTATCTCTCTTTATTCAGTCAAGGAGTAGAACTAATCCTTGAGTCTACAAACAGTGAAAGAGCAATCATTTTTTTTCAACTGCACACTGGATGTTTTTTTTCAAAAATATTAAGAGCTTGGGAATTAAATGATTTGAGTGCTTGACAGAGGTTATCCATTTTGAACACACTTTTATGTCTACCTTTAACAAGGGATAGCTGACTTCCCCCAGTAGATATCTTACCTCTCCAAATGGAATAGTAAAACCAACTTCTGTTCTGCCTGTCCTCCTCCAACTCCCCACACCCCACCCTGTACCCCCCTGCCTCCTCGCACCCCTCACCCACTCGGGTGAAAATAATTAATTCTGAAATCTGAGGCGAGTATGTTCCATATTTTCGCTGAGGTGAGGAGCCCTTTAGCTTCAGCAGGTTTCAGTCTTCTGGGGTTTCTTGCTAGCTAGGCAACCTTTATCCAGGGCTGTTCTGTTCTCATTTCAGATTCCCAGCATCCACAGTAGCTTGTTTTTTATTTCAGCATGAATAGTGGAAAATTTTCCTGGTCTGAATTCCCGAATAGAGATGATCCAGTTCCAGACAGGAAAACAACTTCACTGTGAATACCTTTGTGCAATTATTTACAAATGACCAGTACACAATATCTATGATTTATAGAGTGAAGGAATGCAATGGCTGCAATCAGGACTGTTGGACCATGGAGACCACAACAGGATTAGAATTGTGCTTTGGGTTAGAATTAGTAATGGTCTAAATACGATCCTTCAGATGAGTTCCTGTTTGCACACGTTGGCCTGAATATCCCAGATTGCAGAGGTTGGATTTTATCCTTCCCAGACACGGTGCAGTGCACTGTAGCTCCATGTCATCAATGCACCGAGGATCTCCCAATGTGCTCTGGCAGGCTGCTTCACAAAATCTTAGCATTACTTAAACCAGTCCTTTGAAAATAGATTTTCGAGATCAGCATCAAATCAAACATGAAACAATCAGAATTCAGGTAATGGAAAGATCTACTCCATGAGGGAAAACTTAAACACTCTGTGTACTTGAATTACTATCACGTTTTATTTAAGTTGAACAAAGTGATTGTTTTTGTTCTGTCTTTTTTCTCTCCTTGCAAAGACAAGTAAAGATGAAAGAGGCCACTGAGTCCCCAGTGAGCCCTTCTTTCCACAGATCTTAATGATTCTCTCCCAACACAGCATGTTACTGCCTCTTGAATTATTCCACAGCTCAGTTAGCACAGCACAGACTGCAGATCAAAGCTCTGACCTTGCTGCCCTATACGGTGCTGCCTTTCTCTGTATAAACTCACTGAGCCACTGAGAAAACTTGTGGGAATTTGTACTGACTCCCCCAGGTGACTGTTATTTCTGACTGTGCCAATTTGTGCATATGTCAAAACGAAAGAATCCTATTGTTTCTTCAGTGACATATTCTTTGGACAATCAGTAGTTGTCATCATAGTAAGTTCTGTGCAAAGAGGACTGTGAAATGCAGCTCATATCCATCACAGGAAGAACTATTTCCACTGCTCAATGAATTGTTAACCCAACTGAAAAGGAACACTCAGTGATTGAGTAATTTATTCAGCCACAGAGAAGCTGAGAGAAGTGATTACCAGCCCAGCAATGAGCTGCAGGGATGAAATCAGAAAATACTGGAAATACTCAGTAGATCTGGCAATTTCTGCGGAGAGAGAAACTGAGTTACTGCTTCAGGTCAATGCCCTATCGTCAGAATTATAGAAGGGAGCTTTTAAGCAAATACAGAGGAGGAGATAAAGGGAGAGGAGGAAGGGGCATGGTCTGTAATAAGGTGAGTGACAGGAGAGATTAGGGAAACCAAAGGCAGATAGAATGTCTGCTTTGTGAAACATCCATGTTCAATCCACAATCTTGATGCCGAGCTGCTGGTTGCCTGTCACTTTAATTCTCGCTTTAGCTCCAATTCTGACTTCTCTGCCCTCAGCCTCCATGAGTCAATTATGGCCTCCTAGATTACATAGATCCAACATCTACCATCGCAACAGGTCCTCAGCAGAAGCCATCTCCCTGGCCCTACACTCTATTCTAGAACACCTGGATAACAAAGGCAACTATGTCAGGCTCCTACTTATTGACTACAGATCAGCCTTCAACACCATTACTCTGACAAAACTTATCTTCAAACTCGGTGCCCTGGCATCTCCCTCTTCCTTCTTCCTTGTTGCCATCAGACTTTTGAATGGACATACCTCGCATTAAGTTGATCTTTCACGACACCCTAGCTAAGAATGCAGCATTATATTCTGCATCCTCTCCTACAGTATGCTTTATCTGTATAGGGCACAACAAACAATACTTTTTTACTGTATACAAATGCAAGTGACAATAATAAATCAAATCAGATCAAATTAAATCAAATTCTCTGGTCAGTATTTAAAAAATCTGCAACCAGCCTGGGTGAGTATACCACGACAGTAACTGACTTCATTAGTAATTGTTTAGAAGATTGTGTGCCAAAGAAACAAATCTGCGTGTTTCCCAACCAGAAAAAATGGGTGAGCCCCTGTTTGTTGAAGTCTAAATCCAAGGCATTCAAGTCAGATAACTTTGGCCTATACAAGAGAGCCAGATATGACCTAAGGATAATCCATCAAAGATGCCAAAAAACAGCATTGGACCAAGCTGCAGTCCCAGGCTAGCCACACAGACTCCTGACGCTGATGGCAAGGTCCACAAAACGTAACAGGCTACAAGATGAATGCATGTAAAATCGTCGCCTCCAATGCATCCCTCCCGGATGAGCTCAATGCATCCCATGCCTGTTTAGCAAGAAGTCAGCGAGAGCATGTCTTCCACTCTGGAAGCCCTGGATGAACCTGTATCTGGGGTCACCAATGCAGATGTCAGAGCAGCTTTCTTGAAGGTCAACCCACAGAAAGTGACTGGCCTGCATGCGGCACCCAGATGAGAACCTGCATGGATCAGCTGGCAAGAGTATTCACAGACATCTTCAACCTCTCTTTGGTCCCTATCTGCTTTAAGAAAATGACTATCATCCCAATACCTAAGAAAAACCAAGCAGCGTGCCTTAATGACTATTGGCCAGTAGCTCTGACACCCATCATTATGAAATGCTTTGAAAGGCTAATCATGGCATAAACAAATTCCAGCTTCTCAGACTACTTGGATCCACTACAACTTGCCTGCCATCACAACAGGTCCACAATAGATATCATTGCCCTGGCCTTGCACTCAACTCTGGAACACATACGTAACAAAGGCACCTATGTCAGGTTACTATTTATTGACTACAGCTCAGCCTTCAACACCATTAACCCCATGAAACTCAACTCCAAATTCTGTGACCTAGGCCTCAGCTCCTCTCTCTGTGACAGGATTCTGAACTTGTTCACAGACCCTGTGCATTAAGGATACAACACCTCCTCTATGATCATCTTCAACACTGTTTCCCAAAGTTGTGTTCTCAGCTCCATACTATACTCCTTATACTTCTGTAACTGTGTGGCCAAATTGTCCTCCAATTCGGTTTTCAAGTTTGCTGACAACACTACCATAGTGGATCGGATCTCAAACAATGACGAGCCAAAGTAGAGGAATGAAATAGCGAATCTCATGTATTAGTGTGGTGGCAATAATCTCTCACTCAATGTCAACAAACGAAGGAAATTGTCATTGACTTCAGGAAGCATAGCAAAGAACATGCACCTGTCTGTACAATGAAGTAGAAAAGTTCAAGAGCTTCAAGTTTTTAGGTATCCAGATCACCAACAACCTGTCCTGATTCCTCTATGCAGATGCTATAGATCCACCAACACCTCTACTTTCTCAGGAGACTAAGGAAATTTGGCATGTCAGCTATGGCTTTCCCCAACATTTACAGATACACCATAGAAGACATTCTTTCTGGTTGTATTACAACTTGGCATAGTTCGTGCTCTGCCCAAGACCACAAGAAACTACGAAAAATTGTGAATGTGGCCTAATCTATCACGGATTAGGCTCCCATCCATTGACCCTGTCTACACTTCCTGTGGCCTCAGCAAAACAACCAGCATAATTAAGGACCCCACCCACCCCAGACATTTTTTCACATTTTTCCAGCGGGAAAAAGATACAAAAGCCTGAGGTCATGTTGCAACCAACTCAAGAACAGTTTCTTCCCTGCTGCCGTCAGCCTTTTGAATAGAGCTACTTCTCTACACCTTAGCTATAAATGTAACACTACATTCTATACTTTCCCATTTCCTTCTCTATGAATGGTATGCTTTGTTGTATAGCGCACAAGAAACAATACTTTTCATTGTATGCTAATATATGTGACAGTAATAAATCAAATCAAATCAAATATAGATCTAAATTCTGTCTAACTCAGCCTTGAATCAACTCAATGATCCAGCTCACAGCTTTCTGGGACAAAGTATTTCAAACACTAATAACACTCTAAGAGAAGAATGTCCTCCTTATTTTAATCCAAATGGGAAACACTTACTTTAAAATTGTGTCCCTTTGTAATAAATTTCCCATGAGGGAAAATAACCTCTCAGCATCTATCTTGTCAAACCCCCTCAAGAGGTTAATGGTTTTAATAACATCACCTCTCATTCTTCTAAACTCCAATGAGTTTAGGCGCAACTTGCTCAACCTTTCCTCAAAAAACAATATTTTCATCCCAGTAAGTAGTTGAGATTAGGCTAGAATTAGAATGAATTGTTTCCAATGCAAGTAAATCCCTCTGTAAAGAAGGAAAGCAAAGTTTTGTACTGTCTTAAGAACATAAGAAATACGGGCAGGAGTAGGCCATCTAGCCCTTCGAGCCTGCCCACCGTTCAACAAGATCATGGCTGATCTGAAGTGGATCAGTTCCACTTTCCCGCTTTCTCCCCAAACCCTTAATTCCTTTAGAACATAGAACATTACAGTGCAGTACAGGCCCTTTGGCCCTCGATCTTGCGCCGGCCAGTGGACCCTCTAACCTAAACTATTCCAATATCATCCATATGCCTATCCACCGAACATTTGAATGCCTCCAAAGCAGGCGAATCCACAACTGCTGCAGGCAGGGCATTCCACGCCCTCACCACCCTCTGTGTAAAGAACCTGCCTCTGACATCCGTCCTATAACTACCACCTCTTAATTTAAAGTTATGTCCCCTCGTGTTGGTCATCACCATCCGAGGAAAAAAGCTCTCACTATCCACCCTATCCAGTCCTTTGATCATCTTATACGCCTCAATTAGGTCACCGCGTAACCTTCTTCTCTCTAATGAAAATAACCTCAGGTCCCTCAGCCTTTCCTCATAAGGCCTTCCCACCATACCAGGCAACATCCTGGTAAACCTCCTCTGCACCCTTTCCAATGCTTCCACATCTTTCTTATAATGCGGCGACCAGAACTGTACGCAATACTCCAAGTGCGGCCGCACCAGAGTTTTGTACAGTTGTAACATAACCTCACGGCTCCTAAATTCAATCCCTCTACCAATAAAAGTTAACACACCGTACGCCTTCTTAACAACTTTATCAACCTGGGTGCCAACTTTCAAAGAGCTATGTACTTGTACCCCAAGATCCCTCTGCTCGACAACACTATTAAGGGTCCTTCCATTAGCCCTATATTTCATATGCCTGTTATTCCTACCAAAGTGAATCACCTCACACTTATCCGTATTGAATTCCATTTGCCACCTCACGGCCCAGCTCTGCAACCTATCTATGTCCCTCTGCAAACTGTAACATCCATCCTCGCTGTCTACAACTCCCCCCACTTTGGTATCGTCAGCAAATTTACTAATCCAACCCTCTACACCCTCATCTAGGTCATTTATAAAAATGACAAACAGCAGTGGCCCCAAAACAGATCCTTGAGGTACACCACTTGTAACTGCACTCCAGGTTGAATATTTCCCATCAACCACCACCCTCTGTCTTCTATCAGCTAGCCAATTCCTAATCCAAACTGCTAAATCACCTTCAATCCCATGTATCTGCACTTTCTGCAGTAGCCTACCATGGGGAACCTTATCAAACGCTTTGCTAAAATCCATATACACTACATCAACTGCCTTACCCTTATCTATCTCTTTGGTCACCTCCTCAAAAAACTCAATAAAGTTTGTGAGGCACGACCTACCCTTCACAAAACCGTGCTGACTATCCCTAATCAATTTATTTCTCTCTAGATATTTCTCTTTGTCTATCAGAAACCTATCTATCCGCAACTTAAATATATTCAGCGAGGTAGCCTCCACCACTTCAATGGGCAGAGAATTCCAGAGACTCACCACCCTTTGAGTGAAGAAGTTCCTCCTCAACTCCGATCTAAACTGTCCCCCCCATACCCCCTTATTTTGAAGCTGTGCCCTCTAGTTCTGCTATCATTTCTAAGCGGGAAGAGTCTCTCTATCTCTACCCTATCTATCCCCTTCATTATTTTATATGTCTCTATGTGTGGTCTCACTGATGTGTGTTACAATAGTGACCAACAGTGGTTTATAGAATGAGGCTGGCCCTGCAGCTTCAGAAGTAATGGCCAGAATTCCCAGACCTCGCCTGTGGCTGGGATTCTCCAGTCCCACTGCAGTGACTGGAGATTAGGCTAGGGGCCAAATTCTCTAAACTCGCTGGCAGGAGTAACTGGGCATATGAGACCGGAGAAATACAGTCAATGTGACTGAAAGGGTCTGCTCATTTTTTGGTTCTACGTCAGCAGGTAGGTAAAAGTTCAGACATAGCGCTGCATGATTTAAATTAATTACTGTGATGATAGACCATGAAATTTTTGACCTCATTCTTTTCCTTCACTATTTTACACCAATGCGCTCTTACACATTGAACCCCCATTAGGTCTGAATCTGCTTGATTACACTGGTTGATCATTGTGAGTGATGGGAGAGTTGACTGTTGGGCTTATGTTAATTAGTTTATAAAGAACAAAACAGCACGGGAAACAGGCCCTTCGGCCCAACGAGCCCGCGCCGCCACCTCGATGTTCCCACTTCTACCAGTAATCCCTGTCCATGTTTATAGATCTATGGATTGAAACCAAATTTGAGACAATTTAGGGAGAATTTGTTCTGCCGATTAGCCTAAAAGCACATCTTCGGGATGTGGGAGGAAACCGGAGCACCCGGAGAAAACCCACGCAAGCACGGGGAGAATGCGCAAACTCCACAGACACAGGCCCAAATCCATGTGTCTGCACAGCACATCACTGAGCTGTCATGTTGCCCATCAAATGGTCCAGGTCAAGCGTACACTAACGACATGAAGCACTAGGATACTCTCGAAAAATTCAAGAGCAGCCCTCTCACAACCCATCGCATATACGCCCCTTGCTAGACAACAAAGTGGACCAAAGCACCTGTAGGATAAAAACAAATACATCAATATCATCGTCTATTTACACACTTCCCAGGGACTCCCAAGGCTCACGATCCCTATTTTAAATCAGTTTTCTATACCCCTCCACTCCCATTCTGTTCATGTGCCCACCTAAGTATCTCTTAAATAACTCCAGAGTGCCTGCCTCCACAACTTTACTTGGCAGCGCATTCCATATCCCCACCACCCTCTGTGAAAAAACTCCCTCTAGCATCCAAATTATACCTTCTCCCCCTCACCCTAAGCCCGTGACCCCTTGTGCTATTTGAGTCCATCCTAGGAAAAAGCTTAACCCTGTTTACTCTATCTATACCCCTCATAGGGGCCGAAGGGCCTGTTTCCCGTGCTGTTTTGTTCTTTGTTCTTTGTTATCTATACCCCTCATAATCTTGTACACCTCTATTAGATCTCCTCTAAGTCTACATCTTTCTAAGGAGAACAGTCCCAATTTGCCTAACCTCTCCTCGTAACTCAGACCTTCCATTCCAGGCAGCATTCTATGTTAGTTGTTAACCTATGTTAATTAGGTTAGTGGAAACTAGTGAAAATTTGCGATTGCATTTTAGGCACAATTTCCTGATCAATGCCATGGAGGAAATGGTAGGTTGTTGTCTTTGAGTTCTCAAGATTGCTTAGGGATTTATCACACAATTGATGTTTAAGGAGCTAGACATTTGATACAGGTGAAGCCTTTCCCAACTATCTCATCCATGTCACTTTGCATGATCAAAGTGTTTGATACAAACACTATAATATCTACACCTTTCACCACAGAGTTCCTCAAGGAACAAAATGAGATGGGCACAGCAAGCGCTTGGTCCAGTATTCCTTGATAATTGAAATCCGGAAAGGATTAAATCAGAATTGGAGAGGGGTTGGCCATTCATTTGGTTTGTGTGAGGGCCTCTGATCATACCTCTTGTAATAGCATTGCAACTAGACCTAGGCCAGGATTTTACAGCCTTGTACTCGTCTCCTTCCAATGGATGTGGAGAGCCACTTAAATTTCCATTCAGTTCAGTGGAGCTGGAATATCCTGCTGGGTGAGAGGAGCTGTAGAATCTTGAGCCAAATACATCTTCTATCCTTTGCAGTCCTGGGATTAGATCATAGATTCATAGAATCCCTACAGTGCAGATGAGGTCATGCTCCTCATTGAGTCTGCACTGACTCTCTCACAGAGAATCTTGCCCAGGCCCCATGCCCGTAACCTCACATATTTATCCCACCAATCCTTTTAACCTATACATCTTGGGACGTTAAAGGGGCCAACCCACCTGGTCTGCACATCTTTGGACTATGGGAGGAAACTAGAGCACCTAGTGGAAATCATGCAGACACAGGGAGAACATATGAATTTTACACAAATAGTTATCCAAGGCCGGAATTAAGCCCAGGTCGCTGCTGCTTTGAAACAGCAGTGCCAACCACTATGCATCATGTCACCTTAGATAATCCTATTTGGCCAAAATGTATGCAGGGAAAGGACATCTAGAATAGGTTTAAGAGGTTCAATCCTTTTCCACTACTCAATTAAATCATAATTGACCTGTATCTTAACTCCATTCCATGATGAAGATCATCCAGACTCGAAACACATCTCTATTCTGTCTCCATAGAAACTTGGACTATAACCTGGTGTTGTGAGACTTCTTACTGTGTCCACAGATATTATCAGACTTACTGATATTTTTCAGCGCATTCTGTTTTTGTATGAAACTATCATTGATTTATATAAAAACTAACATACTTTAGGGAAGGAAGTCTAGAATCATGAGCTGGTCTGGCCTACATGTGATTCAAGCCCTCCAGTAAAAGCTTCTGAATTGACTTAGCAAGCCTCTCAGTTGTATAAACCTATGACAGAAATGTCATTCTATGAACCACAGGACCAGCTTCCAATCCACCACCACTGCCACCCTCCAAAGGACGGATATCAGAGGCAGGTTCTTTACACAGAGGGTGGTGAGAGCATGGAATGCCCTGCCTGCAGCAGTTGTGGACTCGCCTACTTTGGGGGCATTCAAATGTTCGGTGGATAGGCACATGGATGATATTGGAATAGTTTAGGTTAGAGGGTCCACTGGCCGGCACAACATCGAGGGCCGAAGGGCCTGTACTGCGATGTAATGTTCTATGTTCTATGTTCTAAATAGAAATCCAAACCGCAGGCAGCAACTTTTAAAGTTTGGGTTCAGGAATTCTGCCACCTTTGCACTCCTGACCTGATAATGAAAATGTTGGCCCTTATGTGTGTAAAACACCCTGCAATTGCTGAGGTATTGGAGGCATTGTAGGTGTTGTAGATCTAGAAATGGTGTCATCTCATCATTGCTTTGAAATAAAGCAGATAAGTACGATGTACACCAAACTGTGAATACATAACAGTCAGGCTGCTAACCAAGCCACACCAAGTGGAAATATACAGAGTCCCTGTGAAAGGTGAAGTGAAATACACAGGTCATTCATTTTTTTATGTGAATGGACTGATATTCTTAATCCTAATTTATGCCAAATAATTTTTAACATATTTTCTCCCCTAAATAGCAATACGTTGATAACTCATTAAAGTTTTATGAGCAGCTCCGGAATTACCATTCAGTTAAAGCACGTAATGCTGCATTAACTAAAAAGAGAGCAGTTATTTATTTGAGTAAGAATAGATTTGAATGTATTAGTTTCTTTTCAGGCCAGGATGATCATTTTCAGTAAGATGGCACTTCCCTGGAGAGTTGAGACTAGTTGGATGATTTCTGTAACTTCTGAATTAATTGAGAGTTGGGGATAATTTTTTAGAGTCTGCCGTCAGCAGGCTAAAAGGGTTCATTTGGGAGCAGGTTGTACATCACCCACAGAATGGCAGCATGGTGGCACTGCTGTCTCAGTGCCAGGGACTTGGGTTCAAATCCCGACTTGAGTCATTGCCTGTGTGTGGGAGTTCCTGGGAAGTGTGTAAATAGATGATGATATTGATGTACTTGTTTTTATCCTGAAGGTGCTTTGGTCCACCTTGTTGCCTAATGAGGGGCATACACGCGATGGGTCATGAGAGGGCTGCTCTTGCATTTTTTTCGAGAGTATCCTAGTGCTTCACGTCGTTAGTGTACGCGTAACCTGGACCATTTAATGGGCAACACAACAGCTCAGTGACTATTGCTGTGCTGTGCAGATACATGGATTTGGGCCTGTGTCTGTGGGAGTTTGCGCATTCTCACCGTGCTTGCGTGGGTTTTCTCCGGGTGCTCCGGTTTCCTCCCACAACCCAAAGATGTGCTCTTAGGCTAATTGGCAAAACAAATTCTCCCTAAATTGTCTCAAATTTGGTTTTTAATCCATAGATCTATAAACATGGACAAGGATTGCGGGTAGAGGTGGGAACATCGGGGTGGCGGCGCGGGCTCGTTGGGCCAAAGGGCCTGTTTCCCGTGCTGTTTTGTTCTTTGTTCTTCTTTGTTCTTTGTGTGGAGTCTGCGTATTCTCATGTTAGTGTGGGTTTCCTCTGGGTGCTCAGGTTTCCTCCCACAGTCCAAAGGATGTGCTGATTAGGTGCATTGGCTATGCTAAATTCTCGATCAGGCACTGGAAAATGGTGACTTGGGGATTTTTGGTGACTTCATTGCAGCGTTAATGTAAGCATACTTGTGACACTAATACATAAACTTTAAAAGCTTAAGAATGCCCTTTTCTAATTCAAGGCATTATCCTAATTTATTATCATGAAAAGAATAAGAAAGAGCTGAACTTACATAGATTGCTTCATGATCAAAGGACATCCCAAAGCACTGTACATCCAATGAAGGACTTATGAAGTGTTGTCACTTGTAATATAGGAAACATCGGAGCTAATTTGCACACAACATTCCATAAATAGACATTTGATAAGGACCAGATAATTAATTTTGGTGATGTTGGTTGAGGAACAAACATTGATTGTCCTGCTCTTCCTCAAACAGCCCTGAGGGTTCATTTACATCCATCTGAGAGGCTAGCAGGGCTTCATTTGATATCTGATTTGAAAATGGTAGCTTTGATAGTACAGAACTCCTTCAGTGTTGTATTTACCGAGCTATTGTGGCCTAGGTTAATTTGAAGTCAAATCCCTGAAAGTTTCTTATCCAAAGGCCAGGGTACCAATTGCAATCATAGCTGACGTAGCGATATATTGCATCTAATAATATGATAGTGTAAAGAATCACACGCTACTCCTGCTTCACTGAATCCCTTTTACCAACTAGCAGAACTGGAATATTTGGAATCAAATGGTACTTTCGGATATACTGTGGAAATGTCTTTGTCAATTTCCTATCCGATTCATAATAGGACCTCACCAATTCCCTTCCTCTGTGTAGCTGAAATTGTAAGGATGAAATAAGAGAGAGATATTCCAGTGTCACCCTTTCAAATATTCCTTTCTTTCTCAACACTGCCTGAGGCTGAGAGTTAACTTCCTTTGAATCAGCAATGAGTCATGACCTCGCTTTCTTTGTCATCAATTATTTAACCGTTTCACACAAATTGTGTTCAATTCTCTTTTCCCGTAGAGAGGCTGCTTTCATTGCTACATGTGGTGCTGACTTAGCTACATCAAGCTCTCTTTAAAAGCAATTGTGATGTTTTCTGTACTTCACACTGGGGTGAAATGTTTGTTTCCAAACACCCAATCAACCATCCCACTAATAAATTACAGATGTCAATAAATAGACTCTCGTGACCTTCACTAATACCAACAGTCAAACAAGATTGCAGAGTTGCTTCTTTCAGAATTCAGAAAGATGGACAGTAAAGAACATGTTCTCTGGCTGAGAAATTTGTAGGCCACTGGAGCTAGCAATATGGGAACCCTGAAAGGAAAAAGAATGGCAAAGACGCAAAGAAAACCAGTTGATCATCCAATTGGCTTTTATAGCAAAACCAGTGAAGATATATGGCAGCAGCAGGAGCTGGGTGTAATGGTGGCAGCATTAAGTGTGGTGAAGTACAGGGCTATTAATGATAATCCTGGGATGTTAAGGACTACTGCAGCATTAGTGATGGGTGCCAGTTGCATTGAGCAGTATGAGAGGCTGGTGGAGTGGTGGATCAGCAGCATCATGTGGAAATACATTCACCAGCTTGACCATCAGTGTGAATTCTTGTTATACTGCAGCTAGCATCTCAAGGCAGACTTGAGCATTGACCACCCCATGTCAAAACTGTCCCCCTTCCCATTTCATGATGGTACTTGCTGGCCTCCTGTTTTCCCTCTCCACCTCGCACCCTCACCTCGACCTTCACCACCCCATGGAAACATGGCTTCTCTCCTCCTGCAGTTCTGTGACTAAAGCCTCCAGCGTCACATCCATGAATCAAAAAGCCCATTCTCTGCGCCTAACTCTCCATTCCCTTCCTTGCTGTTGCAGTATTGACAAAGAGCAACAGCCTCCTTTTATGCTGAGCAGCTTCCATAAAGGAGGGATTTTCTCTGGAGGCTGGTTGCTCCCTGTTCAGCATACATTGAGAGAGCATCGTGGATTCTGTTGGCTTGCATGCCATTGTCATTCAAATGCAGAAACATAATGTACTGCTTGCCCAGTGGGAACAGCCATTGTCAGGTCATGAGCCATGCTCAAAATGAATGTGATCAAATATAGCTCACTGTCCCTATCAGGAGAGCAAAACACAGCACAATTAATGTGAACAACTCATTATAGACATGCAGAAGTTCACAGAAGGTCTGATTAAAGGACAGCTTCAGTGTAAACTAACAATTAGTGTACATCTGGAGAACATGCAGAGGCACAGGTTATGGATTATTTCTTTTCAGTCATGGCTCAATGGTAATACTTTCCCTTCCAAGGTCAGAAGGTTGTAGGGTTAAATCTTGTCCTGGAGACTTGAACACATAGTCAAGACTGCCTATCCTGTGCTGGACAGTTGGAAGAGCTGTCTTTCAGATGAGAAGTTAATCTGAAGGTCTTTCTGTTCTCTCAGGTGGTGATAAATGATACCATTGTATCTCTTTGGTGCAGAAAAGTTCTCCTGGCCATAATGTATCCTAAATCAATATTACTCAATAGGATTACCTGGGTCGCTGTCACATTATTTCTGTGGCAGCGTACTATGTATAGATCGGCTGCCTGTTTCTCATATAGTAATCGTGACTGAACTTCAAAAGTACTCTGTGAAATCTGCGAAGAATTTTGGAAAGCCCTAAGATCATAAAAAAGTAAGTCTTTTCTTTTACATCATTGTCCCATGGTTTTATTCAAACAATTAGTCTGAAACCTGACTCTGAGAGAGATCTGTGTTTCCCACCCTACTGTCTGACTTACAAAAGCGAGGGCTGGGAAGGGGGAAGTACGTTCATCACCTTTATTTTATCTCTGCATTGCTGCCAGGTAGATGGAATTATAATCCTCCCTCAGAGAGCAATACCTCATTCCAAGCAAGAGGAGGTGATAAAGAAATAATGAACCCTTTTGTGTAGCTCTTACACCAATACAGAACCATTCAAAGCAGACTCATTGTTATGATATTCAGGAACATGGCAGCAAATTCAGCCATCCTGAGAAAAGATACTTTCCACCAGCACTTGCACCTGTGGTTAAAGTGATGACTTAACCTGATTCGTCAGCAATTGCTATTGGACAACAATGGTCAGAATCAATTTGCATGTTAGACTGATATGAAAAATTACATAGAAAAGGAGTAACAGATTAATAAATGGATAAGTGCATTCGGGAGTTTTGCATATGAGTGGATGTCAGTGTATTTTTAATAGCTTTCTAAATTGAGATGAGAGAGATAGGAAGAGGTAAAATGGACTGAGGCAAAGAATGCATTAGCAAAGAATGAACTGAATATAAAATAGTGCCTCACTCTTGACTAAACGCTTCAGTAAGAGTAATAAAATCATGGAGTGTGTGCCTCTTTGAAATAGCGAAAATTGTGCTTCAGCAGATTTTTACCTTTCCTTTCATCAGCCAGAAGCATGTAGAAATATAATGTTTAATTCAATGCCTTTATAATTGATAAATTGACAGCATGTGAGAAATGCTCAGTATTTTAAATAGGATCTTTTGTGTGTGTAACAAGGGATGGAAAGAGATTGGCACAATATTCTCTAAGTCTGCAGGGAGGCCACTTGTTGTTGAATGTAAGAATTACCCTCAGGGTCCTCAACTTCCCTAGTGGTCAGTGGTAATCAATTATTTAACAAGCAGCACAAGATGCCTCAAACACTGCCTTACTTTCTCTTTGTGTCTACATGGGTTTGTATAAAGCATTTATCACACAGCTATTGTCATAATGGGCCACATATACGAGTAGCCAAATCCCTTGGCTGAAGAAGTAATAAATACATAAGTACAATGTGAGTTGTAGTATTTTAAAATATGAATGAATGAATGACAAAATGTTGTGGCAGCTGCTGATTCTCTGCTGTGGTGTGTTCTTGCAATTGTTTTTGATGCAGGATGACTCTGATAATAGTGTTTGTGTAGAGTGGACAACACTCCCAGGAGATGTGTGTTGTTTTATTCAATCTTTGGAATGAGAAAGAAGGATCGAGTAACATCACCATATTAACCGTCACCTCCTTCAGATTTTGCATTCAGGCACTGAGGTACATGGGGTAGGAGTGCAAGTTTCAAATTAATTATAACCTTATTTGAAGCACAGATGGTGGGGAATGGAAACCACAGATAACCACTCAATGAATCATTATTTCTGTTTTGATATGGAGATGCTAGCGTTGGACTAGGGGTAAACACAGTAAGAAACCTCACAACACCAGGTTAAAGTCCAACAGGTCTAGTGGCTTTTGCTGTCAAATAAACCTGTTGGACTTTAATGTGGTTTGTGAGACTTCTGACTATGATTATTTCTGTAACACAGCTTGTTAGCATGACTATTTATCTAAATATTGGTTACCAGAAAACAAGTTAATGATATACTCTACATTGATTAGATCTCATTTGTAGTATGCAATTAGGGCCTGATATTGGGAAACATAAAGTACAAATGAGGGATCGCGTTTACTTGTTCTGGGGTGGCAATAACCCGATTACTGATCCGTGCAGTTTGATGTTTGCCTGGACCACTTGTTAACGTATGACAAATATAGATAAACAAGTTGAATGTCAGAGATGGGATAAGTGTGAGTGCGCTTAGTGTCAATGCACCATTTGATGAGTATGGCATTAAGGAGCTCTGGGATGACTGAAATCCATGAGCATCATGGGGAAATTTGTTATTGTTGGAGTCTTTCTCATTAAAAAGGAAGATGTTTATGATTGTTGTTCAGAAGTGATTGAGATATACACTCAACTATCTCAGATGTTTGCTGTGAATTGCATAGTGTTCAATTCCATTCATAACTTCTCAAAAATGAATCAGTCAATGACAGCATGCCACAAGAATTGAAATGCCTTCAGCCTTGGGTTGGGAAGACGCAAGTAATTCTTATGACACACAAGCAATGATCATCTCCAACAAGACAGTACATAACCATCTCTCCTTGACATACATTGACATTATCATTGCCAACTCCTTCATTATCAACATCCTGCATATAACCATTGATTAGAAACTAAATTGAGTCAGCTATCTAAGTAACGTGTCTACAAAAACATGTGACGTGCTATGAACTTTTCAGCACATAACTCACCTCCAGTAACTTCAAGGCACAAGTCTGGCGTGTGATGGAATTCTCTCCACTTACGTGGATGAGTTTCATTCCAACCACATTCAAGAAGTTCTACATCATCACCAAGGGAAACAGTCCGCTTGACTTGCATCTCATCCACACATTCAACATTCAATTCAATCTTTTTAGGACAGAGATGAGGGGAAATTTTCCCTGCCAGAGGATTGTGTGACTTTGGAAGTCTTTGCCTCAGAAAGCAGTGGAGGCAGGGTCATTGAATATTTTTAAGGGGGACGTAGATAGGTTCTTGTTAGGGGAGGAGATCAAAGGTTATTACAGGTAAATAAGAATGTGGAATTCAAAACACAAGCAGATCACCCCTGCTTTTATTGGATGGCAGAGCAGATGTGAGGAGCCAAGTGATTTACTCCTGCTCATATCTTGCATGTTTGCATGTTCTTATGTAAATTCATGTAAGCTCATCTGACAGCATTGTCCAAACCCATGATCTCTCCCAATTAAAGGACAAGAACAGCAGTTGCATGGAAACACCACCAAATGCAAGTTTCCCTTACCATCCCGGCTTGGAAAATGTATCGCTGTTTCTACACTGTCGCTGGGTCAATATCCTGGAAGTCCCTCCCTAACAGCACTGTGAGTGTACCTACGCCACATGGATACCACAGTTCAAGAAGGCATACCTTCACCTCCTTAAGATGTGGAAGCATTGGAAAGGGTGCAGAGGAGGTTTACGAGATTGTTGCCTGGTATGGTGGGGAGGCCTTATGAGGAAAGGCTGAGGGACCTGAGGTTATTTTCATTAGAGAGAAGAAGGTTACGCGGTGACCTAATTGAGGCGTATAAGATGATCAAGGGATTGGATAGGGTGGATAGTGAGAGCCTTTTTCCTCGGATGGTGATGACCAACACGAGGGGACATAACTTTAAATTAAGAGGTGGTAGTTATAGGACGGATGTCAGAGGCAGGTTCTTTACACAGAGGGTGGTGAGAGTGTGGAATGCCCTGCCTGCAGCAGTTGTGGACTCGCCTACTTTGGGGGCATTCAAATGTTCGGTGGATAGGCATATGGATGATATTGGAATAGTTTAGGTTAGAGGGTCCACTGGCCGGCGCAACATCGAGGGCCGAAGGGCCTGTACTGCGCTGTAATGTTCTATGTTTATGTTCTATTTTAAGCACAATTACAGATGAACAATATACACTGGACTAGCCAGCAATGCCCATAATCCATGAACAAATAATTGGGGATTAAGTCATTGGAGATTTGAATGGAATACACATAAACCACAGTTGTTCTGGATTGGAGATTTAAATCAAAGGTAGGTACACAGAAATCACTTAGTTCAGAATGGAACTGTTGCATTTAATGGATGTCCTTTCTTCAACAGTAATAGCTCAGTGGAATTCAGCACCTATATAGTCAGTTAAACACTTTTAATGTATTTCAGTAAATGGGTGTGCAGCTTGTTATTAGTTTGCTTTCAAGAGGCACTTCTACACGCAAAAGATAGTAGAAATCTGGAATACTTTCCCAAAAGGCTGTGGACACAGAACTGACTGAAATTTTCAAAACAGAGATAGATTTCTGCGATGTTAAAAGTATCAAGGGAAGTGGAGCAAAGGCAAATAAATGTAAGAATAGCCATGCAGATGGGTTAAGCATGGTTTTGATTCATTGCATTGAGCCAGGGAGATGATGATGTTGTCGCATGTCAGTTACACATTTATGTAACAGGCAATGTGCCTTAACGTTAGAACATTAAGAGTGGTTAACTCAACTGATTTATGTTACCATTGTTCTGTAGCACAGCTTTTACAACACAGAAATTCAATGACTGTGCAAATTCATATGGTGCAATAAATAGCTGATGTGGTACTTATTGCATACAGAGCACTCCATTATTTAAGTGGTCAAGAGAGGAGGGGGGTGGGGGGGTAATATCAGGAATCATTAGTTCATTAGTTTGCAGCCATTTTTCCTTTCATTTTGGGATATTGCACAGAATAAATAATGTAACAGTTCCAAGATCATTTCAAAGCAACTAAGTAGCTGACACCAAGTTGAAATGTTAGGCTAAACATATTAAAATGCTGAAGAAAGCTATCTTGCCAAAGTGATTGCTGATTTCAGCTTTTCAATCTTATCAGGAAGACTTTAAAGTGACACTATCACCTCTCAATTCATTCTGTTCTCCAGCATCTTTTCATTTTTTTGGGTACTAGTTCCCGTATACCACTAATAAAATGTTACAACTTCAAATATTTAAAATTTCTGATAAGACCAATTCCTCTTGCATTAAGTATTTTTAAGTACAGTTGTCTTCTTGATAGTAATGTAACACAGGAATATTGCCGGAGCAGGGTCAGAAGGAGGTCTCCATAACCATTATTGCCATTTCTGAAGACACATTTACCATCATCAGTCAATAATATCTAGAAAGCCTGCATAGTGTGCTAATATACATAGTATGTCAACTGATCCTTGATATTGCAGTTCCATTCACCTCATCAGGAAATTCTGAATCTAGCCACTTCACTTACTGTGCCCACCATTAGAACTATACATTTGATATTAATTGTTGAACCATAGCAAAGACTCAGATCATGAATCTCATGTGGCATTCATGTCAAAAGTTAGACTTGTGCATTATCATCCACTTCATTTTGCGGGTAAGATTTAATTCGTGATCGATTTTCTCAAAATTTGAGGCATTTCAGGTTGTGTCTCATCTTGAAACGTATGAAAGACTGTTTGCCAAACTTTGAAGAAGCAAGACGCAGAAGACTGATGTATCATTTGTCATCATTGCATGCATTGATTCATTTGTTACGTATGAACTTCCTTTTCACCTAAACATTTAAAGAAAAAAGACAACTGGTTTTCTGTGAAGAAGAAGACTTGTGGATATTTTTGGCAGCATGTATCCCAAATTAATCACTAACAACAAAAAAAATGCCTGGTTAACAAATAATTGCCCATTAAAGATAGTGGCTGGAATTTCCTGACCCTTCCTGGTGGTGGAATCGTTTGAACATAGAACATAGAACAATACAGCACAAACAGGCCCTTCGGCCCACGAGTTGCGCCGATCACATCTACCAATCCACAAACCTATCTATAACCCCCTATCCTATTCTTTTCCATATACTCATCCAGATGTTTCTTAAAAGACCCCAGTGAGTTTGCCTCAACAACTTCCGACGGCAGTCGGTTCCATTCACTCACCACCCTCTGAGTGAAAAACCTAGCCCTGACATCTCCTTTGTATTTGCTTCCCTGCACCTTAAATCTGTGTCCTCTCGTAGTGACCATTTCAGCTCGGGGAAATAGGCTCTGAGAATCCACCCTATCTATCCCTCTCAACATTTTATAAACGTCTATCAGGTCGCCTCTCAACCTACGTCTCTCCAGTGAGAAGAGTCCCAGCTCCCTCAACCTATCTTCCTAAGGCCTGCCTCCCAATCCAGGCAGCATCCTTGTATATCTCCTCTGCACTCTCTCAATAGCCTCTACATCCTTCCTATAATGAGGCGAGCAGAACTGCGCACGATACTCCAACTGGGGTCTGACAAGAGTCTTATAGAGCTGCATCATTACCTCCTCACTCCTAAACTCTATTCCCCGATTAATGAAGGCCAGTACACCATACGCCTTCTTGACCACTTCCTCCACCTGCGAGGCCGATTTAAGAGTCCTGTGAACCCGGACCCCGAGATCCTTCTACGCTACAACACAGCGAAGACTCCTACCCCTTATATTGTACTCCTTCATCCCATTATTCCTGCAAAAATGGACCACTACACATTTATCTGCGTTGAAGTCCATCTGCCACTTCTCCGCCCAGTCTTGCATCCTGTCTATGTCGCACTGCAACTTTTGACATCCCTCCAGACCATCCACAACACCACCGACCTTTGTATCGTCAGCGAACGTGCTAACCCATCCCTCCACTTCCTTATCCAGGTCATTTATGAAAATGACAAACAGCAGGAGTCCCAGAACAGATCCCTGGGGCGCTCCACTGGTTACCGACCTCCATGCAGAACAAGACCCATCCACAACCACTCTCTGCCTTCTGCTGGCAAGCCAGTTCTGGATCCACGAGGCCAAAGCCCCTTGGATCCCATGCCCTCTCACCTTCTCCAGAAGCCTTGCATGTGGGACCTTATCAAACGCCTTACTAAAGTCCATGTACTCTACGTCCACCGCCCTTCCTTCGTCAATGTGTTCAGTCACATTTTCGAAGAACTCAACTAGGCTCATAAGGCATGACCTGCCCTTGACAAAACCATGCTGACTATTTCTAATCAGTCCAAACTTCTCCAAATGTTCATATATCTTATCCCTCAGAAGCCTCTCCATCAGCTTACCAACCACTGAAGTCAAACTCACAGGTCGGTAATTTCCTGGACTATCCCTGTTCCCTTTCTTAAAGATAGGAACCACATCCACAATCCTCCAATCCTCCGGAACTTCTCCCATTTCCATGGACGACGCAAAGATCATCACCAGGGACGCTGCAACCTCTTCCCTCACTTCCCACAATAACCTGCGGTACATCCCATCTGGTCCCGGCGACTTGTCTATCTTGATAGAATTTAACAGGTTTAACACATCCTCTTTCCTAACATTCACATACTCAATCTTTTCCATATGCCTCAAACCTGCAGTGCAATCTCCCAGTTCACTTTCCACTGTGAATACCGAGGCAAAGTATTCATTAAGCATCTCTGCCATTTCTTCCGGATTCACACAGACTTTTCCTCCTTCACCTTTTATAGGCCCTATCCTTTCTCTTCTCATCCTTTTACTTTTCACATATTTGTAGAAGGCCTTGGGATTCTCCTTAAACTTACCTGCCAAGGCCTTCTCATGACCTCTTCTGGCTCTCCTAATTTCCTTTTTAAGTTCCCTTCTACACACCTTATACTCCTCTAGATCCCCAACATCCCCTAGCTCTCTGAACCTTTTATAGACCTTTTTTTTCTTCCTAACTAGGTTCACCACTACCTTCATGCACCACGGTTCCTGCGTCCTACCAGAACCTCCTTGACTCCTCGGGACGTTGTCTTGCAGTGCCCCAGACAAACATTCCTTGAAAAACCACCACTTTCCTTCTGTATTCTTCCCCAAGAACACCTCCTTCCAGTTTATGCGTCCAATTACCTGCCGAATGTTTTCATATTTCCCCTTACTCCAGACATACACCTTCCTAGCCTGCCTGATCCTATCTCTTTCCATCGTTATCGTAAAAGAGATAGAATTATGATCTCCATTCCCAAGATGCTCACCTACCGTGAGATCCGACACCTGTCCTGGCTCATTCGCAAGCGCCAAAGTTTGGCCAAAGATGACCTCCAACGGTACGGCCAGAACGCAACATAAATGGCCATTGACTTCGGTGGAGCGGGAAGGTCTCAGCTGCAGCCAATGGTGAGCTGCCTCTGCCACCAGAAATTCTGTAACCAGAGGGGCCAGAAAATCCCTGCAATTATGTCCGTAAATCACATCACACATGCTTGTTAAAACCTACTCATAGCTTCACTCTATAATTTCTTCCTACATCTCCAAAAATAAAAGAAGAATAGCATGAATTCTTCGATCTCGTACATCTCACTACCACTGGCCAATGAGGGAGGAGAATTTGGAATTCAAAATCATGAAATGTATGGATAAAGTGGATAGAGAAAAACTATTCCTATTGGTGGAAGAATCAGGAATGAGAGGGCACAGTTTGGCACAAGTAGCAATTGGAATGGCACAGTGGCACAGTGGTTAGCACTGCTGCTTCATAGCTCCAGGGGCCTGGGATCGATTCCCAGCTTGGGTCACTGTCTGTGTGGAGTTTGCACGTTCTCCTTGTGTTTGCATGGGTTTCGTCCGGGTGCTCCGATTTCCTCCCACAGTCCAAAAATGTGCAAATTAGGTTGATTGGCCGTGCTAAAAATTGCTATTAGTGTCCTGAAATGTGTCGATTAGAGGGATTAGTAGGAAAATGTGTAGAGATATGGGGGTAGGGCCTGGATGGGATTGTGGTCGGTGCAGACTCGATGGGCCAAATGGCCTCTTTCTGTAGTGCCTGACCTGATGACTTTAGCCAGTGTTTTTTGCATGTGTTTCAAATTTCCCTGAGCTGCATTTTTCTTCTTGTTCCATTGTTCTCCAGTCTATCAGCCTGAAAACTCCATAAACTTCAACTCATTATAAAAAGAACTGCCCATATCATTTCATCCCAGCCTTTGTTGGCTAAGTTTCACTAATAAGTTCCCCCATTGAGTCAGATTTAAAATTATATATAAAAATACATGGCCTCAACCCTCCTTACATGTAGAGATACAATGCTTTTGTCCTAATGCTCTATTACTCTAATTTCAATTCCTGTATATCCAACCTACTGTTGGTAGCTGCACTTTCAGTTGCCTGGGTTCCACTCATTAATTCTTTCATTAAACTTTTCTATCCCTACCTATTCTATTCTAATCCTCCTTAAAATGGCCTCTTCCTAATTTACCTTTCAGTTGGCATCTATTTCTTTCCTCACGTCTCTGTCAAGAGCATTCAAACATTTACATCTGTTAAAGGTGTTACATGAAGATAAGTTGTTATTGAGTCTGTGCATTCTCTCAGGCCCTGAGTTTCAGGCCATGAATGAACATTGCAAAATATCATGTCAATAGAACCAAAACGTAACATATAAATGTATGGCTTTATGATATCGCAAAACCATGATTTTATATATATGGCCACATGTCCACCCGACATTTGAAGTCTTGCCTACTTAGAAACATACAGCACATTTACTCTTAACTAAATGGGCTCGTTTTTACCATTTTAATTCTAATTGCTGCATCTAGGCGTCATGCAGATCCGATAAGGAAATCTGCTTTCAGGCGCCCCCATATGCACTCAGCCTGAAAAAAATCTCCAATCCCATTGACACTGTGGATGGGGCTTAGCACAGCCAATTAGAGCTCTGAACTGCGCATGCACAGTTAGAAAAAAACATGAAGAAGCGTGCCCATATCAGATTGCTCCCAGCTGCAGAAAACGGAGAAGGCGACCCGGGAGCAAAAAGCGGGAACGATGGTTCACACACTCATCCCTGTTCCCTTTATTTAGCCCCGCACTACCCACACACATCATTGTCCTCTTTATCCACACCCCCCACGACCCACACATATCGCTGTCCCTCTTCTCCACCAACCCCACCCATCCAGTCCGATCACCATCCCCGCCCTTCTCTCCCCCCCACCAATTGCCCACAGAGTGCCAGCCGCTTAGATCCCCCACCCCATATCCCCACCAGCAATATATTTGCCCCCAACCAGAGATAATTTGCCCCCCCCCCACCAAAGATCCATCTGCACACCCCCCCCAACCTGAGATATATTTTACCTATCTCCCTGCTCCATCTCCACACACCTCCAACAACTATCTGGTCTTACTCATCCCCCCCCTCCCTTGAGAATGGTCTGGCCTCACTCACTCACTTCCCCTCACCCTCAAGACAACAGTCTGGTCTCACTCATACTCTTCCCGCCCCCCCCCCTCCCAGAGAGTAGTCTGGTCTCACTCACCCCCACTCCCCAGAGAACGAACTGACCTCATTCATTCACCATTCCCCCCCAAGAGAATGGTCTGGCCCCACCCACCCCTTCCCCTTCCCACCGCCACCACCCCCCCACCCCAGAGGAACATCTGACTCACTTTTCCTCTCTCACCTTCTTCAGATAACAATCTGGCCTTTTTCCCTCCCTCCCTGCTCCCCTCCCCACCCCTCACCCCCCAACGGAGAATGGTCATGGCATTTAAGTCGCTCTTGTGCCCATTTTGGATGCGAAGAGGATACCCATTCCTGGGTAAAGTGGCAGTCTGCGAGGATGTGGGTGCAGATTGCACTAATGGCCTCACACCCGACTTCATCACGTATTTGCACCGTCGGGCCCTATATGTTGATATTCAACACATCCAAGCACTTGGTGATCTCAACGTTGAAATGAAATGATTGCTGCTATTGATTGAAAAATTGATATCCTGTTAAGCGAGACACTGGTGACATGGTAAGAGCAAAGGAACAGGAGCAGACTATTCAACCCATCGAGTCTGTTCTGTCATTGAATTAGATCATGGTTAATCTGTATCTTAACTCCATTTACCTATCTTGTTCTGTAACATGCTGTAAGCAAAGAAATGTGATTGATTGATGGATGGATGGATAGATGAATGAATTGATTGATTGATTGACAGGTTAGTGCTTTTAGAAGACTGATCTCTTCCTTGCCCTCAGGATACATTTTCGTTCAATATTTTAAGCTTCATTTGTAACTTGTTTTTGTTTTGGGCTGTTCCCTTCTAAGGGGTTCCTCCTTTTATTTTGTCTGCCAGTTTGTTTAACTTAGTTTAATTTGTTTGCAAAAAAGAATTGGAAGTTTGATCTCCCAGGATGAGAACAGTCTATTGCACTCTAATGTGCTGATGCCTGTGGTGTCCTTAAATGTACTCAATTGCAAAATTTGGAATTCTGAAAAGTGAAAACTAACATTGGTAACTTTAATAATCCTCTCTCACCTTATAGCCTCTAGTCAAGAATCAGTCATAGATTGAGTTTCTGCATCATCAAATTATTAATAAATATTATTGAAAGTTTGATTTTTGTGCCAAACCATCTTTCAGTATGCCTGGCAGAAAGAGATAGACAAACAGTTGAAAAACATGTGCTGCTATATAAAGTCATTGTTACCTTCCTGTCTTTGCTGTAATAATTATATAAAATAGATCAGTGCAGCTCAAAATATTTCCTCTAATAGAGCACAACAAAATATTATTTAGGTCAATTTCATATAACCTGAACATAATTATACAATCAAACAATAAAGATATACTTGAAATATAAAAGAAGGAATATTTACTGAGGGACCAATTAATTCCACATTGGCCTAGAGTTTTAATAGGAAGAATTAGATAAAGGCAAGACTTCAAACGCCAAAGGGTGCTTAAGCGCACAGTTGCTGTATAATCATTTTGCTTTCATGTGTGGTGCGCACACGTTATTTTCAACATTTTGCCTCTTTGATGTTGACAATAATCTTGCAACATGATAATCCTGTAGGAGTGTTTTTTTCTGATTGCTTTTCCAATTATGTTTAGAATGTTGTTATTTCTGCAGTAATCACTGCACTCATGTTTGTATCTTTCGAGTACTGGTTTACTGTCCATATGTAGATTTTTAAAAAAGAACTAGAAAATATCAGCAAAAGGAGAGGAAAAACATGTAGATTTCTTTTCCCTCATTACTCGATTGGCAATGTATTTTTCAGATGTTCTCAGATTTAAAAATGCCCAAGACCAGCCTTAGTTGTAAGAGAGGTGTACAATCTTCAGAAAAGGTTGTTCTTTTCTTGTCTAATTTTCTTGCCATGTATCCTGACAGCATTAACATGTGCTGAAGAACAATTATCCAGGCATAGGAGAAGCTCCAGAAAAATTCCCTCCTTGCCTCGTAGGACCAGGGTTCATTGAGGTGCAATTTCCACTGTCTCCTCAAACTGACCTCAAACAGAATTTCCTGGATGAGGGAGTTATTACTGTGCTGCCAAAAGGGAGCCCACCATTATGAAGAAGATAATCCCAACAATACTGTAGTCAAGCAACAAAATGAGTTTGTTCTGCCCTTAAGCTGCATCCCTTCACTGGACCATTTTCCAGAGATATTGTTAACTTCCTCATGGTGGGAAGAGGGACAGTCAGCAGAAAAATTCCCAGTTGAATACTGACAACAAGAAAACACTGCAACTTGCATTCATATATCATTCATTTTGCAATAAAACATTGTAAGATGCTTCGCTTGTGTGTTATTAAAAAAAGTCTTTTATGGTGGGATTTTCTGATCACTTCTGCTGGCAGAGTTTTAGTTTCATCACATCAATGTCAATAGACATTGGAATGTTTACTGCATTTTCCAGCTGTGAAATTTTGCCAAACCACACTGATTGTCAAATAAGGAGATATTAGCACACGTAACGAAAATCTTGGTTAAAGATGTCAGTTTTAAAAAGCACCCAAAGTGGGGAGAGTGAGGTAGAATGGTGTATTATAGAATCGCAGAAGGAGGCTATTTGGCCCATCAAGTTTGCACCGACTCTCTGAAAGAGCATCTAACCCAGGACCCAGGCCCAACCACCCCCATCCTTACCAACCATATTCACTAATTCCCCCCCACCCCCCGCCCCGTCCTATCCTTGTAACCCTGTGCATTTACCACAGTCAATCCACCTAACCTGCACATCTTTGGAGTGGGGGGAAACCGGAGCACCCAAAAGAAACCCAAGCACTCATGAAGAGAATGTGAGAATTTTTTTTTTGCCTGACGAAGGCTATAGAGTCGAAAGCTCGCGAATTTACTATCAAATAAATTGGTTGGATTTAAAATTGGTGTTGTAAAACTTTACTGAGTTTACCCCAGTCCAACGCCGGCATCTCTACATCAGAATTCCACACAGACAGTGATCTAAGGCTGGAGGAAGGGAAGCTGAAGGTACATCAATGAAGGGAGTGAAGAAAACTCAGGTTCCAGTTTGGTTCTTTCTTTGTCTAATTTTAAAACTTTTTGTTTGGACTGTTAAAAAAAGGAGAACCAGAATAGAACTAAGCAATGACACACTTTCATTCTGGGCAGTATACGATAAAAGGAGGGGAACAATAAGGTCAGTGAGTTTCTCATATTGAGGTATCAGTGATTGGAAGAACCAAAACTCTTATGTGAAACAGAGCAGAATTTCCAGGTTCCCAAACTGAACAAACTTACTCAATCCTAAATTATGGGATGCATTTATCAAATGTGGTCTGGAGTTTGTTGGGGCAGGGCCCGGTATGTTACATGCAAAACTGGGGTTTTGAGGTATCTGTTCCATGGAATTGCCTCTTATACCCTTCCTGGGTTGAAGAGGAAATTGCATAGAAGGATCTTCAAGTTTCCACTTGAGCCATACCTAATAATATTCTTGTTCCCGATCAATCATCTTACTTCAAAATGATTTAGGGTCTTTTGCAGCTTCAGTTGGATACCCATTTACTCCTTTCAATGGTACAAATGATCGCCTAGGATCTCGCCAAATGTTGCTGCTTGAAGGGAAAGGGTTGGTGAATAGAAGATCAAGTCAGAGCCACATCCCTCATCTCTCGCATCCTTGTCATAAAATGATGAACCAAAAGGATGAGGTGGAACCAGTTTTTGCTTGTCCAGTAGAATCCATTGTGCCTTTCTGCTCCAACTCTACTCAAACATGATATGAATTTTATGCCCCCATGGAAGTACAAATTCGATCAAGAGTCAGAGATTTGATAATTTTAATAGGAAGGTAATTTTGGAAAAATATAGGAACAAGGGTTTTGATGAACATTCTCGGGAAACTTGTAGAATAGATTCCCTCTAGTATAAAAAATGTTATCTTTTAGATTCCTTTAAGTGTTAATCTGGCATAGGTCCATTAAGGAAGATATTTGCTTACATTCCAACAACCCTAGATTAGGCTACAGATGGATTTCACTGCAACATATTGATTTGAATTCCAGCTTTGTTGCCTTTTATGCCTCACCGTGTCAACTTACATCCGAACTAAAGCAACACTCGCACAAATTATCTTCACTGGAGCAGGCCATGGTAAACCATATCTCACTCAGAAGTTTAGCAGCGCAATCAAGACTGCTGGATCTTGGAAATCGAAGCACAAAGTGACTTGAGAGTTCGAGTTCAGGATTTTCTTAAGGTTGACTTGCATGTTGAGTTGACAGTAAGATAGAAAAATGTAATGTTCGCATTTATTTCAAGAAGGCTACAAACACAAATTTGTGCTGATGAGTCTTTATGAGGCTCTATCAGACCTTATTTGGTGTGTTGTGGGTAATTTTGAGTTCTGTATCTCAGGAAGGATGTGCTGGCCTTGGAGTGGGTCCAGAAGTGGTTCACAAGAATGTTCCCAGGAATGAAAAGCTTGGTGTATGAAGGGTAGTTGAGGATTCTGGGTCTGTATTTGATGGAGTTTAATAGGATGAAGGATGACCTCATTGAAACTTACAGAAAATTGAAAGGTGTGGAAATAGTGGGTGTGGGGAAGATGTTTCTACTGGTAGGAGACAGTAAGATCTGAGGGCACAGCCTCAGAATAAAGGGTCAATTCTTTAGAACTGAGATGAGGAGGAATGTTTTCAGCCGCAGGGTGGTATATCTATGAAATTCATTGCCAGAGAAGGCTGTGGAGGACAGGTCATTGAGTGTTTTTAAGACAGAGATGGATAGTCATTAGTAAGGGGCTCAATAGTCACAGGAAAAAAGCTGAAGAATGAGGTTGAGAAACTTACCAGGCATGATTGAATGGTAGGACAGACTCTTTGGGCTGAATGGCCTAATTCTGCTCCTATATCCCATGATCTTAATTCTAATTCTCTAACTGAAAGCAGTGGGAATGACCTTAAGACCAAAGAACAAAAATGAGATTGTAGGCAGAAGCCTTCAAGCCTCCAATGACCCTAAGAGTCCTCGCAGCAGGTGAAGAAACCACCTCTCCCAACTGCTCCCTAGAACTTGCAGGCGTGGGTATTCTTTTTGTACTTTGGTTGTTTTGGGCTTATAAAATCTCTGGTTAACTCCAGAAGGACTATATTGTTCATCTATCATCATCAATGAGGAACTCGACACCATTAGTCATTTTGAGGCTGGTTGCGTTGTGTCCGAAGATGACTGGTCAGGCTAATTTGGGCACGGAATGTCCTGGCACATATTGGACAGACTTGTGTCGGCACTGTAGTTGTTGTGCTGGTGGCTCTGGACTTAAGCAGTTAGTGCTTAAGTTGTGCTTCAGCAATACACCTTGCTTGGTAAGCTTGACAGCCTTTGTGGATAAGGCAGCTCCAGGTAGGATGATTTTGTGCAAGCATTTCCCAGGTAGTCATGACTATATCAAGCGACTTCAGGAAGGCCTTGAGTGTATCTTTGAAACTCCCCAAAAAGGAGCTGCTTGGCTATGCGCTCATCTGACATACAAAGAACAAAGAAAGATCAAAGAACAAAACAGCATGGGAAACAGGTCCTTCGGCCCAACGAGCCCACGCCGCCACCCCGATGTTCCCATCTCTACCCGCGATCCCTGTCCATGTTTATAGATCTATGGATTAAAAACCAAATTTGAAACAATTTAGGGAGAATTTGTTTTGCCAATCAGCCTAAGAGCACATACGGATGACATGACCTGCCCACTGGATCTGCACTCTCATCAGCAGTGTGTGAACTATGGTAGACTTGCTCTAGAGAGAACTTCAGTGTCTGGTACTTTATCTTGCCATCTGATGCGTAATATTCTACGAAGGCAAGTCATGTGGAAAAGATTGAGCTGTCTTGCACGCTTTCGAAACAGAGTCCACATTTCACAGGCATACAGGAGGGTAGTGAATATTGCAGCACTGTAGGCCTTCAGTTTTGTTGCTGGGCTGATTGCTCAATGTTCTCATACAATGGAGCACAGTCTACTGAAAGCAGAACTTGCCTTTGCTATTCTGCAGTTAACTTCTGTATCAATAGAGACTGCTTGGGAGAGGGTGCTGCCAAGATAAGTGAACTGGTCCACTGCCTGTAGTTTCTGCCCTTTGGTTGTGATTATTGTTTCTGTGTACAGTGCATGATCAGCAGGCTGGTGCATGACTTTGGTCTTTTTAAGGTTGATGGTGAGTCCAAAGTTGTCGCAAGCTGTAGAAAATTTGTCTCTACTGACTTGCATCTCTGGCTCTGTGCCAGTATACAGGATGTAGAGATGTCGGTGTTGGACTGGGGTAAATACAGTAAGAAGTCTCACAACACCAGGTTAAAGTCCAACAGGTTTATTTGATAGTTTGACAGTTGGACTTTAACCTGGTGTTGTGAGACTTCTTACAGTATATAGAGAGCAGTCATCAGCAAAGAAGTCTCTCTCAGCAGTCCCCTTTACTTTGATAATAGCTTGAAGTCTCCTCAGATTGAAGAACTTCCCATCCACTCTGTTCTTGAGGCTGATTCTAGCAACACTGTCCTGGAAAGCATCATTCAGCATGGCAGTAAACATCATGTTGAACAATGCAGGTGCGTGCACACAGTCCTGTTTGACACCATTGGTGACTGGGAATGCCTCAGAGGATTCTCCGCCATCCAGTACTCTGGCCATTATGCCATCACTGAACTGGTGTACCATCTAAACTGTTTCAAGTCATTTCTGTCAGCATATCTGTCATTCATCTGCCTTGGCGCTCAGCCAGGCATCCTGCAATTTACGCAGTTTATTCTGGACTGTCCTGCGAGCACTGGTAAAAGCATTTTTCTTGGCAGCTGATGATGGGTTGATCTGAGAGGCCTGATGAAGATGGTGCTTTTCAACAAGTCTAGAGACAGATTATATATCCTGGGAAAAGACATCATATTGTATCTTTGGTGCTTCCAAGGTGCTGGGGATGAGGGAAGCACCCTTTGGTGCATATCTAAATCTCCTTGAAGATTTAACAGCCATTTTTCCTGTGCTACTATCCTGTATTTTATGATTGAAAAAGTAATGGCATTCCTAGTTTAAAGATTTGCTTTCCATACATTCTGTAGCTCTATCACCATTACCCTGTGATCTTGGCTGTGTGCCACTGAGCCAACTGTGGCTGAATCCTGTTATCCTGATATCCCCACATTCTTTGATGACATGAAAGGCACTGGATACAATGAATAATCTGAGTCAATTGTATTTTTTTCTCTGTCCTTTTCTATATCTAATTGCTCAAAAGTGGTCTTGCTGCACTGTACCAATCTTTGAGAGGTTGTTGCATTATTTGTGAAAAAAATGAAAAATCTTCAACAAAAATACATTCGAAAAAAAAATGGACAAAACCTCTGAACACCAGGGGTGAGGTGAGAGTGACAATCTTTGATATCAAAGCAGCATTTGAATGAATGTGGCATCAAGGAGGCCTATCAAAACTGCAGTCAATGATAATCATTTGGAAAGGTCACTGGCCAAATCTGGCACAAAGGAAAATAATTATGGTAGTTGAAGGTCAGTCATATCCGCTTCAAGATATTACTGTGGGAGTTCCGCAGGATGGTGCCCCAAGCCCAATTATCTTCAGCTGCTTCATCAATGACCTTCCTTCAGTCATAAAGTCCGAAACGGAAATGTTTGCTGATGACTGTACAATGTTCCGCACCACACTGAAGCAATTCACGTCTAAATACAGCAAGATCTGAACACCTCAAGGACTGCAGCAGTTCAAGAAAGCAGCTCACCACTACCTTCTCAAAGGCAGCTGGGGATGTGCAATAAATGCTGACATGGCCAAAAATGCCCACATCCTGTAAATGGATTAAAAAAAATCCTAACCAGGTTTCTCTGGAGATTTGACATAAGGCAGGGTCACCTCATAGCACATTAAATTGCAAATTTTATATTCAAATTAGATCCTTAACTGTCTCATCTCACTTCAATGGCATGGCTTTAGCATGGTAAATGGATGTTGATGATTTATTTTTAAAAAATATCTTTCCTGGTGGTAGTCTCCAGTTTCCCCAATAAGACCGCACAGAGGCCTGATTTTTTAGAATGCAAACTGGTCTTGTTTACTTTCACAGCAGTCTAATTTCACAAAATGGGGGCTCAAACATGTACATGGCTCCTTCTTTGCCTGTATCAGTCACTGGCCCTGAATACGTCCTATAACTGCCTTTACCTTGGCAGGCCATTATGTAATGGCTTTGCATGTCCCGTCCATCATATTGAATGCTTAGGCACCTGTTCTGTGCCTGAAAAACATTAGCTGTCAAATTTCTAGGCTCCTGCCTCTCCTGTCAGCCCTGCTGAAGTTTAGGGCAGGCTCACTTGACTGAGTGGAATCCCTCTGGGTCCATAGCGAGAACTAACCTTGAATTAGAAAACAGCAGCAAAGGGCATTAAATTAACTGACTCGCAGGAGCAGCTCAGGGTGTTTAAGATTGAAGTTGACAGGATATTTGCATCTGTTTTTTTAAAGCAGCCTGACTTGAATCCCTGACGTTGTGTCCGTGTCTGGTCCAAATAACAAGACATGAGAGGTTTTACTTACACGCACAGTTCAGAACATAAAAACTATCACCGCAATACAGAAATCCTTGATGTAGAATATCTACAGATTACAAACAAATGCAAATTGCTACCTTTTAATAACCCAAGAGAATGTTAAACGCAGGTGTAAAATGAGACTTGAAATCTTGTTCTTTCTCTGAGACCATTCAGTTCCCTCCTAGTATATTTGAAGTCTGAAGTAAATCCATGAATCAATCACATTGAGTTTAATGGATATGTTTACTGCTGTACTGGGTTACCCAATCCTCTTACATTCATAGTCCTTATCACTCCATTTTATTCGTTTTTCGTATCTGTTCTGTTAAGATTCAATTTTGGAGTACTATTCTGTTCATTGCATACAACTTATCATAAAATAGACTTAAAGGGTGTAATGCTTTAGTTTTGTTGCTCGAGTTAAGAGATAAATTGTGCTTCCACAAATGGTTTTCATTCAATTACACTGAATTACATTGTTAATACAGTAAATCTCTCAATTAATAAGCGTTAATCAAATTAAGCAGCTTTGGTTTTGTAAGTAATCTATCAGTTGGAATGTGCTCCCAGTTGCCCTTTCTGACGTTTATTTCATTTTGACTTAATTGTGAACCATTCTCCTAGTTTCTGGAACTGGTGTTAATAAGGAGATGGTGAAGTAGGATTGTCTCCATGTAACACCCAAGTACTGTTGCATGATATCAGTATTAACGCACAATTTCCCAGGGAGCTGGAGTCAGGGTTCCAATCAGAGCTGACCATCACTATTACTGGACATACCAATCTTATGCCGCAAGGTCACTGAAGGCTCTTGTGCCTTCAGAATCTTGTATCTACCTCTCAAATAAACCTGAAGAATGACAGACCTGCAGGTGTAGGATTTTGTTGGATATAATCATCACTCTGGCTGCTGATCAACTTGATATGTCTTTTACTCATCAGGTCACTGTGAAATGTCTAGTATGTGGGTGAACACGAGATAGTAAGGTAGCACAGTAGTTAGCACTGCTGCTTCACAGCTCCAGGGACCTGGGTATGATTTCCAGCTTAGGTCGCCGTCTGTGTGGAGTTTGCATGTTCTCCTTGTGTCTGCGTGGGTTTCCTTTGGGTGCTCCGGTTTCCTCCCACAGTCCAATGATGTGCGGGTTAGATTGATTGCCCCTAAAGTTGCCCCTAATGTCCTAAGATGCGTAGGTTCGAGGAATTACTGTGTAAATATGTAGGGATATAGGATAGGGCCTGGGTGGGATTGTGTTCGGTGCAGACTCGATAGGCTGAGTGGCTTCTTTCTGTACCGTAGGGATTCTATGATTCCTATAATAAAATTAGCATAAATTTTACTGCTGCATGCTAGTTTCTTTCTCATTTTCAACTTACATCATTGACAATGGGAAACAATGGGAAAAAAAGATCAAAATATATAAGTCTCTCCCTAGCTGTATCATTTCATGATAAGAACTCAGTAAGAATTTAGCAACACCAATTTTTAATCCAACCGATTTATTTGATAGTAAAATTGCGAGCTTTCAACACTCTTGTGTCTTCCTCAGGCAAATGCAGAATGCTAAATTCTTACTGAGTTCTTACCACCCCAATCCAACGCCGGCATCTTTACATCATTTCATGATAACAGACGGAAACAGCATCCCAAAATAGTTCCAAGCTAAGCTAAAGCTTTAGAGTAACTAAAGCTAAAGCTTTAGAGTAACCACGAGATATAGTGTGCAGGCCCACTGACATGTATTCTAATACTCATGAACTAAACTCCCAGCTTTGGTGAATAATCCCATTGCCTTGTGAATACCTCATGAGAGCATAACCCTTCCTAAGGGAGTAAACCCTGACGGAAAATATAGACTGGAATCTAAAGGTGGGCTGATGTGTTACTCTGCCACCTTTCCAGCAATTCCCAGAACCATTCAAGTGTTAATGTAGTGCTTTGTCTTTCTTTGGAGTCAACTGGAGAATTTGAGAGGGAGACTCTGATGTTTGGGCAACCCAGGGTATCCATAAATTTTCCCCAGGCTTGCTCCCTGGAGAGGATACATCAGCTTTTCTGCAGAGCATTAAAATAACGTGTGAGATGGCAGTTACAAGTGATAATCCCAACTCCACTGGTGTAGAGAATGGCTGTTATAGGTGGTTACTAGTGATGAGAAGCACCATTGTGTCCAATTGATCAGCCATTTCCCAGCTTAGGTCCAGCAGCTCCTGACTAGTAAGATATTGATCCGGTCCATCTGTTTCAATAGCTGTTTGGAGTTTAGAGTCTTTGTTCGGCAGGTTTACAGACTTTGTGGGGTGGGGCAGCAGCGGAGGGGGCGGAGGTAGTCAATTTAAACTGTCCTTATTTCCCTGCTCAGACCCTTCCATGAAACAGAAATTTTTTTTTAAATTCTAATTTTCCCATTTATTTTCCCCAACCACTAACTTTGGAGTGTTCCAATTCTTTACAAATAACATGCACAAAAGTTTATTTTTACACACACACACACACACACACACGAGAGGTCCATTCAATGTCCATTCCTTTCACATTCACAGAATAAATGGGGGAAAGGAAATGGGAAGAGGGTTCAGAACACAACCACAATAAAAGATAAGTTAGATTTTTACATGTGCCCAAGTTCAGAATCAGAAGTCTAATGAAAGGTTTCTTCCCAGGAGAGGTTGACTGATTGTGGAATGCTCCATCATTCCAGAAACAAGGGAAATGACACATAGAGCAAGATAGACTTGGAGACATGAGTTCCAATATTTCAGCAGTTGGCAAATTTGATGAAGGTCGGAGCTCTTTCTGCTGCCACCTGCTCGATGATAGAGAGCACAGACTATTGCCTGGAGTTCTGTTCACATTGGAGGTTAAACTGTAACTGAACAATAAGGTCCAAAGACTGCCTAATTAGGAACTAAGGTGACCCAAGTCTTGATTATATGATACTAGTTTTGTGTTATTAAATAAGGTCCCCTTATTAAAATCAAAGTGCTAGAACAGTTAATGTTTCGGCCATTAGTCCCATTACTGCATTGGAGATTAGGACCTGCAAAGGCTTGTCCTTATTTGAAGTTAGTTGGAGCAGACCAACTGTCTGCTAGGCATTGTATTGGCTTAGCTGAAATGTTTGTATGATGCAAGTAATATTACATTCTGACATTTGAGGTGTTAGTCTTTGAAAACAGCTTTGAAACTTTCAGAATCCAGCATGTAGCCAGCTGGAGCCATCTTGTCAGTTTAGTAATTGTCCAATTTGACACACGAGAAGAAAATGATTTCGGGAATTAGGCCATGACAAAGTAGACAGAATTCATTGCATCAGGCAAATAAACTAAACAAATGGAAAGAGAGGAGATGTTAGCTCTTTAATTGTCAAGCTCGAATGACAAGATCATGTGCGTGGGACTCAGAGATGACATGCAACTGATCCATAATATGTGCAAGACAGCCATGATCTATAACGAACTTGATAGCCTGACTATTGATATAGCTTTTCTACAAAAGACCAGTCTCACCAAGGGATGACCAAAATCAGTCAGGGCATGAGTTCAGAGAAAATCACTGCAGCAGTAAAAGACCAGTTCTACGCAGAATTTGTCACCACCATCAGCAGAATCCCTATGTCAGAACATTTGTATACAATGAGCATGGTTCCCCTGCTTCAGAGCTGAGAACTGGAAAAGAACAATGAGAATGGACAGAAACTACTTGAATCTTACAGCTGATGTACAAAACAGCTTCTTTCGGAGCAAAGCAGGCACATGATGTCCTGGGAACATCTAAGATCGGGGTATTGGCACTAGCTGGATCTGATCATCACCAAGATGTGTTGAAAATGGTTCAGGGGAGGTTTACTAGATTAATACCTGGATTGAGTGGATTGTCTAATGGAAAAGTTCAGATAGGCTTTGCTTGTTTCACTGGAGTTCAGAAGAGTGAGGGGGTGACTTGATTGAAATATACAAGACTCTTGAGTGCTCTCAACAAGATGGGCGTGGAAAGGATGTTTCCCCTTATGGATAAGTCTGGAACTCGGGAACAATGTTTTACAATTAGAGTTTACCCATTTAGGACAGAGATAAGGAGAATTCTTTTCTCTCAGAGGATTGTGTATCTTCGGAACTCTGTCTCAGAAGGCAGTGGAAGCAAAGTCACTGAGTATTTTTAACACAGAGTAGATAGATTCTTGTTAAGCAAGGGAATGAAAGGTTATTAAGGGTAAATGGGGAATGTAGAATTCAACACAAACAGATTAGCCATGATCTTATTGAATGGTGGAACAGACTCTAGGGGTTGAATTGGCCACTTAGAACATAGAACATAGAACATTACAGCACAGAACAGGCCCTTTGGCCTTCCATGTTGCGCCGACTTCTGCTCCCATTATGTATGTTCATATGGCATGGCTCTCTGAGCAGCATTCTGAATGCACACAACGTTGATAGTGATACAGTTCACTCCCTGATGTGCACAAGGATGAGGATACAACACTTAAAGTCTTTTCATTCAGAACATAAATACCGTTCTCACCTCAATCTCAGCCCAACTGCCTGCCCAGATTATAAACTAACAATTCCTTGATTCGATTGACCAAATACTCTCCTGCATTCCCATACAGAGTGCAGAAGTGAAAGGGAACATATTTTGAGATATAATCTACAATACAAAACTCTCAATAAGTGAGAAGTACGAAGGGAATAGTGCCAAATGGTGCAAGGTTAACATCACCCTGATGGAATTTGTCATTGAAGCTAATTGTTCCACTCTCATTAATTACAAGGGAGATGTAAGTGAGAAGACTCTGAATGCACTAAGAGCTACTCAAAGTCAAATCCTGTAGACAGCTAGATGCTGCACCAATGACTACTGGTTACAATTCTGCCAGAATATCCATATGTCCTTCGACACAAAGGATTGTTGGACCATGATGGGATCAAAATGGCAACAGATGCAATGGCAAAGAAAACAGCTCCATTGAAAACAACGGCAGGGAAGGTCATCACCAGCTATAATAAACAGAGAGATGATGGAACTCCACCTTCCGTTGTATTCTGCAGAGCACACTGTCATCAAGGAAGCTCTAGACACTATAGAAAGCTTGTCTGTCATCAGAGCTATGTGATCCTACTGTGGAGAAGTTTAGTGAAGCTCTTGACTCACTTACCATGTGCAAAACTCCTGATACAGATGGTTTATTACCTGAACTCATCAAGCCTTGGAAACCACCATTCCCACAGCTTCTGGACGAACTTCTCGGTCTCTGCTAGGGGGAAGGAAGGAGGCAGTGCTCAGGATATGTTTGATGCAAAGTTTCTGACCCTGTACAAAAACAATGCAGCAATGGCAACATCTATCAAAGTATCTCTTTGCTCAGCATCGTGGGAAAAATATTTGCCTGTGTTGCTCTTGGCAGATTGCTTATCTAGCTGATTGCAAGTAACCCAAATCCCAATCTGATTCCAGAACTGGAAGACCTTCTCATCTTGAAGCTAGATCAGGGTTAGGGTTAGGGTTGGAGATACAGAAATGCTGAGCAGGATTCTTTGCAACCAGACCACCACACCCCTCCCCGACATGGTGTTTCACAGCAGCAAGATGTGGTTAACCTTAGCCAATGGCAGAATCTTAATTATAAGATGATCAAGGGATTGGATAGGGTGGATAGTGAGACCCTTTTTCCTCAGATGGTGATGGCCAACACGAGGGGACATAACTTTAAATTAAGAGGTGGTAGTTATAGGACGGATGTCAGAGGCAGGTTCTTTACACAGAGTGTGGTGAGAGCGTGGAATGCCCTGTCGGCAGCAGTTGTGGACTCGCCTACTTTGGGGGCATTCAGATGTTCGGTGGATAGACATATGGATGATATTGGAATAGTTTAGGTTAGAGGGTCCACTGGCCGGCGCAACATCGAGGGCTGAAGGGCCTGTACTGCACTGTAATGTTCTATGTTCTATGTTCTTCTGTACCCCTTCCCCACTGTTAATGGGATTTCCCATTGAATCCATCCTATGCCACCAAGAAACCCACAACAGGGGTACGCTGTTGGCAGCTCTGAAGATCCCATTGCAAGAAGAGTGGGAAAATCCCATAAACAAGTGAGATACAATTTATTGTCTTCATCAATCTTACCCAAGGCATTTTAAACATGCAAGCAGAGGTGATCTGTTTAAGCTGTGGGGTGAACTGGCTATTCAGATGGGATTTTATTTTCCGTCACATTATGGGTGAGGGTAAACTGACAAGGCGTGACAGGGCAACATCAAAACCCTTTGAGATCCAATGTAATCTGGTACAAAAACACTTTGGTATATTAACATAGAACATAGAACAATACAGCACAAACAGGCCCTTCAGCCCACGAGTTGCGCCAATCACATCTACCAATCCACAGACCTATCTATAACTCCCTATCCTATTCTTTTCCATACACTCATCCAGAAGTCTCTTAAAAGACCCCAGTGAGTTTGCCTCAACAACCTTCAACTGCTGTCGGTTCCATTCACTCACCACCCTTTGAGTGAAAAACCTACCCCTGACATCTCCTTTGTATTTGCTTCCCTGAACCTTAAATCTGTGTCCTCTCGTAGTGACCATTTCAGCTTGGGGAAATAGTCTCTGAGAATCCACCCTATCTATTCCTCTCAACATTTTATAAACCTCTATCAGGTCGCCTCTCAACCTACGTCTCTCCAGTGAGAAGAGTCCCAGCTCCCTCAACCTATCTTCATAAGGCCTGCCTCCCAATCCAGGCAGCATCCTTGTAAATCTCCTCTGAACCCTCTCAATAGCCTCTACATCCTTCCTATAATGAGGCGACCAGAACTGCGCACAATACTCCAACTGGGGTCTGACAAGAGTCTTATAGAGCTGCATCATTACCTCCTGACTCCTAAACTCTATTCCTCGATTAATGAAGGCCAGTACACCGTACGCCTTCTTGACCACTTCCTCCACCTGCGAGGCCGATTTAAGAGTCCTATGGACCCGGACCCCGAGATCCTTCTGCTCTACAACACAGCTAAGACTCCTACCCCTTATATTGTACTCCTTCATCCCATTATTCCTGCCAAAATGGACCACTACACATTTATCTGCGTTGAAGTCCATCTGCCACTTCTCCGCCCAGTCTTGCATCCTGTCTATGTCCCGCTGCAACTTTTGGCATCCCTCCAGACCATCCACAACACCACTGACCTTTGTATCGTCAGCGAACTTACTAACCCATCCCTCCACTTCCTCATCCAGGTCATTTATGAAAATGACAAACAGCAGGGGTCCCAGAACAGATCCCTGGGGCACTCCACTGGTTACCGACCTCCATGCAGAACAAGACCCATCCACAACCACTCTCTGCCTTCTGCCGGCAAGCCAGTTCTGGATCCACGAGGCCAAAGCCCCCTGGATCCCATGCCCTCTCACCTTCTCAAGAACTGGCTCTTTCTTCTCTTTGCTGTTGTCATTTCCTGTCACATCATGCATTGAGTGTCTAATTATAGACAAGAACTAACAGAAAGCGATTCGTCCTCGCTCACCTGAGACCTAAGACAAAGGTGCACCAAGTCTTCTTCAGAGAGTAACCAACAATGCTTCACTAGCATCCCATACTGAGAATCATCTGCATCGTCAAAGGAGCAGATTCTCTCACACTTAATACAGAATGTTGTTTCACCATCAGCATCAAGAAGACAAATGTTATGATCCAGAATATTGCCTCACCATCATCTATCAGCACTGATCATATGAGTCTGATGTTTGGTCAAAGCTTCACATACCTGGGCTCATGATTGCCAGCAATCTGTCATTTGATGCCAAAATCAGCACATCCATCACAAAAGCTGCAGCTGTTCTGTCCAAGCTGACTGAGAGAGTGTGGAACTAGAACCTGACCGAGAACACCAAAGTGCAAGTTCACCAAGACTGTGCTCTCAGTGCATTCCTCTACAATAGTGAGACCTCCACAACATATGTTAGACAGGAGAGAAGGCTGAACTGTTTTCATCTTCGCTGTCTCAAACATATCCTTGTCATCTCATGGCACCCACTCAGAGATTTTGGAACTGTTAATTCTATCAGCATATGCTGAGCCAATGACGAAAGCACTGGCATGGCCATATTCACTGGATGGATAACAGCCTGAAACACAAAGACTGCTGTAGAGCAAATTGGACACCAACTACGACATCCATACTCTGCAAACTGTCTGCGCTGATATGTGTGCTATTGCAGACCAGAACACCTCATTCACCTGAAGAAGGCTACAAAGCCGAAAGCTTGCAAGTTTACTATCAAGTAAATCAGTTGGATTTAAAACTGATGTTATCAGACCTCTTACTGTACTCTTCATACTCTGCTACAGAGACTGCTGAAAGTGAGATATGAAGCTGAAGGCCACTAAAACTGGGAGATGATCACTGATGGATGTGATCTATCGAGGCTAACAGTTTGGATGGGCACTGGAAGAGGTAAGCAGAAATAAAAAGCGCACTGGTCAATAAGAGAGCCCAGAGAAATGAATCATGCAGCTTTTCAATCTATTGTCACCCACTGCAGCAAACCTGTCAGACACTGCCAGGCCATAGTGGGATGTCTGAGTCACACCAGGTAATTCTTATCATCGAGTTGACCACGATGCAAACCATCATCTCACAGGATGGAAGACTGCCATTGTCAAAATCTGAAAGTTGGTGTTTACAATTTAGAAGAAGCTCATTCAGCCAGTCAAGTCAATGCCAGAAATTTCCTTGCCGAAAAACAAATCTAATTCCTCCATCCCTCTCTCTCATTTTAACCTTGCATCTTCCTCGACTTCAGAAGTTTGTCTATTATTCTTTTAAAAGATATAATGGTTTCTGCATCAAACATGCTCCATAAACAATAATTCCATGACCCAATAACTCTTGCTTAAAATAAATCTCCTGATCTCCAATGAAAACCGCAAATGTTTCTGTAGCGTGTGTCAATATTTATTCCAACTTTTAAGTTTTTCTGTGGAGCCATTCAAATTCAGTGACTTAAAGGCCAATTTGTGCAGAGATTTTCAAGTTTCTGCACGGCTGAATCTCTGCACAGCTCAAGGGAACATTGCTAACCTCCCATCCTCAACCAGAGAAAATAATCTTTCCCTATTTGATTAAACCTTCATCATCTTAAAAGATTTGAATGATTCTCCTCATTGCTTTCTTTACTCCAATGGCAACAGTCACAATAATTAAGGTCTCTCCTCATAGTTTTAAATCCTGACATTTTCCTCTGGAATCCATGGTGTAGAATTTTTATGGCTTTAATATCTTGTCGAACATGGGATACTCAACTATTGCTATGTAAAAATTGACCATTATTTCTATTTAAGAATCCAAAATACTACTGCTGATTCTTATGACTTTCTCTGTCATCACTCACACCTTACAGGAAATAATTTATATCAATGGTTCATCCATATCCTTCAGCACTTTTGCATTGAATCAGATCAGCCATGACCATACAAGCTCTTTAATAATTTTAATGACCTCCATAAGATTGCCTCCATGTCTAGTCTTGTAAAAGTCTTGTGAAAATTGATCAACGTAACTGCTTCATTACCTTTATCTATACAATCAGTCACTTTGTTAAGAAGAACTAAATCCATCAATCATGATTTTGCTTTTACTAAAACAAAGCTGAACTCTCCTGCATTCCTCAATGTTCATGAGTTTGATCTCAAAATGATATATTCTGAGTCTTTACCCAAAACGAACATTAGGCAAATTGGCTTATAATTATCCCATTTATTCTTCTTCAACTTCTTGAATAGGATGTTAAATGGCAAAACTCAAGATACTGTGGTGCAATCTTGTGACCTCATTTCCTCACTCTGCCCCCATTATCCCTGCCTCTCTCCAGTGTTTGGTGAGATTATGTGAGAGACAGAAAATCGGGTTTGCACACGATTTCTCACCTCACCTGATCTTCCCTGTTTTGCTGGCAAAATCAGCTTTGCACTCTTTTATTTAAATATTAATGACATAATTAATATGTCGTTAGTGAGTCCCGGAAGGTGTCATTCGGGCTCACTTACATTCATCCCCTCACAGTCAAGCTTAACAGTGGTGAGAATAACAGCTAGTCACCATCAGCAGAGACCAGGCCTAACCACCATTGAAACCATAGGGTGGTTGGGGGCATGGCTGGTTGGGGCTCGTTGGGCAATTCCAACCTAGCAATGTCCACTACGCACCTTAGCACTGTCACTGGGCCTTTAGAAATTCCCAATGGGCACCCTGGCACTGTTCACCAGGTATCATAACTGCCAGGGTCAGTGCAAGAAGCCAAGGTCTGAATGGACGTGGGGCAATAACAGATGAGAGGCAAGGGGAGAGTTCCTTAGGGGTGGTCATCAGCAGGGGAGGAAGTGTGAACTCTGCTGATGTGTGGATCGACTTTTTGCAGATGGGGTGTGATTGGTGATGGGGAGAAGGGGTTGCGGTAGAAGGACTGGCACGAGGTATGGAGGCAGGGGAGGGATGAGGTGCTGGCACAGAGAGGGAGCAGGAGGTCACTCAGATCACTGGGACATCAGAATTCTGTTCGATAGCACCCCAAGTGCTCTGCACCCAATTTGAAAATTGCTTCAAGGCTCTTTGTTGCACTGAATGCCTTAAGATTGTGACTCGCAGCTCACTGAAAAAAAACAGTGCCATTTTCTCTGGTTTTATTGCTCATTCAGCACTTGGAAATTTTTGTAAAATCAACCCTGTTTCTCAAAGGCTGATTTTATAATGGGAAAATACCTATTGATGATTTCTGAGCATCTCAAGAACACCTTAAGCCAATGACATATTGCCTATAATTTAGTCATGGAGGAAATGCAGCAGCCAATTCCAAATTGGAATTCCATTAGACTTTTTAATTAAAATCAACATGTGCAGAATTATACTGAAGTATCATCAGATAAATTTTGAAAGGGAAAATATACAGGTTTACATGGAAAGTCAGGAGAGTGGGATTAATTGGATATTTCTTTCACGGTGGTTCTATAATTATGTCAGGGATATTCAATTTCAGCAAGCATTCGTCAGTGAACAGTTTGTTTACATGTTCTCTCTGTCAGCATGGCTCCCTGTGACAGAGCCCTGATCCTCTTCCCACCAGGAAGCAATACTGCAATCAGTAGTGCTGACTCCTAATGTTTGCTGTGTTGAATTGAGTGATAGCTATTGTTTGGGGAAATAACAGAAGGAAATGCAGTTTCCTTAACTTCCTTTTTCATAGTTTATTTCTTCTGTGTTATTTTGATTTATTTTTTTCCATTCTTGTCTTAGTTGTAATGTTGTGTTCATTGATTCTTTCATACAAACCTCCTGTCCTTGTTTGTTATTTCCTTCTCTCCCATTATACTGCAATGTCCTTGTTTTGTTCCTCAGCTGAGTGGGTGTCTAGAAGCTGAGCAGCTACGAAATGACCCTGAGTATAACTAAGCTTTTGAACATTGTCTCATGAAAGTGAAGCTTGTCGATATATCTTAACCAACTTGAGCTTAAAAGGTGAGCAGGCAGAAGCAGTGTACTTCATCTTTAGATTGTAGGGCTGTTGGTATTAATGGATTAGGAGCTTCAACTGATTGAAGTGAAGAGGCGGCAGCTAAACTGAACTGTGGGTATTGATTCAGAATCACTGAACCTTGAAGCACTGAAGGGTAGGATTTTGTAATAAAATATTCAGACGCACTGAATTAATTAAACCTCAGACCATGGGAAGAATAAAATTAGTTGGGCCATGGAATAGAATATGTGAGAAGTTGAGTGATTAGGAGTTTTTAATTGCATGAGTGAATATTTTTTCAAGGATGTAAGTTCTTTATAAATTGTTATGATCACCACGAGGGAACCATAAAACAAAATAACAAAATTTAGTGGATGACCCCTGAATGAAGAAATTACCAAGGAGATTTCATTCTTCTTAATGTTTACTTCAATATGAATCAAAACCAACTCCAATTAAATAGGAATTGACTAAAAATGAGACTTCAAATTAAAGGTTAAATTTCAATTTAACTTTATACAACAGAAATGTGTTTTTTATAACCACAAGCATTCCTCGTAAGCATTATGAAATTATGGTTGAAGTTTTCTGGCCATTCATGTCCTGCTACCATTGCAAGCAAGTATGGAGAATTTTGCATTCAGCAAGGGGAAAGGGAGAGAGATTGGGCAAACAGCATCAACCAAACCCTCCCATCTCCCGCCTCCTGTGTTTGTCAGCAGCAGGAAGTGGTTAATGTTGGCCAATAAGCATCATGTTTGCTTTCTCTATCCTAACCAGCAGGGACAGGGATTTGGAGCTAGAAATCAAGTTGGTGGTTCATGCTTGTCTTCAGCTGTTCAATTGCCTCTCCTGAGGGTTGCACAGTATGGCTGAGGACCTGATCAGGTATAAATGTTCTATATGTTTGATACTGCCCAGTTTTATCACAGTAATTTGGATCATGTAGCTAAGGCAATTGAATGGCCATTACACCAAACATTGCAGTGGGGAAGAGGGGCCTAGGTACTTAATTCATTTTACACAGACACACACACAAACAAACACTCAGGAAAAGATTTTCTGAAAATCTGGAGAATAAATATATTAGAAATTAATTGTTAAAAGATACAACCCTCTCATCTGAGAAGTACAAAGATGCAGAAGGAAAACAATCTTTCACTAAAAATAAGAATCAAAAGAAGCCTGCAGACACTACCTGATGAGAACACAAAGCTTGTGACAATTCCAATCATAACCCAAGCATTCCAGGAATACATTACTCCAGGATACTTATCGTCAAATGAATTAATGTTTACAGGATCCAAAGTAAGAGTTAGAAATTGTTTCCTGGCAAGGAAAGTGCTTCATACCTCCACAAACGAGCCTTCTGATTTCATAAAGCAACACTTCTTTAGTTTTACTATACTCTCTAAGGAAACAAGAACATTGTAATTATTTTTAGGAGCTGCGTGATTTTTTTTTTACGGTTCAATAAAATCATAAAATACACAACTGCATCTTCCATGGGAAGTCCAAAGATGAGTTGCTGTATGTGACAGTATTAGGCCTTAATTCCCATGTGGTATAGTGGATGAGAACAGGACAGCACAGCTCCAGACCACAGTGATGGTATGTCTATTCTACTACAGTGCACACAATTACCATATTGTTTTCTAACGCTGCTTTCCCTTTGGGTGCTGACACATCCCTTTTTATTGTAACACTTGAACTGTTATGAAGATTCAGACTTGAATAGAATAAATAATGACGCTAGCAAAAACATCAGACTATAGCATTTTGAGCTAACTTTATTGAACCAGGATTTTTCATGCCCGCCAGCTGTGGGAACTGGGAATCCTTGCAGGTGGGATGGAAGATTTGACTTGATCTTGGCCTTTTGTTTAAAAATAACAAAGATACAAATATCACACTGATAACTGATGCACAAGCAATCAATACCATTCAGGATCCGTCAGTGAGAAACAAAAGTTATAAACTGATCCTTTCAATCTAATTGTATACTCATTTTACAAATACCCATTGAATTGAATCCTTCAAATTCAGTTCATATTTTACCTTTATCTGGTAACTGTTTCTTCCACCCAACTCCCTGACTTGATGGAAGTGTTCCCTATGGGATCAACTCTTACACACCCAGTTTTCTGGGTGACATCCACAAAGCTGTATCTTCACACCATCCTCAAACTTGCCCCTCAATTCTTTTACTTTAACCTATAGATACAGCTGGCACTCCCCCCCCCCCAGCTCTTTGCCTTAACTCAGCCAGGAGACTAAGGCTGGAATTTTAGCCGTCACCCATCCCGGAATCGAGGTGGGCAAAGCTCACCCAAGACAGAAATTCTCCATTGATCTCAGCTGGGATTTTAAAAGCCTTGCCCTAAATGTTTTCTGGTCAATTGTTACAATGTCTTCATCCCTGTTCAAACCTGGGGTGCTGATCAATCACACAGAGATAAAGGTGTAACTTCTGACATGTTGGCCAATGTCTGGCTGTACAGTGAGGACAAAGGAAAGGTACACCCTTCTAATACCCCTCTGCACATGGGTTCAAAACCTAAGGTGATCAGGGTTTAATTACTCCCTGCATGGTTAACTTTGTACATGGTCAAAGGTGATGACAACCCTCATGGACAGCTTCCCAATGTACTGTTTACAAATACCTTTTTTGACTACTTTAAGATTTCCAAAGTGGGTTAATATTTCATATGATTGATAAACATCATCCAGCTGTCTCTCCTTCCACAATTTCAATGTCTTTGCTCTCTATGAAATCAGAAGTTTCAGAATTTCCTTAATGAGAGTCATTCAGTTAGTGTTTTGATAATCATAGGTATTTATGCCATTGACATTAGTTCAATAAAAATCGACCTACATCTGACTTTATATGATTATAGGTCTTTGGGTTTTTATTACCTATATCTTACTGTAAGAATGCAGCACATACAGGGTACAGCACATTTCATACTAAATTCTGTTTTAGGCACTTGTTTGTGCAGGTGAATTAATTACTATTTTTCAGTCATTTAACCCTTGCGTTCCTACAAAGATAAAGTGAGCAAACTCAGCAGTAGGCAATCCAACCTAATATATACCTTATGTACAATCTGACAACACAATAGACATATCTATAATAATTGTATACAGCTGAGAACTGATCAGCTAATTTGTCATTTCAGACTTTTCAGACAATGCGGGAACATAGGAACAGGAGTTGGCCTTTCAGTCAATCAAGCCTTCTCTGCCATTTAATATGAACATGACTATTCATCTATTCTGGTGTGCCTTCTAAATGTCAATTAAAGGCTAAGAATACAGGACGTAGTTGACTCTTTAAGTACTGCAGAAGGGTCAGGAACCAATGGGTTGGGAATTAGGGTATCATTTTAGCTTATAACAGCATTTCTAATATGAGGTTCTGCTGATCAGCTGCAGATCAAATTTTGGAGATGCAATGTCCAATCGTAGGACACAAAGATCTGGAACTCTGCTCATATGTTATGCCTGCTGTTGGAATTCAGCCTTCCTAAGGGATGAATTTGTATTAGCAGACTGCTTTTGCACAATTTGGAAAATATTTGACAAAAACCCACAAGTTACTTGCTGGATAATATTAATAATGATGTGGAGGTGCTGGCATTGGAGTGGGGTAAACACAGTAAGAAACCTGACAACACCAGATTTAAGTCCAACCAATTTATTTGATAGTAAACTCACAAGCTTTCGAGGTTTCCTTCTCTCCTTTTACCTGACGAAGAGGGAAATTTCGAAAGCTTGTGAGTTTACTATCAAATAAATCAGTTGGACTTAAACCAGATGTTGTCAGACTTCTTACTAATATTAATAAATCATAGAAACCTGCACCAACACTCCGACAACAATTCCACCCAGGCTCTGTCCTCATAACCTCATGTATTAACCCCACTCATCCCTTAATCAACCTAAGGCGCACAATTTTGGACTGTGGAAGGAAACCGGATCACCCGGAATAGACTCATGCAGGCGTGGGGAGAAGGTACAAACTCCATATAGTCACCCAAGGCTGGAATCAAATCTGGGTTCCTGGCGCTGTGAGGCAGCAGTGCTAGCCATTGTGCCACCGTGCAACTCCAACTGTTTATGAAATCAAATTCATGTTTTAAAAAAGTCCTACAGAATAAAGAAGTTTCTTGGCTTACCCTCCCATTCAGTTTTGTAATATTTTAGTGCTCAAGTCCCTCAATATAACACTTTGATGTAACTTGTATTATGTCCTGTGCTTCTAAATAAGTGAAAAAGAATGTTTTTTCTAAATGGAACATCCTTTAACTCTACTGGGATATGTTCACACAAAACAAACATTGTTGATGTTGAAGTGAAATTAATTCCAGTCAATGAATGAAATATTTTCTTGCCTTTGATGGCACTGTGAGAATTAGTCTGAGGTACATGTGAACAGGAAGACAAAATGAAAGAAACAGCAGAAGAAGGTGCAAAATGGTTTTGCCCAATTGCTGCATATTCTAATTTCAGGGACATTTAAAATGGTTAAAAATTAGTTTGTAAGAAACTGAGTGAAAGATCTTATATCCCTAGGCTAAACGTTGCTTTGGAGATAAATATGGATAAGGTTTAAAGGAAAGTGTTATTAAGTCTGTTGAACTGACGGTCTCAGAAGACTTGTAATGTATGCAATTCTGTTCCTGCTGCAGTTCAATATATTGCTTTGAATTATTAATTGAATATGAAAATGTTTGCATTACTAATGATTACAAACGATGTTTGCAGCCGATAAGAGGATGCACTACACAAAGTTTGGTGTGGAAAATTAATGACTGAATCTTGCAACATTAAAATAATGTTATTGCAGATGTACTTACTGCAAAGCAGGGTGTTCCATTTGGCACTTGATAATGACTAAGAACTGCGCCGGCCCTGGTGTGACTCTAATTGCACTGAAATCCCTCAAACCAAAAGAAAAGGAAGGAGGTTTACATTTAACAAATCTATCTAAGCAGCCCTGGGAAATTTTTGCTGTTGTTGAAATTGATGGTTTCTGAAATATCTTATTCTTTGAAAAAATTGCATGATGTGATTTCATGAGCAATCTCAGTTTGCTTTCTTCTTTGTAAAAATGTTGGAAGTGGGGATGAGGGTGAACAAGGATTTAAACCCCGTCTATTTGGTTATAGTCAAAACAGTTGTAATGTTGAGGTGGTCAACTCACTGCACCTCCAGCTCCCACTTTTTCACTATGCTATGTTACAGGAGATTCATTTTCATAACAAAGTGCTTGAGTCATTGTAAATGGTGGTCCTGTGACATACATTCTCTTTTAAACATCTGCTGAATAGAGTTTGCACCATGGACACTCACCTCAGGAACACCTGGAGAGCAAGAGGATCACATGGTCTGCATGACCAATCAGGACTCACAGCATGGAATCATCTCATGGTGAGAGAATCTCTGAGGCAGTGACATTTTGGGAGCTAATCAAACCTGTGAAAGGGCATCTTTATATCTGGTGATGAGGATAAATTATCCTGACATTGCCTCTAGCCTGAGATCTGCAAATGTCCAGTTATCAGTTGAAGCCTGGACTGAAGAGATCAAAACTAATCTTGCTGGAACAAGGGTCAGAGGAGGGATAGTGTCTTCTCTCTTCAAATTCCTCATCAAAACCAACACCGTCTGGTCATTTAAAGTTGTGGGATTTTGCTGTGTACAGATTGGCTGCTGAGCTGTCCATTTCACATCATTGATGTCAGTTTGAAAGTAATTATTTGGTTGAGAAGTGATAAAACGTTGAATTCTTCATTTTATTCTTTTATAGAGCTTGGGCAGCATTGGTAACTTGTTCATCTATAATTGCCCCTGAACTGAGTGGCTTGTTAGCAGCCATGTCAGACAAAGTCAATCCAGAGTCAAATCACACTTTGGGTGGCACGGTAGCACAGTGGTTAGCACTGCTGCTTCACAGTTCCAGGAACTTGGGTTTGATTCCCAGCTTAGGTCACCGTCTGTATGGAGTTTGTACACTCTTCTTGTGTCTGCAAGGGTTTCTCTGGGTGCTCTGATTTCCTTCCACAGTTAAAGATGTGCAGGTTAGGTTGATTAGTCATGCTAAAATTGCTCTTACTATCCTGAGATTCATAGGTTAAAGGGATTAGTGAATAAATTTGTAGGGATATGGAGGTAGGGCCAGATGGGATTATGGTTGGTGCAGACTTGATGGGCCAAATGGTCTCTTTCTGTACTGTAGGGATTCTATGATATGATAGCAGATTTTTTTCCTCTTAAAGCCATCACTAAACCAGATGAGTTTCACGGACAATATTACTGAGACTAGTTTTCAATTCCAGATTGAATTCTGATCACACCAGCTATCATGGTGGGATTTGAATCCATATCCCCAGAGTATTAGCCTCTGGATAACTAGTCCAATGTCAATACTATTGCACCCACCGTCTCTTCTCTATGTCCAGTACCGTTGCTCTGGCTTTCAAATAATGGACAAGTTTATTGACAAGAAAAAAACGTATACAGAAAGCAGACAAAAAACAGCCAGGAGACAGTGAGGAAATTCATGACTTCCACAATAAAAAAAATTAGAGATGTCTATACCCAAGTGCTTCTGAGGCCCAACTTTTGTTTACTCAGAATCAGGCTTTGCTTCTAATCAATTTTTTGCCACAACATTGCAGACTGGTCTGCAGTCTCCAGTTGGAGGTTTTATTCGAGAATATCGGTTTCCTATCTTAATCTTAGCTGTTTAAAGCTGGATCCAAGTAAGATGTTGATAGTAATTGTTCCTGTGGAACATGTCCCTTTAAGAGGCAAGTTCTCAGAGGGTCACATGATCAATTTGGACAAATGGGGCAAATTCTGGACCTGGGCGCGCATTTTCCTTGCCAGTTAGAAGTCTGAATGTGGAATGTGACAGCCTTCTTTTCTCTCACTGTACATAGTTACTTACCTCAATAAACCATTCATTCGCTAATCTACTTGGTGGCTGTCCATCTTTTCAAGATACTATATTTGACAACAAAGATTAGTCTGAATGCCTTCTTACTGCTGCAGGAATTGAGTTAGCAGATCTGATGTGGAAGTCTTTTTGAAGCAAACATGCTTAGCAGAATGTGAGTGTCAGACTGCTCCCTTCTGATCCATTCAACCCTAACACGCACCAGCGGGTGCAACAAAATTGGAGGTTGGGGGGGTGGGTAAGAGGTGCACTGGGTAATCCTATTAATAGGCTGCATGGGTGCCCAAGATGCTAGTATCATCTGCCAATGGGACTGCTTTCATGAGTGATGATTTCCAGCATTTCATGCGAACCAACAGCGTTCAACATAGTCAAACTGCACTCTTCCACCCTATCTCAAATGGATTGGATGAGAGAGAAGGCCAAACATTCAAAACCACCATGAAAAATTAATCATCACTCTCTTTAAAAAGCAGACTGGCCCATTTCCTGATCACCTATAAAACTATACTTCATGTGACTATAGGTGTTACATCTGCCAAGTTACTAATGGCAGATGTCTTAGAATAATGTTGGCTCTCATATTCATTGATTTGGGGAGTAAAGCAGAGGCAAAACAGAATGCACAGAAGAAGCATCATGACTCGACAAAAACAGACAGGGCATTTAAGGTGGACCACTTGGTAGTTGGAAAGAACTTTGGTGCTGGTCCCAATTGGATGGCTGGAAATATCTTGGACAAGACAAGGCCCAGTGTTGTATGAAACAGTTATTCAAAGTAAAACATTGAGGAAACATTTGCACCATTTACAAAAGACAGACTCACACACACAGCCATTGGGGCGATCCACCCCTAGTGTACCTGTACTCAGAGTGAAAGTAATGCAGTAGCAAGCTACTATGAGGAAGAGTCAACTGATGTTGCAGTGGGAACTGGAGAAGCTATTTGCACCAACGCACCTTCACAAGTCGAGAGTCCATCCATTGAGGTTCAAACCAAAGTCACCTCTACTGCCAGAGCACCTGCAGTGAATTGCAATATTCCCAAAGGATCAGGAAGTCCACAGATCAACTTACCTTATAAATGACTTTGCTTAAGATCCATTTTGTATAGTATTGTAAACAGTTCAATTGTTATTGAAATATGTGAATCGTGAACTTAAGGAGGGATGTGATGGCATACCTCTTTATGGGACAAGCTGTTGGAGGGTCACGTGACCAATGATGAGCATGGATTTTCCGTGCCAGTTAGGTGTGTTGGGTCATGGAGTACAGTAGCCTTTATATCATTCTCTGTAAATAGATACTTATCTTAATAAAGCACTCATTGTTAATCTACTTGGTGGTTGCCCATCTTTGCAAGATACTACAGTCCCTTTAAGGGCAACATGGCAGACTAAGGCTCACATGGTTTTTGTGACAATTGGGATTCAGAGTGTGGAATCACCCTATCGTGAAAGAGGCTCCAAATCAGTGATATTTTGGGAGCTGGCTAGAGCCACTTTGGCTGCTGCACAATTCTTATTAATAAATAACTTTTGTGTTCACTAATAAGGTCTATGAAAATGCATCTATGCAATATTACAAAGATCTTGTTATGAAGCTTTGATTCAATTTAGTTCAAAAGAAAGATTGGGATTCTAAGCCTCGTAGACACATTGCAAAATGTCCTCCAGTTTAACAAAACTCATTCAGATGCTGCAGAATAGCTGGTGTGGAAAATGTAAGTCTCACATGTGAGCAGCAAGGAGCACTGTGATGCCTGAATGGCTGCTCAGCTTCTGAGACTGCTGCCCCTTTGCTGGGACTGCCTGATGCTGAGGGACTGACATGGGACTTGGTTTCTGTTCCACAACCCTTACACTCATCACCTTGATGAGCAAAAAACTTGCCAAAAATAAAACCAAGATGGGCAGACAGCTGGCTTCAAATAATCTCAAAGGCATTTGAGACAACTTCAAGGGCAGCAGCAATAGGACCTGAGAAGTTTCTAACTGTCATATGAGATGAGATGAGACTATAGATTTTAAGTCACTCCAGGCTGTTCAGTGTTTTATACTTTGGGAATTTTCCAAGTAGTTCAATTCTGTTTTGGATTCTTTAAGGTGCACAATTGATATAGTCAGTGTTACCAATTGCTGATGATGTCCACTCTGACTGATTAATGACTAACTTAATCTCTGCAAACCAGTCAAGCGAATATCCAGAAATGAAACTAATTGTTGTGAAAATGCCAAATGCATTTAAACAGTGTTGCAACAATTTGTATAAAGAATGCAAGCCATTTAGGATTCAGATATTAATGAAACTCAATTAAGTGCATTTCCAATTAAGTTGTAGTCATTAATTCTGACTTAATTTGGTTCCACGAGCTTTGAAAACAATCTTGACCAACTCTTGCATCCTTAAGGAAAATTATCCATTATACTTCAATAATTTTCTCAATCCCCTGAGTGAATGAGTGAAATTGGAATTTTTATTGTGATGTGCAGCTAGTTCCCAGGGCAACAAGGCATTAGAGGGGAACTATTTCAAATCCATCTCACTGCACAGGAATACAAGAACACACATTCCCATCCGTAAAAAGATTGAGAACGAGAGAGCACAGGTTTAAAGTGATTTGGAAAAAAAGCAAATGTGATATGTTGAGATCTAGAATGCATTGCCTGAAAGTGCGATGCAGGCAGATTTAACTGAGTAATTCAAAAGGGCATTGTTTCTATTCAAGTAATCATCCAATGTGCAGAGATGCAAGGAAAAGACAGGGGAATGGCACAAAGTCATGTAAGAGCCAGTACAGACACAATGGATTGAATAGCCTCCTTCTGCATCTTAACACTCAATCATTTGTGACAACATTCCACTCTCACAAGGCATAATTCCATTTTGTTGGCTGTGAATGGAAAGGAGTCAAGAATAACCAACTAGAAATCATGAGGATTTGATCATAAATAATCAAAGTATGAAAATCTTAATGAAAATCATCCATTATTCTGCTTTGAACTACAGATCATCAACTCGTTATAAGATTCTAAAGTATTGATTACCTTTTGATGATTCTGGAATGATCATTATCAATCATAACAGGAATGGAAGAATAATCTGATCATTATTTTAACCTGAAGTTATAGAACATAATAGAAGATTAATAAAATGTACCTCAGTGGTGAGTATTCCTTTCCAAAGCATATAAAATCTAAAGATTGTGGGAATGATTCTCCTAACCTGCTGCATTGCTCTAGCAAGCTTCTTGTTGGGCACTATGCGTCTCGAGAGCTAGGGTTTATGGTGGCATCAGCGACACGCCAAAAATCAGTATCGAGCTGATTTCAATATTAAAATCAGCATTTTCCCATCATTAACAGGCCCAGCACTTAAGTCTGCAGGCCAACTAATCTCTCACCCCCACTCTGGGAGTGCTTCCCTCCAGTGGAATATACAACAGCTTAATTACAACTAATGGGAGCACGTAGCCCAGCCCCACTGTAATAACGGGAGGTCATGGAGGCTCCCGCCAGCAGATCAGGGATAAAGAGAAGTGCCCTCAGGCATTGTTAGCCTGGCCCCCAAGGAACAAAGTGACAATGCCCAACGACATGTTGGCACTGCCTGCTGGGCATCGGGCAGTGCCAAGAAGCAGGGCCTATGGGGCTGGGGCTGGCAGAGGGGGGAGGAGGGACATCGGGGCTGGCCCGGAGAGGTCTGAAATGCCAGCAATCAAGGAGGATGGGGGGTCAGTGGGGGGCAGCAATGAGGGATTGCTGTGCTGGCCAAATTCAGGGCTACTGCACATGCGCTAATCTCCACAATGACAGATCACTCAGTGTGCTGTCTTCTTCTTGCGGGACTAGAAACTGCTCCCTGATTTTCAGCATGAATCTCTCTGAGGCACTCTGCTGGGCACAAAGTTTGGGAAATTTGTTTTATAAACCCTACTTAAAAAAAAACTTTTATGGGAATTCAGCACTTAGAAATTTATTTGGGAGAATTGCCCCCAGTAGTTGCACAAGTTCCATTGCTATACACAATTTCTACCCTGTGAGATTATAGAACCATAGAAACCCTACTGTGCAGAAAGAGGCCATTCAACCCATCGGGTCTATTTTATCACTTTGATTCTAAGTGCTGGGCGGTCTTGAAACTGCGAGTGTTTCAAATCTGACTTTTAGACCCATTCTCAGATGCCCCCCATATGCACTCAGCCTGCAAAAATATCTTCAATTCCAAATTGCACTGCCTGTGTGCATTGCTTCATGTACCCGAAATTCTGTAGATCCGATTGATGCTGCCAAATGTGTATGTGCAAAAAAGAATAATAGAACAATACTCCCTTACCAATCCTTCCCAGGCCAACTAATGCCTCCCTCTTGTCCCCAGGGACATTACCCCATTCCCCCAGAACATTAATGACCCCTTTATCCCCCCAGCCCACTTCCCCCCACTGATCTTAAGTAGAGTGACAACTGACCCCTCTTTCCCCCCACCGATCTCAGTTAGAAAGGACCACCCTCTCCCCTCCACCTACAGATATCAGGCAGAGTGATTCCCCCTCAGCACCATCCCGGACCCTCCCGCATAAGGCCCCCATCTCCCCCGGACTCCAATGGCTGTGTATCACCTCCCTCTCTCTCCCCTGTCCCCAATTATTAAGACACTACTCCACTAACCCCCCGCAACCCCCCCCCCTCCCCCCGCCCTGCCGCACACTTGCCAGTGTTCACTTGTACTCCCTCCAATACTCACAAGCAAACTTCATGGAGCTTGCTGGAATGCTCCACCAAACTACCTACAGCCGATCTGCCCTAACGAGGGGCAGCTCCATTAAAAACTCAAGAATAAACAGGCAGGCAAGCATTCCTGCACAAAATGTATTCACAACTAGCTCCCCAATTTACTGAGGGTGATCCTTGGAAGGCTGCTGGACGCAGACTAGGCGAGGTGGGACACCCTCTTCCCTCCAGGACGATGCAGACCCAGATACTATGATGGAAATGCAGCCTGGAGGGAAGTCACTGCCTCAGTCAGTGCCAGGGCACTGGGCACCCTGAACCGGGAAGCAGTGCCACAAAAAGTCAATGACCTCATTCGTGCAGCAAGGGTGTGTGCTGAATCCCATTTTGCATCTTCCCAAAAATCTCCTCCAGATTGTACCATCCTCAGCACTTTGCATGTTTCTGATCCCAAAGCAGCTCCGTCCTTTTCCTCCAAGAGCCCCAATGCGCTTGCCCCCTCAGGGTCACCATCTGCAAGAGTCACACCACCACTTTTTTCATGGCTCTGTCCGTCTCCACAGGACACAGAACACCTGCCAAAGGATGAAGCAAGGAGGTGGGGAAACAAACCTCCGGGTCCTCACCCACTTTGAGCTTTCAAGAGAAGGAGAGATGTGGGCCGTCAGCAACAGCATGGTTGGGCTGCCTTTAAGATGCGAGTCCCTGCCATTCCACCACTTGCTTTGAGACAACTTCTCAGAGGCACGAGTTTCAGGTGCAAGAGGCAAAGTTTAAAGAAAATGTTCGAGGCATGTTTTCTTGCACAGAGAGAGTAGTGGGTGTGGGGAACTCACTGTTGGGGGAGGTTGCCGATGCATATACAATAATGAATTTTAAGGGACGTCTTTAAAGCTATCTGAATGGGATGAGAGTAGAGGCATATTGTTCCCCGAAGGGTAGGGGATAACAAATCAGATGGGCAGCCTAGTCGCTACAGACGTGGAGGGCTGAAGGGCCTGTTGCTATGATGTAATTTTCTTGGTGCTTTTTTCCATGTTCAATGCATGAATTTGGCTGTTGGGAGGAGTCTTGAAGCTTTCAGGCAGACCAGTTGTTGTCTGTCTTGCATGCTTCCCAGGCCAACAGTACAAAGGGTGTCATCTGCAGTGGAAAACCTGGGGCAAGGATCCTCACCATGTGTGGTAGGCTCCGAGTGATGGCTGACTCTCAGCAGGCCACAGCTGAGAGACTGAACAAGATTCTCAAAGGTGCTGCGGCCCTTGGATGAGAGGCTCAAGAGCTTGCAGGTGACCCAGCAGGACAGCACTGAGGCACAGCGGTTGAGAACATGGGCCAGTCACAGAGGGTCATGGCTGAGGGGTTGCAGAGCCTGGCCCAATCTCAGAAGGCACTTGCTGCAACCATTGAGAGGTGGTCCCTGACACAAGTGGCCATCTCAGAGGGGCCAACCATCATGGATCAGACGCAGGTCGTCCTCCTGGACTGGCAGTGCCTGGTGACACGTGAGCTTCTGGAGCTCACTGCAGAAGCATCGCTATCCCATGGAGTGACCAGGAACCCACAGGAACCCCAAGGAAGGAGAAAGGGCTCGAGCACATGCCAGGGCCTTCCAGCCAGGAGACTATGGCTCCACCCTTGACACCGGGGCACCTCAAGGGCAGTGGGATGAAGAGGGTGTCATGGGAACAAGCCAGACATCTGGAAGCCGGCCAGGGCCCTCAAAGTCCAGGGCCTCCAGAGAACGCCCAACACACGCATCATAAGCAACGGAGTGAGGTAGGCAGTTTGCCCTCTCCACCTCTGATGTTCATTCCAAGGGGTCATTGAGATGTAATGATAGGCCACGTAAAGTTAGGAAGTTGTAGTTGCACTGAGATGGCACAGGTGAAGGATTGCACTAGTTAGATATTTTGCCTGGTATGGTGGGTAGGTCTTATGAGGAAAGGCTAAGGGACTTGAGGTTATTTTCATTAGAGAGAAGAAGGCTAAGAGGTGACCTAACTGAGACATACAAGATGATCAAAGGGTTCGAGAGAGTGGACAGTGAGAGCCTTTTTCCTCGGATGGAGATGGCTAACATGAGGGGACATAACTTTAAATTAAGGGGTGGTAGTTATAGGACGGATGTTAGAGGTGGGTTCTTTACTCAGAGGGTAGTAAGGGCATGCAATGCCCTGCCAGCAGCAGTGTGGACTCGCCAACTTTAAGGGCGTTCAAATGGTCAGTGGATAGACATATGGATAGCATTGGAATAGTTTAGGTTAGAGGGTCATAAAATTGGTTCCATTGGTTGGTGCAACATCGAGGGCCGAAGGGCCTGTACTGTGCTGTTATGTTCTATGTTTTATGTTTTCTATTCACAAATTTTAATGTTAGAACCTCTGTTTAAATCATTGCAATTAAATGTTTTTTCATCACCCACTTTGACTAATTTGTTTCAGATTTGTCTCAAACAGGAATCCTCTTCCATTGGTGATCGCCGGAATAATATGCCATGTTGATGTCAGTTGGGGAGGCCCATCAATGCTGTGTTACTGAGAAAAGGAAGGCATTGGTTAGCCAGACCCCACAAGTGAGTCCCTCCCATCTCCAATCCCATACGCCTGACGCCGCGGGGCCCTCTGGACTCCAGGCCCATACTGCAACCCCTGTATGGGAATTTCAGATCCCTTACCCACTACATGGGTAAGCCCAAATGCCAGCATGGGTGTGGAGCTCAGGTAGGAGACAGATAGTTTGACTAGGGCTCACTATAATGCTGCTTAATGAGTCATCATCACCCTCATGCCTGCCAAAAAATGTGCTAACATAGAGTACCCAAGCCCACCACTCTGTGTGACAATGTTGCAGAAGATAGAAGGAATTTGGGGGGGGCGGGGATGTTGTTCAGATAGAACCCACAGACACAAACCCCTAGTGACTGAACCACCTGGTGATCAGAGCCTCCTTTGCTGCCCTTGCATGCTTCATTTGAGGTGTAAGCCCTCCAACACCTGGTTGGTGTTCCTTGGCGTGCTCTTCCTCTATTTCTTACTCCTCTTCTTCCTCCTACGAGTCTTTTGTACATGCACCATAGAAAGCATCCTTTCTGGTTGTATCACAGCTTGGTGTGGCTCCTGCTCTGACCAAGACCACAAGAAAATGTGAATGTAACCGAATCCATCACGCAAATCAGCCTCTCATCCATTGGCTCTGTCGACACTTCCTGATGTCTCAGCAAAGCAGCCAGCATAATTAAGGATCCCATGCACCCTGGACATTCTCTTTTCCACCTTCTTCCTTTGGGAAAAAGATAGAAAAGTCTGAGGCCACATACCAACTGCTGCAAATTGGACATCGGAGATTCTGCAGAGCATCAGCGCCCCCCCCCAAACCCCACACACTCTTGCAGAGCCACCACCGACCTGAGAAAGAAAATGGCTGCAACAAAAGGACAGCTTTGAGCAACAGAGAGCTGTCAGATACTATATACTTACCTCCTCATTAACCCTTACTGATGGAGCACTGATTTGGGATTGGTAAACGTGGTGGTAAAGAAGGAAATGCCGGTAAGATTGGGTGTGCAACGATTAATTCAATTTAAATGCATTCAAATGCATTTAAATGGTCATTGTGCCCATTTCGGGCATGGTCCCGATCTCACCATTTTTGGGCCTTGGTAAAGGGGGAACCGGCATAGAGGGGATCATGTTACTTGGCTGTTGCCCAACTTTACCAAGTTTTCGCACCCGAAAACGGGCACAACTTGATGGTAAAATCAGGCCCATTGAGTCTGCACCAACTCTCCAAAACAGCCCCATCAGCATACATTTATCATGGTTAATCCATCTAACCTGCACACCTTTGGACTGTGGAAGGAATAGCTGGAGGAAACTCACACAGATATGAGGAGAACATGCAAATTCCATACAGACAGTCATCGAACACAGTCCTTGATGCTGTGAGGAAGCAGTGCATTGTGTCACAGTGCTGCCAATGGCTAAAAATCAAATTAAAAAGTCAGACTGTAACTATGATTTGAATGGACTGTTTGGTATAAAAGAAATGCTCATGGATCTCAGAGTATATGAGACACAGAATTCTACATGTCAAGCGTGCATGATTATTACAGCTCGTTTGCAGCAATCTAAAGCACTGTAATCTGTTTCCAAAAGTGCATCGTCTAATATCCAATCTCTCTAATGAATTATTACCATCTTCCTACTCTCCAATCTACGTATTGTGGAAAATCTAAGTTTTATTAGCTCCGTTGCATACCTGGTAACTGATTAGGCTGCAACACAACTTCGTTGACCGAAAGCTAAGCAATTAAATCCTTCCCTTGTGACTTCAGCTTCTTTATCTAGCGAATTGCTAAACCTCAGAAATCAACAACTCTCCCAGGTTTCTCTTCAGTCTGAGTTAGTCCAGCTGCTTCTCAGAGCTCAGTGGAACACTACAGATGATTGCAGTGCCGACAGATGTTGAACATGGCTCAAAATTCCCATTCCTGATTGAGGTCCTGTTGGAAAGCTGTTTGTGTGTGTTGATTAGAGTGAAGACAAGGTGAGGATTCTGTTCCTCTCTACGGCCAACAGCCCAGTGAGATTTCTGGATAATTGGTTATACACTGAAAGCTGGACAGTTGTGTAAAAAGGTGAGCAGAACTCAGGAAACCAAACTCAGCAAGGACTGTCACTGGGGCATTAGAGGATTAAATTAGGTTGATAGGTTTGTCTGATATTCTCCTGAGTCTAGATGATTTAGGGGTTTATCTGATTAAGATCATTTTAAAAAGTTGAAAAGTTTTGAAAATGTAGGAATGGGGTGAGAATACTCCAGCCATTCACGCCCTACCACCACTGCCAGCGCAATTGGAGAATTTGACGCTCAGCCAAATCTCCATTCACCTTAGCAGGACTGGAAAATCCCAGATACGGGCGAGGTCAGAGAATTTGGCTCAGGGAAGCCACTTTTTATGGTTGGAGAATTTAAGAGTCATAAGGGAATGTTCCCACTAATTGTGACCTGTCCAACAGTCATCAGTTGCAATGCCTATTTATTGCATCATTAGTGTAGCATTTTAGCCCTTAACAATTTGTAACCTTACAAAGAAAAAAAATCATGTTTGGATGTACTTTCTTTGATGTAAACATTGAATGAGATTCCCTTTGCCTACCATCTTAAATTTAGAGATGGGCAAATCAAAAATGATGTTAGTCAGAGAAATAATTTTAAAACAAAAGACGCTGAAATCTTCTCCCCCAATAAACTAGAGAAACTGAGGCACTTTGCTTTGAAGACTGTGATTGAATCATGAACTTCTACAGTGCAGAAGGAGGCCGTTTGGCCCATCGAGTATCACCGATCAGAATTCCACACATACTCTATCCCTAGCTAGCACGAGGGGACACAGCTTTAAATGCTAGCACGAGGGGACACAGCTTTAAATGCTAGCACGAGGGGACACAGCTTTAAATTAAGGGGTATGAGTTATAGGACGGATATCAGAGGTAGGTTCTTTACTCAAAGAGTGATTAGGGAGTGGAATGCCCTGCCTGCAGCTGTTGTAGATGCGCCAAGTTTGGTGGCGTTTAAGAGGTTAATTGATAAGTATATGGAAGAGAAGGGAATGGTTTAGTTTGGAGGGGCATTGCTTTTTATTTTGGTCGGCACAACATCGAAGGCCGAAGGGCCTGTTCTGTGCTGTAATGTTCTATGTTCTATGTTCTATGTTCTATGTTCTATAATCCCATGCACTTATCCTAGCAAGTCCCCCTGACATGAAAGAGAAATTTAGCATGGCCAATCTACCTAACCTGCACACCTTTGCACTGTGGGAGGAAACTGGAGCGCCCGGAGAAAACCTATGTAGACATGGGGAGAAAGCACAAACTCCATACAGAACAGTAACCCAAGAAGGAATGGTCCCTGGCGCTATGGGGCAGCAGTGCCACTGTACCACTGTGCCATCGTGATGCCCATGGTATCATGTAAGGTTTTCATATAAAATGGAACAAAGATGAGTAAATGGATTTGAAGTATGATTCAGGCACAATCTAACTAAATCATGCATGCCCCTCCTGCTAATATTCCTATAAGTCAATTCCTTTAGTTGATGAGAGGTTTAAATTGTAAAAAAAAGTTAAATAAATATATAGACAGATAGATAACTGATAGAAAATGGATGGACTAAAACAAATTCTTGAATAAGAATGGCTGTTGACATCACCAATATTGGGAAGATGGGTTCTCACAGAAAGAAACAAGGTTTATGAGTAAAATATCCATTAATTAACTGACTGGTAATTCATTATAATTCATTATAACTGTCAGGTAATCTTATAAGTACAGTTGACACACATTAATTGGGATGCCCTGTTGGAGATCATTCGACAGAATTTATCAGCTCATCCTTGTCAGTAGCAATTTAAGCCAATTAGTCTCATAAGGGAATGTTCCCACTAAATGTGGCCCATCCGACTGTCATCAGTTGCTATGCTTATTTCTGGCATCACTAATGCAGCATTTGTAGCACTTAATAATTTGTAATCTTACAAAGAAAAAAAATCATGTTTAGATGTACTTTCTTTGATATAAACATTAACTGAGATTCCAATGCCTACCATCTTAAATGCATAAGCATAGCTGACACAAGGTTAATGATAATGCAGAGTTTATTAAGCTAACACACTGATGGAGAATACACTGAGTTATATTTGAACAAATGTAATGATTTTATTACAACAATCATCTTTCCCCTAAAGTTTGGTCTTTTTAACAATTCTGTACTTCCTTACTCATTGCCTCCTCACTGTGTTGATAGCAGATTCCCCTCACAATTTCTCACTATATTCATTCACTGTGGAGCTCCTTACATCCTTCAAACTACCTTTTACAATCTTCAGACAAATAAAATCTAAGATTGGAATATTTCTTCATTTCCATCTTCTGTTTTTAATCTCAGTAGTGTCCTGCCTTCAGGGTCAAGACTCTTGATCCATTTCTCTATTAATAAAAGGTGAACTAATGTTGGTTTTCATTTCTTCCTTTAAGATTGATCCTTTCCTAAAAATCTTTTTGGATTTTTTTCCAGTTACTCATGAAGTTGGATATTTATCGTCCATCCCTGTGGTGGTAACAAAATCTCTCACTTTTCTGATGACATTTCAAAGTAGACAGATTGTGCGCAGTCTGTGTGGAGCGTTCAGCTTTCTGTTTGGAACTTGAAGCGTGCATTGGTGATGAGCCACACCCTTGAGAAGCACGGTTGTGAAAGAGTGCTTTATTAATAGGTCACATTTGGAAATTTGGTGGATATTTGTTACTCTGAAAGATGAAATTTGGTTCACATTTAGAATTTGGCTAAGAATTATAAAAGCTGCCAAAATAATCTGCGCACAAGAAGAGACAGCTAGTTAACAGAAACTGCCAGTCAGTGACATTTAACAGTTAATCATCTGAAAGTGGCTGTCTGATTAGGTGTTAATTATCCTAGCAGGATGCGGTATTAACCATTACAACTTATGAATGAGCTATATATAAGTAAACAGCATTTGCTGTTGCAAAGAGTGTTTCTTTCAACAAGTGCTAATATTCAGAATTTGGCCCAATTAAAAATTCTCTTCACAGAGAAAAGATGGTGCCATTTTGAGTTTACCTCCTGTACCTAGTGAGCATTTTTCATTTGTCTCTAAATTAATCCCTAACATGCTACTACAGTACTTCACTAAATTAAACCAGATAAACTAATTCATTAAAAGAAACAAAATAATTGATAAACCTTTTAGGACTGAGGTGAGGACAATTTCTTTTCACCCAAAGAGTGGTAAGGCTAGGGAATTTACTACCACAGAAAGTGGTTGAGGACAAAATATTGCATGAATATGTGAGTAGAGATTAAGTAATTTAGGATTGTATAAACTGGAGTTCAGAAGAAAGAGGGGATCTCATAGAAACCTATAACACTCTAATAGGACTAGACCCAGGGTCACAATATAAGGATAAAAGTAAACCTTTTATGACTGAGATGAGGTGAAATGTCTTCACCCAGAATGATAAGCCTGTGGAATTCAATACCACAGAAAGCAGTTGAAGCCAAAACATTGTTTGTTTTCAAGAATAAATTAGATATAGCTCTTGGGGCAAAAAGGGGATCAAAAGATATGGGGACGGAGGTATGGGGGAGAGGTTATTTGTTGGATGATCAGCTATAATGAATGGTAGAGCAGGGCTGAAGAGCCAAATGGCATCCTCCTGCTATTTTCTAGGTTTCTATGTTAGGAAGTTGGAATGAGATGAAAAGTAAAGAATTGGATAATAAAGAAACTGGCATTTGGCTGCATGAGAACTTGTGAGGTATAGATTAGCCTAGCAGGTGAATAAAACAGATACTCTGTGAAGCAAAGACAAGGTCTTGGGACCTAGATAGCCAGCACCAGTTGCAAAGCAAAACTCTTTAAGAGAAATAAAGTTGTGAAGAAAAGAAAGCAGAAGAGGTCAATCTGTGTGGGACCCCATAATAGGAGCTGTTGTTGTGATTTAAATCTCAGGTACTTTCGAACAGTTTACTTACTCTAAGGTTTTACCCCGGTGCTCTTATTTGCAAGACAGACAAAGGACAAACACAAGTAAATGTTCAACAAGGTTATTAATAATAACACTACTAATCCTTAAATTACCCACATAAAACAAGAGGATACTCAAGATTTAAGTATACTACCTGCAAAGATGGTTTGGTTAAAACTGCAGGCTCGATTCTCTGAGTCTCTCTGGTCTGTCGTCACTAAGGTGCGTCTCGATGGCAGCTTCATCCTTCCTTCTTCCGAATGGTCAAGGGTCACCTCCTTCATCGAGTCTTCACTGCTGGTGTCTGAAAGTGTGTTCCTTTATCCCCTGCCTGCTTACCTTTCCAGAAACGTCTCTGACTTCCGGCCAATGAGGTCCCAGGAGGGGTTTCCGGTACCCAGTGGGTTTCTTGATATCTGCCTGACAGGACACCAGGGTCCCCCACCCCCAGGTGTCATTCTCCATGCTGCTGCTTACATGTGACCTGTTATCAGATTAAGCCAACTGCAGGAACTCTTGGTGACAGAAAGTCTGGCCCGATCTGGGCTTCTAACAATAGGTCGATGCATTTTAATGGGGTGCAGTGATCTCCTGCTAAGTATCAGTCAGGTGCAACGGCCTTTGATGACAGGTTGATGAGTCAGGCCCAGACAGGTTTGTGAATTGTACAACTAGCCTGCCTGAGGTTTGACTGTGTTTGATTTTTAATGTGCCCAATTCTTTAATTTAGGATATCCAATTTTATCAACCTTAAAACTAGGCCCTTGTTATATTATGCCGTAGCATAGGGCAGAATATAAATTTGGAAACTAGAGGCATGTGTAACAAAGGTAATATAGTATCATATGAACCTTAATCTTCACATAGACTGGATAAACCAATATTCCAGTAATAGTGTGTGGGATGTCTGAAACTCATCTCCAAACTCCATGGCCTAGGCCTCGACAGCTCCCTCTGCAACTGAATCCTGAACTTCCCAACTTACAGACCACAATCAGTAAGAATAGGCAACAATACTCCTTCACAATCATCCTCAACACCGGTGCTCCATAAGGCTGTGTTCTCAGCTCTCTCCTATGTTCCTCATACACCTATGACTATGCAACCAAATTCCCCTTCAATTTGATTTTCAAATTGATGACACAAGGCAGTAGGTTGGATCTCAAACAATGATGAAACAGAGTGCAGGAATGAGATAGAGAATCTGGTGAATTAGGGCAGCAACAATAATCTCTCCTTCAATGTCCCTCAATGTCAATAAAATGAAAGAGATTGTCATCACTTTCAGGAAGCATAAAGGAAAACATGCCCCTGTCTACATCAATGGGAATGAAGTAGAAAGCTTTAAGTTTTTAGGTCACCAACAACATGTCTTGGTCCCCCCATGCTTGACTCTATAGTTGAGAAAGCCGACCAATGTCTCTACTTTTTCAGAAGACTAAGAAAATTTAGCGTGTCAGTTACCACTCTCACCAACTTTTACAGATGCACCATAGAAAGCATTTTTTCTGGGTTGTATGACAGCTTGGTATGGCTCCTGCTCTGCCTAAGACCACAAGGGACTACGAAAGGTCATGAATGTAGTTCAATCCATCATGCAAACCAACCTCCAATCCATTGACTCTGTCTACACTTGTCTGCTTCAGCAAAGCAGCAGCATAAGTAAGTATCCCAAACACCCTGGATATTCTGTCTTCCACCTTCTTCCTTCTGGAAAAAGAGACAAAAGTCCGAGGTCATGTACCAACCAATTCAAGAACAGCTTCTTCCCTGCTGCTGTCAGACTTTTGAATGGAATTATCTTGCATCAAGTTGATCTTTCTCCGCACCCTAGCTATGACTGCAACACTACATTCTGCAGTCTCTCATTTCCTTCTCTATGAAAAGTGTGTTTTGTCTGTATAGCGTGGAAGAAACAATACTTTTCCCTGTATATTAATATATGTGGCAATAATAAATCAAATCAAATTAAATCAAATAGGACATTCGTAAAGTAATTTTCCAGATCATATGTAAAAAAAAACAGGGAAACATTCAGCATCAGTTAATAACTTTGTACTAAAGGGGTCTCAAGGGAACAATGATCATAATTATAGATTCTTTTACTTTAGAAATGTTTCAGTTATATCAGAAACTAGATTCTTAAATCTAAATATTAAGGAGTACGTGAGAAGTCTGCAAAGGCATAGAAATGTGGAATAGAATCCATACAGTGCAGAAAGAGGCTATTCAGTCCATCATGTTTGCACCACCACTCCAACAGAGATTCTTACCAGGCCCACCACTACTCTATTCCTGTAATCTTACACATTCCTCCCATTAAGCCTCCTAACCTGGGGACACTTTGGGACAATTTAGCATGGCTAACCCACCTAACCCAGAGGAACCTACGCAGACACAGGGAGAATGTGCAAACTCCACACAGTCACACCAGACTGAAATCGAGCCTGGGTTCCTGGCACTGTGAGACAGCAGTGCTACACCTCTAAATATATATGTACGTAAATATGTATAGTGAGTGGGCAAAAAATTGGCTGATGGAGTATAATGTGAGAAAATGTGAACATACTTAAGTGACAGAACTCTGTCTAAGAGATGAATTTGTGTGTCCTTGTATCCTATTACTGTATTCAGGTACAACAAGTGATTCAGAAGGCAACTTGAATGCTGTTCTTTTTTGCAAAAGTACTAGAATATAAAAGTGGGGATATTTTATTATAATTAGTGAGACTGCATATTGAATACTGCATACAATTTTAATCTCCTTATTTAAGAAAGAATATAAATGAATGGAAGAAGTTCAGGGGAGGTTCACTCTGTTGCTGTAAAGAGTAGCAAGACTGAGATTTGGAAGGATTTTAGAATTCAGGAGAATAAAGAAGTGGAGGAATGAGAACACAAAACATAAAAATAGATTGTGAACAACTTAATAGGTATTCAAAAAAGGTTAAAACTATGGAAAGTAAATATGGGCTTATTAGATACAGAGATGGCTGAAATTATAATGGGGGGAAAGGAAGTGGAGAAGACATTAAAAAAAAACTGTCTTCACAGTAAAAGAATCATAAAACATCCCAGAAATAATGGGGAACCAAGAACACAGGGGAACATGCAAAAGCGACATAGAGAGTCACCCAAAGCCAGAATCAAACTGGGGTCCCCAGTGCTGTGAGGCAGCAGTGCGAATCTTCGGGTGACCATGTCATCTAACTCTCTGGCAGTTCAGAAAAGTTCAAAGTAAAGAATGGCTATAGCTGTCAGGCCATCGTTGTGGAGGGGACACTCCTCATATGATAACTTGTTGCTGCAGCCAGAAGGCCACCTTCAGCATCTGCCAGGCTTTGGTCTCAACTGAAGACCCATGCATTGATAGGATCTTGACATCTTCCCCAATATTTCTCCATGTTGATGCTTAATTACCCTAATTTTCTTCCTGCCAGTGGTAGGTGGGTAGGTGGTGCTGGTTTGACCCCATTTCCAGCAAGATTGCTCAGAGGCTGATGTGTCAGGAAAGTGAACTGACACACTATTTTCTCATTTCTCTCCTGGTCCTGCCCCTTAACCAACCTGTCCCTGGACCATATTCAAAGGAGTATTTTATCTCTCTAAAGATGTATCCTGGCTATCCAAATGAATCCACCAACTTCAGATCTTCTCCTGCCTTGTCTAATAAGCACAGCAGGGATAGGATTTTCTGATTTCCTCCACATGTGCCTGCCCCCACCACCCCACTCCCCACTCCCCCTCCTCCCAGTCCTGGGACCAGAAATTTCTGTCCAAGGTCAACTGCCCTTTGGCTTGTCTATCATATTTATATAGCAAGTGGAGAAGGTTGTGAAGAAAGCATATGGTATGCTAGCCTTTATAGGAAGGGGTATAGAGTACAAGAGCTGGCCTTTAATGTTGCAGTTGTATAAAACGCTGGTTAGAACTCATTTGGAATACTGCGTCCAGTTCTGGTCGCCTTACTACTGGAAGGACGTGGAGACTCTGGAGAGAGTGCAGAGGAGGTTTACCAGAATGCTGCCTGGTATGGAAGGTCTGAGTTACGAGGAGAGGTTAGGCAAATTGGGACTGTTTTCCTTAGAAAGACGTAGACTTAGAGGAGATCTAATCGAGGTGTACAAGATTATGAGGGGTATAGATAGAGTAAACAGGGTTAAGCTTTTTCCTAGGATGGACTCAAATAGCACGAGGGGTCACGGGCTTAGGGTGAGGGGGTTAAGATATAATTTGGATGCTAGAGGGAGTTTTTTCACACAGAGGGTGGTGGGGGTATGGAATGCGCTGCCAAGTAAAGTGGTGGAGGCAGTTACTCTGGAGTTATTTAAGAAATACTTAGATGGGCACATGAACAGAATGGGAATGGAGGGGTATAGAAAACTGATTTAAAATAGGGATCATGAGCCTTGGGAGTCCCTGGGAAGTGTGTAAATAGATGATGATATTGATGTACTTGCTTTTATCCTACAGGTGCTTTGGTCCACCTTGTTGTCTAACAAGGGGCATACACACGATGGGTCGTGAGAGGGCTGCTCTTGGATCTTTTTCAAGAGTATCCTTGTGCTTCACGTCGTTAGTGTACGCTTGACCTGGACGATTTGATGGGCAACACGACAGCTCAGTGACTATCGCTGTGCTGTGCAGATACATGGATTTGGGCCTGTGTCTGTGGGAGTTTGCGCATTCTCCCCGTGCTTGCGTGGGTTTTCTCCGGGTGCTCCGGTTTCCTCCCACATCCCAAAGATGTGCTTTTAGGCTAATTGGCAAAACAAATTCTCCCTAAATTGTCTCAAATTTGGTTTTTAATCCATAGATCTATAAACATGGACAGGGATCGCGGGTAGAGGTGGGAGCGCCGGGGTGGCGGCGCAGGCTCGTTGGGCCGAAGGGCCTGCTTCCCGTGCTGTTTATTTCTTTGTTCTTTGTCTTGCTGTGATGATTTCCAGAATGTACAGGACCAAAAGATTGAGGCATACAGGTTTCACCCTCCTGGCATACCCAAATCCCACTACTTTGGAGGCAACTGGCCATTTAAGTTACTAGCTACATTCTCCTCATGCATCTGTTAACTGGCCAAGCATAATCCTCAGCTCAATTTCAGCCAGTTTCCTGGGATAATAGCGAATGCTATGATCAGAGACGGGACTTAAAATTTCCGGCCAATTATAGGATTTTTGTCATCAATGACAGAAAGCTCCTTCATTAGAGCAGAAATCTTGGCTTGTATCTATGGAAACAGTGTACCTGATTTTTGATGTGTAACAAGCTTTATTCCCTGTGCTGATGAATGAGAAGATCTCTACTTTTTCATTCATTCTGGGAGATGGGGTATGTTCAGAATTTATTGCAATAAGTTAAGTGAACTGACTTTTCATTCAGAAGGTGGTGATGAGCCATCTTCTTGAAACATGTGATATGGAAACATCCATAGTGTTGGTAGGTAGCGAGTCTGTAGGGACCTAAAGTGAAGAAGTGCAATATACTTTGACCTAGGTGGTGCATGACTCAGAAAGAAACTTGTAGCTGGTTGTGTCCTATGCATATGATGCTCTTGCCTTCTGATTGGTAGAGGTCGTTGGTTTGGAAGGTGTTGTTGAAATGGGTTCGCTGAGTTGCTATAATGCATTTTGTCAATAATAGATACTGATATCACCCATGGTGGAGTGAGTTATTGTTTAAGCTGATAGATAGCTTGCTAATGAAGGAGAATGCTTTAATCTGAATATCGTTGAAACTCTTGAGTGCTGTTGGGGCTGCACTCATCCAGGCAAGTGGAGGGTCATACTCCACTTGTGCCTTGGAGATGGTGGACAGACTGTAGGACATGAAGAAGTGAGTCATTCACTAGCTAGCTTCTGTCCTTCAACATTTCAAAATACTTTCAGCCATTTTGATTCATTGACTAAGTCATCATCTTCATCCAGCAAGGAAATGATTGTAAAGTCAATACTGAGAATCAGAAGCAAGTCCACTCTAATCTAATGTTAAGGTGAAATTTATATAGAAACCCTTGTTCTCTTTTGGTAATGATAGTGCACCTGTAAATCCTGCTGAAAAGTCTCGAGGCTTTCTTCTTATTTCTTCCCAACTTCATCACAGTTCGATTCAACTGATGTAACTCTAGCTCCAACTTGACAGCCTTCAGCATTCTCCTCATGCAAATTTACTGGAGTTTAGTTCAGGAATAGAGCATCATTCAACCTTACTGACAAACGACAATGCAGTTGTAAGAGATTGCAAACACATTAAACAATGAATCAGACAGCATTTAATTGAATCACTCTGATCATCAGTTGGGCATTCTCAGGATAGAGCATATCCTTATCTAGGTTTCCCATACTGCTATTTTCTCTGAGCACACCAGTGCTCAATAATTGCATTGCCAAAACAAAAGGGCTCAAAAGTCAAGAATTCAGCTCTGAATCTTATACATTTCTCTATAGACACTGTCCGATTTAACAGTCTGGTGGCTGGTGTGTACAACTCACCCAGGGAGTTCAAGCTGCTGTGGCAATGTACAATGTTACATGTATGTTGTAGTCTGGAGCTATGAATGGCGATGGTAGAAACTTCAATTTTCTATAACATGGTGACCAGGAAACTCTCCTGCTTTTATCTCTTGCCATTGGCATGTACTGAAAGGATTTCATGTTGACACTCAGCCTGCTTATGTGTATTATGAACATTCTTCACAGCTAGTTACCTGTTCTTAAATTCAAAATGCCCCAGGGTGAGTGAGAGAATAAGTATTGCTGCAGATTGTCAAAGAAAGCATGGATGGCAGGTGGCTGTGCCTGGTTGGTGCTTGCTGCACAAGGCAGCAAATAAATTGACTGACAGGAGCATTTAGTCCAGACTGACAAATGTTCTTAAGTTCACAGAAACATAAAGGATTGCTGAAGGCAACATTTCCAGAAGGAAAAATGCACATTCAATCAATATTCCTAACTCTCTCTCTCTTTCCCTGAAATCCTTGGAGAAAAGAAACAAGTCCACACTATACAAAAAGAGAAGTGTTAAATTGCCTTGTACTGCAATAGGAGTAAAATAGGAGCAAAGCTCACAGATCAATCATTTGATGTCATCTTTATTGTGTAAAAGATAATGGACTGATACATTTGAGCTATTGGCCTGTGTCTCAAAGAGCTTTGCAGCCAATAAAGTATTTTTGAAATATAGATACTGCGGTTTTCTAGGCAAGTGCGTCAGCCAATTTGTGCACAGCAAGGTCCCATAAATGGCAATGGACAGAACCTTTTGGACTTGTAACAACGGTTGAGATCATTTGCAGGTTTTGATCCTGTCAGCATCACTGGATTTACTATAATCTATTTTAAGGGGCTGTCATTAACAGGTTGCATGCACATTCTCCATTTAGGAAGAGTCTGACAGGAAGATTTGGGGAGAAGTGGAAGCTGCTCAAACAGAGGGAGACCTTGGGGTAACATGAATGACACTGTGAAAAAAAGGGCCAGAGATTTTAGTCATGGGTGTGAAGTTGGAAGGAGCTTTACATGAATGTGGCTGAGCGCGGAATATCGCTTTTGGATCATTATTCCAAGCATATACATCAGCCTATATTTGCTTTCTAATCTTCCGCCATGAACCCACCTCCAACATGTTGCTAGGCTCCAGACAATAAGAGATGTATTCGAATTCCAATGAAACACAACAACAGAATGGAATGTTCATTGAGGATAGTCACTACAAAAACTAGGAAGAATCAACCATGAAATCATGTTCAGATACAGTTGCAAGCACATTAAGAGAAACATTGCCAGCAGAAGAATATTCTGCCTTACTAATGGCTATGGCATTGATAATACAGGACAATATTAAACATTTACACAATCCAATGGGGCAAGAATGAACCAACCTTATTTTGAAGAAGCTGACAAGATCAAAACTTGTGACAATTGAACACTGAGAGATGGTAAGCAGCTTCGTGGTTATGTTAGGTTTTCTACTGACACTTCCAAAAACTATAGTCAACTATAGTTAAAATCCTAGCCACAAACACATCTCTACATTGGTGCTGACACTGGTTAGGCTGTGTAGAGAAAACATGAATTGCACAGTACCTCTGCTAAAACTTGTCTTGAAAATCACAAAAAACAAAATACTGCGGATGCTGGAAATCTTAAATAAAAACAGAAAGTGTTAGAAAAATTCAGCAGGTCTGACAACACCTGTGGAGAAAGACAGAGTTAACTGTTTGATTCCAATATGACTCTTCCCTCATTGTGAACTTAAGGTGAAGGGCATGACACAAAAGTTAGGTTGGATAAAACCAGTGACACTGATAATCAATATTGCTCATCCCAGTGTAGCACATATCAACTCTACTCTGATCAGAAAGGCAGAATCCTTGAGCTGTGTGTGGGAGTCATTCAGACAGAACCAATAGAGACAATGATAACTTCAGTCTAAAGGTGCCAAGGATACCTGTATATCCCTCTTCAAACTGAAATTGTATTGAACAGTAACAGGGAACTGATGTGATGTACATGTGAATATTATCCACACTTTGTTAGATGTGGAGACCAGCAGTATCAATGAAAGACCAAACATGGACATTGCAGAAAGAAATTAACTCTACACTGAAATAATGACTTCTGTGCAGGATCTTCACAAACAATAATTAATTTTAGATTTGTCATCTGATGATCTTCAGTGTGTATTTAAGAATATGAAGATTGGAACCCAATCCATAAAGGACAATGAGAGAGAAAAGACAATGGAGATCACTTTACAGCTGGTGAACATTTACTTGGAAAACATTGACACGAGTAAGATGATCCATTGTAGAATGTTATGATTATTTTTGCATGTATTGGACCTCAAAGTATAAAAGAATTATATCTTGTAATGGAGGCTGCCATTGAAAGATTGAATGTATTAGTTTATATCCAATTCCACCTCCAAGGTTTTCCTATTGGCCACCAAGTTAAGGAAGTGAAGAAACTGAAAACTATCAAAGTTGTGTTTAATCAACTAACCATTCTTTCAAACATGCACTGATGTTGGGAATGTGCAATTACTAATGATCAAACACTTCACTCACCACTCTGCAGCATTGTTAATAAACTGACAGGCAAATGACAGAATGTTTCTTATGCAGCTTCTATTGTTCCAGATGTCCTATTAGAAGGTGAAGAGAAACTTGTAGACAACCCAGAAACAATCAAAATATTTTACAATTACCTACCTTAAATTGTTGAGCCATGGATGACACAGGCAGTGATGTATTTTGTCTCCATTCTGGCTTCACCCAATGTGTTAACAGGTTTATCCATTCTCCTCATGAATCCTGATCCACTTTCAGAAACATGCAAATCATTGTTGAGAGAGAATACACTAATCACAGCCACAATCAAATATTTATTTGATGATATAAAGTAACTGTGTGATGGCAACAGAGATATCTCTGTCAAAAGGTTGAGTAATTCAACAGCTGTTAGCATTTCTCTGTGTCCTTCATGAACTGGTGTGTAATTCTGAATCTGGGGAAGTGATAAACATTCCCCAGTTAGTCAGCGATTTGCTGATTCATCGCAGTTTCAGCATCTGGGCCCAATTTCCTGACAACTTTCTGAACATTCCAGAGAATGGGAAAACTGGCAGTCTGTCTCCAAACCCTAATAATACTGAGGGTGCAGATACTTGGCTGAGATACTCCAAGTTGTCCTGGCACAGGGAATGGAAGATGTCACAAACATGAGAAGGCAGGACTTAAGTATAAATCCAGGAAAGCATCATGTGGGGGTAATACTGCTGGCAAACTCATTTACCATGTGTGCTATCCCTTAATTGATCAACACTACAGTACAATTCATTCTTTTCCTTATCAACATAGACATGAGTCAGAGGATCATAATTAGCTGTCTTCTTTAGTAAGGTATTAAAACATTCAGTGATGTTCGACTTTCTTATTCTTCAAGAAAGATTATTTCAACCCTGCATTCTGATTCTCCAGTAGCTCATTGTGAAAGGATTATGATGCAGCAAACAGAGTTTCTCAAAGAATTTACAAATGCGGCATCAAACTCTTGTCCAAAATTATATCCATGGCTTACATGAAGCCTAAACTCAAGAATCTTATTGATGTCAAGGCAATGTCCAGCATTCCCGAAGTCTGACAACACACTCATTCCAATTATTAGCCTGACAAACCATTTCTGAACTGTATTTATATCCTTCCTTAAATAATACTCTACACACAACCTCAAGTGTGGTCTTACTGGTGCCCTGAAGCAACTGAAACATTATTTCCCTGTTTTTGTTTTCAATTTCCTCACTTTAAATTATAACATTCTATTAGCTTTAACAATACCCGCATAATAGCCTTTTGTGATTCATGTACAAGCATATACAGATCCCTCTGCATCTAGAGCTCCGCAACCTCCCACAGTTTAGACCAAAGTTTGAATTCTAATTGTCAGCCAACATTGCAAGAGGACTGGTACTGGACATAGATCCCCAACAGGTCTGGCAGTATCAGTGGAGAACAAAACAGATTTGGTGGACGGTGTCTCACCTGCCCACTGAAGAGCTGGCGAAAACCCCACATCACCTCTTTTCAGGAAGCCTTGTGCCAATCAGGCACAACTGGACATGGGTGGTCTCTTCCCTAGAAGAATCAATCCCAGGGGTGGAAGTCCTAACCGAGAGCTGACAGTTAATTAGAGTCCGACAGCTCCTCATTACTCACAGCATCATTGGGAGTGTGGTGGCTGTTGTCAACAATGCACCCACCTGAAGTCCAGCTTCTCTGAGGGACACAACCCACAAGTGGCAGGAAGGCTGGCATCAGGCTGGGGTCATGATACCAGGAGGTTAGCAGCAAGGGCTGGGAAGTTCTCAGTGGGCCTAATGTAAGGTCCCTCAATTAAACACCATCCCTCCCAGCCTCACTCTTATTCCCTGTCCCTCCTTTCAATGCATGAATGAATAAGCCCCAAAACAATTTGCTGCACTCACTTCTCAGGATCTCCCATCCCCATTTCCTCTCTCTATACAGGTGCCATGTCAGAGAGAGTATAACCAGAATGCCTTCTCTGTGCTTGCTAAGTTTGTCTTTACTCCAGTTTGCTACTAGTGCTGTCTACTCAATATCACTCACCCTACCAAATTAGGCTTCTTCTCACAATAGCTACCATCTGTGGTCAACAGTGGCCTTCACCTGAGTTTCTGCCCCATAATAGCTGGCAGGGTTTAGATACTGCTCTCAAACTGCAAAATGATAAAATAGCCTTGCTCGAGCGAGACAGGAAATTCCCACCAAGGTCAATGGACATTTCCATTGTTGGATCCTCACATGTGGTAGGTGAGGTGGTAAGAGTCCCATCCAATGTTTTCAGAACAGGTAGTTGCAGTTTGATGTGGAACTCTGAAATATTTGAAAACTATTTGGCTAGTATTAAAGCTAACAGGAGATGGGGGTATTTCACATTCTTCAGTGGAGATTGAGGGGGCGATTCTTCCATCGCGCTGTGCTAATTTTTCAGTGCATCAGGCTGGGAGAATTGTGTGTAGGCCGATTTGAGGGATTTACGCATGTATTCTCGCCATGTGCACAACTCTGAGTGTTGAATATCCAGCACAGTCAGAATCATGCTGGAAAATGGTGGGAGCAGCAGGTAAATGATTTAACATCTTATTTTAATGTGATTACTGGGGCCCTAGACTGAAGCGTCTGGGCCCGCTACCATTTCCCACACCCTGTCAGTACAATTTCACTCCAGCAGGGTTCAGACCAGCTCTCCATTTCCAGGGAAGTAATGGGAGACCCTGCTAGAATGAAGGGGATCAATCAATGCCTCCAGAAGGTTGGATGGTAGGAGGGTGGTGCCCCTGGGCATGGTCACCTTGGCAGTGCCAGCCTGTGACCCCCCTCAGCACCCCCCAAGTACAAAGTGCCCATGTCCAGGGGGCACCTTGGCACTGTCCACCAGCCATATGTCAATGCCAAGGGGGCAGGACCTGGGGGCAGGGTCTTCTGGGGGTGGAGCTTGGGGACAATCAGTGGGGATTGCAAGGGGGTTCCTGCTAACAAGCTGGATGAGATCCAATTCGGACTGGAGGAAGACCAGCGATTGGGACAGACTGGGTGGAGCAGGTGGTCTACTGCGGGGGGTGGGTGTCTGCCTCTCAGCGAGGTCTGCCTCTGTTGGAGGGTGGGGGTTTGCCAAGGTGGAGGGAGAGATGGGGGTTAATCGCACTGTTCGGGGGGAAGCTGGAGATCAGGGCATTCCAGAAGACAGGGGTGGAGTGCAGTGGTTCACGGCTCTCCTGGAAATGCTCATTTCGGCCACAATCAGGCCATGGGGAGTGCGGGGATTGGGATGGGGGGTGCACTGCAACAGTTCTGGGTTGGCCAGCGATCAGAAGAATGACAGGCAGGGGCCACTGCGCATGTGCAGAGGCCTGGAACTTTCAATCTCTGGTATGGATAGTCCCTGCCTCCCAAGCTTTTAATGATAATACCACTTGTGACTTCTGCATTGTATGGAGTGTAGGAGATTTGAGTGTGAACTCCCACTGATAAAAACCATCATGATTTACATATAGTATATATAAAAACAAGTTTCTGCAGATGCTGGGATCTGAAATCAAAAGGGAACATGCTAGAAAATTGCAGCAGGTCTGGCAGCATCTGTAATGAGAGAAAAGAGCTGACGTTTCAAAATGAAATGGCCCTTTGTCAAAGCTTTGTCAGCTTTGGCAGACAAAGGGTCATCTGGACTCTAAACTTCACTCTTTTCTCTCCTTACAGATGCTGCCAGACCTACTGAGATTTTCCATGATTTACATCAGTTTTCTTGCGAATTCAGCACTTAGAACCTTTTTAGTGTCCGTTTCATTTCATCCCATGTGGGTGGAATGCAAGGTGAGGATTTTACTTCCCATCCCTTGCAGCAAAATATTACAATCTCAATGAACTGAATGCAGGTTTAAACAGGTCACTGTATCTACTGGGGTGGGGATGGACATGGGATACACCAACAAGGAGTCATAAAATTCTGGCACAAGTCTTTATGTCAGAGCTGGCTGGCAGTATTTAGTTTTTTTCGTAGGATTACAGTTTAATTCTTTTATTTGGCCAGAAGAAGCAATGGAAATTGTGATTTTTTTTAATAAAGCATACCATCTAACAGTTGATCAGAGAGCACTGGCCAGCATGATGCTGGAGAATGTTAGGGAGCAGTGGATGACACTGTGAATGTGTAATAACACTCACCTTTCTAAATATCATACTGCATACCACAGCCTCCACAATTCCCAGCCATGTTGGTTTAGTTTGAGAGGTTGGTCTCTTTTGTCCCATTCAGAGGGAAGCATGCTTCCCCTTTGGCTCTCATTGCCTCCAGTCTCAGCACCATGAATGAGTCAAAAAACCAAGGGACTATTCATTCCTTCCATTTCTTTGTCTTCACTAACTTTCCCAAACACGGTGCCCTAATATCATTCTAACCCCTTATCAGGGTCCCTTTAAACAGAAATCCTAAATTCACAGCTGTGGGGTCAACATCACACCTTGTCAGATCAGCAATGATCTTATTAAATGGAGGAGTTGGCTTCAGGTGCCGAATGGCCTACTCATAGTTCCTCTGTTCATATGGGGCAATAAACATGTGGCTATAGAGTTTAAGTTTTTTTAAATATGTACTTGGAATCATCCACAACAGGATAGCATCACACAAGATAGCTGCAGGTCTAAAACAAGCCAACATATAAAATATTGAACTGCAGGGATGGTGTGATTTTACCTCTGTGCCAGTTTTGCCCACCTTGTCCTTTTTATAAGGCTGATGGAAGTGAAATGACATTCTCTGTCTTTTATATTAAGTAAAACTGTCAGAAAAAAATAGTAAAAAGACAACTGGAATTCTACTTAATAATGACCCTTTCTTATGAATACAAGAGAACATTAATTAAATAATTTCAGAACAATTTCACCTTGAACAAACAGTTGCATCGTAAACAGGTCCTGTAGTGATGGGGACATGTCCTTTGTGTGCTTTTATTTCTGTCCTAAAATTATCTCTGGCTGGATACATAGTTCAACAAGCAGTCTGAAGGAGTCTCCAGGTAGTCATGATGTGGAGATGCAGTAAACACAGTAAGAAGTCTCACAACATCAGGTTAAAGTTCAACAGGTTTATTTGTAGCAAACACCACTAGCTTTTGGAACTGGCTGTTCCTTCATCAGGTAGGTGGGAGTTCTGATCAAAAACAGTGCATATAAAGATACAAATTCAATTTACATGAATAATGATTGGAATGTGAGTTTTTACTGCTAATCAAGTCTTAAAATTAAAGGGCTGGGTGATGCTGACATCTTCTCCAAAACCTTCAACGTGTCATTGATGAGGACAAACATCTCACCAAGGCCATCCCCACACTCCTTCTTCTTGCCTTCAAACAACTGCACAACCTCAAACAGACCATTGTTTGAAGCAAGCTACCCAGCCTTCAGGAGAACAGTAACCACGGCACCACACAACTTTGCCACAGGAATTTTATTTGTCGCAAACGCCACTAGCTTTCAGAACTGGCTGCTCCTTGGATGGGAGTTCTGATCACAGCCAGGGCATATAAAGGCACAAACTCAATTTACATTGGAATATGAGTCTTCACAGCTAATCAATCCTTAAAGGTACAGACAATGTGAGTGGAGAGAGCATTCAGCACAGGTTAAAAAGATGTGTATAGTTTCCAGACAGGTAAGTTAGTGAGACATGCCAGATCATCAACACGAATGCCATCATCACACATAAGAATATCATCCAGCAGATACACGGCACAAATTCTTGCAACTCGGCTAACAATGTCCACCTGATACTCTGCAGGAAAGGATGTCCCGAGGATACATTGAGGAGACCATGCAGACATTACGACAACAAATGAATGAACACCGCTCGACAATCACCAAGCAAGACAATTCTCTCCTTGCGGCCACGGGCATTCGGCCTTTGATCTTTGGGTAAATGTTCTCCAAGGCAGCTTTCACAACACCTAACTGCGCAGGGTCGCTGAGCAGAGACCGATAGCCAAGTTCTGCACACATGAAGATGGCCTCAACCCCGGGATCTCAGGTTCATGTCACACTATCTGTAACCCCGATAAGTTTCCTGGACTTGCAAAATCTCACTAACTTACCTGTCTGGAAACTATACACATCTTTTTAACCTGTGCTGAATGCTCTCTCCACCCACATTGTCTGTACCTTTAAGGATTGATTAGCTGTAAAGACTCACATTCCAATGTAAATTGAGTTTGTGCCTTTATATGCCCTGGCTGTGATCAGAACTCCCACCCAAGGAGCAGCCAGTTCTGAAAGCTAGTGGCGTTTGCGACAAATAAAATTGCTGGACTTTAATCTGGTGTTGTGAGACTTCTTACGGAGTCTCCAGCCCAGCCTTTCCTGTCAATGGTCAATCTTCACAGTAAGTGCAGACACCACAGGGGAGCTTTTAACCTAACCTGCTCTGGAGAAACATGTGGTCAGATCAGTCACAGACCTCATTGATATTCCATTCACATGTGCTCACTGATCATTTAGCAGCTGTACCACTTAAAGACTGACAGAAATGTACTCTCACAGTCCAATTTATAAGTATACTTGTTCCTTTTGCCCAGGCCAAATCACTGGAGCAGTCCATCCAAGCTATTAACTGTTCTCCACTTGTCAATTCAGGGATGGTCTTTGTACTGTCGAAGTGAATTCCAATATTCCTACACTTACAAATCTGAGACCAAGCTCATGGTTCATCGACAGTGATCCCTATGCTCCTGAAGGTTCACAGATTTAATTAACCAGGGAAAACAGTAGCGCAGTGGTTTTGTCACTGAGCTAGTAATCCAGGGGCCCAGGGGAACCCAGGTTCAAATCCCATTTAAATACAAAAGAATGAAAAGTACAATGGTGACCATCAAAACCATCCTCAATTGTCATAAGAACCCATTAAGGAATGAAATCTCCATTCATACATGGTCTGTCTGATATGTAGCTCCACCGCCCTCTGCAGTGATATCCATGTGATATCGTTATTTGCCCATTGTCATCGATGAGGACCACCATTAGTCATTTTGAAGCTGGTTGCGGTGTGTCCGAAGATGACTGATCAGGCCAATTCGGGCATGGAATGTCCCTGGCACATATTGGACAGACTCGTGTAGACACTGTAGTTGTTGCGCTGGTGGCTCTGGAATTGCGCAGCTCGTGCTTAAGTTATGCTTCAGCAATACACCTTGCTTCGTAAGCTTGACAGCGCTTGTGCATGAGGCAGTGCCAGGTAGGATGGTTTTGTGCCTGAGTCTCCCAGGTGGTCGTGTCAATGTCAAGCAACTTCAGGGAGGCTTTGAGTGTGTCTTTGAAATGTTTTTTTCTGCGCGCCATGCGAGCGTTTTCCAGAAGAGAGTTCTCCAAAAAGGATATGCACTTGTCTGGCATACGGATGACATGAACTGCCCACTGGGTCTGCACAGTGCGTGAATTGATGGTAGACTTGCTCTAGAGAGAACTTCAGTGTTTGGTACTTTCTCTTGCCATCTGATGCGTAATGTTCTGCGAGGACAAGTTATGTGGAAATGATTGAGCTGTCTTGTATGCCTTCGATACGCAGTTCACGTTTCACAGGCATACAAGAGGGTAGTGTGTACCGCAGCACTGTAGACCTTCAGTTCAGCTGCTGGGCTGATTTCTTCACATTCCCATATGGTGGAGCAGTCTTCCTAAGGCTTAGCAGAACTAAGGCTGTTCTTCTCTCTGGTCTGTCTGTTGTAGAGTTGTCCAAAAGCGTGTGCACGTTCCGAGTGCCAAATGCCAACGATGAACGGTGTCACCTTGTGTTATGTATTACCTGAATGCCATGTGATATCAAGAAACTGCTGAAGGCATTGGATACTCCAAGGCTATGGGCCCTGATAATATTCCAGCAATAGCACTAAGAACATGTGCTCGAGAAATTGTCACATTCCTAGCCAAGTTATTCTACATAGCTGCAAAACTGAAATCTACACAGCAGAGTAGAAATTTAGGAAAGAGAGGGGAAAACTCTCTACTGGTTGGAGTCATACCTGGCACAAAGGAATGAAGGTTGTGGTTGTGGGGGAGGGGGAGGTCAATCATCTCAGAAATAGAGCATCCCTGCAAGAATTCCTCAGGGTAGTATCCTGGACTCAGCCATCTTTAGCTGTTTCATCAATCTCGTTCCTTCTATCATAAGATCAGAAGTAGAATATAAAACATAGAACATAGAACATTACAGCGCAGTACAGGCCCTTCGGATCTCGATGTAGCGCCGGCCAGTGGACCCTCTAACCTAAACTATTCCAATATCATCCATATGCCTATCCACCGAACATTTGAATTCCCCCAAAGTAGGCGAGTCCACAACTGCTGCAGGCAGGGCATTCCACGCTCTCACCACCCTCTGTGTAAAGAACCTGCCTCTGACCTCCGTCCTATAACTACCACCTCTTAATTTAAAGTTATGTCCCCTCGTGTTGGTCATCACCATCCGAGGAAAAAGGCTCTCACTATCCACCCTATCCAATCCCTTGATCATCTTATACTCCTCAATTAGGTCACCGCGTAACCTTCTTCTCTCTAATGAAAATAATCTCATGTCCCTCAGCCTTTCCTCATAAGGCCTTCCCACCATACCAGGCAACATCCTGGTAAACCTCCTCTGCACCCTTTCCAATTCTTCCACATCTTTCTTATAATGCGGCGACCAGAACTGTACGCAATACTCCAAGTGTGGCCGCACCAGAGTTTTGTACAGTTGTAGCATAAAAAGTGGTAATGTTCACTGATGATTGTACAATGTTCAGCACAATTCTCAATTCCTCAGATATTAAGCAGCCCATATCTTGATGCAGCAAATCAGGTTTGGGCTGACAAGTGACAAGTAACATTAACACCACAGAAGTGGCAGGCAATGACCATCTCCAGCAAAGGAACATCTCCTATTGACAATCAATGGTATTACAGTTACTAAATCACCCACTATCAACATCTTAAGGGTTACCATTGACCAGAAACTCAACTGGACCAAGAACTCAACTGGACCAACCATATATATACTGTGACTAGCAAAGCAGGTCAGGGATTCAGAATTCTGCAGCGAGTAACTCACTTCCTAACCCCAAACCTGTCCACTGTCTACAAGGCACAAGTCAGGTGTGTGATGGAATCTTCATTAAGGATGAGTGTAGCTCCAACAACACTCAAGAAGCTCGACACTATCCAGCACAACGTAGACCATGTGATTGGCATTGAATGAGGTTGCACTTTTATTAAACAATTAAGCAATAGTGCATGCTCACAATCATATTGCATTTTTCATTTCCCTGCCAACCCTTCATGTATGATTTCTGAGAGATTGACCAAATCATATTGATTCACTGCAAGAAACACATTTCTGTGCACTTTTTCTCTTATACCTTTCTTTCATATGGCCTGTACCATATAAGTAAGCCTGCTTTTAATCCATTTAATTGTTTTTCAATTACATCGCTTTTCATCTCCATCTTTTCTTCAGATGTCTCCTTGTTAGGCCTTCTTTGAAGGTCATTCTTGAGATATTGTTGCCAGCTTTGCTTTGTTTTGTTGTTTTTTACACTGTTATCAATCAGACATCTTTATAACAAACAGGGCTCTATTAGCTCACAGTTTGTGACCCATTCTCCTGTGGAGTTTAATTCAATTTGCGGACCCTTCAAACTCAAACAAAGCTATGTCATGGCTAAATTACTCATCCTACTTTGTGCCCTTAATGCAGTTCAGAACAATTCTTCAGATATCTTAGGCCTTGGCCTTCTTTTCCTCGATGTTCCATGTACCAACATGAGACTGCACACACACATACAATGTCACCACGCAATTGGACTACGTTTATTAATATAACAGGAATAAAAGAATATTTAAACATGGTTGAAAGGCATATTGAAAAAAGAAAAGTGAAACATTGGCTTACAGCATAATGCATCACTTAATTACAGTGAGTTGAAATGCAATTATAAATAGCCATAGAACAAGTATATCAGAAATTAAAAGAGGGTTGCATATTAATTTTAATCAGAAATTCTGTATCCCATCCATTTTTGATGTTGTATTTTGCCAATGGAAATATTTCATTCAAATGTAACATAAGCCTAATTTTCCATGCTCCCGCCCCAACGGCTTGTTTCACAGTTGCGGAGGCTGGCTGGTTTCCCATCCTATGCACCCCCAATGCCAGGGAACCTACAGCAATGGTTCAGCACGACCAGAAGACTCTACAAGCAAAGCGGCTACAAAATTTCAGCCATGATTTCCATAGATGGTCACTTCTACCGCTGGTGAAATAGACATCACATTAATTAAAAAAGAAGTGTTTTAATATTCAATAATTGCATTGAAAATGATCCAGTGGAGTCTTTCCATCAGCTCTGTGTGTATCCATAAACAAACACATTTAATTCCGACATTTTTAAAGCCAACTAGAATTCCATGAATCTGATTAGTCGTTAAGGTGCTGGAACATGCTCAAATGTTATAAATTATTAGCAATTCACTTACTTTAATGGAAACTGTGCTGAACTTAACTTGGTCAAAAGATTAATGGAGCTATGCTCTGCCATAAATGCCAGCATGTTTTTGTCTGCTGCCTGGTTTCTCTGCTTGGTCTTTTCAAAGGCAGAATTAAGCTGGCTGTGAATGACAGACATGGACGTCATTCTGGGTTGCAGCTGTTCAAGGACACTGTGCTAGCTCAGTGGAGCAAGGCCCATTAATCCCCAATATTGCATCCAGAAGCTGGATGCTTCTTTTCTCCTTTTGGATAAGCACTGGTGGAAAAGACTCATTAAGGTTCTCCCTCAGTGTATCCACCATCTCTCCATCCTTTACTGAATACTAAAACTCCTCCTGCTTTACTGAACACAAAGTCTCCCTCTCTCTCCCTCGTTCTCTCTTTCTTTCATCCTGGCTTGTTATTATATGAGTCCTCTAATGTACTATGGTGGTGGCTCATTGATAAGATCTTGAGGTTTGTGTGTTCAAATATAAACACCTTAATTGGTAGGCTTTAACTATTTAGAGTTCCAAGTATGGTCTTACACTGTGTTGTTCCTATCACGCAAGCTAGCTGCTTACAGAGTGTTTTTCTAAAATGTTCTCTGACCATGTGACTACATACATCATGGTGGCTCCTCTCTCCAATCCCACGTTAACCCTCGCTCTGCTGATTATTTTCCTTTATAATAAATACAGGCACATATCATCACATCCCTCTTTCTTTCTCAAAAGTCTTTCTCCTTTCTAACAGAAAATAGAATACAATGTTTACTTCCTATCTCAAGACTATATTTTAATTCCAATGCTTACTCTAGCAAATCAGATGATCTTAAATCTTGACACTTCATACACATCTCAGTATGTCACATGTGAATTAATAGTACTCGATGTTTCTGGTAGTTTGTGTGATGAAGTTTCTTTTCTGCTGATAGGTTATTGGGGTCTGAAAATAGCTTTTCATGCCTTTTCTTTAGCTAATCTTTCAAAGATTTGACAGTATCCTTTGTTGTTTTAGTTTGCTGATCAAAAACTTTCCTTCACTCATTAAGTTTCTTAAGTTCTTGTTTTCTAACTGGGATCTCATCCTTGACAGACAATAGCTCAATTTCCAAATGCTTTTTTTAGATATGTTGGTATTTTTTATACTTCTTTCCCAATTGTTTCAACTCAATGACATTGAGTTCAACTCAATGACAATCACATTGGAGCTTGTGCTTTTCCCTCAGTGGGACTATTTTAGTAATCTTTGTTCATAATCTCAGTTTCCTCCTCTGTCTACATTGTCATGTCTGCTGTCAATTTCAATGTTTGACCTCTTCAATTAACTTTCCATTGTCAAGCTTCCTTCTGAAGGCTCTGAATAGTTTTTTCAGATTGTTTAGAATTGACAGTCCCAAATTCAATTGCTCTATTTCAGTTTTATAAGAACTATACTGCTTAGTTTCTTTGCTAGGTATCTTCCTCTTCAAACTCTTATTCTCTTAATTCCATTCTTCATTGGACTTGTTCTTATTTTCCAGTTGCTTTTCATGAAGTTCAGCTTATTCTCCATTGTTTCATTAATTTCTTCTTCCTCTTAATTTTATATATTTTTACACTTTTCTTTTTTTATTCTCCAAGTTTGCTGTTAGCCATTTCAACTTATTACTTTAATGTTTTCTCCAGAGCTTTAATTATTTTTGCATTTGTCGGAATCTGTCATTCAACTGAACAGTTTCCAAGCATCGGAGACATTCAGTTCCGATCTTCTTCTTGTTCTTTGCACTTCAGTGTCAGATTTACATTTTATGATCTCATTTCAGGCTCTGCTTTTTCTGTCTCAAACAGAATGATATTGCCCTTTTTTTTGACTTCACTACTGGCTAGGTCTGTATCTGATGAAGGATTGTCTTGTTTCCGTTCTGCGATTCTCTTGTCCTGAATATGAGGAACTTGTTGTCTTTTGGTCTATCATTGACCTTCTTCTGGGCTCTTTTATTGCCTATCTAGGGTCTTTCATTGATCTACTTTTAGGGCCTTTAATCGCCCTCATTCTGGTGCCTTTAAATGCTCTCCTTTTGGTGTCTTTCATTGCCCTCTTTTTGGGGTCTTCCATTACCCTCCAGGGATCAATAATTGTACTCTTTGTGGGGTCTTTCAGTGGCCTTCCCCTGCAGTCTTTCATTGTACTCATTCTATCAGTCTATCATTGCGTTAATTCTAGGATCTTTCATTGCCTTCTATCTGAGGTCTTCTGCTGCCCTCTTTTTGGGATTTTCTATCGCCTTCCTTCTAAGGTTTTGTTACCTATGGATCTTTTTTGAGAGTTGTCCAATGTGGGATTCTTTTCTGATTTTCCTTCCATTGCCATTTGTTTCTTTTCGTCGTTGCTACTTTGAGTATTTTGGGCCTTTAAGTTTGAATGTAGTAATTTTTTTTCCACGTAGGCTGTAGTTGCGAGGATACAGTTGGCTTCCCTTTGCAGGTATATTTTGCAACAATTATATTAGTAAAGGTACAGAGTGTTCTGGGCTCTTTCTACTTTGTTTAAACTTAAAGCCGCCACACTACTTTCTAGTGCCAACCATTTCTCTTTTTTTTGCTTTTATTCAATTCAATCCAATCGAGTCCAATTCAGAGTCTCAACACGTTGAGACTTTCCCGATCCAAGCTGACAAGACAGGGCTCTCACCTCCTGTCTTGGGTTTGATCTACATGATCCAAGCTGATTGAAGTAGGCACAGCTCCTCCTCCAAGGCTTGACCTCATTTGTATCCTAGCCAAAAGGCTGAGATGCCGCTTTAAAAAATTGCTTCAAATGAAGCTGAAATGAAACCTAATGACTTCAACCAAGCACAGCATGCCAATACTACATTTGATCTTAGTCAAAAGGCTTCTTTTAAGCTATTGAACTTTCATAATTGCAGAAATTCTTCGACTTTTACCCAAGTTCTTTCTTTTTTAATTTGAAACCTCAGCTCTTCCGGCTGCTAGCTCCTCATGACCATCTTCACCTGTTTTTTTTTAAACTCAGTAAGTTTTGACTTTTCTGCCTGCTTTCTTTTATAGGTTTTTCTTCCCTGCCCAGGGCAATGAAAGACTCCCAGAAAGAGGGCAATATTAGGTAACAGAATGTGTGTGATTAAAGACTCTAGAGCAACGAGAGACCCCAGCGTTAAAAGATCCCTGAAGGAAGTCAATGAAAGACCTCAAAACCAACAGGTTTTTCTGTTGTTGTGTTTCAGCTCCTTTAAAGTAGTGAACTTCTTGGGCTCGCCACCTATTCAACAACGTAACCAGAGCACCTTTCTGCATTTTGCTCACCTTCTTGTGGATCCTGACTCAAGAATCTTGCAATGTTCCCTGAGGTGCTCATCCATCTTATAACTTCCCACATTTTTTTAACTTTATATTACTCATTGTCTGGCAATATCTCTTCTTAAGTACATGTTTCTTCAGTTGGCTTCAGAGTTTCATACATTGATGCAATGTTCTGTGTTCTTGCATTTATTTAGTTTCCTATTGCCATTGATTACCACTGTTGATCACAATGGAACTATCATCAAATCCCATTCCAACATCATGACCCACTATGGGTTTTGTATGCTGCTGTGGAGATAGCTCATTGAGAGACCTTGAAGCCTGTGTGTTTAAACAGAAACACCTTTATTGATAGACTTTAAGCACTACTGAGTATGCACTTGTTGGTGTTGCTCCCCCATGCAAGCTAGCTGCTAATGGAGTGTTATTCTTGACTGTTTTCTGACCATATGACTACATACATCACACTTTGGATGGTGCCAATCTCCTGTCACAAGTTAACCCTCACTCTGCTGAGCATCTTACGTTATCATATGTATTGGCACATATCACCATATCACCGACCCCATCCTGACTCTTTCCTTTGCTGAGCCTCACAGTCCCTCTCCCTCTCTCAATCATCCACACAGTGTCTCTCTTCCACATTGACCCCCAATTACCCCACATCTGAAATGTGGAGCTTATTCAAGGAGCAGCTGCTGCGAGTCCTTGATAAGTATGTCCCTGTCAGGCAAGGAGGAAATGGTCGAGTAAGGGAACCTTGGTGTACGAAAAAAGTTAATTCACTGGTTAAAAGGAAAAAGGAGGCTTATGTCAGGATGAGGCTTGAAGGCTCGGTTAGTGCAATGGATAGCTATAGATTAGCCAGGAGGGAGCTAAAGAGTGAGTTGAGGAGAGCTAAGAGGGGACACGAGAAGACTTTGGCTGATAGGATTAAGGAGAATCCTAAAGCTTTCTTTAGATATGTTAAGAATAGAAGATTGGTTAGGGCAAGATTAGGGCCAGTCATAGACAGCAGTGGGAAGTTGTGCGTGGAGCCTGAAGAGATTGGAGAGGCACTGAACAAATATTTCTCTTCGGTATTCACGCAGGGAGATGTAAATGTAGTTGTGGAGAACACTGAGGTACAGGGTTGCAAACTGGAAAGTATTGAAGTAGGTAGGGAGGATGTGCTAGATATTCTTGAGGGTTTGAAGTTGGATAAGTCCCCTGGGCCGGACGGGATTTACCCTAGGATTCTCTGGGAGGCAAGAGAGGCGATTGCAGAGCCTCTGGTTACGGGTATAGTTCCAGAAGACTGGAGGATAGCGAATGTGGTCCCATTGTTCAAGAAGGGGAAGAGAGACTTTCCAGGGAATTATAGGCCAGTGAGTCTTACTTCTGTTGTGGGCAAAGTATTGGAGAGAATTATTAGGGATAGGATTTATAGTTATTTAGAGAGAAATGAATTGATTGGGGATAGTCAGCATGGTTTTGTGAAGGGTAGGTCGTGCCTTACTAACCTCATTGAGTTTTTTGAAAAAGTGACCAAAGAGGTGGATGGGGGTAAGGCAGTTGATGTGGTATATATGGACTTTAGTAAGGCGTTCGATAAGGTGGCCCATGGAAGGCTTCTGCAGAAAATGCAGATGTATGGGATAGAGGGTGATTTAGCTAATTGGATTAGGAATTGGCTAGCAGATAGAAGACAGAGGGTGGTGGTTGATGGGAGATATTCATCGTGGAGTTCGGTTACAAGTGGTGTACCTCAGGGGTCTGTTTGGGGCCCCTGCTGTTTGTAATTTTTATAAATGATCTGGATGAGGGTATTGAAGGATGGATTAGTAAATTTGCAGATGACACTAAAGTCGGTGGAGTGGTAGATAGTGAAGAGGGGTGTTATAGTTTGCAGAGAGACTTGGACAAGTTGCAGAGCTGGGCCGAGAGGTGGCAAATGGAGTTTAATGTGGAAAAGTGTGAGGTAATGCACTTTGGCAGGAATAATAAATGTGTAGAGTATAGGCTAATGGTAGGATTCTTAATAGTGTTGATGAACAGAGGGATCTTGGTGTATATGTGCATAGATCCCTGAAAGTAGGCAGTCAAGTCGATAAGGTTGTTAAGAAGGCATATGGAGTCTTAGCTTTTATTGGTAGGGGGATTGAATTTCGGAACTGCAACGTCATGTTGCAACTGTACAAAACTCTAGTGCGGCCGCACTTGGAGTATTGTGTGCAGTTCTGGTCCCCACATTATAAGAAAGATGTGGAGGCATTGGAGAGGGTACAGAGGAGGTTTACCAGGATGTTGCCTGGTATGGAGGGCAGGTCTTATGAGGAGAGGCTGAGGGATTTGAGGTTGTTTTCGTTAGAAAGGAGGCGGCTAAGAGGGGACCTTATCGAAACATATAAGATGATTAGAAGTTTAGATAGGGTGGACAGTGATAGCCTTTTTCCTAGGATGGAGAAAGCTAGCACGAGGGGACACAGCTTTAAATTAAGGGGTGATAGTTATAGGACGGATATCAGAGGTAGATTCTTTACCCAAAGGGTGGTTAGGGAGTGGAATGCCCTGCCTGCAGCAGTTGTAGATGCGCCACGTTTGGTGGCATTTAAGAGGTTAGTTGATAAGTTTATGGAAGAGACGGGAATGGTTTAGTTTGGAGGGTCATTGCTTTTTTCATAATTGGTCGGCGCAACATCAAAGGCCGAAGGGCCTGTTCTGCGCTGTAATGTTCTATGTTCTATGTTCTACGAATGCACAATGAATATTAGAGGACAGTTTTTCACACAAAGGGTAGTGGGGGTGTGGAATGCACTGCCGAGTAAGGTGGTGGGAGCAGGCACGCTAGGGCTGTTTAAGGGTCTCTTGGACAGCCACATGAGCGGTATGCAGATAGAGGGATATAGTAGGACTGTTTAACTATGACTTTTTTTTTTCCACAGGTAATTCGGTCCAACTTGACCAACAAGGAGCATGCATTCAGCAGGTGGTACGAGGACAGCTCTTGGATGTTGATTCATGGGTTGCCTGGTGCTTCATGTCGTAAATGAGTGCTTTATCTGGACCATCTGAAGGGCACCATGACAGCTCAGTGACTATCGCTGTAGCTGTGCAGACACTTGGAATTGGGCCAGTGTCTGCAGGAGTTTGCGCGTCCTCCCCATGTTTGCGTGGGTTTTCTCCGGGCGCTCCGGTTTCCTCCCACATCCCAAAAATTCGCTCTTAGGCTGTTTGGGAAACAAATTGACCCTATATTGAGATTCTTCCATATTAGGAATAACATAAAATTAGAATAAGAAAATGGAATTGTTACTATAAAGTTATGACGGCGGCGTGGGCTCGTTGGGCCGAAGGGCCTGTTTCCCGTGCTGTGTTGCTCTTTGACTCTTTGACTTCTACCTTCCTTCTCTCTCTCCCCTTTCTCACTGAAACTGTCTCTCTGTCTGTCTCTATCTTTCTCTCTCTCCCCGTCTCCATTGACCTCTACAGTTACTATCCCTCCTTCACTGGCAGCTTGATCTCCAATTCCTCCCTCACTGATTCTTGTAGACCCTCTCTCTCCCTCACTGATTCTCACAGTCACTCTCTCTCGCTCTCTCTCTCTGTCTAATTGACCTCCACAGATTCTCTCTCTTCTTTCCTCACTGACACAAGAGAAAGCTAGCACGAGGGGACACAGCTTTAAATTAAGGGGTATGAGTTATAGGACGGATATCAGAGGTAGGTTCTTTACTCAAAGAGTGATTAGGGAATGGAATGCCCTGCCTGCAGCTGTCATAGATGCGCCAAGTTTGGTGGCGTTTAAGAGGTTAATTGATAAGTATATGGAAGAGAAGGGAATGGTTTAGTTTGGAGGGGCATTGCTTTTTATTTTGGTCGGCACAACATCGAAGGCCGAAGGGCCTGTTCTGTGCTGTAATGTTCTATGTTCTATGTTCTATGTTCTTTGTCTCCCCCACAGTTTTTTTTCATTGTTCACTGACCTTTGCAGTCTCTCTCTTTCTCCCTCACTGACCTCCACATTCTCTCTCTCTCTCTCTCATACACACACCCTCACAGTCTCTCTCCCTCTCTGTCTCTCTCTCTTTCTCCCCCTCACTTACCTCCGCATTCCTCTTTCTCCCTCACTGATCCTGCAGTCTATCTCCCCCTTTCACTGACTCCATAGTCATTTCATAATCAGTTGCGCAGTCTCATTGGCACAATGCTTATTGGCAACATTGCAGGAGATTCCCAGGAGGGCAGGGGAAACACTTTAGGGATATCCTCAAAGCATCCCCGAAGAGGTCAAGCAGACCCAAGCATTCATGAGAGTCCCTGGCTTATGAGTGACCAAAATTGAGAAGGGTAGTGAAAAGGATTAACAGCTTTTAAGCTAATAACTAATATGCATCATCTGTGATCTCAGATCAAGTGTCTCTAGAAATCAGAGAGGAAGACCTATGGAAGGAAACTCATGTTTATCTATCCCCATACATCATTGCAAATTATTAATACACATATGGAAATTCCTGAATATTGTTTCCTGTATTCTCTGTCAAACACACCCTGGGACACTTTCTGATATTACTTCATGGTGAAAATGGTAAACTATTTGTAAGGATCCTCATCCTTGTGCTATTTGCTGTACAATCCTGTTTGTGCTCAGAATTACAATGAAAATCAATTTATGATACAGTCGGGCCAGCACTATGCCTCATAACAGAAGCCAGAAACCCATAGATACAAAAAAGGGCACTGTCATTTGCAGACAGGGGTGCATATCCATACATTACATCTTTTTCAGCCAAACAAAGTCTGGAGGACTGCCGAGCTCATTCCCATGCCAGTGCCTTGTCCAATGCATGCTTTGAATTTGAAACAAAAGTTTGGCAGTTAAGTATTCTCTGCCACATTCTCCAAGGGAAACTTCTACCAATCAGTCTACTTATCAATCAATCTGCAGACTCTTATCATGCAGTATAAATTGATGTTTATTTTGCTGTTGGTTTATCCAGTGAAGCTGTCATCATGGGAGTAAGAAAAACTTTGATAGCATGTCTTCTTTTTCCAGCAATTTTCAAAATCTGTACTATCAGACAACCTTTTTCCTTCAGTGAAATCTCCAGGCACCTTGGCTGAATTTGTCAAATTGTGTGGCCATAATACTCATCACACAAATTTAAACTATAAAAGAACATAAGAACTAGGAGCAGAAATAGACTATCTGGCCCCTTGAGCCTGCTCTGCCATTTAATAAAATCATGGTTGATCTTTTTATGGACTCAACTCCACTTACCTGCTGCTCACCATAACCCTTAATTCCTTTACTGTTCAAAAATTTATCTACCCTTGCCTTAAAAACATTCAATGAGTAGCCTCAATGCTTCAATGGGGAGGGAATTCCACAGATGCACAACCCTTTGTATGAAAAAGTTCCTCCTCAACTCAGTCCTAATTCTGCTTCCCTTAGTTCTCGTTTCACCTGCCAGTGGAAACAATTTCCCTGCTTCTATCTATTCCCTTAATAATCTTATATGTTTCTATAAGATCTCCCCTCATGAACAGGGTTAAGTTTTTTCCTAGGATGGACTCGAATAGCACGAGGGGTCACGGGCTTAGGGTGAGGGGGGTAAGGTATAATTTGGATGCTGGAGGGAGTGTTTTCACACAGAGGGTGGTGGGGGTATGGAATGCGCTGCCAAGTAAAGTGGTGGAGGCAGGCACTCTGGAGTTATTTAAGAAATACTTAGATGGGCACATGAACAGAATGGGAATGGAGGGGTATAGAAAACTGATTTAAAATAGGGATCATGAGCCTTGGGAGTCCCTGGGAAGTGTGTAAATAGATGGTGATATTGATGTACTTGTTTTTATCCTACAGGCGCTTTGGTCTACCTTGTTGTCTAACAAGGGGCATACACGCGATGGGTCGTGAGAGGGCTACTCTTGGATTTTTTCAAGAGTATTCTAGTGCTTCACGTCGTTAGTGTACGCTTGACCTGGACCATTTGATAGGCAACATGACAGCTCAGTGACTATCGCTGTGCTGTGCAGATACATGGATTTGGGTCTTTGTCTGTGGGAGTTTGTGCATTCTCCCCGTGCTTGCGTGGGTTGTCTCCAGGTGCTCCGGTTCCCTCCCACATCCCAAAAATGTGCTCTTAGGCTAATTGGCAAAACAAATTCTCCCTAAATTATCGCAAATTTGGCTTTTAATCCATAGATCTATAAACATAGACAGGGATCATGGGTAGAGGTGGGAACATCGGGGTGGTGGCGTGGGCTCATTGGGCCGAAGGCCCTGTTTCCCGTGCTGTTTTGTTCTTTGTTCTTTGTTCTTTGTACTCTTTGAGGTGAAGATGGAAATTGGGACACCATACTTGCGTGGGTTCTGTTGTGGGTTTACTTACTTCTTACTTCTGTTGTGGGCAAAGAAGCACAACTTACTTCTGTTGTGGGCAAAGTATTGGAGAGAATTATTAGGGATAGGATTTATAGTTATTTAGAGAGAAATGAATTGATTGGGGATAGTCAGCATGGTTTTGTGAAGGGTAGGTCGTGCCTTACTAACCTCATTGAGTTTTTTGAAAAAGTGACTAAAGAGGTGGATGGGGGTAAGGCGGTTGATGTGGTATATATGGACTTTAGTAAGGCGTTTGATAAGGTGGCCCATGGAAGACTTCTGCAGAAAATGCAGATAGAACATAGAACATAGAACATTACAGCACAGAACAGGCCCTTCGGCCTTCGATGTTGTGCCGACCAAAATAAAAAGCAACGCCACTCCAAACTAAACCATTCCCTTCTCTTCCATATACTTATCAATTAACCTCTTAAACGCCACCAAACTTGGCGCATCTACAACAGCTGCAGGCAGGGCATTCCACTCCCTAATCACTCTTTGAGTAAAGAACCTACCTCTGATATCCGTCCTATAACTCATACCCCTTAATTTAAAGCTGTGTCTCCTCGTGCTAGCTTTCTCCATCCTAGGAAAAAGGCTATCACTGTCCACCCTATCTAAACCTCTAATCATCTTATATGCTTCAATAAGATCCCCTCTTAGCCGCCTCCTTTCTAACGAAAACAACCTCAAATCCTTCAACCTCTCTTCATAGGACCTGCCCTCCATACCAGGCAACATCCTGGTAAACCTCCTCTGTACCCTCTCCAATGCCTCCACATCTTTCTTATAATGTGGCGACCAGAACTGCACACAATACTCCAAGTGCGGCCGCACTAGAGTTTTGTACAGTTGCAACATGATGCTGCGGCTCCTAAATTCAATCCCCCTACCAATAAAAGCTAAGACTCCATATGCCTTCTTAACAACTTTATCCACTTGACTGCCTACTTTCAGGGATCTATTGACACATACACCAAGATCCTTCTGTTCCTCAACACTATTAAGAGCCCTACCATTAGCCCTATACTCTACACATTTATTGTTCCTGCCAAAGTGCATTACCTCACACTTTTCCACATTAAACTCCATTTGCCACCTCTCGGCCCAGCTCTGCAACTTGTCCAAGTCACTCTGTAAACTATAACACCCCTCTTCACTATCTACCACTCCACCAACTTTAGTGTCATCTGCAAATTTACTGATCCATCCCTCAATACCCTCATCCAGATCATTTATAAAAATTACAAACAGCAGGGGCCCCAAAACAGACCCCTGAGGCACACCACTCGTCACCGAACTCCACGATGAATATCTCCCATCAACCACCACCCTCTGTCTTCTATCTGCCAGACAATTCCTAATCCAATTAGCTAAATCACCCTCTATTCCACACATCTGCATTTTCTGTAGAAGTCTTCCATGGGCCACCTTATCAAACGCCTTACTAAAGTCCATATATACTACATCAACCGCCTTACCCCCATCCACCTCTCTGGTCACTTTCTCAAAAACTCAATGAGGTTAGTAAGGCATGACCTACCCTTCACGAAACCATGCTGACTATCCCCAATCAATTCATTTCTCTCTAAATAACTATAAATCCTATCCCTAATAATTCTCTCCAATACCTTGCCCACCACAGAAGTAAGACTCACTGGCCTATAATTCCCTGGAAGGTCTCTCTTCCTCTTCTTAAACAATGGGACCACATTCGCTATCCTCCAGTCCTCCGGAACCACACCCGTAACCAACGAGGACCTGAAGATCAGAGCCAGAGGCTCTGCAATCTCCTCTCTTGCCTCCCAGAGAATCCTAGGGTAATCCCGTCCGGCCCAGGGGACTTATCCAACTTCAAACCCTCGAGAATTTCTAACACATCCTCCCTATCTACTACAATACTTCCCAATTTGCACCCCTGTACCTCAGTGCTCTCCATAGCTACATTTCCAGCACTCTGCGTGAATACCGAAGAGAAATATTTATTCAGTGCCTCACCAATCTCTTCAGGCTCCACGCACAACTTCCCACTGCTGTCTATGACTGGCCCACTTCCCACTGCTGTCTATGACTGTCTATGACAGATGTATGGGATAGAAGGTGATTTAGCTAATTGGGTTAGGAATTGGCTAGCAGATAGAAGACAGAGGGTGGTGGTTGATGGGAGATATTCATCGTGGAGTTCAGTGACAAGTGGTGCACCTCAGGGGTCTGTTTTGGGGCCCCTGCTGTTTGTAATTTTTATAAATGATCTGGGTGAGGGTATTGAAGGATGGATTAGTAAGTTTGCAGATGACACTAAAGTCGGTGGAGTGGTAGATAGTGAAGAGGGATGTTATAGTTTGCAGAGGGACTTGGACAAGTTGCAGAGCTGGGCCGAGAGGTGGCAAATGGAGTTTAATGGGGAAAAGTGTGAGGTAATGCACTTTGGCAGGAATAATAAATGTGTAGAGTATAGGGCTAATGGTAGGATTCTTAATAGTGTTGATGAACAGAGGGATCTTGGTGTATTTGTGCATAGATCCCTGAAACTAGGCAGTCAAGTCGATAAGGTTGTTAAGAAGGCATATGGAGTCTTAGCTTTTATTGGTAGGGGATTGAATTTCGGAGCCGCAACGTCATGTTGCAACTGTACAAAACTCTAGTGCGGCCGCACTTGGAGTATTGTGTGCAGTTCTGGTCCCCACATTATAAGAAAGATGTGGAGGCATTGGAGAGGGTACGAGGAGGTTTACCAGGATGTTGCCTGGTATGGAGGGCAGGTCTTATGAAGAGAGGCTGAGGGATTTGTGGTTGTTTTCGTTAGAAAGAAGGCGGCTAAGAGGAGATCTTATTGAAACATATAAGATGATTAGAGGTTTAGATAGGGTGGACAGTAATAGCCTTTTTCCTAGGATGGAGAAAGCTAGCACGAGGGGACACAGCTTTAAATTAAGGGGTGATAGTTATAGGACGGATATCAGAGGTAGGTTCTTTACCCAAAGGGTGGTTCGGGAGTGGAATGCCCTGCCTGCAGCAGTTGTAGATGCACCACGTTTGGTGGCGTTTAAGAGGTTAGTTGATAAGTATATGGAAGAGAAGGGAATGGTTTAGTTTGGAGGGGCATTGCTTTTTATATTGGTTGGCGCAACATCGAAGGCCGAAGGTCCTGTTCTGTGCTGTAATGTTCTATGTTCTATGTTCTATGTAGATGACAATGACCAGCCAGAGGAGCAAATTCTAGACCTATTTTTTTGAAGGGAGTGAAAATGAGGAAAATACCAAAATATCATTATTGAATGTGACCAGATCTTTCCTGATGAATGTAACCCAGATAACAATCTGCCTATTTTGGTTAAAACACAGCAGATATAGAATGACCAGGTGCAGGCATTGACTTTCACAAAGGAAAACCAGGAATAGAACCTTTAGCAATGACTAGTGAAAAAAAAGTGCAGAATGCAAAGCTGATTCTCCAAACCCTAATGTTGAGGCTGAAGTGGAAGCAATTAAAACACTAGCTACTGATCTGACACAAACTTCAGATGTGCAAAGAAGCGTCAGGGAGGGAGAAGAAAGAAACTTTTAAGAGTTCTTTGAAGGAGTGAAATACACTATAAATAAAGGGGAGTCTGTACTTAGATTTCTAGAAGGTATTGCACAAGGTGCCTCACCAACTGCTATTGTGCAAAGTAAGAATTCATGCTGTCGAGAATAACATATCAGCATGGAATGAAGATTGGCTGGCTGGAAGAAAATGGGGAGTATGTATAAATGGGTCTTTGTCTGATTGTAGTAAGAAGTCTCACAACATCAGGTTGAAGTCCAACAGATTTATTTGGTAGCAAACCCCACTAGCTTTCAGGGTTCTGCCCCTTCATCAGGTGAGTGGAAGCCAAATCGGAATCGACCTCTGATCTTCAGGTAAACGTTCTTCGAGGCGGCCTTCACAACACATGACTGCATATAGTGGCTGAGCAAAGACTGATAGCCAAGATCCAGACACATGAGAACAGTCTCAATTGGGATCTTGGGTTCATGTCACACTATTTGTAACTCTATAACATGCCTGGGCTTGCAGCATCTCACTTACTGTCCTGTCTAAAGACAATACACATCTCTTAAACCTATGCTTAATGCCATCTCCACTCACATCGTCCGCACTTTAAGACTTGCTTAGCTGATAAGACTCACATTCTAATCAGTATTCTGTAAACTGTGTGCCTTTATATGCCCTGTTTGTGATCAGAACTCCCCACTCCCCCGACAAAGGGACAGAGCCCCAAAAGCTGGTGGTGTTTGCTACCAAATAAATCTGTTGGACTTTAACCTGGTGTTGTGAGACTTCTTACTGTGTTTACCTCAGTCCAATGCCAGAATCTCCACATCATTGTCTGATTGCAGAATTTAACAAGTGGAATCCCAGCCTGGGTCCTCAGCTTTTTACAATTTATATCAAAGACTTAGATGGGAGAGTGAAGACATAGTAGTTAAATTTGAGGATGACACAAAGAAAGGTAGGAAAGTATGTTGTGATGAGGACATCAGGGGGCCGGAAATGGATATGGGTAGATTGAATGAGTGGGCAAAAATTTGGATAACGGAGTATAATGTGGGAAAATGTGAAGTTGTTTACTTTGGCAGGAAGAATATTACTTTAGCAGAGAATGACTGCCAAGTTCTGAGGTGCCGACTGTTCCAGATATCTCATACGTGCGTCACAATTAGTTAGTATGCAGGTACAACAAGTAATCAAGGGAGGCTAATAGAAATGCTTTCCTTTAAATGAGAGGAAATGAACATAAAAATAAGGTTGTTATGCTCCAACTAAACAGGGAATTAGTGAGATTGCATCTTAAATACTGCGTGCAATTTCAGTTTCCTTATTGAAGGAAGGATGTAAATGTGTTGGAAAGGGTTCAGAAATTTATTGAATTGATACCTGGAATGAGCAGATTATCTTTTGAGGGGAGGTTGGAAAGCTGTGCTGGTTTTCACTGGAGTTGAGAAGAATCATGGGTGACTTGATTGAAGTATACAAGATCCTGAATGGTCTTAATAAGGTGGACGACGTGGAAAAGATGTTTCTCTTGTGTGGCTAACTAGAACTAGGGGGTATTATTTTAAAATTAGGAGTCATTTTTTTAGGACAGAGATGAAGGGAATTTCTTTCTCTGAGGGTTGTGCAATTTTGGGCCTTAGCCTGAGAAAGTGGGGACACTGCATATCTTTAAAGCAGAAGCAAGGTTATTGGGGATGGATGGGAATATAGATTTTGAAAACCAAACAGCTGATCTAATCATCTGATGAAATGGCGGAGTAGACTCAAGGGAGCTAATTGCCTACTCCTGCTCCTATTTTGTATGTTGATATGTAACTTCTCCTAATGTGGTAGAGGCAGTGTAATAACTGGAAATAGTTAAAACAATAGAACCCAAGGTGACATTCAATTCTATTCCAAATGTTGTCTTCACTGCTGAAGATCTCAAAACTCACACTGATATGAAAGCTGAGTAGGCACAGGCCACGCAATACAAGCAGAGAAAAAAAAGCCCACAGTAATAACATAATTATCAACTTGAGGACATTCTTCATTCTTTTGTTTTTTCATTAGTTTCATTCTTGAATGAAGCATTGGGAATGCACAACACTTCATTCAGGGTACAGGAATCATTGAGTGTACTTAAGCAACAGATACTTTTGCCAGACAATAGAACTGTACAATCAGAAGATTGTGGATGCACTACAGTTATAGCAATCTTAAAATAAGCTGACAGAGTCTCAATGTTTTGAGAATTCATAGTACAACTTGTTATCTTTATGCTATACACAAGGAAAAGGAATCAACTGATTTAAATGCATAGAAAGAAGAATATAAAGAACATTAATCCTACACATTCTCCAAGAGAGCCAAGGACATGGTTGGTGAGTGATATGACTGGCAGATGTTTAAATTACTAATGTTAACAAGTAAAATGAAAAACTTGGGGGTGATGTCATATAAAGGTTTAATAGCTATCAAACTATACATCATTGGTGATGTCAGATCAGTGTCTAAACCACAGATAGCTTTCTCTCTGGAAGAAGCCTTGTACTTACCTGTTCTTGAACATCATTGATATCGGTAATAAACATTTGCAAATTCTTGGGTGCCTTGTTTCCAGTAATCTCTGTTAAATATGTCAGGGGATTCTTTCTGATATTACTTCAGGAGTTTCATTTAGAAAGGCACCAACCACATCTAGAGAACTTGTCAGAAACACAGAGCGGTGGACTCGTCCTATACCTGAAACCTACACATTTATTATAGTTTTTCTATCTCACCTACACATCTTGGGACTGTGGGAGGAAAACTGAGTACCTTCTCCTCAGGAAAGTAACTATGGCGGGAGTAAATATGACTCTCTTACTCTACGGTGGGAGTTTCATGGTTACAGTAGCTGTGTGAATCTTGTCGCTTCTGTAGCACAGCGAGCTGTGCCTCCACAACGGTCCTGCCAGGCAACATCACTGCTACTCCATTGTGGTGATGGCTAAAGCAGCTGTCCAAGAAGTGACGTGGATGTAGTTGTATGTCTGGCTGCTACGCGGTCAGACTGCAGTTACAAACAGGTGTTCAGGATCGGCAATTCATGCGTAAAGTCTCCATTCATGCGTAAAGGCTCGATTTTAGCCGATCCCCGTAGCTGTGTGATTCTTCTGGTTTCTAGCGCACAGTGAGTCAATCCCTTCCGCGGGAGCCACCTGTTATCATCTCCATGGGCACAGGAGATGGTATTCCATGACTGGCCGAGAAACTAAAAGCGGGGGCGACGCATGTTGGGTTCACGACCACTACCACCGGACTGCCAGCCAGGAGTGGTATCGCTGGAATGGTGTCTGACATGTTTCGCATAGCTGAGGTATTCTTGGCGTTCTAGACCACAGTGAGTCAATCCTGACCGAGGTCCCGCAGGGTATTCAGGCCTTCAAGCTGGCAGGTGAATGGTCCTGAAGGGAATTTGACTGGCCGAGAACAGCCAACACGCTTCTATACCTATAAACCCGGTAATTTGTGAAAGAAAAATTTTTGTCTTGACAGGTTCCGGCTTGTCCCGGGGATAGTTGGTGATTTGCTGACGGATGCGGTCACGCCTATCTAGGTAGTAGAATGCACCTCCGTACCTCCTGCCCACACGATCGGCATTGAGGAAAGGACAAAGACATCAGACCTGGTGTGACACAGAGAAGGGACGCAGTGCCCCATCTTGTTCCTGATGATTGCTGCCAGATGTTGACGAAATGTTACCGATTCAGACATGTCTTCCATGCCCCAGGGGCGGGGGGTGGTAGACAGCGATGGGCGCAGCTCCCGGTGTTGAGCGAGCAATTTTCATGCCATGGTCGCGTTTTCGGCAATGTAATTTGTTTGTTGCGCGGGCATGTCTCCTAATAAATAAAGGTTCATTTTTGTATCAAATGATGATTTATGGATAAACGGCTCGAGGCTGACGAGCAAAAACTAACCTGCACATCAGGCGCTCCCAATATTGTGATTCAATCTGCTTGTCTGCAAACATGGTAGTTGCTGCCGTATCGTTTTGATCATTTCCCCATTTCCACCTTGGCCCTACGGCTGTGTAACATCAGGTGGATGTCACTCTGACTCCATTCTGGAGTGCACGACACACAGTCGACGAGCGACTATAAAACTCAGATAAGACGCTCTCTCGAGTGTCTCTTAAAATATTGGCTGGAGCAGGATATGGCACTCATAAAAAGGAGATTTGGTGCTCAACTCTTCAATAAACAGTTCCATGCCACAGCAAAACAACGCACCAACCTCCTCAGAAGACAAACACAGGACACAACTGACAGAGTAATCTTCGTTCTCCAGTATTTTCCCAGAGAGGAGAAACCACGACATCATCTTCGGAGCCTTCAACATGTCACTGATGACGATGATCATTTTGCCAAGGCCATCCCCACACACCCCCCCCCCACTACTTGCCTTCAAACAACCATGCAACCTTAAACAGGCTATTGTTCACAGCAAACTACCCAGTCTTCAGGAGAAGAGAGACCATGGCACCACACAACCCTGCCACGGCAACCTCTGCAAGACATGCCAGATCATCGACATAGGTGCCAACATCACACGTGAAAACACCATCCACCAGGTACACGATACATACCCATATGACTCAGCCATCATTGTCTATCTGATGTGCTGCAGGAAAAGGTGTCCCGAGACATGATGCATCGGCAAGACCATGCAGACACTACGACAACGGATGAACGGACATCACGCAACAATCACCAAGCAGGAATGTTCCCTTCCAGTTGGGGAACTTCTGCAATCAAGGGTATTTAGCCTCAGATCTTCAGGTTAGCATCCTCCAAGATGATCTTTGAGAGACACAAAAACGCAGAATAGCTGAGCAGAAACTAATAGCCAAGTTGTGCACACATGAGGACAGCTTCAACCGGGATCTTGGGTTCTTGTCACGTTATCTGTAACCCCCATCATACTCCTTGGGTTTGCAAAATCCAACTAACTGTCCTGGTTTGAGACAATCCACACCTGTTTAGCCTGTAATAATCCCTCTCTCCACAGACACTGTTTGTACTTGTAAAGAGTTGATTAGCTGTAAAGACTCGCATTCCAACCATTCTTCACTTTCCAATTGATAATTATCTTGTAATTGTCTCCTTACCTAAAATGTCATGTTTGTGAACCTACCTAGTCTAGTGGTTCACAGCCTTTTCAGTAACATGGCACACTGAAATGAGACAAACTATTTCTTTTGCAGTTGAACAATTGCTCATTAAGGCCCACATTGCAGTAGTAAACTAACAGTGACCAATCATTTACAAGTGGCTGGACCATACAGTGCCCCATCTCCATGGGGATGAACATTGGTGGCGCTGGGCGCACTGGTTGAAAGCTACTGCCCTAAAGTCTCACTCCCTCCACCACCGATGCACAGTGGAAGCAGCATGTACAATCTGCAAGATGCATTACAGGAAATCGCCAAGCCTCCTTCAAAGGTACCTTCCAAAACTGCAACCTCTCCCACTCAGAAGGACAATGGTGGCAGACATAGGAATACCACCACCTTGAAGCTCCACACTAAGTAACATGCCATCTTGAATTGGAATTATATTATTGTTGCTTCATTGTTACTGGGTCAGAATCCTGTAACTCACGCCTGAGTCGCACTGCAGGCATACCTGAACCACCTGTATCAAAGTGATTCAAGAAGATGGCTCTTAACAATTTTTCTGGCATAATTAAGGATGGATGATAAATGCTGATTTTACCAACAATGTTCACGTCCTAAGAATGAATATTAGAAAAAGCAAGAACCACAAAATAATATCCAATCACCTGTCAAGTAGTCTTCATTCAATTATGAATGTAATAGCTCTCCTGAGTATGCACTCATATATGTTCATGCTGTGCTTTTAGTGAGTGCTATGCCAAATACATTTAACAGTTACATACTCACAGTTCTCCCCATCTGGTTACATGTAATAGGGAAGCTTTCCTTCTCTTTCATACACAATTAGGGCGGTATAGTGGCACAGTAGTTAGCATTGCTGCTTCACAGCTCCAGGGGCCTGGGTTCCATTCCCGGCTTGGGTCACTGCCTGTGTGGAGCTTGCTCCTTGTGTCTACATGAGTTCCCTCTGGCTGCTCTGGTTTCCTCCCACAGTCCAAGGATGATTGACCATACTAAAATTGCGCTTAGTGTCCTGAGATGCATAAGTTAGAGGGATTAGTGGGTAAGTATGTAGGAGTATGGGAGGAGGACCTGGATGGGATTGTGGTCGGTGCAGACTCGATGGGCTAAATGGCCTCTTTCTGTACTGTAGGGTTTCTATGAATTATGATTCAATTGCTGGGCCCCAACAAACAAATCAATTCTTGCATCATTAAAATCATGAACTCATGGTAAACTAGAACCACACGTGCAATCTTGCAAGATTTTTGCAAGAAATCCTGATGTTAGGATTTTTAACAGGCATTGAAAATACATGTTTTTCCTGACCTGTCACACTCTGCTCCATCCACAAGAGAACATGCAACTGAAGGGTGTTTTTTTACCCCCTCAACGTGACAGTAAAGTTTACAGCAGACAAGTGGGGAAAGGATTGTTCGCTTGTGGGACAAAGATTGCATGTGGTTCCCAGAGTGTAAATACACTCCAACAACATAGTCCAAAGCTCAGCCTGGCATCCGAATGACTCAAATTGACAAAAGCAATTCCATTTATTTTCCCCGAGCTTCACGAAGCTTCATAATTTCACACAATCTGTGCAATGCATTCCTTGTGAAAAGAGGATAGTAGTTAATAGGCTGAGCATTGCTATGCAACTCAAGTCAGGGGGAGGTAGCAGCTGCAGGGTTTGATATTGTGTGGACTGGAATCTATGGAGAAGAATGACCTACAGCCAATCATTTCTAATGAGCATCCAAACTGCCACTTCTTCATCCCAATTAGCATTAAACAAAGAGCACTTTTAAATACATTTTCCCCCAGCACTCCTGTGTCACATTTTGTTTTGGTTCACTGACCTCTCCTCAAATAATTGTTCAATCTGTTAAAGTACACATTAACAGTGTGGCACAACAATGAAGAGATGACTTTTTGGGATAATTGACCTTAAGATGAAGACTTTCCACTCCCAGTAATGAGAAAGTTAATAAGCAGTTAGACTGAGAAACTGTAATGAATGTATCTGTCCCACTATTGCTATTCGCAAAATCTTTGGACTCCTTTATAAATTTTGGTCTGTGCCTCTGATCCCCTCTAAACCCACAATCCTGAACATTCTGTCTTGTGCTGGAATGTCTTTCTTCTGGTTTTGTTACCTCTCCCTCATCTGGTCCTGGTTGCTGGGAATCTGTCTTGAACAGGTTGGCTAGCAAACTACACTTGAAAGAAAAGGTGGCAGAGGCAGTGGCGGAAAATGAAAAGCAAGGAGACAGTGCAGACTTGAGAGATACACTGCTGCAGCTGAATTTCTTCAATTGCAGTTCATAGTCTGCCCCACAGCCAAAGGCTTGGTGCACTTGCAGGCACAGCGGTTGGGAATGACTGATCTAGACCAGATCGACAGGACACAGTTTTAAACTTTGTGTTGATACGAAACTTAGAACCACTGTGAATTGCACCAAAATGATATAAGCAAGTTGGTGTAATGGGCAGGAAGATGGCAATAAAATTCAATGAGCAGAAATGTGAAGTGATTCATTTTGGTAGGAGGAGCAGGAGAGTCAGTATGAAATAAAGGGAACAATTTTGAAGCGAGTGCAGGAGCAGAGGGACCTAGATATAAATGTGCATACATATGTAAAGGTAATGGGACAAGTTGAAAGAACAGATAATAAAGAATACAGTATTTTAGCCTTTATGATAGGGATGTAACTATGAGCAATGATCAATGAGCTTTTGAGAGCAATGATGTTATACTGAACTAATATAAGTCACTAGTTCAACCTCAGCTGTGTCCAGTCCTGGGCCTCACACTTTCAGGAAGATTTGAAGGCTTTGGAGAGACTGCAGAAAAAAAATCATGAGAATGTTTCCAGAAATGAGGAATTTCAGTTGTGCGGCCACATTGTCAAAGTTGCAAGTATTTTCCTTAAAGAGATTTGATAATAATGTTCAAAGTCAACAGGAATCTGGATAGAGTAGGTAGGGAGAATCTGTAGAAGGATCAAGAACAAGAGGGTACAGACTTAAAGTGATTGGCAAAAGAAGAGAAAGCTAGATGAGAGGAAGCCTTTTCATATAGTGACTGCGTTAAGATCTGGAATGTTCAATGAGTTCTTGAGGACAATGAGGTTAGACTGAATTTGTATAAGAGCGTGTCGGAGGCAGCTTTAATCAAAGCTTTCAAGGGAATTGGAGTATTATCTGAAAAGGAACAATGTGCAGAATTATGGGGAGAATGTGGGAGATAGCACTTGGTGAGTCGCTCATTGAGAGAGCAGTGACACAATGGGCTGAATGGCTTCCTTCTGCACTATAACAATTGTTTGATTCTAGAGTGAAGCCACTTTTTGCACCACTAGCTGCTGGAAACCAATTAAGTTTAAAGATCTCAGATGCTTTGAGAAGCCAGGGAAAGGTAAGCATGCTTGGTAAGTGGGTGAGAGGGTCAGGAGTTGCAGGGAGTCCCCAACACATCCTCTGAGTGGATACAACCCAGTGAAAGGAAGTACTGGACAGCAAAACAGGCACTTCAAGCATCCTGCAGTCTTTATCTCAAGTTGCTGTTTGTCTTGAGACCTGGGAATAGAGTTAGATTGAAAAATACACACCAATATAAGACTGTTAGTCTCATTATTAAACTGCCAATCCAGGTCTTCCAAGTGTCTTGGTCACCTGTTCTTATCCAGTTTGCTAAAAGCAGAAAGGGGCATGTTGGAAATAAATTGAAAGCAGTGCTAACTATAGCTAAGTCAGTTGGATGCTTATGCTTGAATCAGAAATTTATGAATTCAAATAATACTCTGGAAACTTATGCTCAAAGGTGTCAAGAGGCTGATACACCAGAGAAGTACTGAGGGAAAGCTGCACTATCTAGATATTGTTTAAACTCAAAAGTGTTAGAGATGAATTGGAGTGGAGATTCAGATTTTGACACAAGGCAAACCAAAGATTTTTAAGGGTTAAAATTGCCCTAGCTTCTTGTATAAAATTTAACATTTCTCAGTTATGCTGCATTTTCATAGTTGAAAAATTTAGAAACTGCATCGAATTTCAAAAGCAGAACAAAATCAGGTCAAAATTAATGCTTCAGACTGAATTCAATCAGACTGCCCACTTAGTCAATCTTACGCTGTCAACAAAACAAACATGATATTATTTATCGAGGATAGCTCGATCTTAAAAAAGATGTTGTTTGGCAAATGGATTACCTCAATAATTGCAGCACTTTCTGAAAGCAGTGTTGTGTGTAAAAAAGATTTCAAAGTTTCTGGAGCCAACTCATCTCCTCAAAGTCCACATCTGCATTAAGTGTTTGGAACTGCAGTGTCTGAGGGACTGGGTCAGGGAGTTAGAGCTGCGGCTTGAGGAATATTTTTAGTAAGGGAGAATGAAACAATAATGGATAGGAACCATAGTCAAGTGGAGACACCAGGGCCTAAGGAGGAGGACAGGTGAGTAACCGTTAGGAAGGGGAAAAAGAAGAAGAGTGATGTTCCAAAGACTACCTCAATGGTAGTCTCGCAAAACATCAAGGGAAGGGCAACAAATGAGGGAGGTGATCTTCCAGAGGTAAGACTGGATCACCTTAGAGGGAAGGAAGGGGACTAGAAGTAAGATAGTGGTGGGGATGGGAGGGTTAAAAGAATAGATGGGCAGTTCTGTGGACAAAAGTGAGACTTCAGGATGGTAGGCTGCCTCCCTGGAGCAGGGATACAGGGTGTTTCAGAGAGAGTAGAAGGAATATTGAAGGGCGAAGGGAATCAACCTGATGTAATCGTGCACATGTCTGTATAAGTAGTGCATGTTTATTGATGTCTTCTTTTAATCCACAGGTGATTCAGTCCGCCTTGTTGTCCAAGAAGGGGCATACACACGGTGGGTCATGTGAGGGCTGCTCTTGGATGTTGCTTCGAGAGTTGACTAGTGCTTCATGTCGTTAGTGTACACTTAAACTGGACCATTTGACGGGCAACATGACAGCTCAGTGACTATCACTGTTTGCTGTGCAGATACATGGATTTGGGCCAGTATCTGTGGGAGTTTGCACATTCTCCATGGGTTTTCTCCGGGTGCTCTGGTTTCCTTCCACAACACCAAAAACATGCTCTTAGGCTGACTGGTGTTAACAAATTGTCCCTAAATTAGTTGCCCCTCAATCTGGTTATAGTCCTTTTATTGTGGAGTTCAATAGGCGGAGACAAAGGTCATAGGTAGAAGAGGGCATTCACAATGTTAAAATGGCGGTGTGGACTCATTGGGCCAAAGGACCTCTTTCCTGTGCTGTGTTGTTCTTTGTTCTTTGTTTTTTTTTTATTTGTATCACTAATCATATCTGCATTAAGAGGATTCAAGTCTGCGAAGATATGGAAAACGATGAAATGTGAGAAAGCTGTTCTACAATATTCCTCAACATAGAACACATTGCATTTCCTGTACAGTTAATGCTGCAAAAAGAAATCATGTGGTCAAGTCCAGAGTCAACTTTCACAGCAAGCTATTGTAGGAAATGAGTCGATCCAAAAATTCATCAAATCTATAACCGTGACCTTTATGTAGTGAGAATGCAGAATACCGCAGATGCCGGAAATCTGAAATAAAAACAGAGCGTGTAGGAAATGCTCAGCAGGTCTGGCAGCAGCTGTGGTTAGAGAAATAGTTACCAGCCGGATGGGGATGGGCTGGGAGGTCAGAAGTCTAGATAAATAGCATGAGAAAGCAGTGGGTGGAATATCCATCATTTTCCCATTACCATTGTCAGTGGTGGAAAAGGTGACAGATGGCCTGCTTATCCAGAGCCCAGTTGAGATATTTAAGTGTCCAATTCAGGCCCTTCCTTCTACCAGCAGCTGGCGTGCCTGCTGCCACATTGGGAGAGCTCAAAGTGTTCTGGGATTCTGGGGGGGGTATTTTACTTTTCTGTTCCATGGACAAGGAAGGGTGTGGGTATTTGGTGGCAATGAGTATATGGGATTAAATGGGATTAAATGGGATTGGGAGTTACAGATATTTCTATGGCCTAGTAGGTATAGGTATGATTGGCTTGTGGGCCGAAGGGCCTGTTTGTGCTGTAGTGTTGTATGTTCTATTTTCAATGTCAGCTACAAACCAACGGCACCAACTGCCCTGAGCCAGCCTCTTCTTCATTCCCCACCCAATGCCATGGCTTAGCTGACTGGCCACAGACCTCATTTATACAGCATTGAGAGAGTAAGGCCATCGATGCATCCTCATCTTCCAGGTGCAGCACCGGTAATGGCCAGTGCTAGCCATGATACAGCTGAGCATCAAGTCTGCCGGTAAGACTAACAGCTCGCGGAGATGAGCTATTGTTCTTCAGCCCTGGCAGCAGCCACTGAATTGGTTAGCTAATTAATAACACCTAATTGTGCGTTTGTGATTGCAAATTCTAATCTTTAATTTAGTGAACCCAACAGTTTGATGCACATTAGTACACAGCTGTCGTGTTCTCTACAGGGCATCAGAAATCCTTTCTTCATTTAGTTCAAACTGTTATTTCTTGAACCTCCTTGTGCCAGTTCCAGTGCTCTGCCACAATCTCGCCCTGTTGCATGTTTCCCCCAAGAAAGATGGCAGTGACAGCACACATACCTGCCCTCCATAAAGATGGCAGCCGTTAACCTGGGTTTATCCCCAGGAAAAGACCTGCGGCTACAGTCCTGATCAATGCAAATATGGGACTGTTAACCTTTCATTTGTTTCAATGTGATATTAAGCTGGCTACCTTTACTGAAGAAGCTATGGTTTCCCATCGAAATCCTAGAATATGTCCATGGTTGCTGGTACCAAACAATTGCTGTAATCAGTGAGATTTATTTCAAAAAAGAAGTTGGGCACTTTTAAAGCATTTCAAAGGTTGGCAGTATGCTTGAAACTAACTGCAAATAAAACTACAATGATTATATCAATCAAGTCGATAAGGTTGTTAAGAAGGCATACGGAGTCTTAGCTTTTATTGGTAGGGGGATTGAATTTCGGAACCGCAACATCATGTTGCAACTGTACAAAACTCTAGTGCGGCCGCACTTGGAGTATGGTGTGCAGTTCTGGTCCCCGCATTATAAGAAAGATGTGGAGGCATTGGAGAGGGTACAGAGGAGGTTTACCAGGATGTTGCCTGGTATGGAGGGCAGGTCCTAAGAAGAGAGGTTGAAGGATTTGAGGTTGTTTTCGGTAGAAAGGAGGCGGCTAAGAGGGGATCTTATTGAAGCATATAAGATGATTAGAAGTTTAGATAGGGTGGACAGTGATAGCCTTTTTCCTAGGATGGAGAAAGCTAGCACGAGGGGACACAGCTTTAAATTAAGGGGCGGTGGTTATAGGACAGATATCAGAGGTAGGTCCTTTACCCAGAGGGTAGTAAAGATATGGAATGCCCTGCCTGTGGCAGTTGTAGATGCGCCAAGTTTGGTGGCGTTTAAGAGGTTAGTAGATAAGTTTATGGACAAAAAGGGAATGGTTTAGGTTAGAGGGTCATTGCTTTTTTCTAATTGGTCGGCGCAACATCGAAGGCCGAAGGGCCTGTTCTGCGCTGTAATGTTCTATGTTCTATATGTAATCATTAGGTTATTCGCATATCTCCCATGTCCAATTCTATCCCCACGGAGAAAAGAGCAAGGCAAGAACAGTGCAGAAGCTGCCTGCATCTTTATGCCACTGAGAGTCATTGTCAAGGAGAAAGGCAAATGTATGAATCTCATCCCTTATTTCTGCAACATCCAACAGTGAGCCATTGCAATGCGTCTCGTATGTGACACACACTTCAGCTATATTGTGCCAATGTGGAAAGCATGAATGTTTAAGTTGGTGTATAAAATGCTGATGAAATGAATTATTTTACCATGGATGGCATTTGAACTTCTTAGATGTTGTTGGAGTTGTACTTGTCCTGGCAAATGGAAAGTTTTGATCACACATTTGTCTTGTGCCTTAAAGTTTGGACAGATTTTGGGCAAACGGGAGGTGAATCACTTGCCACAAAATTTCCAGCCTTTGATCTGCACTAGGACAGGATTTTACACCCTCGCTCGTCACAAAATTGTAAAATCCAGCCCAAGGTACGCCCATTGTCCGCTCCAATTCCCGTGATGGCTGGGATGGTAAAATTCTGTCAATAGCATTTTATACCCAATTAAACATCTGATCAATGGTGAACCCCAAGGTATTGATGACTTGATTTGATTTATTATTACCATATATATTACTACACAGTGAAAAGTATTCTTTCTTGCTGCGAGACAGACAAAGCATTCTGTACGTAGAAAAGGAAAGGAGAGAGTAGTAGTGTTACAGTCATAGCTGGGGTGTAGAGAAAGATCAACTTAATCAAGGTAGGTCCATTCAAAAGTTTGATGCAGCAGGGAAGAAGGTGCTCTTCAGTTGGTTGGTATATATCTTCAGACATTTGTATCATTTTCCTGATGGAAGAAGATAATAGAGAGTATGTCCGGGCTATGTGGGGTCCTTCATTATGTTGGCTGCTTTTCTGAGGCAGCAGGAAGGGTAGACAATGTCAATGGATAGGGGGTTGGTTTGTGTGATGGACTGAACTTCATTCACGACCCGTTGTAGCTTATTGTGGTCTTCGAGAGAGCAGGAGCCATACTAAGCAGTGATACAACCAGGAAGAATGCTTTCTATGGTGCTTTGTAAAAGTTCGTGAGAGTCATAGCAGGCATGCCAAATTTCCTTAGTCTCCAAAGTAAATTTGGAAGGTGTAGTGAGGCCGTCCTCATGTGTGTGAACTTGGCTATTAGTCTCTGCTCAACGACTCTGTGCTGTCATATGTCATAAAGGCTGCCTTTGAGAACGCTTCCTCGAAGTTCAGAGGCCGAATGCCTGTGACTGTTGAAGTCTTTCCCAACAGCAAGAGAACAATCTTACCTGTTGTTTGTCAAGCGGTGTTCATGCATCCATTGTCATACGTCTGCACGGTCTCCCCAATGTATCATGCTTCAGGACATCCTTTCCTGCAGCGTATCAAGTAGACAACATTGGCTGAGTTGCAAGAATATTTGTACCTAGTAGATGGTGTTCTCACACGGGATGATGGCATCTGTGTCATTGATCTGGCACGTCTTGCCAACATTGCTGTGGCAGGGTTGTGTGGTGTCATGGTCATTGTTCTCTTGAAGGTTGGGTAGTTTCCTGTGGACAATGATCTGTTTGAGGTTGTGCGGTTGTTTGAAGCCAAGAAGTGGGGATGTGCGGATGGCCTTGGCAAGATGTTTGTCTTCATCAATGACATGTTGAAGGCTCCAACAAAGATGTCATAGCTTCTCTGCTCTGGGGAAGTACTGGACAACGAAGGGTACTCTGTTCATCATGTCCTGTGTTTATCTTCTGAGGAGGTCAGTGCGGTTTTTCGCTATGGCACATTGGAACTGTCAATCGATGAGTCGATCCTGTTCTTATCAGGGCATCCTTCAGCATCTGGAATTGTCTGTTGCGATCCTCCTCATCTGAGCAGATCTTGTGTATACGGAGAGCTTGTCACTAAGGGATGGCTTCTTTAACATGTTTAGAGTAGAAGCTGGAAAAGTGGAACATTATGAGGTTATCTATGGACTTGCGATACAGTGGAGTGCTGAGATGACCATCCTTAACAGAGATGTATATGTTCAAAAATGCAACTGATTCCGGAGAGTACTTCTTGGTGAGCCTGATGGTGGGATGGAATTTATTGATCTCATCATATAGTTGTTTCAGTGATTGTTCACCATGAGTCCAAAGGAAGAAAATGTCATCGATGTATCTAGAGTATAGCATCGGTTGAAGGTTCTGTGCGGTGAAGAATCTTGTTCGAATCTGTGCGTGTTGGCATATTGAGATGCGATTTTGGTCCCCATTGCTGTTCCGTGTGTCTGAATGAAGAACTGGTTGTTGGAGAGTGAAGACATTGTGGTCCAGGATGAAGCAGATGAGTTGTAAAATCATATCTGGAAACTGGCAGTTGCCAGCACTGAGTACTGAGGTAGTTGTAGCAATTCCATCGTTGTGGGGAATGCTGGCGTAAAGTGCCCGAGAATCCATAATGAAGAGGAGTGCCCTTGGTTCAACTGCTCTATGTGTGTTGAGTTTGTGTAGGAAGTCTGTTGGTATTGCGACAAAAGCTGGGGGTTCTTTGTACAATGGGTTTCAGGCTGATCTCAACTTAGCCAGAGAGGTTCTCACACAGGGTCCCATTGCCTGATACAATGGGGCAGCTGGGTGTGCTTGCCTTGCGAATCTTCGGGAGGCAATAGAGATCTCCAACATGGGGAGTACGGGAGATGAGAGCACAGAGGGTGCTCTGAAGGTCCAGATTAAAGATCTTGATCAGAGTGTTGAGTCGACGGATATCTTCTTTGGTTGGATCTGCGAGTAACGATCTGTAGTGTTCTCCGTTGTTCAGTTGTTGGTACACTGCTCGACAATCAGAAGGCAAGACTGTTCTCTTCCTGTTTCAGCAGTCATGGGCATTTGGCTTTTGATCTTCAGTTAAGTGTTCTCCAAGGCGGCCTTCACGACATACGACAGCGCAGAGTTTCTAAGCAGAGACTGATAGTCAAGTTCCGCATATATGAGGACAGCCTCAACCGGGATCTTGGGTTTGTGTCACACTATCTGTAACCCCCACAACTTGCCTGGACTTGCAAAATCTCACTAACTGTCCTGGCTGGAGATTCTTTAACCTGTGCTTAACCCTCTCTCCATTCACATTGTCTGTACCTTTATGACTTGACTAGCCATAAAGACTCAGATTCCAATCATTATTTTGTAAATTGAGTCCGTGTCTTTACATGCCTTGTTGTGAACAGAACTCCCACTCACCTGACGAAGGAGAAGGCTCTGAAAGCTAGTGGCGCTTACTATCAAATAAACCTGTTGGACTTTAACCCGGTATTGTGAGACTTCTTATTGTGTTTATCCCAGTCCAACCCTGGCATCTCTGCATTATGACTACCACATCCAGGCCAGTCGCTTTCCATGGGTTGACTTTCGAGAATGCTGCTTTGACACTTGTGATGCTGATCTCGGATACAGATTTCTCCCAGGAGGTGGGGTGGAGAGCATGCTCTTGATGACCTCATGCTCAATTATGCTCAAGTTACATGGATTCTTGGTCAGACTCCCACCTACAGCACGATATACTGTGCTCACCTTTATAGGATGTCATAAGAGTCCCTTTCAGGGTTTTACTTAGGTTCAAAACCATACTGTGGGTACAGTCCAAAGGTGTGCAGGTTAGTGGATGAGCCATGCTAAATTCTCCTTCAGAGTACCTGAACAAGTGCTGGAGTATAGCGGTTAGAGGATTTTCACAGTGACTTAATTGCAGTATAAATGTATGCCTATTTATAACTAATAAATAAACATTACTTTATTACAGGAATGCGTAACTGTGACAAGTATTGTGTTAAACATCAGTGTTATTGAATATTGAATAATGGTAATATTAATATGACAATTATAATTGATAATATATAAAAAGAGAGAAAAATAAGTAAAAAGGAAGAAAGTTGGCAGCACATAGACCAGCCCCATGGTTTACAGAGAGAGAGCTCAGACAGGTACTGGGCGCCATGGAGGAGAGAGGGGGCAGCATGGTAGCACAGTGGTTAGCACTGCGCTTCACAGCTTCAGGGACCTGGGATCGATTTCCCACTTGGGTCACTGTGTGTGTGGAGTTAGCACATTCTCCTCATGTCTGCTGGGTTTCCTCCAGGTACTCCGGTTTCCTCCCACAGTCCAAAGATGTGCGGGTTAGGTTGATTGGCCATGCTAAAATTGTCTTTTAGTGTCCTGAGATGTGTAGGTTAGAGGGATTAGCAAATAAATATGTAGGGATATAGGGATAGGGCCTGGATGGTTCTGTTCATAACCCCAAACAGCAAGGAAAATTCCATTCAGCCAGATCCAATAGGGATCACTCCCTGACTTGTGCTGGGTCTGTTCCCTTACTGGGACTCCCCACTCTTCATAGAACCTTGACTTACAGCCAACACCATCCTCTGCTCTCTCATATTGGCCTTCGTGTTCCAATAATCAACAGCACCAAGAAGATGCGATGGAATTTCTGGAAAACCAACTGATGAAATACAGTGAACCTTTGAAATGCAGTATCTCAAAAATTTCCATTCCAAATATCATTGTTGACAAAGCATAGAAGCAAAATTTTTGTGGTTCCGTCTACACAGTAGGCTACACAACAAATCTCCAAGATTACCAACCCATCTACACCCCATGCTTAGATCAAGGGTCATAAGGAGAAGCAATGGCATGGTAGTATTGCTGGTGGATTAGTAATCCAGAGACCTTGGGTAATGCTCTGGGTACTTGGGTCTGAATCCTGGATGGTGATTTCAATAAAAATCTGAAAAAAAAAAGTCTGATAATGATCACAAAACCATCATCGATTGTCATAAAGATCCATTTGATTCACTCATGTCTTTAGGGAAGGAAATCTACCATTCTTACTACTCTGGGCTACATGTGACACGAGATCCACAGCTTGGCGTGTAATCAGCAGGCTGAATGGCCTCCTTCTGCACTATAGGGAGTCTATGATTTTGCGCTGATGAGTTGGGTTCCTCCATCATTGAGGGTAGGGATATTCGTGGAGCCTCTTTCTCTAGTGAGTTGTTTAATTTTCCACCACTATTCACAACTGGATATGACAGGACTGGAGAGCTCAGATTTGACTCATTGGTTGTGGAATTGCTTAGCTCTGTCTGTCACTTGCTGATTAGGCACTCAAAAGGTCCTGACTCGTAGCTTGACCAGCTTGACACCTCATTTGTAGGTGTGCCTGGTGTTGCTGCTAAATGCCCTCTTGCACTCTCTATTGAAACTGGGTTGATCCTCTGGCTTGGTGACAATGATAGAGTGGGGGATATGCCAGTCTATGAGGTTACATTTTGTGGTTGAGTACAACTCTGCTGCTGTTGATTGTTCATATTGCCTCATGGATATTCCAGTCTTGAGCTGCTAGATCTGTTTGAAGTTAACATGTGGCACAGTGGTTAACATCATTGCCTCAAAGCACTAGGCACTGAGTGACTGTCTGTGCGGAGTTTGCACATTCTCCCTGTGCCTGCGTAGGTGTCTCTGGGTGCTCCAGTTTCCTCCCACATTCCAAATACGTGTGGGTCAGGAGGATTGGCCATGCTAAATGTGTGCAGTTAATGGAATAGACACAGTAAGAAGTCTTACAACAGGTTAAAGTCCAACAGGTTTATTTGGTAGCAAATGCCACTAGCTTTCAGGGCTTTTCACCTTCATCATGTGAGTTTGCTACCAAATAAACCTATTGGACTTTAACTTGGTGTTCCAATGCCAGCATCTCTGCATCACATTAAGGGACTAGGACAGGGACTGGATAAGATACTCTATCAGAGAGTCAGCACAGATTTGATAGGTTGAATGGCCACCTTCTGCACTGTAGGGATACTGCGATTCTATCTTTCTATCCCATTTAATTAAGTGTTGGTGCCACACAACATGATGGGGTATGTTCACAGTGTGAAGGTTGGACTTCGTCTCCACAAGAACTGTGTGTTTGTCACTCTTATCAATACTGTCATGGACAGATGCATCAGTGATGGGTAGAATGGTGAGCACAAGTGAGCAAGTAGTCTTATTCCTCTTTTTGGACTACCAATCCCTCCCAAATATACACAACTATGCTGCCAACCTCAAGTTGGTCTGCTAGCAGGACAGGGTGGTGATGGTGTGTCTGAGATGTTGTCTGTGTGTATGACTGCATAAAGCTGTTGCTTGAATACTCCTTTGGACTGCTGTCCCAGTTTTGGCACAAGACTCCAGGTTTTAATTTGAAGGGCTATACAATGTCCTTCAAATTCCAGGGTATAGATAGGCTGGAAAATTGGGCAGAGAAATGGCAGGTGGAATTTAATCCAGATAAATGCAAAGTGATGTATTTTGGTAGAACTAATATATGGGGAGCTACACAATAAATGGCAGAACCATCACGAGTATAGATACACAGAGGGATCTGGGTATGCAGGTTCATAGATCCTTAAAAATGGCAGCACAGGTGGCAAAAGTGGCGAAGAAGGCATATGGCATGCTTGACTTTATAGGATGGGGCATAGAGTATAAAAATTGTTATATGTTGCAGCTATATAGAACATTGTTAGGCCACATTTGGAATACTGCATCCAGTTCTGGTTGCCACATTACCAGAAGGATGTGAAGGCTTTGGAGAAAGTACAGAAACAGTTTACCAGGATGTTGCCTGGAATGGAGGGTCTTAGCTATGAGGAGAGATTGGGTAAACTGGGGTTGTTCTCCCTGGAAAGACAGAGGATGAGGGGTGACCTAATAGAGGCATATAAAATTATGACAGGCATAAAATTATAAAGAGTGAACAGTGGGAAACTTCTTGTGTGCGTTTCCTGACCTCTGAAATATGGGAATTAGCCTTTCACTGTGAGTGAGTTCTATCCTTGGCCAATTTTGATTGGTAGCTTTGGCAGTCTGGGCAACACCAGAGCTCAGTGGTAGGCACTGCTAGGACTGTGAGCGGACCAAAGATGAAGGCCCCTTCAGTCCTGGAATTGGATAAGTTAGGGGTATTGGGTGGAGGAGATTCAGGTTTCTTAGAGAAGGGTGGCGAGGCATATGCGGTATGCAGTACAGGTGAATAGGAAAGAAGGATGGATATAATCTTTTTGAGGGAGAGGGGATTATACTGCTTTTTTCCCACCCTTTTGAAAATCTTTTGAAAGAGTGGACTTCTCCCACTTGCTTGCTCATGTAATGGGAAACATTTTGCGGGCTCGCCACCTCTTCCTCATATTTTATGTGTTTGTCCAAGGCAAACTTGGTGTGGGCTGCATGATCCAGCCCTGTGTGTGTAGAAATGTTTCCTAACTTCACTCTTGAAAAATCTGGTCAAGTTTTTTTAACTATTCTTCCAATCCCAGACTCTGCCACAAGCAAAAATGTTTTTATCCCGATGTACCTTGTATCTTCCCTTTAATCTTGTCATACAAATCACCTCTTAACCTTCTAAATTCCAGCAAGTACCTTTCTAATTTACCCTCTCATAATTTAAAATCCAGGTATCATTCTGTAAATCGACACTGTACTCCCTCAAAGGCCAATATATCCTTCTGAAAGTGTAATGCCCAGAACTGCTCAGAGATATTGCAGATATGGTCTAACTAGGGCTTAGAAAAGCTCAAGCATGATTTCCACCCCTTTGTATTCCAATCCTCTAGCTAGCAAGGTAGAATTTTATTAATCTTCTTATTTTATAAACCAGTTTATGACATTTTAACAATCTATGTACCTAGGCCTTCAAGTCTGTTTGGATTCCATTGTTTTTAGTGTTTCATGATTTAGTAAGTACCTTTTTGTCTGTTAGTTCTAAAATGCATGCTGTCACATTTGTCTCCATTGCAATCCATTTGTCACAGTTTTCCCGCCTCACTTAATCTATCGATACCTCTTTATAATTTAAGTTTACATCTACACTGTTCACAGTGTCTTGCATCTTTGCGTTATTGGCAAATTTGGATATGTGGATTTTTATCCCAACAATAAAACAATATCATGAAGAGTTGAGGCCCCAACATAGATCCTTATGGAGGATATCATTAACTGGTCCTTAGTTCCAGCATATGAATCCTGATGCTGTCTTGAGTTCTGGTCTGGGACCCGAGGTGGCCATGGTTGGATTATGGAGGAAATTTTCAAGATGGAAACCAAATATTCAGGCCATATCCAGGACACCTATAAAGTTTAGGATGGCAGCCATACTTTGCATATGGCTGGACCAAAGAATGCATCAAAGACCCTTTGTGACCAGAGATCTCAGTGGGAAAAGTGATACTGTTGTTATAGGTGGGCAAATGGGCTACCAGCATTACTGTAGGCAAACTCAACCCATTGACAAAGAACAATACAGCACAGGAAACAGGCTCTTGGCCCTCAAGCCTGCTTTGCTCATGCATCCAACTAGATCATTTGTTTGTATCCCTCCATTCCCTGTCTATTCATGTGGTATCCAGATAAGTCTTAAACGATCCCAGCATGTCCACCTCTATCACCTTGTTTGGCAGTGCATTCCAGGCCCCCACCACCCTCTGTGTAAAATACCTCCTTCTAACATCTATGTTAAACCTTGTCTTCCTCACCTTGAATCTGTGACCCCTTGTGTGCGTCACCTCTGAAAAAAGCAGTATAATCCCCTCTCCCTCAAAAAGATTATATCCATCCTTCTTTCCTATTCACCTGTACTGCATACCGCATATGCCTCGCCACCCTTCTCTAAGAAACCTGAATCTCCTCCACCCAATACCCCTAACTTATCCAATTCCAGGACTGAAGGGGCCTTCATCTTTGGTCCGCTCACAGTCCTAGCAGTGCCTACCACTGAGCTCTGGTGTTGCCCAGACTGCCAAAGCTACCAATCAAAATTGGCCAAGGATAGAACTCACTCACAGTGAAAGGCTAATTACCATATTTCCTGTGCTGTTGCCAGACTAACATTATAGTCAGAGAAAGCTGGGGCAAGCAGTGTAAGCCCTCACCCCCACCACCAATGTAAAAGCAATCCAAAATGTAGGAGAAGTTTGGCACGATCTTCATGAGATAAAATGTTAATTTTAAATTTGAGATTGGTAGATTTTTGTTCGTCAGAAGTGAATATGTGGACTTAGGTTACAGATCAGTCATCCGTCCTGAGGCTTGAAGGGTTAAATCTTTTTGCTGCACTTCCAGATGACTGGGTGGCACGGTAGCACAGTGATTAACGCTGCTGCTTCACAGCTCCAGGGACTTAGGTTTGATTCCCAGCTTGGGTCACGTCTGTGTGGAATTTGCACATTCTCCTCGTGTCTGTGTGGGTTTCCTCTGAGTGCTCTGGTTTCCTCCCACAGTCCAGAGATGTGCAGGTTAGGTTGATTGACCCCATGCTAAAGTTGCTCCTTGGTGTCCAGAGATGCATATGTTAAAGGATTACTGGGTAAAATATGTAGGAATGTGGGCGTAGAGTCTGGGTGGGATTGTGGTCGGTGCAGACTTGATGGGCTGAATGAACTTTTTCAGTACTGTAGGGCTTCTATGATGCTATGACTCGATGTGGTATTAGATATTAGGCTTGTAAATTGTTAATAGGACCTTGCAGCAAACTGGAAGTGGGTAGCAGACACACACAAGCAGATGTAGCAATGTGTTGGATGTATCTAAGCAACGTTACGCCCTATAATTGGAATGTGGTAAACGCATAAAGAAGGATCATTATCGACTGAGAGGCTGGATTGTGGGCAGCTGTCAGGATCTAGGGATGTAATGTTTTCTTGTTTGGGAGACATATGGTTTAGACATTCTACCCTATTTAGGCAGGTCTGATAGCAAAAAGGTCAAAGAGATGATAAAGCTAGCACATAAACAAGCTGGTACCTGTGTATGTGGTACCTGAGTAATGATTAGATGCTGAAATTTTGGTGTTATTCAGTGATTGGATGAAAAATTGGAATATTTTGGGTGTACAACAAAGGTATAATAAAAGCTGATCGTGTCAGTGATGTTGTAGTCATCTGGTGTCTGTGTGCCTCTCTGCATAGTAAGAAGTTTCACAACACCAGGTTAAAGTCCAACAAGTTTATTTGATAGTAAACACTACAAACTTTCGGAACGCTGTTCCTTCGCCAGGTGAGTGGAAAGTTCTGATCAGAGAAGGGCAGTACAAAAGAATGTTCTAGTTGAAGATCAAGAGCCTCAGGACGTTCCTGGGAATTAATAGATTCCTATCGGCTGTCCAACAAATTTTAAGGCTCGCCTTAAGGGGCAGGGTGGTATGGTAGCATAGTGGTTAGAACTGCTGCCTCACAGTGCCAGGGACCTGGGTTCAATTCCAGCCTTGGGTCAGTGGCTATGTAGAGATTGCACATATTCCCCATTTCTGTGTTTCCTCTCACAGTCTGAAAGACATGTTGGTTAGATGCTTCAGCTAAGCTAAATTCTCTCTTAGTGTGCACCAGAGTGTGGCGTCTCGGGATTTTCACAGTAAGTTCATTTCAGTATTAACGTAAGCCTCCTTGTGACACTAATAAATAAGACTTTAAACTTTAATGTGTCAGCTCAGGAGAGATTCTTCAATAGTCTCTGGTTTGTCCTTGTATCTGTTGGGCAGTACAGATTTAATAACCAGAAAGGCAATTGCTACCCATCATTGTGACTATTCAGTCACCAGTGCTGAAATTATCATATATGAAATACTGCAAAACTTATAATTAATTCAAACCTGAGAATGAATAATTCACAGATGTATCCATAGTGATTTTAAGAACGCAGAGAGCTATAGATTTAAAAGGAAAGGCAAAATAGGATTATTATTGTAGATTTATTATATGAACTCACTGAATATAAGCAGCAGTGTGCAGAGCAGTATAAAAATAGCAAATCTTTGATAAAGCACTCTAAGGTTTGGATGCTGTCATTCAGGTCTTTGTAGACTTTGACTTGCAGTGATGTAATTATTTGCAGTCCAGCTTCACAAGAATGGTCTGGGTAGAGGAGGCTGTAGTTGCTGGCTCTTTTAAGGAGCTTCCCATGGGAGAGTCATGTGATTCAGTCACCCAGTAGGGAACAAGTGTAGAGATCTTTGTGCAGACCATACTTTTTGACAGCTGAGTAGATCCTAAAGTTGGAAGTGTTAACATTGTGAAAGTACTTCATTATATTTATCTGTTGTAAATAAACCATTATAGTTCATTTACTAACTAGTGATCACCAATCCTTCTAATTACATTATTGAGAAATACCTTTGAAAACAGAATATCTAGTAATTTATTTCATTACTGTGTGTCACATCTTGCCATGCGCAGAGTATTGCCCTCACTGCACTTTATAAAACAACTTTGTAGTCTTTATCGAGTTCTGGGATGTTGTGAAGTCATGTCATGAAAGGCACTGCAGATATTGATGTTGACTTTTGGAGTTCTTTTCTGCTCCCTTGAACAGCTATTCATTAATTTAATCAAAGGCTCTTGTCTTCACTACTTAACTGGAAAACAATTGCACATATTGAGCACTTCCACCAAATACCCTTATCATTTCAGCCTAGAATTACACTTGCTTTTGCAAAGCTGCTCTCATGACATTTAATGTCAATATGAGTAAAAAAAAAACAACCACACAATTGGACATAAATAGTGATTGTAATCATAGTCTAACTTGGAGTTAGAAAAGGTCATGATTTTCTAGAGGAATTCTAAGTCAAAGGAATTATGGAAAATTCAAACCATGGCTTAGCCAGAATTAAAAAGAGTTCTGCAGCTAAGGATAATATTTAAGACCAACTGAGCAGGGATTCAGAGTAATAAAAGCAAAATATCGAGGATGCTGGAAATCCGAAATAAAAATGGAAAATGCTGGATAAACTCGCCAAGTCTGACAGTGAGAGAGAGAAACAGAATTAACATTTCGAATCCATGTAACTCTCTACAGAACTGAGAGATTCGCGTGTTTTAATCTGACTTTATATTACTCCTATTAAATATATGAAGAAATATTGAAGAAAGCAGTCTTATTTGAAGGAAATCATGTTTTAAAATGTTACCTGATCATGCTACTTCCTATGACAGATTCTTCACTCTGTGATGACTGAGTGGAGATTCAATAAATGAAAAGCATTTTTCAAAATGGAATGTAGGGTGCAATGTGTGTGGGAGTTGTGTCCAAAATGGAAACTTGGTTGGCTTTTCTGGCAAATGAATGGAGGAATCAATTCTGGTGAAATGTGTGGAGTCAAAGGTAAAAGATAATTTCAGGATTTCAGTTGAATTGAGACTTAGATTATCCAATCAGAGTATAATCTCTGCCAATGGAAATGGCAATGCTGAGCATTGCCAATGGAATGCTGGTATTACCAATAATACAGGCAAATTACAGGCTGGAGGAAGTCATACTTAACAGTGTACGGTAATCTGGACACTTCACATCTTGTGATCATTTTGTATCACTGAAACCCCATTTGCACCAGTTCACTGAACTAGAAAAAGGGGCAATAACTAATAACCCCAGGCAAAAGATGCCGTCCCCTGGCCAGATGAGTATGTGAAGAAAGATAGCACTTGAAATGGTAGTGGTGGAAGAAATTCTAATTTAATATGTTTTTGCAGATTCTGAGAGTTACCACATCCTTTTGCATTGTCAGATCTCTGCCACTTCTCAACAATGCCTAGAAATGGCGTGTTCAGGGTTATTAAACATTAAGGATGAGTTATAAATGTAGAATTTCTAAGTTCTTACCTTTTCACAGCACAGATTGCTCCCTGGTGCAGAGTGTACCCCAGTCTTAATAAAGGAAGAAAGGTTTGCATCTATATAGTGCATTTGATGGCATCAGGACCATTTAATGGACAAATAACCTCTTTTATGGAGTGCAGTAACTGCAGTAATGTAGGAAATACTGCAATCAATTTGCATACAGCAAGCTCCAATGAACAGCAATGTGATAATGACCAGATAATCAATCTTAATGATATTAATTGAGGAATAGACAATAGGAAAGGCACTAAGGAGAATTTCCTTGCACTTCTTTGGAACACTGCCATACTCCCATGATGATGTTGGAAGATTTCCATGGCCTCTGTTAGCATGAGGAAGACAATGTGGATCCCCTGGCATGACCACTCATTGATGGACCTGGATTTGAGATGACATCCTCTTTGCTGGCCAAAAAATCGCATGCACACCAAGACTTGACCACCAGTTTAGAAAATCGTGGCTCCAGTGTTGGTCTACATATCAGCAGTGGAAATTGAGGCATCAATGATGGGACAATTAAAAGGTTCCCTCATCATCATCAAGAAAGGTACATTGAGGACACTGATCACTTTCCCAACCTAGGAAGTAATCTCTCTAGGGAGAGTGATTTAGAATCGAAGACCACTCAAGAATCAGCAAAGCATCATTTGTTTTCCACTGTGTGGTTCCACACAGTCTAGGCATCCAACCCCATCAACATGGCCTCAAAGCTTTGACTTTACATCTCTGTGATAATACCAACTGCAATCTATATCAGCAGCACATAGAAGAGAATAGTAAAGATGCCACATAAGTTGGATGTCATTCACCAGATTTTACCTTCGCAAGACCGTGGGTATCACATAGAGAGACAATCCCAAATGGAAATGTGACAGAGGATTGGCCAGAAGCATCCGTTGATCATTGTGACAGAAAGATGACTGAAGCTTTCAGAAATCTTTGTCCCCCCAGATCTCCACTCATCAGGCGGAAGAAGAAGAAAGTGCCCTACCAAAAAAGTCTTGTGAAGTATACTTAATGATGACCTTCAAGAGCTGGACACCATCTGAGCTGCAGCAAGAGACTGCAATGGAGCAAGGCTTGTTATGGAGTCTTACTGCCCAGTGACCCACATGGAACAAGAGGAACCATGTCCAAATAATTAAATCTTCAGAATAGTGGATTCTTTATGTTCACCTGAGAAAAGAGACAACAGTTCCATTTAACATCTAACCTGAATGATGGCACCTCCATCATTATAGAATTCCCTCAGTACTGATTGGCATGGAGTTCTCGCATAGATTTTCATACTCAAGTGCCATAATCAAGCTTCCAACTCAGACTGAGGGTGCTTTGAAGCCACCGTTGACACCGGCACAGACAGGTGTTTAGACATTGGTTTGATGCCAAAAAACTCTTGATTCCACTTGAAGAACATTGATCTTGTGTCTTTATTCAGCTTGTGAATACTGTCCAGCAATGCAGTTAGAAAAACAGAAAGTTGAACATTTTTCAGGTGAAGTTACGTCTTCTTCAGTTTCTCGTATCGTTGACAGACACAGGCCAAATTCAACCTCACCAAAATTGTGAATCGACCTAAGTAATTGAGCATTCTTGCCAAGTTTGACATTTTCTGTCAGAGATTTGACAACTACAAACAGTGGAACATGCTCTGGAGATTTTCACTTTCCATAATTTACTCCACAAACAAGATTTTGATTGAATTAAACAGTCAATCAGATGTTAAATCCATCGGTTGATTGATTGATCTGGTTCTCTAGACGAAGATTTTCATTAACAGTTGTTACAAATAAATATACAGAACTCTCACATTACTCTTAGGATTGTAGAAGCTGCACTCTCTGGCTGGTAATCAGATGGATTTCAGCAGAAACTCTTTTATCTACAAATATTAACTTCAAGGCAGATAACTTTGAATTTTCAATGGCACGACCTGTCAATGATCATTTATCAGGGAAAGGAAAGAATTTTCTTTCATTATCAGTGGATAAAGTCTGAGTCTCCCCGACTTCTGCCTTCATTTTTTGGAAGTATGTTTATGCAATGACACACACTTATGCAAGGTCACAAAGGGTGGACTGGCCATGCTACATTACCCCTTAGTGTCCAAGATGTACAGGTTAGGAGGATTAGCCAAACTAAATTGTCCTTAGTGTCGAAAGATGTGTGGATTAGGTGATTGGCCTAATAGGTAAATGCAGAGTTATAGGGATAGGGCACGGGAGTGGGCCAAGGTAGAATGTTCTTTGGGAGAGCTGGTGCAAACTTGATGGACCTAATGTCCTCCTTCTACACTATTGGGATTTTATGGATTCTATTCAATGAACTTTATCAGGAACACAAAGGGTAGTTATTATTTAAGAAAAGCTGTACAGAGGCTTTTCCCCCTAAAGTTTGTGAATCTTTGAAACTCCCCCAAGACAGCAGTGCAGGCAGAGTCATTGAATAATTTAAGGCAGAATTGAATACTTCCTTGACTAACAAGGATGACAATGGATAGTGGGGAAGGCGGAACATGGAACTGAGTCCATAAAGAGATCAGCCATGATTTTATAGAGTGGCAGAACAAACCCGAGGAGCCGAATAGCCTTCTCCTACTCTTGATTTGTGCATTTGTCCTTTATAGGTATTCGCAGGAATTGCAAATGTGATGGCAACCATGTGCACATCTGTTCTTACGTGGAAAGTGGGCAACATTCTCCGAATGTCTTGAAAATATAACAACTGTTCTGGGTGACTTCGAATGAGATTGGTATTTTCAAGAAACTGAAACTTTCATTGGTTTCTGATTGTTATACAGGGAATTTTTATACTCATCAGTTTGCAGTGACCAGGGCAATCCTGAGATTTGTTGAACGTGTTGTCTCACATGACATTGACAGATGCTCCTGTATCTGTGAGCTCATCTACTTCTCAGCAGTCAATAGACACTATCACCTGTGGCTGGTTGCTCTGTTCAAAAGAGAGAACAAAATTATATTTAGGGTCATCTGCCTCTACATCAGTTGCTCTCACCCTTTTGCTGTGGCATGTATACATAGTATCCTTTTGGTTGTTCTGGTGTTACTCATTGATTTTGTCAATGAGTGCCAAATGTGAGCTAACTGGTTGGGTTTTCCATTGACTTTGCACATTTAACCGAATCAGGACATTTTGCCTGGTGGAGGTAAGCATCATTATAGTGAAAACATTTTTTGGACAAGTCGCAGTTCTGTTTATGATACTGCTGCTTTTGCTTTCTAGGTGATTTCCTGGACCTGAACAATAAGTATTATTTATAGAAGTTGAGCTGGAGTGTATGGCAGTTCCTTCAGTATGAAGCTCTGAAAGTGATTGTGATTTTGCTAATGTCAACAGCTCTCTCAGCTTTCTATCTTTCTCAAATGTTTGTCAGCCTAGTTTACTGGAAAGACAGCCTTTGATTATTTGTGTTTTGATTTCCCTTTCAACATATTCAACATCAACAGAATCACATGTTGTTTCTAGCTGCCCCAAATGCATGCAATACTGGTCAATTGTCTCTTGCTTTTTTCTTATTGCACTGGAAGAGAATTATTTCACATATATTGTTTCTTCTTGGGTGTGAAATAGGTTGTTATTCCACTTGAACTGAGTCGCAGTCACTTGCTCAGGCAAGATACTTTTCAATTCTTCATCACTGTGATGGAGAAATAAGGCCTTTTCCCTTTGTCATCTCTGATTCCAAAACCTGTCATCACACCTTCAAAACATCACAGCCACTTTTGCCAATGTGGGACTACAGATGATGACTCTGAATACACATCAAAAAGTGGGCACAGGGAATGCCGTGTTCATCAGCAGCAATGAGGAAGTGTCTCTGAAATGATCCATGATATTTTTTGATCAGGGTGGTTGTTTTGCAAGATCAGTGAGAGTGTGTGTGGGTGTGTGTGTGTGTGTGGGTGGGTGTACACAGCTTTCTCATTTGTTAGAGCTGAGTTTGTGTACAATTAGCACACCTTAAATCATACACAACTTACATTATGTCATCTGTGTAGAAAATAGGCAACAACCTCCAAAAGCAAGCAAAGTATTATGGTTGGTGTCTTGATGGACAAACTTGTACAGAAGATAATGCTAAGCCTTCATCAAACCTCGGTTAGATCATATTTTGCTTAGTGTTCAGTTTCAGTTGCCATATTAGACAAAGAACAAAAAGGGGTTCAAAAAGGACTCACAAGAATAATGCCAGAACTGCAAGGCTTTACCTGTCAGGTTCTCAAACAGAGAAAACTGAGGGTTGGTCCAATAGAGGACTTTAAAATCATGAACATTTTCAAAAGACTTTGCACAATAAATGGAAAAGAAAAAAATTAGAACTCATCAATACTATATAGTCATCAAGAAATCAGACTGGAAATTCAGGAGAAATTTCTCTACTCATGGCATATGGAAAATATGGGATTTGTTCCCACAGGAAGTGTTTGAATGGATGACAAAAACATAGAAACATAGCAACATAGAAACTAGAAGCAGTAGGTCATTTGGCATTTCGAGTCTGCCCCACCATTCATTTTAATCACGGCTGACCATCGAATTCAAAATCCTGAATCCCCCTTTCTCCCATATGAAAGAACAAAGAATAAAGAAAATTACAACACAGAAAGAGACCTTTCAGCCCTCCAAGCTAGCATTGACAATGCTGCCTGACTGAATAAAATCCCCTGCCCTTCTGGCGACCATATCCCTCTATTCCACTCTATTCATGTATTTGTCCAGACTCCCCTTAAAAATCACTATCGTATCTGCTCCCACCACTTCCTGAGCAACGAGTTCCAGGCTCCCACCACCCCCTGTGTAAAAAGCTTGCATCTTACATCTCCTTTAAACCTCGCCCCTCGCAATCTATGTCCCCTAGTAATTGATTCTTCCACTCTGGGAGAACAACGTTAGTGAGACCATATTTGGAATATTGTGTTCAGTTCTGGTCATCTCATTATAAGAAGGATGTGAAGCATTCGAGAGAGTGCAGAGAAGATTTACCAGGATGCTGCCTGGTTTGGAGGGTAGGTCTTATGAGGAAAGGTGGAGGGAGCTGGGGCTTTTCTCTTTGGAACGGAGGAGGATGAGAGGCGGCTTAATAGAGTTTATAACATGATGAGAGGGATTGATAGAGTGGACATGCTGAAACTATTTCCTTGGGTGGATATATCTGTCACTAGGGGGCATAACTATAAGGTTCATGGTGGGAGATATAGGAGGAATATCTGAGGTATATTCTTTACTCAGAGACTGGCTGGGTGTGGAATAGACCGCCTGCTGTGATAATAAAGTCAGACATTTTAGGAACTTTCAAGCGGTTATTGGATAGGCACATGGAGCACTCCAGAATTATAGGGAGTGGGATAGCTTGATCTTGGGAGTGGACATAGCTCAGCATAACATTGAGGGCCAAAGGGCCTGTACTATTCTGTAATGTTCTATGTTCTATGAGTTATGTTATTCTTGGTCTATTGAAAGGTTCAGCGAGAAACTACCAAAGCCATTAAGCTAACCGGGTTATGAATCAGACTCAAAGTAAGCTGTAAAACATCAAGCAGCATAAGTACAAATCAGTTCAGTTAAACTTCAGCTGGGAACAAACCTCTTAGAGGTTGGGCAGCATGCTAACACAGTGATTACCATTGCTGCCTCAAGTGCCAGGGACATGGATATGACCCTGTCCTGTTGGGCTTCCTGCAGGAGCTCTGGTTTTCTGCCACAATCCAAAGATGTGCAGGTTAGGTGGATTGTCCATGCTAAACTGCCCCTTAGTGTTTCAAGATGTGTAGGTTAGGTGGTAAATGTTTGAGGTTACAAGGATAGAGCTTGAGGGTGGGCCTAGGTAAGATGCTCTTTCAGAAAGTTGGTATAGACTGAATGGGCTGAATGGCCTTTTTTTGCACTGTAGAGATTATATAGGATTCTATAGAAATTCAACCACAAGAAATGTCATTCTTGTTGCGAGCTCTTCGCTAAATAAAATTCTTATTTTAGTTTTAACTCATCAAAACCATTCAAACAATTGCAGGCTCATCATGTGGGAGACTGGAATTCACAAATCAGAGACTAATATAACCATAATCTATGAACGTTCCTAACCTTAACTATTTTGAATTTTTACGTGCGTGAGAGACAATGGGCATATTCACCCCAAAGCCAAAAAATCCTGTCCAAGGTCAATGGACCTTTGCATGGCTGGCCCTGGACTGCTACTATTCCCAAGGCACGCAGGACAGGAAAATTACACCCCCACCATGAGTTTACTTCAGGGACAATGTGTGAGAAGTTTTTAAACTCACAAAGCCTATTGATGAATTACTTAATTGGAAGACACATCAAAGGGCACATTCCCTTCTATATAAAACATATTGATCATGGGCAATAAAAGAACATGTAAATCCTTTACCTATGCCGTATGTCCTATATAATTCTTAGATGCTCCAAGACTAAGCAGGACCTCTGTTTAATGTCCCATTGGAAAGATGGTGGACTCGATTCTCCCATCTTGCTGCACTGATTTTTCCGGGTCATGAGATTTAAGGTTAGCACGATTTGTGCTCAGTGTGCGGCCCAGAACACATCTCCCAGTGCCGGATTTCTGGCGTCATTTGCTCTGCACTGGAAATAGGTCCTGATCTGCATTACATATGTAGCCCTTCACTTTAATGTATTTTAAATACAATTAGCAGGTCAGCACTGAAGTCTCCAGGCCCACTAGCATCTCATCCCTCACTAGGAGTGGTTCACTCCACCAAGGATTAATATGGCTTCTCCACCTGCAAGGAGCTGGCAGGCTGATCCCGCTGGAGTGAAGGGTAAGCAATTGGGGACCTCTAGAGGATCAAGTGGCGGGGGTGCCTCATGGGCATTGGCAACTTGGCAGTGCCAGCTTGAGCTCCCAATTCTGCCGAAGGAGGTACCTTGACACTGCCCACTGGCATTGCACAGTATTGGCGGGCAGAGCCTAATGGGGATAGGGCCTGATGGGGTGGAGACTGAGAAGGGGTGATCGATGGGATGGAGAGTCCTGCTTCCATTCTGTAGTCGAGATTGATATGGGAGGGAGAGAGGCTAGCGATTGGGACTGGCCATCAGGGTGGAGGGGCAACCTGCTGGGGGGGGGGGTGGGAATGCGGGGGAGGGCGGCTGGCACTGAATACATGGGGGAAGGAGAACTCAGGGTGGGGTGGGAGAATGGGGCTGCAGGAGAGGAGTGGGGTTGAGGATGGGCCTGGATATGTTCGGCGGGGGGGGCAATGATCAGCTCCTGGAGGGGTGGAAGAAGCAGCAATGCTCAGATTGCAGGGCTGGCCAGCAATAGTGCTGTTCAGCATTTGGGAGGCCAGCAGTATGGGATACTATGTATGTATCAATTTCGCGCAGGCTCAGTGGCCCACTCAACGCCATGCTGCCGGCCTCTCCATAGGAATAGACTTTACCCATTGATTTTTATATGTGATTTACACTGGTGCATTCTGCAGTGATTCTCCTCTGAACTCCCACTGAAAAAAAAACATACTCCAGTTTTCATGCAAATTCAACACTTCAAATTTTTGGGAGGAAAATCACCCCCAGTATCTGCAGTAGCATCCCTTCATTATTGTGTTTAAGTATCAGCCTTGCCATGCTCAAGTTTATGGAGTGAAACTTGAATCTATAACATTCAGACTCAGAACCGAGAAGGAAAACAAGTAAAAGTTGGGAAAGAATGGTGTTGGCCTTAGAACTGAACTCCAGTTTGATCAACATCAGTCATTTCCACGTTTTATATGTTTTTCCATCTATGAGGTTAGAGAGTTAGCAACTGAGCCATAACTGACATCCAAAAACTGACTAGCACTATTTCATTGCAGTGTTAATGTAAGCCCACTTCTGATATTAACAAATAAACTTTAAATCCATCAGTATTTGTATCAATTAGTTTCCCTTCTTTTGAATAACATAATGATGCTTCAAGACTTCAATGAGTGTAAAAGCTTCAAAATGAAACCAGGTTTTCCAATACTTTATAAATGTATGATTTCTAATATCACAAATGAGAAGGCACTGTTGTCCTATTAATTTGTGCCTAACTTATAATCATGTATTCAATAATTTGTTACCATAACTAACTTTGAGCAATGGATTTATACTATAGGTATAATTAGGAAATCCAGGATTTAAAATGGCTCTTCCAGCCGTGAATTAACTCATAACAGAACAGCTCTGAATCTCCTGTGTGCCATTATCAAAAAATGAAATGTTCCTCTCCTCAGAGCAATGAAACTAAATAATTGTTTATATACGCCCTTATGTTATTTAAAGGTACTAATCTCTTAAATATTACAAAAGAATAATATTAACAATTGAGCATATAGCCATCTTTCTAACATAGCCTTGAACAGAAAATTACAGAAAAATATATCATTTGTGGCAGGATTTTATATAATGTTAGAAGCATTAATGTTAGATTTTATATAATGTGAGGAAAGATGAAATGATTCCCCTACTTCTGCTCAGGTCTGACCATGAGACAGTTTCTTAGTGAATTTACAGAGGACATGTTTTGCCATTACTGTCGGAGTCCCACTATTTATGCTTTCAGATTGCAAATAATTAGTCAAGCACAAGGTACAAGATAACCATTGAAACTATTTCCTGAACCCAAAAAAAACTAGGAAGATCACAACCAGCATTCATACATCACATAAATTCATCTTGGCGCACACACACACACACACACACACAAGCACAGGGGCAGAATAAGAAATTAGGCTTAATGAGTTTTTACAGTTCGTGAAAAAAATAAAACAAAGGATTATGTTGTTCTCTATTTATTGGCAGGTCTCAATGTGGTGATTTCACGTTGTAGTCATTTTGTTTAGTTGTCTTCCTGGGTGTAGTTTTATGGAGCTGATTTCTATGTTTTATTCTCAAAAGGTCTTGGTCTGCTGTAGATTTCTCTTCCCAGTATGGCTACTTTGCAAACCTGGACACATTATTTCCAAGAGAAAGAGGGCAAACTTTCAGCAGTCTGTTTTCATAAAATATTGTCTTTTGATCTCTTGCTTGGTGAGCAACCCCTGAAAGTACTCTGCTAACTGTGTATCTCTTAAAAATTCTATTAGTGTAAGGGGGAATTTAGAATAAGTTGGGATTTTTGACAAGGTCCCGCATGCGCGGTTAGTTAGGAAGGTTCAGTCGTCAGGTATATATGGAGAGGTAGTAAATTAGATTAGACATTGGCTCAATGGAAGAAGCCAGAGATTGGTAATGGAGGATTGCTTCTGAGTGGAGGCCTGTGACTAGTGGTGTGCCACAGGAATCAGTGCTGGGTCCATTGTTGTTTATCATCTATATCAATGATCTGGATGATAATGTGGTAAATTGGATCAGCAAATTTGCTGATGATACAAAGATTGGAGGAGTAATGGACAGCGAGGAATGTTTTCCAAGCTTGCAGAGGGATTTGGACCAGCTAGAAAAATGGGCTGAATAATGGCAGATGGAGTTTAATGCAGACAAGTTTGAGGTATTGCACTTTGGAAGGACAAACCGAGGTAGAACATTCAAAGTAAATGGTAGGACACTGAATAGTAGAACAGAGAGATTTGGGAATACAAATACATAATTTCCTAAAAGTGGCATCACAGGAGATAGAATCATAAAGAGTGCTTTTGGTACATTAGCCTGTATAAATCAAAGTATTGAGTCTAAGAATTGGAATGTTATGGTGAGGTTGTATAAGACATTGGTGAGGCCAAACTTAGAGTATTGTGTGCAGTTTTGGTCACCTAACTATGGGAAGGACATTAATAAGATTGAAAGAGTTCAGAAAAGGTTTACAAGGGTGTTGTCGGGATTTGAGAAGCTGAGTTACAGAGAAAGGTTGAAGAGGTTAGAACTTTATATAGAAGAACAAGGGGAGATTTGATGGAGGTGTATAAAATTATGATGGGTATAGGTAGAGTGAATGCAAGCAGGCTTTTTCCACTGAGGCTAGGAGAGATAAAACTAGAGGACACGGGTTAAGGGTAAAAAGTTTAAAGAGAATATTGGAGGAGTGGGGTTGGTACTTCACTCAGAATGGTGGGAATGTGGAATGAGCTGCCAGATGAAGTGGTAAATGCGGGCTCAGTTTTTAACATTTAAGAAAAACTTGGACAGGTACATAGATGAGAGGGGTGTGGAGGGATATGGTCCAGGTGCAGGTCAGTGGGACTAGGCAGAAAAATGGTTTGGCACAGCCAGAAAGGGCCAAAAGGCCTTTTTCTGTGCTGTAATGTTCTATTGTTCTATGGTTCTATTAAAAGATTAACCTGATCAGGGTAGATTTGATCAGAGTGAATAGAATATAGAGTAGTTACAAAGTGCCTGAAATACTATTGACACAGAAACATAATATAATCACCGTTAGAGGATTAAGACATGTAATTTTGAAAACATGTTCTGTATTAACGGCATATACCTTGGCTAATGATACAATGCTCTAAGGTACGATTAAATGTAGCAAGTAAAAAGATCAACATTCTCCGTAAAAGTGTAGCTACGAAGCAAAGAGAAGAGCAACTCCTATCAGAATCTCTAGACAGTCCTAATGAATAAGATATTCACCAACCAAGGACACACTGGGGGACCCAGGCAATTCTAACGAATAGGATATATGTTATTTTCGATAAGAAGATCTGGAGAAAGTTCAGGAAATTGTGAGAAACTCTTAAAGCTTGCAAACTGATCACACAATCCCGTGCTATCCAGGAGTAAATGTTATTGGCCATGACAAATAATCGATATTAATAATGATTGACTAATACCTTCGCTGCGCTGAGCAAGGGAAGGTCAAATGGTTTTTGAAAATTGTATAATTGTAATACTGAGAATCATGTAATTCCACAGTGATTTGGAATGCCTCAGATCTGTCTCCCTTGTATGTTGACCAGGCTTGGAAAATGAAAGAACATCTTTAACCAGAGTATTGACTCCACAAGTCTTTGTGTTAAATGAACCAATACGTAATGAAAGCCATCTTAATACAAGTCTCTGAAAAAACTTTACAACGACTCCACGTCCGCTGCAGTTATTGTTTCATCTTGGAAACATTTCAACAGACTCAAAATAGTGTGAAGCTACCAGAGGTGGGATCTCTACATTCCACAAGGGTTTGAATTTCTGTCTTTCTCATCCCACTTGGTAGAACACAGCTGGAGTCTGAATAGTTTCCATTGTCTTTAGAGGGTTCCAGAAAAAAAATCAAAGTTGTATCTTTATATAACAATAGCCAGATACTGTGCTTTCGTTTTTGGGATATGGTTAACTCAGAATTTACTCCTCATTTCTTGTTACTTCAAAGGGCATTAAAAGTAGGCACAGTGTAGTGGTTAGTATTGCTGCCTCATTACACCAGTGTCCTGGGCTCGATTCCCAGCTTGGGTTACTATCGGTGCGGAGTCTGCACTGTGTGGGTTTCCTTCGGGTGCTCTTGTTTCCTCCCACAGGCCAAAGATGTGCATGTTAGATGGATTGGCCATGTTAAATTCTCCTTCAGTGTACCCAAACAGCTGCCAGTGTGCGGTGACTAGGGGCTTTTCACAGTAACTTCATTGCAATGTTAATGTAAGCCTACATGTGACTAATAAATTAACTTTAAAAGTTTAAAGTTTATTTATTAGTCACAAGTAAGGCTTACATTAACACTACAATGAAGGTATTGTGGAACTCCCCCAGTCATCACAGTCCGGCACCTGTTCAGGTCAATGCACCTAACTAGCACATATCCATACTGAGGGAGGAAGGGTTAGAGCTTCAAGATAGCATTAAAACTGATAAATTTCCGGGGCCTGATGGCATTTATCGCAGGTTGCTTAGGGAGGTGCGAGGTGAAATTGCTGGGCCTCTGACGCAAATCTTTGTCTCTTCTTTGGACACAGATGAGGTCCCAGAGGACTGGAGAATAGCTAATGTTGTACCGTTGTTTAAAAAGGGTAGTAGGGATAACCTGGGAATTATAGGCCAGTGAGTTTGATGTCACTGGTAGGGAAGCTGTTGGAGGGGATTCTTAGAGATAGGATGTATAGGCACTTAGAGCGTTGCGATCTGATTAGGGATATGCAGCATGGATTTGTTAAAGGGAGGTCGTGCCTTACAAATCTGGTAGAATTTTTTGAGGAGATGACGAAAACAGTGGACAAAGGGCGAGCCGTTGATGTCGTCTATATGGATTTTAGTAAGGCATTTGACAAAGTCCCTCATGGGAGGTTAGTTGAGAAGGGCTTGGTACTGGGACCTCTTCTATTTGTAATAAATATAAATGACTTGGAAGAGGGAGTAAGTGGAGTGATCAGCAAGTTTGCAGATGATACAAAGATGGCTGGACTTGCGGATAGTGAGGAGCATTGTCAGGCGATGCAGCAGGACATAGATAGGCTGGTAGCTTAGGCAGACAGATGGCAGATGGAATTCAATCCTGATAAATGTGAGGTGATGCATTTCGGGAGAAAAAATGTAGGGGGGAGGTATATGATAAAGGGTAGACCTATTAAGAGTATAGAAATGCAGAGGGACCTGGGGTGCAGGTGAACAAGTCTCTGAAGGTGGCAGAGCAAGTGGAGAAGGTTGTGAAGAAAGCATATAGTATGTTAGCCTTTATGGGAAGGGGTGTAGAGTACAAGAGCTGGCCTTTAATGTTGCAGTTGTATAAAACATTGGTTAGACCTCATTTGGAATACCGCGTCCAGTTCTGGTCGCCCTACTACCGGAAGGACGTGGAGACTCTGGAGAGAATGCAGAGGAGGTTTACCAGGATGCTGCCTGGTATGGAAGGTCTGAGTTACGAGGAGAGGTTAGGGAAATTGGGATCGTTTTCCTTAGAAAGATGTAGACTTAGAGGAGATCTAATAGAGGTGTACAAGATTATGGAGGGTATAGATAGAGTAAACAGGGTTAAGCTTTTTCCTAGGATGGACTCGAGTAGCATGACGGGTCACGGGCTTAGGGTGAGGGGGGTAAGGTATAATTTGGATGCTAGAGGGAGTTTTTTCACACAGAGGGTGGTGGGGGTATGGAATGCGCTGCCAAGTAAAGTGGTGGAGGCAGGTACTCTGGAGTTATTTAAGAAATACTTAGATGGGCACATGAACAGAATGGGAATGGAAGGGTATAGAAAACTGATTTAAAATAGGGACCATAAGCCTTGGGAGTCCCTAGGAAGTGTGTAAATAGATGATGATATTGATGTACTTGTTTTTATCCGACAGGTGCTTTGGTCCATCTTGTTGTCTAACAAGGGGCATACACGCGATGGGTCATGAGAGGGCTGCTCTTGGTTTTTTTTCGAGAGTATCCTCGTGCTTCACGTCGTTAGTGTACGCTTGACCTGGACCATTTGATGGGCAACACGACAGCTCAGTGACTATCGCTGTGCTGTGCAGATACATGGACTTGGGCCTGTGTCTGTGGGAGTTTGCGCATTCTCCCTGTGCTTGCGTGGGTTTTCTCCAGGTGCTCCGGTTTCCTCCCACATCCCAAAGATGTGCTCTTAGGCTAATTGGCAAAATAAATTCTCCCTAAATTGTCTCAAATTTGGTTTTTAATCCATAGATCTATAAACATAGACAGGAATCACGGGTAGAGGTGTAAACATCGGGGTGGCGGTGCAGGCTCATTGGGCCGAAGGGCCTGTTTCCCGTGCTGCTTTGTTCTTTGTTCTTTGCTCTTTGTCTTTCAGATTTAACTATGCTTGGAGCTGTAGTCACCTTGGCTACATTAGTTAGTGTACATTTTCTACCCTAAAACATCAATAATTAGTTTGATTAGAACATAAGGACATAAGAAATCAGACATTTACAACACTTTGAGGGAAGAAATTTCTCCTCAGCTCAATCCTAAATGAGTGATCCTTTGTTTTGAGACAGCTCACTAGAGTCTCTAACCAGTGGAAACAGCCTCTCAGCCTCGAGCTTGTCAAATTCCTTAAAGATTTTAAATATTTTAATAATTTAATCTCTCATTTTTTTAAACTCCAGGAATAGAATACTCAATCTCTCCTCAGAAACAAATTCCCAATCCCAAGAACAAATTTAGTCAGTTTTGTAGCATTCCATCTAAAGTAAGTATATCAAAACTGCACATGATACTGAGGAAATTGTTTCAAATACCCTATGCAATTATAGGAAGACATCTTTCCACTTACAATCCAATCCATTTATAGCAAAATCTATCATACCATTTGTTTGCCTAATTGATGACTGTGGCTTCATGTTAACTTACTGTAATCCATGTACAAGTGTACTCAATCCCCTAGAAATACTCACATTTTGCAGTCTCTCATCATTTAAAATGCATTTTGTGGCCAGAATTTTCTAACCTCATTTTTGGTTGGCAAGATTGGCAGCAGGGGCAGAGACCCAAAGAGAAGTTCCAAAGTGTTTTTTGTGGGATTTCCCCTCTCAATTGTCCCCACCCCCACTATTGATATTACAAGACACCCACCACGCAATACATACATTAACATCTGCTTAGCAGACCCATCCACTGTATTAATCCCCTCTCCCTCAGAGAGAAATTTTGTAAAGGGGGAACTTGGCAAATGGTCCCCCCCAAAGGACACAGTTTAGTGGAGCCCTGAGTTGAGAAGGCCATGACTGGGCAATAGCCAGGCACTGCCCTCTGCCACTGCCCACTGGCATAGTCACCTGAGTGGCAGGAACAGGGCTTCAATTGGGGTGGTCCATAATGGGGCAGGTTCCCTGCGTCGAAGACAAGTAATTTTCTTGTATCTGAGGCAGGCGGCGAGGTTTTGGCTTCAGTTCTAGAAGGTTGATGTTGCTGATGGAAGAATCCATCCCCACATATTGGCATGGGTCCCCCCCCGCCTACCACTCTCCAGCATTTTCCAATTTTCCAATTAAACTAAAGAGGTAAAAGTCATCAGTGGAGCCAAAAGTCTACTCATCATTTTTCACGCCCAAAATAACACTTAGTTAAAAAAAGAGAAAATTCCAACCTCTGTTCCTATTTACCCTTTGAATGCAGATAATGTCTAATTTTTCCACATTATATTAACTCTGCCATGTTCTTGTCTACTTTATCTGTCTTTGGCCCTTTGCAAAAAGAACACAGTTGAGGTGAGAAGGTCATGACTGGGCAAAACTCTGATAGTGCCCAGGCACTGCCTTCTGCCACTGCCTTATGGCTTTGTCACCTGGGTGGCAGGAACAGGGCTTCCATTGGGGTGATCCATGGTGGGACAGTTCCCATAAGCTCTGTAATAGTAGTAAACCTGGAATGTTAGCTTCTGTCCCTTTACCCAATCATTCACATGGATTATAAGTGGTTGAATATTGATCCTTACAATAATGGAAGGGCAGTAGAACATTAAAATCATTATGTTCATGGGACAAAGTATGTATGTGACAAACTGTGTGATATCTAAACTATAACTTATTTAGTAACCCTGTAAAACTGGATGTGAGCAAAGCAAGTGGCTATGGGTGACATGGTGGCACTGCTACCTCACAATGGGTTCAATTCCCGGCTTGGACCACTGTCTTTGTGGAGTTTGCATCTCCTCCCTGTGTCTGCATGGGTTTCCTCCAGTGCTCCAGTTTCCTCCCACATTCTGAAAGACTTGCATTAACCCGAACAGGTGCCAGACTGTGATGACTAGGGGAATTTAATAGTAACTTCATTGCAATGTTAATGTAAGTCTTGCTTGTGACTAAGAAGTAAGCTTATATTTCCAATTTGTCAGGAATGCAATTAAAACAAAAATGCAGAAAGCTCTGGGGCAGTTTTGGCTGTACTTAAAATTGGTTGCCAATGGTTCTCACCAGAGGACCGATATGTAAGTGGAGCCTCTGTTGGTACGGCAACAATTAAAAAAAAATGAGAGACTGATCAATCACCTGATGGACAATCACGCAGTGGCAATGGTTCAGGTACAAAAGAAGTATGCGTGATGAAAGCGTGCATGCTGAGATTCTTCCGGGGACAGCAACTAAGAACAACTGCAATCAAGGAGTCGGAACAAGAACTGTTATCAAGGAGTCAGAAGAAGAATTATAGTCAACAAAGAAACAACACGTCCAATCATGGAAAGCAAGCTGAAGCCAAAGAATCTGTCAGAAGGAGGATGGGGGTCAGAGAGCAAACTCAACTCATCTTCAGAAAAATTCCCATTCTGTGCTCAGAACTAGTTATTTAAAGGGAGGCCCATTCATTGTCAGATTAAGGGTGTCCAATTCAACATACAAAGAGTAGAATTATAGAATCATAGAACGCTACAACGCAGGAAGAGACCATTCATCCCATCGAGTCTGCGCTGAACACAATCCCACCCAGACCCTACCCCCATATCCCTACATATTATATCCACTAATCCTTCTAACCTATGCATCCATGGACACTAAACAATTTCTCAGCATGGCCAATCAACCTAACCCACACATTTTTGGGTTGTGGGAGGAAACAGGAGCACTGGGAGGAAACCCACCCAGACGCAAAGAGAACATACAAACTCCACACAGACAATGACCCGAGCTAGGAATTGAACCTAGGACCCTGGAGCTGTGAAGCAGCAGTGCTAACCACTGTGCTACCATGCAGTACCAGTAGTTTTGAGGGAGTTGGTGACATAATCTCTATACCAATAGTCCAAAAGTCCAGGCTGATGCACTGTGGACACGAGATCAAATCCCAACCTGGCAACTGGCATGATTTAAATTCAATTAATAAAATATAGAATTGACAAGCTAGACTCAGTGATCATGACCATGAAACCATTCTGGTAAAACCCATCTGGTTCCCTCTGTCCTTTAAGGAAGGAAATCTGCCATCCTTACCTGATCTGGCCTACATGTGACTCTACCTGCCCTCTGAAATGGCTGAGCAAGCTATTCAGTTCAAAGGCAATTAGGGATTGGCAATAAATGCTGGTCTTGCCAGTGACATCCATATCCCATGAATGAATTTAAAATAATAACAATCAAAAGGGATTTCCCACTTTAGGGTGATTGTATGACTATTTACTTCGAACATGTTTGAACATTGTATTACTGGATCATCTTTATAGCTAAGAGCAAACTAGGAAATGCATCTGTAGAAGCTTTCATAGACTAATATAGTATGTTGGCTTTCATGTGAGAGATTTCTCGTTATTAATTACAGCTCAGCAAATACAAAGAAATCACAGAGACAGTAATTTTGGATGAAGATGTATTTTATTTTTGCCCAGGCCTGGTCCACACATGTGGGAGAATGATTTGCCACAGCCCAAATCATTCTAAATTGCATTATCAGTAGTACAATTGTACACTTTTCAAAAATCATTTGCCCATCTCTTTTCCTCATCAGAGCCGGAGTGAGGCAATAATTTTAGCATGGCCAATATCATTCTACTCTCTGGCAGCATGAGAACCCATTGGTCCATAGAATCTGAAAGTTCTTGCAGTGGTTGTATGTGTTTCTAGGCAAACAGTGCCTTTATAAGTCCAGGTACTTTGTACTTTTACTACACTATATTCACTCTAAATTAACCTATTCGAATCTACTAGTCTTTTCAGTCCCAGGTAATCCTAAACCCCTCCAACAGCATTGTATTGCTAGATACACTATGAAGAGCTTGTACTCTGTTTGACACCTTTAACTCAGTGTGTGTGTTGGTGTGCCTGTGTGTGAGAGAGAATGTTTGTCTGTGCATGTATGTGTGTGTGTGTGTGTGTGTGTGTGTATCTAATTATGTGTCATCTTTTTTTGCTTTGAAGATTTATCATAGTGCTACACTGTTCATAGAACTTTGCAGTCCATGTCTGAACTAATAAAGTGAAATAGTTAACTCATATTTAAAAATTTACCTTGCATAAAACTATGTTGACTCTGCCTAAATCATATTATAATTCTCTAATTATTCAGTTATTATGTCCCATATAGATTCATGCATTTTGTTGGCTATTGACACACATAAGAACATACAAAATAACAGCAGGAGTAGGCCATTCAGCACCTTGAACCTGCTCTGCCATTCAATAGCTGATTGTGGTCTCAATTCACACATAGTCCTGGTGAACATCAACTAAGTGGCTTATAGTTCTCTATGCTCTCTCCTCCTTCATTGAACAACTTTGCTCCATTCCAATCATAAAGAACTGTTCTAGAATTCAGGGAAGTCTTGAAGAACAAATCTAAATCATCCACTATCTCTGAAACTTCATCTTTGAAAATCCTGGGCTGTAATCGCATATATTATTTTTGGAACGTTATTGTTTTTGAACATGATAGCATCTATGATCCAAACAAGCTCCTAGAGGGCTTTACCTCTGATCCTCAGCTCAATAAACTTTTAAAAAGAAATTCTTTACTTATGTGGTCCCGCACCAGGTCTCCTGCGAACTTCAACAGCAGTTACTGGTGGACTGTTCAAGCTTCAGAGTGCTGCCAATGCTGTGATTGGACTGTCAGCGGTGGGGGATAATAACAGATGCACGTGTCGCCTGTGATAAAATTACTAAATGTATCCTGTTGTCAGCAAATACTGCCCTGGGACCAGCATTTCACCACAGTTTTGAGGCCCCCACTCAACTGATAATATTCAGTCCTATGTTTCTAGAGGACTTTGTGACTATCAAAAGGCACATCAATGAATGCATGTAGCCAGTGCAACTATCCCCTGGCTTTCTCATCACCCCTCAAGCAATCATTTAGGCCTCATAAAAAAATCTGCTCCACAATTCAAATTGGTAGATTAAAAAAATGAAGTTCCAAAATTATATTTGTATTTATCAGTTAATTTACATAAATATTTAGAGGAAGAAGAATGCTGCCCAATTATGGATAATTGTGCTTCATCATGCAGAGTGCAATTGAAAATTGCGCTTCAGTGATTTTGTATTAAAAAGGTCAAATGTTGTCCACAGGAATAATTTTTCATCTCATTTTGCAAACACTTGTGCTAGCGATTTATATGATATAAAAGCTAACTCTGTCATAAACTTTGTTTCTCATCCCTGCCCACTTCAGAAATACTTGCTTCTAACTACAGAGGTGGTGAATTGAAGACATTGGCTGAAATTCTCCAATCTTTTCCGTGGCTGGGATTCTCCAGTCCCGCTGATGTGGTTAGAAATTTGGCTGAGCACCAAATTCTCCTTTCTCTCAGGCAGCAGTGGTGGGGCAAGGCGACTGAAGAATTTCGGTCAATAATCATTCTTATCTCACAAAACTCAAAGAATTATGATTGCAAAAATGCATCAACAAACAACCATGTTAACAAATTCCAGGGTACGAACCATCAAAGTGCAATTTAGCTAGACTTTTCTAATGTCCATGGATCAAAGGGATAAAACTTGTTCACTTATCCCATAAAAAAGGCAAAAGATTTAACCTAATGTAACACCTTTCATATCCTCAGAACATTACAAAACATTTTATAGTCAACAAGGCAGAATGGAGGTACAGTGGTTAGCACTGCTGTCTCACAGCACCAGGGACCTGTGCTGTGATTCCAACCTTGGATGACTGTGTGAAGTTTGTACATTCTCCCTGTATCTGCAGGCATTTCCTCCAGGTGCTCTGGTTTCCTCCCACAGTCCAAAGACATGTCGGTTTGGTGGATTAGCAATGCTAAGTGTATGCAGCCACAGGGATAGGGTGAGAAAGGACCTGGTTAGGGTGCTCAGTCAGTTGGTGCAGACCCAATGGCCCTCCTTCTGCACTGTAGCGATATTGTGGAGGGACTCATAGTGTAATCTGTAGGTTTCCTTCTACTTATGAACGACACTAGTCTGACTCAGGTAGCTTACTTCAAAGCTCATTTTTTTTACACTTTGTATACAACATTTGGCCAGCAGCTCTTGAGGGTTTGACTTTCTCCTACTGAGAGCTGGAAATCCAACCTCAGCTTATTTAGACACCCAGCAATGTTATCAGTTAGGGCAGCCCTTTTTTTTAAGTTGGTCAGTTTGCAACCAACTTTCTTTTTCAGCAGGCGATGATGGGGAATCTTTCAAAAACAGTCCAATATCCCTTTTGGCAAAAATCTAGAAGTAATTGTTGGACAGCGCAGAAATCAGGCATTTAATCAGGCCGATAATAAACCTTTAATGTTCACAGAGACTGGACCATAATTTCATGTTTTTGAATAGAATTAACATTCATTGCTGATTACAAATGGATAACTTGTCTTCCCTCCCCTCTGTGAGAGTGCTCACAATCTGTTTCATGATGTGATGATTAGAGCAATTAATGCCTTGTATGCTTAGTTCTTTTTCCAATTGGCCTGTTGCTTTGATCATTTTCACCTGGAGTACTGTGGTGAGTGCTGGGCATTACATCTCAGGAAGGGGTCTGTGGTGAGCATGCAACACAGATTCAGCAGAATGATACTGGAATTTAAAGTTTGAAATTATGAAGACAGGTTGCATGGAATATGCTCATATTCCACTGAGTACAGCAAATTGAATAACCTATTTTGTCTGGCCCCCAGGGTGGGTTTGAAGGAGAGAGAGGCTTGTAAGATTCTTTGAATGGCCTTCCACTAGCTTCAACTTGTCTACAATTTTACAAAGGCAGGCAGTTTTACAATGTCATAATTGAGGCCCTTAAGTGGCTAACTAATAAGATGGTGGCATATAGGTAATGTTCATGGATTACAAATCCAGAGGCCTAGGCTAATGTGTTGAAGACATGTATTCAAATTCCACCACAGCAGTTGGTGGAAGTTAAATTCAATTAATTAATATATTTAATTAAAGCTAGATCTGAAATTGAAAGCTAATCATAATAATAGTGACTTTGAAACTATCATCCATATCTGATTTACTCATGTCCTTAATGGAAGGAAATCTGCCATCCTTATCTGGTCTGGCCTACATGCGAATTGTAGATGATGCACACTGCTGCTACCGTGCATTGCTGGTGGAGGGAATATATGTTGGAGGTGCTGGATGAAGTGCCAATCACATGGGGCTGTTTTGCCTTGGATGGTGTTGAGCTTTTTGAGTGTTGTTGAACTACATTCATCCACACAAGTAGGGAGTATTCCATCACATTCCTGACTTTGCCTTGCAGATGGCAGACAGGCTTTGGGAAGTGATGTGAGTTACTTGCCAGAGGATTCCTAGCCTTTGACCTGCTCTTGTAACCACAGTATTTATATGGCTAGTCCAGTTTCAGTTCTGGGTTAATGGTGACTTCCCAGGATGTTGAAAGTGGGGTATTCTGTAATGGTAATATCATTGAATGTCAGTGGGAGATGGTTGGGTTCACTCTTGTTGGAGATGGTCATTACCTGGCACATGTGTGCCATGAATGTTACTTGCCACTTATTAGTCCAAGTCTGCTTGTTGCCCAGGTTTTGCTGCATTTGGACATGGGCATTACACAGATTGAACAAATTCTGGATGGCAGAACAGGCTCAAAGGCTTAATGACCTGCTCCACTTGCTAAGATTCTATTAAAGGTTACAAGTTGTTTTGGTTATATTGTTCTTAATATCAGCAACACTGATGATTGTTATGGTAGTCTGTGTCTTTAGGGAGCAGGTGTTTGTGAGTCACATGATCCTCCTGGGCCTATCAAGGAGAAGTGCATGAGCTAGCATCTATCAGATGTTAAGGCAGAGGTCCTGGTAGGAGGGAACCTTCATTGTGAGCCTGGAACTAAATCTACATCTGTACTGAGTGTGTTTGAATATGACTTAACTTTGCTTCAATAAATCATTGTTGTGATTCAAGGTTTCCTCGTCATGAAATCTTATGCGACAATAATTATAATTAGATGAAATAAGGCACAGAGAAAAAAATCAGCAATTAAACACTTCAGGATTAGTTTAAAAAGCCTGTTAATGTAAGATTGATGCAGGCTACATGTTGATATTTGATTGGGATTTTTCCATCTGAGGTTTCATCACAAAGGGATGAAAAAGAAGTACATTCTCACTGGATATTAATTGCAAAGGAGTGGGTAGAAAATCACACTAGGGAGTTCATTTCCTGTCCATTAACTGTGAAAAGAGAAGTGGACAATTTAAAAGTTATCCTTTGTTTAGAATGCATCGTAAATACAATTAACTAAATAGCCTGATTGCCTCTCTTTACTATATTAGCTGTGAACTGGGGGACTGATGAAATATCACAACTGAAGCATAAGTAAGAAAGAGACAAAAAAAAAATCACCTATAGGATGCCTATTCCTGATCACAGTGTGCCTTTGAAAAAAGCAATCTAGTTTGTGAATATGTGCTGAGAGTAGGATTTATCTCACTATGATGTTCTCTCTGTGGTCAGATGTGCATTGTATGAGTACCTGTTTGGGAATAGCATGATAGGTGTACCCTGAGTCAATCACTGAACAGTCTCCCAAAACAACCAGAGAAAATTAAAAGGAAATAAATTATCTGCAAAAATTAGCCAAACTAGAAAAGCTAACCAACAATTTCAAAAAGATGATAATGCAGCACAATCCTGAATACACTAGCATATATAAATGTAAAAACAAGTGGCTGCATGGATAGTGCAGTGGAATAAGGCACACATATCAGTCGGTTAACTTATATTAACATTGCATTAATTGTACAGCAAAACAGTTTGTTTTGCCAAAATTTAGACTCCTTTGATGGCGTAGGATTTATTTTCTAGAAGAACTTGGTTTCAAGGTGTTCCAGCTATTCTCCCAGGTCAAAAATGATTCAATGGCTCAGCCCCTTGTTCTGGTTACCTGTACACATTCAACAGCCTTCTCAGGGATTTCCAAGCTAACTTAAATGGCAACTTTCTGTCAAGAGGGCTCGTTGGGCCGAAGGGCCTGTTTCCCGTGCTGTGTTGCTCTAATCTAATCTAAAAAAAAAGAGGCTTTGTGAAGAATACTGCAGATTTTTACTTTTTGCTTCAATTTAGGCCAAGCTTCCAACTGCCTATTCCTCCTCACAAAGTCTAATTCAGTCTCTCCCACATTCCATGCAGTGAACAGTGACATAAATATTTTCTCTGCTTAATGTGCAGGATGGACAAACAATCACCTCCTGTTGGCTCTCTCCTCTCTGAGATTTAATCTATACAAAAGCAAAACAGAAGCTAAATGTTGTCTGACAAAATACCCAGATAAATTAAACAAAAGAACTTCCAAACTCCCAGTCTATTGCATGATTTGGGATATTTCTAAACAGAAATTTAAATAAATTATCTAGCTTCAATGCTATTCTTTAATGTTGTGACCCATATGAATAATTCATATTGCTAATGTATGTAATTGCCCTTTCTCCAGACTGCCTAGTCCGATAAAAAATTCTCATATTTACCAAAGCTCGTTTCTAGCTTTATTTCATCTGGTAACTGCATACATAATTTAAATGTCTTATTTGAATTATTGTATCATTGTTAATGTTGCAATTTGCAATGCAGGCTGTCAATTGGCTGTCAGCTACTACAACCTGCAGTTTATATATTAGAAATAGAATAAACTTAAAAATTAAGTGAACTCCAGGATTATCTCTGAATACACCTGTATCTTGGAATTTGGTTATTAATAAAAATAAACTGGGGGGTGGGAGCTGTGGGCAGTGGTGTAATGCTGTTGCCAATGGACCAGTTATCCAGAGACCCAGGGTAATGCTCTGGGGACCCAGGTTCATAGAACATAGAACATACAACATTACAGCGCAGAACAGGCCCTTCGGCCTTCGATGTTGCGCCGACCAATTAGGAAAAAAAAGCAATGACCCTCCAAACTAAACCATTCCCTTCTCTTCCATAAACTTATCAACTAACCTCTTAAACGCCACCAAACTTGGCGCATCTACAACTGCCGCAGGCAGGGCATTCCACTCCCTAACCACCCTCTGGGTAAAGAACCTACCTCTGATATCCGTCCTATAACTATCACCCCTTAATTTAAAGCTGTGTCCCCTCGTGCTAGCTTTCTCCATCCTAGGAAAAAGGCTATCACTGTCCACCCTATCTAAACCTCTAATCATCTTATATGTTTCAATAAGGTCCCCTCTTAGCCGCCTCCTTTCTAACGAAAACAACCTCAAATCCCTCAGCCTCTCTTCATAAGACCTGCCCTCCATACCAGGCAACATCCTGGTAAACCTCCTCTGTACCCTCTCCAATGCCTCCACATCTTTCTTATAATGTGGGGACCAGAACTGCACACAATACTCCAAGTGCGGCCGCACTAGAGTTTTGTACAGTTGCAACATGACGTTGCGGCTCCGAAATTCAATCCCCCTACCAATAAAAGCTAAGACTCCATATGCCTTCTTAACAACCTTATCGACTTGATTGCCTACTTTCAGGGATCTATGCACAAATACACCAAGATCCCTCTGTTCATCAACACTATTAAGAATCCTACCATTAGCCCTATACTCTACACATTTATTATTCCTGCCAAAGTGCATTACCTCACACTTTTCCACATTAAACTCCATTTGCCACCTCTCGGCCCAGCTCTGCAACTTGTCCAAGTCTCTCTGCAAACTATAACACCCCTCTTCACTATCTACCACTCCACCGACTTTAGTGTCATCTGCAAATTTACTAATCCATCCTTCAATACCCTCATCCAGATCATTTATAAAAATTACAAACAGCAGGGGCCCCAAAACAGACCCCTGAGGTACACCACTTGTCACCGAACTCCAAGATGAATATCTCCCATCAACCATCACCCTCTGTCTTCTATCTGCTAGCCAATTCCTAATCCAATTAGCTAAATCACCCTCTATCCCATACATCTGCATTTTCTGCAGAAGCCTTCCATGGGCCACCTTATCGAACGCCTTACTAAAGTCCATATATACCACATCAACCGCCTTACCCCCATCCACCTCTTTGGTCACTTTTTCAAAAAACTCAATAAGGTTAGTAAGGCACGACCTACCCTTCACAAAACCATGCTGACTATCCCCAATCAATTCATTTCTCTCTAAATAACTATAAATCCTATCCCTAATAATTCTCTCCAATACTTTACCCACAACAGAAGTAAGACTCACTGGCCTATAATTCCCTGGAAAGTCTCTCTTCCCCTTCTTGAACAATGGGACCACATTCGCTATCCTCCAGTCTTCCGGAACTATACCCGTAACCAACGACGACCTGAAGATCAGAGCCAGAGGCTCTGCAATCGACTCTCTTCCCTCCCAGAGAATCCTAGGGTAAATCCCATCTGGCCCAGGGGACTTATCTAACTTATCTAACTTCAAACCCTTCAAATTCCACCACAGCAGTTGCAAACTGAATTCAATAAAACCCAGAATTCAAAGTTTAACCATAGAATCCCTACAGTGTAAAAGGACACCATTCAGCCCATCGAGTCTGCACAACACAATCCTAGGCCCTATTCCTTTAACCCCACATATTTACCCTGCTAATCCCCCTGACACGAGGGTCAATTTATCATGGCCAATGCACCTAACCTGCACATCTTTAATGTTGACGGTGAAACCATTGTCATAAACTGATATTCTTTAGAGAAGGCCTTTAGAGAAGGAAATCTACCATTGTTACCAGGTCTGGTCTACATGTGATTGCAGACCTACAGCAATGTGATTGACTCTGAAATGGCTCAGCAAACCAATCAATTTGGGGGAAATTAGGGCAAGAAATGCTGGCCCACATTTCATGAATGAATACTAAAAACAAACTGAAAGCTTTCAATCACCATGGAAATCATAGTTTTATATGAGGAAATCACAGTTCATTTAATCTTTATGAATTTGGAGCAAGAGTAGGCACTTGCCCCTTCGAGCCTGCTCTGCACTCAATAAGATTATCCTGTCCTATTCACTCTGTCAAGGACTCCTCATGCTCTTAAAGATTTTAGTACAGTTATGCATTACTCTTCAAAACTCCAGTGAAAGCAAGCCTAATCTAACTTTTCTTCACCAGACAACACCAGACACCTATTCTTAGCCTACAAAACCTTTTCTGAACTGCTACTAATGCATTTACGTCATTCCTCAAATAAAGCGACAAATACTGCACACATTTCTCCGGATGTGGTCTCACAAATACTGTATAAAGCTGAAGTATAACCTCCTTGTTTTCCTCACAATAAATGATAACACTCTATTAACTTTCATAATTACTTGCTGTACCTCGCCGATGATACGAAGATTGGTGGTATTGTGGATAGTCTGGAGGGATGTCAGAAATTGCAGCAAGACATAGATAGGATGCAAGAATGGGCAAAGAAGTGGCAAATGGACATCAACGCAGATAAACGTGTTGTGGTCCATTTTGGCAGGACCAATGGGATGAAGCAGTATAATATCAAGGGTAGGAGTCTTGGCAGTGTTGAGGAGCAGAAGGATCTTGGGGTCCGGGGCCATCGGACTCTTAAATTGGCCTCGCAGGTGGAGGATGTGGTCAAGAAAGCATATGGTGTACTGGCCTTCATTAATTGAGAGTTTAGGAATCGGGAGGTAATGCTGCAACTTTATAAGACCCTTGTCAGACCCCACTTGGAGTACTGTGTGCAGTTCTGGTCGCCTCACTACAGGAAGGATGTGGAAGCTATTGAGAGGGTGCAGAGGAGATTTATAAGGATGTTGCCTGGATTGGAGGGCATGCTTTATGAAGATAGGTTGACAGAGCTAGGTCTCTTCTCCCTGGAGAGACAAAGGTTGAGAGGTGACCTGATAGAGGCTTATAAAATGTTGAGAGGAATACATAGGGTGGATTCTCGGAGGCTATTTCCCAGGGCTGAAATGGTCACTACGAGAGGACATGGGTTTAAGGTGCTGGGCAGCAAGTACAGAGGAGATGTCAGGGGTAAGTTTTTCACTCAGAGGGTGGTAAGTGAGTGGAATCGGCTGCCGTCAGTGGTGGTGGAGGCAAATTCGCTGGGGTCTTCTAAAAGACTTTTGGATGATTACGTGGGATTAAATGGGACTGGGCGTTACAGATAGTTCTATGGCCTAGTAGATATGGGTATGATCTGTGCAACTTGTGAGCTGAAGAGCCTGTTTGTGCTGTAGTGTTCTATGTTCTCTGTATCTGTAAACTGGCAGTTCATGATTAATACACTAAGATGTCTATATTCCTTTGAGCTCTGCATTCTCTCAATTTAGATAATATGTTTCTTTTTTATTCTTCCTATAAAACAAAACATTTTCCCACATTATACTCCAATTGTTAGATCTTCGCCCATTCATTTAACCCAACTGGGGTACATCGACCCACAGTCCACAGGCCCCATGGGTCCATGAAGGGTGTCCATGGAGTCCACGGAATTTGCAGTCGCTGATTGATCAGCAAATGCTGGTTTGAAAGGAGCAACCAACTAATTTCAAAAATAATTACAGCAAGACTTCTTGGAGCACTGGATGTTGGGATCAGAGAGGTTTTTCTCTAATTGGCGATTTGGTTTATTCCATCCCGCTGTTGTTAGGCAGAAAAGCCTATGACCAGGACTGAGGTTGAGGCAGGAATCAGTGGCAAAAAGAGATGGCAAGAAGTGACAGCAACTGTCTGGAATGGTAGCAGATGTGCAACATGGAGAGCAGAAGCATGCCCTCAAGAAAGGAGCAATGTGGGTGGTCAGGCTGGGAGAGAGCTAAGTGAATGAGAGAGGGGGAATGTGTGTAAGACAGAGGGAGTGTGTGTGAGAGGTGTGAGCGTGCAAGAAATGATTACTGAGTGTGTATGAAAGAGAGGAGGTATGTGTGAGAGAGGAGAAGTGTGCATGAGTGAGGGGGAGTGTGTCTGAGAGAAGGGGAATGTATGTGAGAGAGAGTTGAGTGTGTGAGAGTGGGGGATGTGTGAGAGAGGGAGAGTACGTGAGTGAGAGAGGGGAGTAAGTGTGTGCAAGAAAGGTTGAGTGTGTGTGAGGGAGATGCAAGAGTGTGTCAGATATGAGAATCAGCTTTCTGGCGCCATTGCTCCCATTGAAAATGACAAAATGTAAGGCATTTTTTTTAAATAAAAGAAAGATTTATTTATTAATAAGTTAGCCACTCCTAATGTAGATACAACTTCCAGGGGTTAATGTGAGAGAGCCATATAGTTGGCTAATGTATTGGTGACTCTAGGCCTCTTTCCAATTCCTAATATATGCAGAGACATAGATATGAAAAACTTGTTTACATTTAATTTCTGTGTTCCCAATTATTTCACAGCAGTGAAGGGGAATCAATGTTTTGAGAATGTTTGGGGACTCCGATGCTCTTAGATTACTAGGAGTTCCACAGCTTGAAACGATTGGGAAACCCTGACTTAACCCATCTATGACCTATGTCAACATTATAATTCTTTTATGCAATGAGGGCATAATTGTTGTTGAACTGAGTGGATTGATAGGATATTTCAGAGGACATAGCTGGCTACATAGATCAGATTGGGTAAAGACAGCAGTTTTCCTTTCTTAAAGGGCATTAGTGAACCACATAGGTTTTAACAGTAATCAATAATATTTTTGTAGTCATTATTAAACTTTTAATCCCAGAATTTTATTGAACTCAAATTCCACCACCTGCAATGGTGGGACTTGAAACCAGCTCCCCAGACATTACCCTAGGTCTCTACATTACTAGGCCAGTGACAACGCCACTATGCTACTGCCTCCCTTTATCTCCACTAAGAGGGAAAAAAAGACTCATCTTAAAAATAGGACAAAATCCCATATTGGAGGTTCAGGACATGAAAAAATTGTAACTTATAAACACAAAGAATTGGAATGAAATTCCTTTTTGACTTGTTAAGATCCCATCTTTTTTTTTTAGAAACCATGGAAGAAAGTTGCTGAACAAATTCACAGGAGTCTGCTGATGAACTTATAATACAAAGAATGACATGTTTATTAAAACAAGAAAAGTGAACTATATTACACTTGATTAAAAAAGAGTTAGAAAGATCATAACATAAACACAAAAAGACTATTTAAATCCTTCCTATTTCTTTACCTCAGCAATATCCTTACAAACACATCAACCAGTGAAAGATTACCACTAGCTTAACACAAGATTTCTCGCTTGGAACTGGCACAGATTTTTGAATGAATTCATGATTTTTCACTTAATGCTTCTGACCCAAAACTGTATCTCTCCTGGAGAGATACAAGAATCACACTGCTCAACTGTAGTGCAAACATTTGAGCTCCTTAAACTCAATCTAAACTCATCATTGTCCCAGACAAACCTAGCTGCTCTTCCATTTGAGAGGGAACGTGTTAATTGATGGTGAATGAACCTGAGGATCACCTCACTTTAGATGAGGGGCAAGGTTGAGAAATGGGCCAAACTCATTCTATCAGTAGCACCTACACCAAACTGATCACATTATTGATTCTTGTATCTGATTATTGAGTTAACTACATGCCAATAGCATTGTAGCTTTTCTCCTTAAGAGCTTAAAATCTCTGACTTCTCTCTCTGACACAGATTGAATGCTCCCCAATAAATGACCATCATTCTGGTACCAAAGAAAAGCCAGGCAGCATACTTTAATGACTATTGTCCGGTAGCTCTGACATCCATCATAATGAAACGCTTTGAAGGGTTAGTTTCGGCACAAATCAATTCCTGCCTCCTTGACTGCCTGGATCACCTATTGCCACAACAGAACCATAGCTGACACCATCTCCCTGGCCCTACACTCAAGGAAGGATACCTATGTCAGATTCCTATTCATAGACTACAGTTCAGTCTTTAATACCATTATTTCTATGAAACTTATCTCCAAATTTCATGGCCTGGGGCTTGGATCCTCCCTTTGCAACTGTATCCTAGACTTCCTAACCCATAGACCGCAGTCAGTAAGGATAGGCAACAATACCTCCTCCACAATCATTATCAACCCATGCCACACAAGGCTGTGTCCTCAGCTCCTTACTAAATTCCTTATACACCTCTGATTGTATGACCAAATTCCCTTCCAAGCCAATTTTCAAGTTTGCTGATGACACTACTGTTATCGGTTGGATTTCAAACAATGACGAGACAGTACAGGAAAGAGATTGAGAATCTACTGAACTAGTGTGTGACAATAATCTCTCCTTCAATGTCAACAAAATGAAGGAGATAGTTATTGACTTCAGGAAGCATAGTAGAGGACATACCCCTATCTACATTAATGAGGACAAAGTAGAAATTGCCGAGAGCTTCAAGCTTTTAGGTGTCCAAATCACCAACAACCTGTCCTGGATCCTCTATGCAGATTGCTATAGTTAAGAAAGCCCACCAATGCCTCTACTTTCTCAGGAAATTAAGGAAATTTGACAGGTCAGACTCTTATTCATAGACTACAGTTCAGCATTTAACACCATTATTTCTATGAAATGCATCTCCAAATTTCATTGTTTGGAGCTTGGGTCCTCCCTTTGTTCAAACTACAAAGCTCTCTAACTTCTACAGATGCATCATAGAAAGTATTCTTTCCAGTTGTATCACAGGTTGGAATGGCTCCTGCTTTGCTCAAGACGCAATAATTACAAAAGTTCGTGAATGAAGCCCAGTCCATCACTTAACTCAGCCTCCCATCCGTTGATGCTACCCGTAGCCTTGGAAAAGGAGCCAGCATTATCAAGTAGTCATGCCCCTGGGCATACTCTCTTCCAGCTTCTTCCACAGATGAAAAGATATAAAGGTTTGAGGACACATACAATTGATTCAAAACCAACTTCTTCCCTACTGCCATCAGACTTTTGAATGGATGTGCCTCACAGTAAGTTGACTTTTCTCTAGATCTACACTACATTATGTACCCTCTCCTTTCCTTTCCAATGTACGGCATATTTTGTTTGTTTAGCACATAAAAAACAATGCTTTTCGTTGTATATGAATACAAAGAACAAAGAACAAAACAGCACGGGAAACAGGCCCTTCGGCCCAACGAGCCCGCGCTGCCATCCCGATGTTCCCATCTCTACCCGCAATCCCTGTCTATGTTTATAGATCTATGGATTAAAAACCAAATTTGAGACTATTTAGGGAGAATTTGTTTTGCCAATTAGCCTAAGAGCACATCTTTGGGATGTGGGAGGAAACCGGAGCACCCGGAGAAAACCCACGCTAGCACGGGGAGAATGCGCAAACTCCCACAGACACAGGCCCCAAATCCATGTATCTGCACAGCACAGCGATAGTCACTGAGCTGTCGTGTTGCCCATCAAATGATCCAGGTCAAGCGTACACTAACAATGTGAAGCACTAGGATACTCTTGAAAAAAAATCCAAGAGCAGCCCTCTCACGACCCATCGCGTGTATGCCCCTCGTTAGACAACAAGGTGGACCAAAGCACCTGTAGGATTAAAACAAGTACATCAATATCATCATCTATTTACACACTTCCCAGGGACTCCCAAGGCTCATGATCCCTATTTTAAATCAGTTTTCTATACCCCTCCATTCCCATTCTTTCATGTGCCCATCTAAGTATTTCTTAAATAACTCCAGAGTACCTGCCTCCACCACTTTACTTGGCAGCGCATTCCATACCCCCACCACCCTCTGTGTGAAAAACCTCCCTCTAGCATCCAAATTATACCTTACCCCCCTCACCCTAAGCCCGTGACCCCTCGTGCTATTTGAGTCCATCCTAGGAAAAAGCTTAGCCCTGTTTACTCTATCTAGCCCCTTCAAAATCTTGTACACCTCTATCAGATCTCCTCTAAGTCTACGTCTTTCTAAGGAAAACAGTCCCAATTTGCCTAATCTCTCCTTGTAACTCAGACCTTCCATACCAGGCAGCATCCTGGTAAACCTCCTCTGCACTCTCTCCAGAGTCTTTCCGGTAGTCCTTCCGGTAGTAAGGCGACCAGAACTGGACGCAGTATTCCAAATGAGGTCTAACCAGCGTTTTATACAACTGCAACATTAAAGGCCAGCTGTTGTACTCTATACCCCTTCCTATAAAGGCTAATATGCTATATGCTTTCTTCACAACCTTCTCTACTTGCTCTGCCACCTTCAGAGACTTGTTCACCCGCACCCCCAGGTCCCTCTGCATTTCTATACTCTTAATAGGTCTACCCTTTATCATATACCTCCCCCATACATTCTTTCTCCCGAAATGCATCACCTCACATTTATCAGGATTGAATTCCATCTGCCATCTGTCTACCCAAGCTACCAGCCTATCAATGTCCTGCTGCATCGCTTTACATGTGACAATAAATCAAATCAAATGACAGGTGCATCCAAACTAGATTTTATAGGTTCTTAATATCTCACCCAGATGTTTGTCACATTGTGAACTAACCAATCTCACTGATACTCATCTTTATCATGAGGGTTTACTATAGACCATGGACCATAGAACCCTACAGTGCAGAAAGAGGCTTTTCAGCCCATTGAGTCTGCACCGAACACAATCCCACTTAGGCCTACCCAAATATCATTACATATTATACCCGCTAATCCATCTAACCTACACATCTGTGGACACTAAGGGGCAATTTCTTAGCATGGCCAATCAACCTAACCTGCACAACTTTGGACTGTGAGAGGAAACCAGAGTACCCAGAGGAAACCCACACAGATACGAGGAGAATGTGCAAACTCCACACAGACAGTGACCTGAGCTGGGTGACCATCTCCATATTTGAAGATCTCAGCTTGAAATTCTTTGCAAAGTTCACTCCCAAAAGTCAGCATAATTAAGGAACCCCACACAGCAGACATTCTCTCTTCTGCCTTCTTCCGTCAGGAAAAAGATGCAAAAGTCTGAGGTCACAACTGACCTCTTGAGTACCAACTGACTCAAGAGCAGCTTCTTCCCTGCTGCCATCAGACTTTCGTATGGACCTACCTTGCATTAAGTTGATCTTTGTCTATACCTGGAGTGAGACTCCTTATCCTCATACAAATGCCAAGGTTTAAAAAAAAAGTGGTCGTTAAACTTCAGAATAAAGTATTGGTCCTTACCAATACCTTAAATGCTAAAGAGATTTATGAATGATGAAAACAGTATCTTCATTTCAAGCAAAAACAGAAAATGATGGAAAATCTCAGCAGATCTGAAAGCATCCGTGGACAGAACAGAGCCTATATATATATATATATATTATATATGTAATGTTTGAGTCTGGATGACTCCTTATCCGAGTTTAACAGAAATCCCTTTGGAGAGAAGAGCGGTACTTTTTCAGGGTAGGCATTCTTGAAGAGAAGTGGTAGTGAATTCCAACATCCACAGTAATTTGCTGTTATCTTTTACCTTTATTTGAAACCTTGGTTTAGCCCACTTTGAGTGCAAGATGTCACCTTCAATGAAACCAATACTAGGAATAGCTTCCTGGATAATGATGAAGGGGCAGATTATTGCTTAAATTGTCTGTTAAACCTTCTTAGAGCGGATGGGCGGTGGTGGTGAATGACATTTGTCCTAACACTCTTTTAAAGGTGATAAACTGATTGTTTTGTTCAGGCTTTTAAAGATATATCACCACTCACTGTTCATTTGTTACTGGAGATTTCAGGAGGATTTCTAAAATGAATGTGTAAACTTTCCAAGACAACACTGTTCATACTTCCTGCTGTCTTGGCAAAAACACCAGCAAAATTAAGGATCTCCCCAACACACACACACACACACAACACACACACACACACCACACACACACACACACACACACACAACACACACACACCAACTCTCCCTGGACATTCTCTCTTCCACCTTCTTCTGTTGGAAAAAAGATACAAAAATCTGAGGTCACGTACCAACCAACTGAAGAACAGCTTCTTCCCTGCTGCCATCAGACTTTTGAATGGACCTACCTTGCATTAAGTTGATCTTTCTCTACATCCTACATTCCATACATTCTCTGAGGTCTTCCCATCATGAGATTGGATGTTGTGTTACTCCACCGTATTGGATATCTTATAGCAGTCACCAAGGGAAAGGAAGTGTGTAACATCTTGTCAAGGGCGCCCTTGATCTTGCAGGACAGAATAGAACAAGAGGGCAGACTGAGTACTGTCAGCTACTAGAGAAGGGAGGAGCAGGAGAGAGAGAGAGAACCCCTCGCTGCAGCGAAGCCATGCCCTATTCACAAGCCCTCATTATACACAGGATCTGCTCAGCTGAGAAGAATCAAACCTCAAGACACCGAATGATGCCCTTATAAGAACAGGATATGGCACTCAACTCAATGATCCACTGTTCTACAGTGAAAAACCGCACCAACCTCCTCAGAAGACAAACACGGGACACATTGGACAGAGTACCCTTTGTTGTCCAGTACTTCCCCGGAGCAGAGAAGCTACAACATGTCATTGATGAAGACAAACATCTTGCCAAGGCCATCCCCATACCCCCACTTCTTGACTTCAAACAACCACACAGCCTCACACGGACTATCGTCCGCAGCAAAATTCCCAGCCTTCAGGAGAACAATGACCATGACACTACTGCCACAGCAACCTCTGCAAGAAATGCCGGATTATCGATATGGATGCCATCATCCCACGTAAGAACATCATCCACCAGGAACACAGTATATATTCTTGCAACTCGGCCAATGTCGTCTACCTGATAAGCTGCAGAAAGGATGTTCCAAGGCATGGTACATTGGGGAGACCATGCAAGCGTTACGACAATGGATGAATGAACATCGCTTGCCAATCATCAGGTGAGACTGCTCTCTTCCTGTTGGGGAACGCTTCAGCAGTCATGGGCATTCAGCCTCTGATCTTCAGGTAAGTGTTCTCCAAGGCAGCCTTCACAACACACAACAATGCAGAGTGGTTGAGCAGAGACTGATAGCCAAGTTCCGCACACTTGAGGATGGCTTCAACTGGGATCTTGGGTTCATGTCACATTATCTGCAACCCTCACGACTTGCCTGGGCTTGCAAATTCTCACTCTTTATACATCTCTTTAACCTGTGCTTAACCCTCTCTCCACTCACATTGTCTGTGCTTTTAAGGCTTGATTACCTGTAAAGACTCACATTGCAAACATTATTTTGTAAATTATGTTTATATCTTTATATGCCCTGTTTATGAAGTCCCACTCACTTGATGAATGGGCAGCACTCCGAAAACTAGTGGATTTTGCTACCAAAAAAAACCTTTTGGACTTTAACCTGGCATTGTGAGACTTTTTACTGTGTTTTCCTAAATTACAACAGTGACTATATTTCACTTCAATAGATGCGGAATGTATTGAGTTGTCCAGTGTTGTGAAAAATGTTATGTAAGTGCAAATCTTTCTTTTCTTTAACTTGCACCATTGCTGGGGTGCTATGGCTCAAGGGCTTGTATCATGGCTTGTACACAATATATTGCAGCAATTCCTTCGACAACACCTTCAAAATCAGCAACCACCTAGACAGATGAGTATAGCAGACGCATGATGCATAGCACCACCACCTGTAATTTCCCTCCAAGCCACACACTATCCCAACTTGGAAATACATCAGCCATTCCTTCACTGAGACAAAATCCTTGAACTTCTTCCCTAACAACAACAATGGGTATAACCACATAACGTAATTACAACGGTTCAAGAAGGCAGTTCACCATCACCTGCTCAAAGATAATGAGGGATGGACGATAAATGTTGGTCTAGCCAGCAGTACTGACATCCCATGAATAAATAAAAATGAAAATAAAGTGTTATTTTCCCTTACCAATGTTGGGAAGCACATGGCAAGGCAATCTGCCTCTATGAATATTGCACTGGACATAAATCAGTTCTAATCTCACAGCTAAAATGTAGGTGCTACAGATTTGTAATGAAAATATTGAAGTCTGCAAAAATATAAATGTTTACCCATCATCTGGAATGTAGAGTACAAAACAGTATTGCCACAGACCAATAGCTCTCTGCCGCCTCTATGAGCAACACTGAAATGAATCCTTCAAACCTTACAAGCTGCACTGATGGGCTTCTGCTTTCTAATGGCTAAAATCTAATTCCAATGTCCTTTGTTAAAAGAACTGGACAATGTTACCTCTTAAACCTTTAGAATTGAAGCCAAGAAAATGTTCCCACATCTAATCCGTTCAGCTTGTAGCTTGTCAACTTCATCAGTTGTACAACCATAATCTGCTATTTCTGGAGTCAGTGATATTTTCTACACTAATGTGGAAGCACCAGTCTAATAATGCCAACAGCCCATCAGCAGTTCTCTGCAATAATCCTCACCCTCTGGGCTAGTGATTTATAATTTGCACAGTGAAATGGACAGAATAGCAAAAGGTGTAGCAGCAGACGACTGGTGGATATGAAACATTATCCAAAATTTAGGGAGGGCAACAAAACTGATTGAAGAAGCTGTAGACCCATTATCTTATTATAGGTAGTAGGGAAAGCATGCCGATTAAAATAAGAAATAGAAAAATTCCTAGAAGCTAAATCTGTAACCATAAAATGTCAACATCTGTCAACAGCTGATGCACAGTGGCAGCTATGCATACCATCTAAAAGATGTACTGCAGAAACTACCTCTTTTTCAATTCATTTGTGGGATATGTGTATCACTGGTTGGTCAGCATTTATTGCCCATCAACAGTTGCCCATGGGCATTTGAGAGTCAACCACATTGCTGCAGTCAGGCAGCACCTTAGGCATCATCTAGAATGACTAGATGGTTTTTCACTATTATCTAGAAGGACAAGGACAGCAGATACATGGGAACACCACCATCTCAAAATTCCCCTCCAAGTCACTCACCATCTTGATTTGGAAATCTATTGCCGATCCTTCACTTTCACTGGGTCATAACTCTTCCTAACAGCACTATACCTACATCATAGGGACTTTAATGGTTCAAAAAGACTGCTCATCTTCTCACAGTGCAGTTAGGAATGGGTAATAAATGCTGGCCTAGCCAACAATGCTTACATCGTTCAATGAATTCAAAAATAATATGGGTTTTGAATGCAAAAGTCTAGCTTGACTGCACTCATTGAGTTCATTGAAAAAACTACAGGGAGAGTAGACAAAGGTACTCCATTTCCCAAAAGCCTGTATTATAGAGTCACATAGTACACGAATGAATAATGTCAGAACATGCAGTGTCTGGGATCAAAGAGCAGAATGGAAAGCTCACTAGTTGCTGGAAAGAAGGGGTGCGGGATTCTCCAGCCGCACTCGCCAAAAGATCAAAGATTCCCACCTGAGCTCAGCAGACCTTTAACTGGTCCACCAATTATTCCGTCTCACCCACTATGATGTCCGTGAGGGGCGAAACAGGAGATTTCGGCCAAAGACAAAAGATTAACTTTTCCCAATGCCAGATATATGACCTCACAAGAATCAGTGCTAGGTACACTGTTCACAACTTCTATAACTGTTTAGGTTTTGCAAACAATAACACTAATTCCAGGATTTGCCTTGATAAGTGTGCAGCATTACAGGAATAGGGTGGAAAGCACTTTTGGAAAGTAAATGGACTAGATATCCTCTTTCAACCCTGTAAGGATGCTCTGGTTCTATTATAACTTGTATTTCAAAATGCAACTTGTTTTTCTCATCACTGTAAACCAATGGCCCATTCTGTTATGATGCAGAGATGCCAGCATTGGATTGAAGTAAACACAGTAAGGAGTCTCAAAACACCAAGTTAAAATCCAACAGGTTTATTTGGTAGCAAAAGCCACTAGCTTTCAGAGCACTACTCCTTCATTAGGTAAGTGTCAAACAGGGCATATGAAGACACAAGCTCAACTTACAAAATAATGCTTGCAATGCGAGTCTTTACAAGTAATCAAGTCTTAAAGGTACAGACAATGTGAGTGGAGAGAGGTTTAGAATAGATTAAAGAGATGTGTATTGTCTCCAGCCAGGACAATTAGTGAGAATTTGCAAGCCCAAACAAGTCATGGGGGCTACAGATAGTGTGACACGAACCAAAGATTCCAGTTGAGACCATCCTCATGTGTGTGGAACTTGGCTATTAGTCTCTCCTCAGTGATTCTGTGTTGTTATGTGCCGTGAAGGCCACCTTGGAGAACGCTTACCCAAAGAGAAGAGACCAAATGCCCATGACCGCTGAAGTGTTCGCCAACAGGAAGAGAACACTCTTGCCTGGTGATTATCGAGCAGTGTTCATTCATCCGTTGTCGTAGTGTCTGCAAGGTTTCCCCAATGTACCATGCCTCGGGACATCCTTTCCTGCAGAGTATCAGGTAGACAACATTAGCCGAGTTGCAAGAGTATGTACCATGTAGCTGGTGGATGGTGTTCTCACCTTAGATGATGTCAATGATTTGGCATGTCTTGCAGAGGTTGCCGTGGTAGGATTGTGTGGTCACTGTTCTCCTGAAGACCGAGTAGTTTGCTGCAGACAGTGGTCTGTTTGAGATTATGCGGTTGTTTGAAGGCAAGAAGTGGGGGTTGGGGATAAATTGGTGAGATGTTCGGCTTCATCAATGTTGACAGGAGAAGATGTTGTAGCTTCTCCACTTTTGGAAAGCTCTGGACCACTGGACTGCAGGAATGGATTAATGAATAATCCAATCTGGACACACAAACACGATGATAAAGGTGGAAATGCTGATAAATTTCAGCAGGCAGTTTATTCATTCAATTTAAATGCAAGCAAATGTGAATTGGATCCCGGCCATTTTCAGACCTTGGTAAAGTGGGCATCCGTGCGGACGCAGGCACAGATCGCGTTAATGGCCTCACACCCGACTTTACTACGTTTATGCGCCCGAAAGCAGGCATGACGCAATGTTGAAATCGGGCACCTTGGCTCCTAAAGCCTGTCCATCACCTATAAGGCACAAGTTAAAAATGTAATGGAAAACTTCTCCTCGCTTGAGTGCAGCTCCAATAACATTTAAGAAGCTCAACACCATCCAAAAAAAAAGCCCTCTTGAATGCTACCACTTCCACAAACATTCAATTCCTCCACCACTGATGAACAGTGGCAGCCATGTGTATCATCTATAAGATGGACTGCCAAGACACACCAAGGATACCTTGGGTTCAATTTCCAAACCCCTGACCATCTAGAAAAACAAGGGTAGAAAAAGTCTGAGAATGCCACTACCTGGTATTATAATTTGGAAACATATCGCTATTCCTTCATTGTTGCTCGGTCAAAATCTTGTTACTCTCTCCATAACAGTGTAACTGTGACTGTACCTCTCTTTAAGGACTGCAGCAGTTCAAGAAGGCAGCTCATCATCACCTTCTCAAGGCCAACTAGGGATGGGTAATTAATGCTGACCTAGTCAGCGATACCCATATTTCATAAATGAATTTTTTGAAAATGACGTTCTGTGCTTTCTAGAGAAACATGTTACACCTTAAAAGTACTTTATTGACTGCAAATTGATCTGAGGTTAAGAAAGGTGCTGTGTGAATTCAAATACTTCTTGTGTTAGTCCAGCTGAAAACTGTACGTGTTTATTTTCCTCCATTTATGGAAACGGTCCATGAAGCATGTGGTTTAATGAACTGCGAAGCTCATAGCGACTTTAATAATATTATAACCTTTACGAAAAAGGAATAGTTCCATCAAATCAAGGTAACCTCAGCAGGCAACTTTAGAAGTCACTAGATACCCTGGGAATACAATCACTATTAGAGGATTAGCATATAACCTCGTTACATTAGCTGATAAAGTGCAATGCTTGTCAATTAAAAACTATAAATTGAGCACACAGAAAGGGGAAGTTACATGTATTTATAGTGGTGTATTTTTCGGTGTAACTAAATTCCAAATAACAGATCTGTGTTATTTTATTCAGCCTTATAGTTTAATATATTTGGTGAGGTGGCCCAGGGTGCTCTGTGCTGTTTGTCATTTTGAGGCTTGTTTTCTTTCATATCCACTCTATCACTAATATTCTGAAAGGTTTTGCTGGTTTGTTATTTGGCAGTGCGGCAGAAATTACAAAGATCCATCAATGTAATGAAGCTGAACTCCAGGAGTTCACAGACAGCAGAGCGCTTATCTTTCAAGTCCCATCGAAAATAAACAGCACTGATCTGAGATAGTGGTGGGGGAGGGAGTGGAATAAGTAATCAGACCACGATTAGACGCTGATCGTCAGTGCATAAAATATGTGCGAGTTTGTTCCTTCATTTGCATAACGTATTAATATTAATCAGCTCATTGATGACTGAGATGATGTTTAATGGACAGGCTGGCAGGTTTAACGGCACTTTGAGATTTGGTAATGGGTATTTTATGAGTGTCAAAAGTTAATTCATCTTTTCTTGGCAGAATATTGAAACATTGTTATTTCTACAGCTCCCTCTATTTATGCAGTCTGTACTCTGATGTGATTACAGATTTGACATCAAACAGCACTTACAGATTGAATAGAGGTGGAGAAAGTCAATGAGTTTTTTTGTTCCTTTCCTGCATTCTTTCAATAAAAAAATGCATAGCTGGAGCTGCTATTTATTGAGAAATTTGTTCTGCAATTAAATTGGAGTTCTTTTAAGAAAGGATAAGGAGCGAGCTAGGTAGTCACTCCTGTTTGCCAAGCAGTGACTCATGTGCATGTGTGGAAACTGATTAGGGTTTAGTGGACATTATTCCACAATGGAGTTCTATCAGTTCACACTTGTCACGTTTATTCTTGAGATTATGGGCATTGCTGGCAGGGCTAACATTCTCCGTAGTCTAATGTGTAGCAGAGGGGGAAGTGGTGGGATAATAATCCAATAGGTCTAAGCTAATGCTGAGGCAACATGGGTTCAAATCCCCCACACCAGCTGGTGGAATTAAATTGAATTAATAAACCTGGGAAATGAAAATTGGTTTTAATAATGATGACTATGAAATCATCAATGATTGCTGTAAACATCCATCAGATTCACAAATGCCTCTTAGGGAAGGAAATCTGCCATCCTTGTACAGTCCACAGACCCAGGGCAATGCCCTTCAGGAATTTGAATTCAAAAGTCTGGAATTAAAAATCTGATAATAACCACTAAACTATTATCAATTGTTGTAAAAACCCTTCTGGTTCTCTAATATCCTTAGGGAACGGAATCTGCTGTTCTTAGCTGGTCTGGCCTACGTGTGACTCCAGAACCAGATCTCACAACCCACAAAGGAGTTTACCAAAAATTGAATATATCACTTCTTTCACACTTATACCAAGCGTTAAAATTATTCCCAGACAACCACTTAAAATGAACTGATATGGCGATAAACAAAGTTGGATATAATGCTTTCTGCATATGTTCAGAATTTGTAAAGGCAGCAAGGTTAGGGGATATTGAAGAGAGAAGTCATATTCAAGAACATAAGGACAGGAAAGCCAACATCACAGAGAGAGTGATCAACTTCCCTAACTCCCTTTATTGATGGTGATGTAGTCCTCATTCTTCATGGAGTTTGTGTAAAGAAGGTTTGAATGTGTTTGGATGCCCATGTGGATGCAACATTCCTGCCTGGCAATGGTGCCATGGCAATATCCATGGGAAGAGATGATAAACCGGAAGGAATCTAGGAAGTTAAAACTACTGAGTAACTTTGTATACCAGTTAGAGGAATAGGTTGCTCAAGATTCTCATCAGTCTGATCCCGCATCAACTGCCCTGTGATGCCAATCTCTCACAAGCTGGCAGTATATTGCCTCAAAGATCATGTTCATATATTGACACCCATAGCATCTTGTATGATTGGCACATGCCAGTCCATGTGTACATATAGCCCGAACTTAAAATATCTCGAGATACCTTAGCACATGCCACAATACAGCACACAGTTCAGCAAGAATAGGTGTAAACTTAAGCAAGACTCTCAGATGGACAATCGGATTCAAGAATAGTTCTTCTCTGCTGGCATCATACTTTTGAATGGACTTACCTTACATTACATTGATCTTTCTCTACACACTAGCTATGACTATAAACTACCTTCTGCATTCTCTCCTTCCCTTTTTTTCCCCATGTACTCTATGAATGGCATGCTTTGTTTGCACAGCATGCAAGAAACAATGCACTTCATGTTATGAAGTGGAGGTGGATCTTCCTTCTGAGAACTAACATCTAACCACTCAAAGAGGAGTACCTTACCTCATAATCTGTAAAAGTAAATTTGAAGTAGTACAATTGCTCATCAGCAACTTTCAGTGGTTAAATCAAAATAATTCCCTGAGACTCTCTCTAAAGACAACAAGTAACAATTTATTTATCTAACAGTGAACAGGTTAACTAAGCTATTAACAAACCGAATAAAGCACGATTCTAATGGAATACTGTTCAGATAAATACAATTCCCATTTATTAACAAAACAATAGAATTTTTGTCATTCTCTAAATTACAACCAATTTGTGTCTTCTGAAATATTTTGGGTCTTTTCTGTTGATTCTTCTTTCTTCTTTGCCACCTAGATGATGCCTTGAGCTAAAAGCTATGAGGTGTGGCAGGTGGCAACTGCTTTCCTCCTCCTCTGTCACACTGCCCCATTCCTTTGATGACATATCAATATTTCCCAGAATAGGGTTGGTCCTTGGTTGCCTAAACTATTGGATTTAAAATTAATAGGTCTTGGTATCCAAGTGCCTAATTCAAATTGATAGGCTAAATTTAAATAATTCAAATGCTTGAAAATCTGTTGCCTTGGTAATCCTGCCACTTGGCCTTCTGATACAAATGTTTCATTTTGGACACTTTATCTGTATTTGTTTTTTTTTAATTTCTAAGCACAGAAAAATACCACCTTTTTAAAGGAACTATGCAATGCTGTTTGATGAGCATTTTACAATTTTACAAATACCTACAATTGAGTAGCATAATCTACAATTACTCTACTCAGTTTTGCATCAATACCAACACATATGACGATAATAAATCAAATCAAATGAAATTTGCCTGGACATCCTGCTGACCCACATTATTAAGGACAAGTGATTGTGTTAATGGATTTGTGATTGAGACGTCAACAGGTCAAATCACGCTTTGGCAAGTTCTGAAACAGAAGTCCATAAATCTGATGAGTTGTGAATTATCATCAGCAAACAAAATCACCAAGATTCTCTTATGTTGTGGACTCTGGCATTGTTAGGAGATTTCAGGTTTTGTTTGAGATAAAAGGTATTTATTGATAAGCAAAACTTAGTACAGCAGTTTGAAGCTCTAGGCTGCCTTGGAGCAGAGCTCCAATCTTTTTGATGTTACCTAGATATTTGCTGGATCATTCAGCCCAAGAGAGGACTTCATTCTGTGGAGTGATCACCCATTCTCAGTTCCCATTGGTCCCACTTATGCTGTACTATCTTAAAGAAATGGCATACACATATTGCCAGACTCATAAAAACCAATTGGTTCCAAACATCTTCAAGTCAAGAGCTTGTCACCATCACCACTGCATCCCCATTGTATGTGACTCCTGGACATTAATGGCATAATTTCCTCAGAAATGGCCTGGCATGTCACTCGTGATTTGCAAACTATCTAACTGCTTTGTAATTAATGACCTAAACATCAGAAAAATACTCAGATAAATCCAAACCAGTTCCTCCCTCAAATTAAATCCTTCACATTAACCTTGTGGAATTGGTGCCTCACATAGGCATACTCACAGAACTACATCTATTGGCTAATTCCCCAGAGCCCTCCATTATTATCCCAGCAGATTTATGGATTCATTCAAGTGGGGACAATGGTCTTTAATCAAGTGCGCTTAATTTAGGGGTCTTCATTATTTATTGATAAAGTCACAGGGTAAAAACATTCCTCAGTTTCAAACTTTTTCTAGATTTTTGGAGCGACACTGGCACGGTGGTTAGCACTATTGCCTCATAGCACCAGGGACCCTGGCTTGGGTCACTGTCTGTATGGCATCTATACGTTCTCCCTGTGTCTACGTGGGTTTCCTTCGGGTGCCCCAGTTTCCTCCCATAGCCTGAAAGACATGCTGGTTAGGTGCATTGGCCATGCTCAATTCCCTCTCAGCGCATCCGAAGAGGTGGTAGAGTTTGACGACCAGGGGATTTTCACAGGAACTTCATTGCAGTGCAATATAATCTACTTGTGACACTAATAAGTAAACTTAACATTGAACATTACTTGGAAAAGGTACTGACAATCACAAGGGCACAGAAGAAAAAATCTAGCCATTGTCTATTGATGTTCAATGGCATTACCAAAAATAATAAACTGAACTGGACCAGCCATATAGTACTTTAGCTATATGCAAGTCAGGGGTTTAGAATTCTGCAAGTAATTCACCTCCTGACTCTCAAAATACCTTCCAACAATTTACCCAACACAGGTGTAAGGCTCATTGGCATGTAGTTCCCAGGCTTTTCTCTTCAAAGCTTTTTAAAAAAGACACAATATTTGCCAATCTTCAATCTTCAGGCACTTCACCTGTGATTATCGATGATTCAAATATCTCGACCAGAGGATCCACAATTTCCTCCTTAGCATCCTGCAATGTCCTGGGATACACTTCATCAGGTCCTAAGGATTTATCTACCTTGATGCGTTTTAAGACTTCCAGCACCTCCTTCCCTGTAACATGTACAGTCCTCAAGACATCACTATTTATTTCCCCAAGTTCCCTAACATCCATGCTTTTCTCAATACTAAATAATGATGAGAAATATTCACTTAGGATCTCACCCATCCTTTGTGGACCTGCACATAGATGGCCTCATTGATCATTAAGAGGCCCTACTCTCTCCTTTGTTACTCTTTTGTTGTTTATGTATTTGTAGATACTGTTTGAATTTTCCTCTGCCTGTGAGCCCATTTTGCCCTCCTGATTTCTCTCTTAACTCTGCTCCTACGCTCCCATACTCTTGGCTTAATACTGGCCTAACCAGTGATTTCCCGGGAACCTGGGGACCTGGGCGTCATGACCCAGGTTCAATTCTTGCCTTGGGTCACTGTCTATGCAGAACCTGCATGTTCTCACTGTGTTCCAGGTTTCTCCCACAGTCTAGAAGACGTGCTGATTAGGTGCATTGGTCATGTTAAATTCTCCTTCAATGTAAATGGATCAGTGCCAGAGGGTGGTTACTTGGGGATTTTCACAGTAACTTAATTACAGTGTTAATGTAAGACTACTTGTGACACTAATAAATAAACTTTAAAATAATGAAAAAGAAAATAATGTACCATGGATGGGAAACCCAGCATCCCCCAAAGTTTTTGGTCGTGTCACCAGTAACAAAAATGATTGAGTCTTAAGTAAATGTCTGAATCTTTGTCCATGATGAGAAGGCTAAAATGTGGAAGTTAGCTACTTGACCATAAACTTACCAACCTATTGTTGCCAAATCTTAGGAAAGAACACACGCATGGTCACAAACACACAAACTGATAGGACAGAATTATCTCATCATCAAACGTTCTTCCCTCTCTGGGAAGAAGGGCAAAAAAAAAATCTGTAACAAATATATGATTCATTCCCTAGTTGAGCAGACTGTTCAATTGTGAAGGGTAAAATCAACAATGAGGTTAATTGCTCATTGAACACAAACATACAGACATTCAACTTAGGAACAGCATTAGGCCATTCAGTTCCTGGACCCTGCTCCACCATTCAATAAGATAATGACTGATCTACTTGTAACCCTGATCTACCCTGATAACCTTTCAACCCGTACTAATCAACAGTACTTGTGAAAACAAAGTTTCATCCTAATAGTGAAGACGCTGTTCATCATATAGCATAGCACACCTATCATGCTGAATGGAATAATTAAAGGACAGAACAGTGACCCCAAACTGAACATCATGAACTAATGTGGGACATCAGCAGGAGCAGATTTCCAATGCACCACAATCTGTAACCTCATAACCTGGCACTTCTCTCATTCCTTCAGCACCATGAGGGAGAGAGCTTAAGCCCAAATGAGGAACATTAAAGACATATTAGAAACAGGATGCTATATACCTTGGAATGGAATTAAAACATTATATAGAAACAACCATCTGTGAAATACCGAATAGATTCTTGACTAATAAATAGGACATAGAACATAGAACATAGAACATTACAGCACAGAACAGGCCCTTCGGCCTTCGATGTTGCGCCGACCAATATAAAAAGCAATGCCCCTCCAAACTAAACCATTCCTTCTCTTCCATATACTTATCAACTAACCTCTTAAACGCCACCAAACTTGGCGCATCTACAACTGCTGCAGGCAGGGCATTCCACTCCCGAACCACCCTTTGGGTAAAGAACCTACCTCTGATATCCGTCCTATAACTATCACCCCTTAATTTAAAGCTGTGTCCCCTCGTGCTAGCTTTCTCCATCCTAGGAAAAGGCTATCACTGTCCACCCTATCTAAACCTCTAATCATCTTATATGTTTCGATAAGGTCCCCTCTTAGCCGCCTCCTTTCTAACGAAAACAACCTCAAATCCCTCAGCCTCTCTTCATAAGACCTGCCCTCCATACCAGGCAACATCCTGGTAAACCTCCTCTGTCCCTCTCCAATGCCTCCACATCTTTCTTATAATGTGGGGACCAGAACTGCACACAATACTCCAAGTGCGGCCGCACTAGAGTTTTGTACAGTTGCAACATGACGTTGCGGCTCCTAAATTCAATCCCCCTACCAATAAAAGCTAAGACTCCATATGCCTTCTTAACAACCTTATCGACTTGACTGCCTACTTTCAGGGATCTATGCACAAATACACCAAGATCCCTCTGTTCATCAACACTATTAAGAATCCTACCATTAGCCCTATACTCTACACATTTATTATTCCTGCCAAAGTGCATTACCTCACACTTTTCCACATTAAACTCCATGGATGAAAACTAAATGGATGAAAGGTTATTGAGGGTAGGCGGAAATTTGGGTTGTTACAATCAGATCAACCATGATCTTATTAAATCAAGGGGCCAAGCTTACTCCTGCTCCTCATTTGTTTGTTCAAATGGTTGTAACATACGGGAGACAGAAAAAAGATGACCCCACTGTTAATGAATCAGGAGGAAGGTCTGTAGCACTATCAACTTCAATTGAGAATGGTATTACGTTAACAAGGCAGCTAATGAGTGTAGAAGATTCCATAATTCTCCCATTCTCTTCATCATAGATCCTAGTATGTGAGCATAAACATCTTCATCAAAATGTGATTCAATGTCTTCTGATATGCCTTCAGTGTACATTCATGAGGATTTAACCAGCCTTCTCAGTTAGAGGGATATACTTCATGACACTGTTCAGAGAAGTGAAAATCCCTCAACTAACATCACAAAGACATTGGTCATTCACCTCATTACTTTTTTGTGGGATCTTGCTCTGTGCACATTAGTTGCAGTATTTTTCTACATAGTATATGATAAAATTTCAAATGCATGTCACTAACTGTCCTGAAGTTCTGCCACATAAATGCATGTTCTTTCTCTCCTCTCAAGTATCAACAAACTGATGGCAAAAATCCTCAACAGTGTCACCAAGTCACATCCACTTGCCAATAGACTGCTCACCGACACTCAGTTTGGGTTCAGTTAGAATGAATTTGCTCTAGATCATTGGAGCCTTGTTCCAGGCATGGCCACAAGAGCCGCATGCCATAAATGAGGTGAGAGTGACTGCCCTTTCAAGGCCCACATTTAACCATATATGTCATCAAGCAGTGTCAAGATATGTGATCATAGCAAAACTGATGTCGCAGGTAAAATCTTCCCAGCAGCTGAAGTGATATTTCACAGAGGAAGATTGCTGTGGTTTTCAAAGTCCAATCTTCTTTGCTCCAGGTATTGTTGATGTAGATCCTCAAGGCAACAATATTGATCCAAACATCTTTAGCTGCTTCCTCACTGTTCTGATCCATTCAACAATCTTCTATTCCATTCATATTTCTTCCACTACTGAGACAGCCCAATCAACTTTAACAGGGAGAAGTCCAACCATATCCCACTGATCTTGATAATACATAATAATACAATATTATGTTTGAAGTGCAGTCACAATTGTAACAAAGCTGTTGGTTTCTAAATGTGATAGCCTACAAAGAGCAATAAATTGAATTATAGATTCATCTGGTTTTGGTGGTCTGTGTTAGAAGATAAATTGTGACCCCCTGCTCATCTTCAGATACAAACATAGGATCTTGAGCAAATAACTAATGTCCTGATTTAACGTCTCAACTGAAGTTACACAGGTAATGAGTCCATGAACTGACTAAAACACAGAAAAAAATGAGAATACCAATACTAAAGTTTTTTGTTAATGGAAGTCAATACATTACAGCAAGACCAAGATGGTGAGTGAGCAGGCGGACTGCAACAGTTTGCGATCACATTCCTGGGATCATGGTATCTTTAACATCCACCTGAGACAGCATGCATTGTTTTGGTTTAGTATCTTGTCCAAAAGACAGCACCGCTAACAATACAACACTCCCTCGGTAATGCACTGAAATGTTATGCGAACATACCACGCTCAAATCTCTGGTGGTGGGAGTTGAGTTCACAATCTTCAGACCCAGAGGCCAAAATAGTACCTACAGAGGCAAGATATCTTCTGTAGTAAATGTTATTCAATATAAGCCTTAAGCTTTCGAAGATTTTCAAACCATAGAGGGGTCCACCTTTCATAGCCTTCTTGTTGTAGTCTACAAATGCTTAGAACCAATGTTTGGTATCAATGAATCATTACTTCTTATTACATTGTGTTTTCTGCTACTTCTTTCAACCTTGTAGGTGTGTTCCACTATCTGAGCCTTAATCTCTTTAATGCAGAAAAATAGCTTCAAAGATTTGCATTCTTACATGTCTTTGTGAAAAGTTCATCCTGCTATCTCAGTTGGAGAGACAATTTACTGGCAGTTAATGATGATTTGTAGTTTAGTCTCATGGAGTCATGACCCTTGCTCTCAATATTTTTCAATTCAAGAGAAATCTCATCAATCTAAGTTACCATGAAACCCAGTTCTTTGATCAAAAGGGCAGTGCAATCTATGGTGCAACCCAACAATGTGAAAAACGGTGATGTGCTCACAAGAAACTATATCATGAGTCATCACTTTATCCTGGCCATGTAGAAGAAACAAAACTTCTGTAAGATATTCCAACCATACCGATGAATTTTCCTATAAACTTTACAAATCAAAGGATAGGTTTTGGAAAGATGCAGAGAAAGGCTGGTAAGCTACATCCAGATGCTAGATCAATGGAGAGATAAATATGAGGAAAATCTTAACCTAACTGGAAAAATTGAAGATTCATGATAAATATTGGTTCAGATTTTGTGACTGTAGAAATGATAGAGCTCTATTGGCCCAGTGTTCAAGCTGATGGTTCAGAGGCTAAGCCTGGTTAGCTTTTGCAACCTCCTTGTCAACTGTGCATATGTCAGAGTACAAGTAAAGCATGTAGAGGAACTGTCACACATTTGGCTGGAGGTAAGAAAGTCTGGAGCAAAAGTAGCTCAGAGTAAAGAGAGAAGTTCTTGGCAGAAATAAAAGTTTGTTTAAAATGATACAGCAAAGAAATGTACTTGATTTAAGGTTTTCCTGATTTCAGTTCCTTCTGGTGCATTCTTCCTAGGTGCAGTTTAAGGATCCTTCCTTGTTGTAAATGCGCTATTTTTTTTACCACCAGAAACAATCTCCAATGCAAACCTGATGGAATGCTTGTTGATAATGAACCTGACTCCCTGAGGACAGCCATGACACCTGAAATATAGAGAGACTGCCTAGTGAACCAGCTTAGATCTTCAGGCAAACCGATCAAGATTAAACGCTTCTCTTGCAGGGTTAATTATATTAATAGATGAAGATATTTTCCTTAAAAAAGGTCACAGGCACACATTGCAGTGACACAAATCACTACTGTGTAACACAAAATTTTGCTTCATGGTGCTTTGCTTTGTAACACTTCGAAAAAATAATTCTTATATTATCTGATTGGTTAAGTTTGTCTCAAAGAGCTAACAGACAATTTCTGCCAATGTCATACAACTGGCAATAGAATAGTTTAAGTCAATAAACATGCATCATGTCATTTTCTCCCCAAAATGTTCCTACATGGAACATAGAGAACTGATAATGGAATGCTGAATGACATTTTTCTGAAAGAGAATTTCAGTGGAAAGAAGTGATATATGGAGGAATGGTTTACTATTGCAGAACCCAAGTGTGGAGGTGCACCAATTCCTCATTCAGAGAAGCAGTCAAACGAACAAGAGAGGCAGGCAAATCATCACTGGCAATGATCAGACAACAACTGCAGAATCAGAATTTGATTATTAATGGGCTTCTGTCAGACATTCAAATCCAGTCAGCTTTACACATCTGTCCCATTGTTGCCAAAATAAAACACTGTTGTATTTACAGCGAGAAACTGATTTGTTTAATCGACAGCAATTAGATAACAGGCAATTTCACTCAGGAATCTTATACAGAGTTAAGCCATGGTAAACATCATACCCTCTTGCATTCAGATGTGATAAATTATTGTTAATTACCAAGAAATGAATCATTAAGGAACATGAATGCTGATAGATTTATGCATCTCAAGAATAATTTTCACTTATAATTATGCACAGGGAAGAAGGATTTATCATTAGGAGTGTGATTATAATTGCATCCTTCCTTCTGAAGGCCTTGAATATAGCATTGCGATGTATCAATTGGGTTTTAATTCTGTTACGCATGAAGCTCTTTAAAAATTTGCCCATGTATCTAACTGAGGATGGAGAATTCAATTTGTAACTTCTATTCATTAAATGTGTTGTTTAGTCAACATGTTACAAGTCAGAGCAGCCAGCTGATCTCCCAGTTTAAACAATCTGTTGGGGTCATAGAATCATAGTTATACAGCACAGAAGAAGACCCTTTGGCCCATCATATCTGCATTGGTCAAAGGCAGGCCATCCACTTATTCTAGTCCCATTTTCCAGCACTTAGCCCATAATTTTGTATGCCTTGGCATCGTAAGTGCACACCTAAATACTTCTTAAATGTTATGAGGGTCTCTGCCTCTGCCACCCTTCCAAAAGTGAGTTCCAGATTCTCACCACCATAAGGGTAGAAAGTTTTTTTCCTCCCATTCCCTCTAAATCTTAAATCTATGCCCCATAGTCATTGATGCCTCCACTAAGGGGAAAAGTTTCTTCATGCCTACTTTATCCATGCCCATCAATTTTACACATCTCAGTCATGTGCCCCCTCAGCATCAAGAAAACAACCACAGTCTATCCAATCACTCTTCATAACTAAAACTCTCCAGCCCAGGCAACATTTTGGTAAATCTCTTCTGCACCCTTTCCAATGTTATGACATCCCTGCAACAATGTGATTCCAGAACTCCCTACATATTCCAGCTGTCGCCTAACCAATGTTTTATATAGTTCCAGCATAACCTCCCTGCTTTTATATGCCTTGGCTAATAAAGACAAGTATCCCACATACCTTCTTAACTACTTTGTCCACCTGTCCTGCCACATTAATGAACTAGTCTACATGCACACCAGGGTCCCTCTGATCCTTGATGTTTCCCATGATCCTGCTGTTCATCATGTATTTCCTTGCCTTGTTTGTTTTGCCCAAGTGCATCATTTCACACTTATCCAGATTGAATTCCATTTGCCACTGTTCAGCCACCTGACCAGACGATCTATATCCTCCTGTAAACTAAGGCTTTCGTCTTCACGACTTACCATATCAACGATGTTCATCTCATCTGTATATTTACTGATCAACTCTCCTACATTCAGGTCTAAAATTTCTTATATAAACCAAAAGCAGCAAAGGCTCCAACACCGATCCCTGTGGTACCCCACTGGACATTGGCTTCCATTCTGAAAAATAACCCTTCACCATCACCCTCTATTTCCCACCACTCAGCCAATTCTGGATCCAATTTGCCAAATTTCCTTCGTTCCCATGGGCTCTTACTTTTTCTGTCAGTCTCTCGTGTGGAACTTTATCAAAAGCCTTGCTGAAGTCCAAGTAGACTATATCAAAAGCATTGTCTTCAACTCCACATCTAGTGATCTCCTTGAAAAATTCAATCATGTTTGTTACAGTGATCTCCCCTTAACTGACTGTTCTTGATTAAGTACTGCCTTTCTAAATGCAGAATAAATCAGTTTCTCAGACTTGCTTCCAATAGTTTCCCCACCACTGATGTTACACTATTTGGGCTGTAGTTTCCTGGTACATTCCTTCCTCCCTCCTTGAATGATGTTACCACATTGGCTGTCTTTCAGTTCTCCTGTGGCTAAAGAGGAATTGAAAATTATTGCCAGTGCTGCGCTATTTCCTCCCTTGTCTCATTCACCAGCCAGGGGTACATTTCTTCTGTCCTGGAGATTAAATCTGTCAGACAATTCAGAACCTCCTCTCTGTCTATGTTAATTAATTTAATGTCATTATTTGTATTGGTGTTCATAGAATTCCTTTACGGCACGAGAAGGCTATTCAGCCCATTGAGTCTGCGCCAACAACAATCTTACCCAAACCTCATCATCATAGCTCCACGTATTTACCTACAAGTCTTCCTGACACTAAGGGTCAATTTAGCACGGTCATTCCACCTAACCTGCCCATCTTTGGACTGTGGAAGGAAACCAGAACACCTGAAGGAAACCTACATATGGGGAGAAAGTACAAACACCCCAAGGCCAGAACTGAATCTAGGTCCTTGGTGCTGTGAGGTAGTGCTAACCACTGTGCTACCATGCTGTCCAAAACTCTGCAGAAGGAAGCCATTTAACCCAATGAATCTGTGTCAACTCGCCAACCAAGCATTTTTACAAAGGCTCTATCCCTGTAACCCATGCATTTACTCCACTAATTCCCCCTCACTTACACTTCTTGGGACACTGAGGGCAATTTAGTGTGCATAGTCTACATTATCTGCATATCTTTGGACTGTAGAGGAAACCAGAGCACATGGAGGAAATCCACACAGACACAGGGAGAATGTGCAAACTCCACACAGTGGCCTGAAGCTGAAATTAAATCTGGGTCTTTGGTGTGTGAGAAAGCCAATGTGCCACCATGCCGCCCAAGAGAATGTGCTACTGAACAGCTTACCATGCATATTGCCAAGTATTCTGGAGATCTCGTTCTTTCCTTTGAATTTTGCAAACTTTTCCCAGTCTTTTCTCGACCAGCCTTGATTGGTGTTCTTGCTCATCTTTGACTCAGAAGGTTATGGGATTAAGTTCAAGTTCAAAGACCCAAGCATAAAATCTCAGCTGACATTCCAGTACTGTTTTGAGAGAGAGTTACTCTTTAAGAGGCATTATTTTTCAGATGTGGTGTTTGAGACCCTGTCCGTGTCTCTTAGGTAAATGTGAAATATTCCAAAGCACTATTCAAAGAGGAACTGTGATCATCTTCCTCATATCCTAAACAATATTTATCCTTTACTTGCTGTGTGCAAATTTCATAGATAGTCATAAACTCCTACCGTGCACAAGGAGGCCATTCAGCCCATTGAGTCTGCACTGATCACAATCCGTTCAAGTCTATCCACATGCATTTACCCTAGCTAGTTACCGCGACACTAAGGGGCAATTTAGCATGGCCAAACCATTCTAACCTGCACATCTTTGGACTGTGGGAGGAAACCCACGTAGACACGGAGAGAATGTGCAAACTCCACATTTCCTCCTTTTGCAAACACAATTTTGATAGCTGTTGAGGCACAAATCATTTAAGAACTGCATTATGTTGATTGCATAACTCACTTTTCTCTCTCTCCAATCCTTTCTCCAATGAAGACTGGAAACTACATGCACATTGGCCTAATTTCTCCACACTTATTTTCCACCAATGGCCTACAGCATTTGGGGTATCTCTATCATAATGGCCCCCAAAGCCCATTATCAGTGGTACCAAATATGGATGCTCCTAACTTTTTAGGACACAATGCTGCCTAATACCCCTCAAATAACATCAGTTGTATCAGCAGAGATGGGGAAATATTTTGGGAGCATTGCACACTGTACAATTGAGGAATACACTAAGTTTGACCCACTGAACCAGTCAACTCAACCTTAAAACCTTCGCCTTTATCACATTTTCAGTTATTTTTTAATCTAACCTCTCTTGGGTCCATGTAAGTTTCTGTGAGTATTCTGTAGTAAATATTCCATTCCCAATCTTAAAAAATTGAATATTTTCTTTGTGGTTCGCCCAGTCTTTGTTTATCCAGTTGACTGTTCATTATCCTGTATCACTAGTTCATTGCTCCAGTTGTATGCTTAGCCTAATGACATTTTGATACTCAAGTGCTCAAGTGCTTCCTTTTTCCATCACCTCTGGTTCATTACTATCAGCAAATGACTGAAGCTTCCTCTTCAGTTTAACTATTGTTGCATCAAGAAAGATTCTGACATTAAAGATAATGTTACATGAACACATGAAGCAGAAGAATATTCTGCATCAAGTTTATTGAAACTGCAGATTTCTTTGCAAGCCATAGAATTTTCTTAACCTATCTGCTCTCATAAGGAGCAGAATTTCAATCCATGAATGCACCTCTCTTTTTAATGTATTTCTTTTGGTAGAAAATGCTTATTATTCTCCTATCAGCCCATGTGCATCTCTTCCCCATCCCCATTTCTATTTTAGAAAAGAATTATATTCTGTATTACACTCTAAGCCTCAATGTCAGAAATGTTATCCATTTATATCTATTGGCATTATTGTGCATTCCTCGCTACCAGAGTGAGCTTTCTCGAGCTGACATTCTCACAAAACTTTTAGATTCTAGGCCTTTACTAAAAAGCTCACTGATGTTAATCATTAGCAATGACTTTTCAAAAATTAGCAATCTCTCCTTATCAACAAAGACTGTTTCTCCAGACACAGAATAGTGGCACAATGGTTAGCACTGCTGCCTCACAACTCCAGAGACTTAGGTTCGATTCCAACCTTGGGTGACTGTCTGTGCAGAGTCTGCATGTTCTCCCCGAGCCTGCATGGGTTTTCTCCAGCTGCTCCGGTTTCATCCCACAATTCAAGGATGTGTAGGTCAGATGGATTGGCCATGTTAACTTGCCCCTTAATGTCCAAAAATATGTAGGTTAGTGATGGTAGTTGTGTAGGGTTGTGGGGGAGGGCTTGGTTATGATGCTATTTCAGAGAGTAGGTGTAGACTTGATGGGCTTCATGGCCTCCTTCTGCACTGCTGGAGACTAATCACAAACCATTGTAGGTGTATTTAACTCAGAGGATATATCATGAAGCATTTTATTATCTTCCCCACTTATGATATTGGAAGAATAAATAGTCTATCGAACTTCAGTTTAAGCTATAAATTTACGTGCATGTTCCCTGTGCAACAGAAAAGTCATAACAAGTGATGGAAGCAACATGTCCAGTTTTTGCAGAACTGCTAAATCACACTCCCTCCTTGGGAACAAAAAAAGTAATAAAGTAATAGAAAAGGCTAAGTTTGAAGCTACTGATGATAGCTAAGCTTGGATTTGCACATTTACTGTAAAAATTGTCAAGGATATTTTTTGAGATGGAGCAGAATCTCCACATGAACGGCTGTGCACTGATACAGGAACAACTGTCAACCCAGGAGCATGCTGGATGGGGGTATACTCCTTATATCTTTGAAAGTGGAAAGTTAAATAAAGGAAAGAATCTCCCATAGTCGAACCAAGTTTATCAAATTAATACAATGATTGCCTGCACTCCGCCAAGATATGAGATCCCATTTCACTCTCGCATCGGGCAAGAATTTTACTTTAAATTGATTGATTCCAGGATAAAATAATTAGCTTCCAGCATGTGATTTTCTATTTGCTCTGCAATCAAAATGTATTTGCTGAAGAATAATCATCTTGAAGTGATTTTTTTCCGAATCAGGTCAGGTGTGTTCTCCCCATCAGGTGTACAAGATGTCTGCACTAACCAACATTTTTCTATATTTCTTAAATCAGAATTGAAAGATTCTTGGAAATTTTCCTGATTTGAACTGAATCTCACTATCACAATGTCTTCAATTCATTGTTTCTAACATCACTGAAATGGAACACAGCAATGTCACCCAAGGGAGTATTTTATATAATATACTACCAGCTTTCGGGCTGATATTGCTGTAATATAAAATACGTTAACAGGATACAAGTAGTGGACATCAATGACAGCAGAGACAGCTTTCACTGCATTTAGGATGAATGCACTATTCAGTAAGATTTACTTTAACTTAAGTATTTTCAAATTCTATTCTTTTACAAAGTTTGTACAAAATATGGTATCCTGACAAAGCATTTCCATTTGAGAACTGACATGAGCACAAGTAGGAAAGAGACCAAGAGAAGCTCCTCCAGATGATGTTTAACAGAGTATTTTTGAGAAATCTTTTGAAAGGAGAGAGTGCTGGAGTTAGAGCAGGATGTTTAGACAACAAGTACAGGGTAAAGGGGCAACATATCCCAAGGCTCTGTCACTGATCAAACAGATGGGCACAGGGATTCGCAGTGGATCAATTATGGAAAGTAGAAGGAAATGGCTGGGAAACTGAGCTGAATTGCTGAGGTAAAGGGCAAGGACCTTGAGAGATTTGAAGACAAAAGACAAAGACTGAGAAGTTGAAACATTGTTGATCTACAAGAGCAGAGATGGCAGTCAAGAAATGTATAGAGGAAGAATGGTATTGCAAAAGATATTCTGAAAATTGGGGAAAAATTAGCAATTTGTGCCTGTGTGGTCCTGGTGAAACTAAACTGTAAAATTGTCCATTAATGGGTTGGATTTGGTTTGTTATCAAAGAGAAGAATGAAATCTGGGAAATGTTTTTGATGGAATCAGAGCATGATTGTTGTAGTCTTGCTGTTGCAGCTATGGAAAAGTGCCCAGCTCATCCTCAGCTTAATATATTACAAGAATTCTGCTAAATGTTATCATATTATCAGTAAATATCTGTAATTAGCTAGGGGAGCACTTAGATAGGGACCAACATGTGTTAGTGTTCTGGGGGAGAGTGGGGGGGATACATTTCACAGTTGCACTAGAAACTGACATGATGTGTATTGGGGAAGGTAGTGGTGTAGTGGTATTGCCACTGGACTAGTAATCCAGAGACTCAGAGTAATGCCCTGAGGATCCGAATTAAAATCCCACCATGGCAGATAGGGAAATTTGAATTCAATTAAAATGTCTAAAGATGACTATGAAACTACTTTCAATGTCATGAAAATCCTTCTGGTTCATTAGAGTCCTTCAGGGAAGGAAATTTGCCATCCTTATCTGATCTGGCCGATGTGATCCACAGCAATGACTCTTAAATTTCCTCTGAAATGCTCTAGCAAGCCACTCAGTTCAAGAGAATTTAGGGATGGGAAATAAATGCTGACACAGTCAATGAAGCCACATCTCCTAAACAAACAAGATCCAGTTCAATCTGTATTTTTTCCTTCTGAATCAGACAACATGATAATATTAAACATAAAGGGGTGATCTTACTATTGTTCTCTGCTGGCTGATGGGTGGGATGAGCCAAAAAATCAGGTTCGTGCTCAATTTCTTGCCTCTTGCAATTTTACCAGCACCAGATATCCAGCACAATCAACCTTGTGCCCATTCTGGCATGAAGCTAAATAAATTATTTAAATTTATTTCAAATCGAATTTAAATGTAATTAGTGAGCTTGGGATGGAATCATCTGGGCACCTTTGCCGGTGTGGTCTTGCCAGGGAAGGTTCTTTCCGGCGAGAATCACATATGGTCCCCAATGGAGACAATGGGGACCAGATATGATGGCCTCTGCACAGTGACTGTTGGGGGAGGGGTGTAGGGGACAAGGTGGCAATTGGGCCAGGTGGGAGGGGACGGGAAGAAGAGTGGCAATCCTTCTGAGTGAAGGGGCTCATGGGTCAGCCTCGGGGCTCAGGATATTGGGGTCAGATTTAGGCTTGCCTGAAAGCTGCAGAGGCAATGATAGATCTCTACTGCTCTCAGAGTATAGACCTGCACATGCGCAATTGTGCATTCTGCTGCTATCAACTAGTTTTTGGGTGATTTAGGCCTTGCCCCCTCCCCTACAGGCAAATTTCAAGTTTCTCAGCTCTTTTTTGTCAGACTGTCGTATGATTTAACTTTTAAGTCACCCAAAAAAATTGTAAATTCGTCTTGTTTTTACACTTGTTTGGCATTTAGAATATTCTTAGGTAAGATCGTCCCCGAAGAGTTTCTGATCTCTACAAACTTAAAGTCTGATTATTACCAACATCTGACATCAAAAAGACAGTAAGAACTTATTTTACAGCCCATTGCAGCAATTTACAGCAGGATGGCAACAGAAATAAGCATCAGCAAAATTGCTACAGCTTACTTTTATGTCGCACATTTAACAGAAAGAAATTCCCTGAAATGTTTCATAACTAGGTAAAGGAAAGCAAATATAAACATAGAAAAGATGAGGAGAGATGACTGAGACATGATCAAGGATTAAAAATAAATTGAGATGGAGCAATGAGGGAACTTCAAACAACAGCAACAATGTAGCTGAATACTCTACCATCTGGAAATGGCAGATACACAGAGGGTTCGAGCCAAGGCATGGTGGCACGGTGGTTAGCTTCACAGTGCCAGGGACCTGAGTTCAATTCTGACCTTGGTGACTGTCTGTGTGGAGTTTGTACATTCTCCCCATGTCTGTGTGGGTTTGCGCATACAGTCCAAAGGTGTGTGGGTTGGGTGGATTTGCCATGGTAAATGCACAAAGTTATAGGGATAAGGTGGAGAGAAGAGCCAAGGTGGGATGTTCTTTTGGGGAATTAATGCAGACTTAATGGGCCAAATGGCCTTCTTATGCAGTGTAGGGATTCTATAAATCTATGAGTTCTACCCTTTCTATGGATGTTTTCAGAAGGGAATATAGGTTAGGGCAGTTTACAAAAATCGGTCATGAATGGGGTAAGTATTTTGAATTATATCTGTTATTGAACATGGAGTCAGTGATGGTATTGAGTGAGTAGGGCATAATACAAGTTCGTTCATAGTGGCAGAGCTTTGGACAAATGAAATTTTTGGTGAAAGGAAATGAGAGAGTAACAATAGCAACTTTATAGATTTTGAGGGTGAAATGCATGTTTAGCAATTCATTAATAATTTCATAACTGGGTCCCTGCCTCACAGAGCCAGGGATCTGGTTCAATTATCAGCTTAGATGACTGTCTACATGGAGTTTGTACATTTCCCTATGTCTGCATGGGTTTCCGCTGGGTCCATAACACAGTCTAAAGATATGCTGGTTAGATACATTGGCCATGGTAAAATTCTCCCACGGTGTACCCAAACAGGTACCGGAATGTAGCAACTAGGGAATTGTCTCAGTAATGTCATTGCAATGTTAATGTAAGCCTACTTCTGACACTAATAAATAAACTTTAAAACTTTATTAGATGATAAATAATCGCTTATAAATTTCACCTATGTGGTTGAAGGTGAAAAAGGAAGGTGTAAAATTAGGCTCTATGTGCATAATCAATGTTACCGAGACACGAGCAATAGACAGGGAATAGGAGGGAAATGAGGATGGAACCTGGGACAAGCTAAATATAGAGGACAAGTGATGAAAAAAGCCTTTGCATGAGGTGTGATGAAAACTGGTTGCTGCAAAGTAGCTCTTTCGAAGACACTCATAGCCCTTTAAGCTAAGATCTGAAGCCTGTGTGACACTTCAAATTGCTAGCTGCAGATGTGATGGGATTCATTAATTCTCAAGCAATCTGCTGAGTGGGGTACTTCACAGAATGGGTGTGACAGGTGAGGAGAGAGGGAAAACTAGTCATTGTTTCATCCTGTGTATGAAAGACAGCCAGAGATGCTCAATTGCCCACTTCACAGTTCATTTCCATGGTCATAACTTTACACATCTGCATTGTCTAACACTTCAATCTGTCACCCGCACCTCATCCAGTTAGAACCTGTGCCAATCTGGTTTTGCTTCAGCCCCATGCTCTCCAAAGAGAAAGAGTCACAAGTCAGGGAGGAGATGTGAAAGACCGAAAATTACTAAACACATAACATTCCATCAAGTGCTGGAACCAAGCCATGTCACACACCATTACTCCTTGCCACTGAATAAAAAAAAACGCATCAGTATTCATCAACAGAATACAACAGTGGAACCAGGGTGGATTGTCCAAAGTACAGACTGCCATGGAGGGAAAAAGACACAACAGATCATCACCCTGAGGTCATTCTTATACTAGGTCTTTTACAGAGTCTATGCAACTTCTATCAGACTATGGCTGGAAGATGTGGCTGAAATTTCCAGCAATATTACTGTTCTTTAAAGGGCTGCAGCAATCAATAGGCCTTCTTTAGCTTAGAAACATTGGTTGGAATTCTCTGACCTTGCCCGTGGCTGGGATTATCCGGTCCCACTGCTCTGAACTGAGATTTGGCTGAGTGCCAAATTCCTTGTCCTCACTGGTAGTGATGGTGGGACATGTGAAACAGGAGAATTGTTGCCGTTATGTTCAGCATTTTTACACCAACAACTGGTGTTCACACAGTTGTTAGAAATTAACTTGTACTCCTGATTTACTGCCTCCATCTCAGCAGAACCTCCAGAAAAGAGGGTAAGTAGGGCATGAGCTGATCTTCATCTGAAGTTACGATCGATTATTTTAGAGAATTCAGAAGAAATTTCTGGCAACCAACTAATGTGTGAAAATGTCTGATGGTGCTTTACAGAGACCCAAGGAAAGCTGATGAATAAATTAATAAGCAGCGAAAAACAGTCCATAACTGCAGCTGCCAAACTGATAGGATTATCATATTGTCATTTGAGAGCACTCATCTCACAGTTGACAGTAGAGATGGGGTGAAAAGATAAACTGTCAAAGCTAATTCTGATATGAGGAGATGTGGGAACAAATGCAAACAGACTTTATCGCCCTAAGGTAGAAGTGCCAAACAGCGTGTCAGAGGGAATTGATCGATAAAATATGTATGATACAAAACGCTCCATATAATCTGTTGCACATAGACTTCTTTCCAACATAGAGCAATGTGACGAATTTACAACTCAACTATGTAACATGCGTGGTCATATTACAGATGCACCCACAATTATTCTTCCAACAAAATCTGATTTGAGCATTGCTGAAAAAAATGACATTGAACCTTTTCATCTTACATTTATCAGGACATTTCTCAAGAATACCAATGTAAGGAGGAAACAAAAACTTTATACTACGTGAGAAGAGAACGCTGACTGGTTGACAAGTGGACTCTGATTGTTAGAGGCATTGCCATGTAGAATGCACCAGTGAATGGTGACTGACAGATAACTGCCAAGCAGTTATTTCCAGATAGAGATGGCAGCACAGAATGACAAAACAGGTCACTGTGCATACAAGGCATGATGCAACATCAACTTGACTTTAGAAGTTATCAGACAAAAAGTGGGGTGTTGGCTCATGTTATCCCTTTGAGTATTCTTTCACTTTTTATCAACCACTTATGTGTCCTTCACCTCTTCAGCCCTTGGCAAAAGTGGTCCAGATGTTAGAATAAGCTTCTGAACTCTCTGAAGGTCATAATTTTTTTTCAGATTCCTTTGACTGAATATAAGCTGTCAGAAATTAATTATTTGACTATGTACCTTACTCATAAAGCATACATGAAGTCCTACTGATACAATGTCATGGACAGTAGCAAATGTCTGCAATGGGGATCACAAGGAATAATGAACATCTAACGTCAATTGTGGGACCTGATGAAGTATATTCCAGGATGTTGTGGGAGGCTAGGGAGGAAATTGCAGGTCCCTTTGCTGAGGTATTTGAATCATCAATAGTCACAGGTAAAGGGTCTGAAGATTGGAGAGTGGCAAATGTTGTGTCTTTGTTTAAGAAGGGCTGCAGGGAAAAGCCTGGAAACTAGAGGCCAGTGAGCCTCACATCTGTGGTGGATAAGTTATTGGAAGGGATTTTGAAAGACAAGATCTACAGGCATTTAGAGATGCAAGGACTGATTAGGGACAGTCAGCATAGCTTTGTGAGTGAAAAATCGTGTCTCACAAATTTAACTGAGTTTTTTGACGGGGTAACCAAGAAGGTAGATGGGTGCAGTTGACATGTCTACATGGACTTAAGCAAGGCCTTTGACAAGGTGCTGCATGATAGGTTGTTGCATAAAGTTAAATCTCACTAGATCCAGGATGACATATTTAAATGGATACAAAATAGATTTCTTGAGGAAGCCAGAGGGTGGTTGTAGAGAGTTGTTTCTCAAATTGGAGGCCTATGAGCAGTGATATGCCTCAGGGGTCAGTGCTGGGCCCACTGTTATTTGTCATTTATGTTAATGACTTGGATGAGAATACAGGGGGCATGGTTAGTACGTTTGCAGACGACGCCAAGATTGGTGGCATGGCGGGCAGTGAAGAAAGTTATCTTCAATTGCAACAGGATCTTGATCAATTGGGCCAGTGGGCTGACAAATGGCAGATGGAGTTTAATTTAGACAAATGAGAGGTGATGCATTTTGGTAGATTGAACCAGGGCAGGACGTACTCATTTATTGGTAGGACACTGGGGAGAGTTACAGAACAAAGAGATCTAAGATGTTCATAGCTCCTTGAAAGTCACAGATGGACAAAGTGGTGAAGAAGTGGTCCTTGATAAGTATGTCCCTGTCAGGCAAGGAGGAAATGGTCGAGTAAGGGAGCCATGGTGTACTAAAAAAGTTAATTCACTGGTTAAAAGGAAAAAGGAGGCTTATGTCAGGATGAGGCTTGAAGGCTCAGTTAGTGCAATGGATAGCTATAGATTAGCCAGGAGGGAGCTAAAGAGTGAGTTGAGGAGAGCTAAAAGGGGATACGAGAAGACTTTGGCTGATAGGATCAAGGAGAATCCTAAAGCTTTCTTTAGATATGTTAAGAATAGAAGATTGGTTAGGGCAAGATTAGGCCAGTCATAGACAGCAGTGGGAAGTTGTGCGTGGAGCCTGAAGAGATTGGAGAGGCACTGAACAAATATTTCTCTTCGGTATTCACGCAGGGAGATGTAAATGTAGTTGTGGAGAACACTGGAATACAGGGTTGCAAACTGGAAAGTATTGAAGTAGATAGGGAGGATGTGCTAGATATTCTTGAGGGTTTGAAGTTGGATAAGTCCCCTGGGCCGGACGGGATTTACCCTAGGATTCGCTGGGAGGCAAGAGAGGAGATTGCAGAGCCTCTGGCTCTGATCTTCAGGTCGTCGTTGGTTACGGGTGTGGTTCCGGAAGACTGGAGGATAGCGAATGTGGTCCCGTTGTTCAAGAAGGGGAAGAGAGACTTTCTGGGGAATTATAGGCCAGTGAGTCTTACTTCTGTTGTGGGCAAAGTATTGGAGAGAATTATTCGGGATAGGATTTATAGTTATTTAGAGAGAAATGAATTGATTGGGGATAGTCAGCATGGTTTTGTGAAGGGTAGGTCTTGCCTTACTAACCTCATTGAGTTTTTTGAGAAAGTGACCAGAGAGGTGGATGGGGGTAAGGCGGTTGATGTAGTATATATGGACTTTAGTAAGGCGTTTGATAAGGTGGCCCATGGAAGACTTCTACAGAAAATGCAGATGTGTGGAATAGAGGGTGATTTATCTAATTGGATTAGGAATTGGCTGGCAGATAGAAGACAGAGGGTGGTGGTTGATGGGAGATATTCATCGTGGAGTTCGGTTACAAGTGGTGTACCTCAGGGGTCTGTTTTGGGGCCCCTGCTGTTTGTAATTTTTATAAAAGATCTGGATGAGGGTATTGAAGGATGGATTAGTAAATTTGCGGATGACACTAAAGTCGATGGAGTGGTAGATAGTGAAGAGGGGTGTTCTAGTTTGCAGAGAGACTTGGACAAGTTGCAGAGCTGGGCCGAGAGGTGGCAAATGGAGTTTAATGTGGAAAAGTGTGAGGTAATTCACTTTGGCAGGAATAACAAATGTGTAGAGTGTAGGGCTAATGGTAGGACTCTTAATAGTGTTGATGAACAGAGGGATCTTGGTGTACATGTGCATAGATCCCTGAAAGTTGACAATCAAGTCGATAAGGTTGTTAAGAAGGCATATGGAGTCTTAACTTTTATTGGTAAGGGGATTGAATTTCGGAGCCGCAACGTCATTTGCAACTGTACAAATCTCTGGTGCAGCCGCACTTGGAGTATTGTGTGCAGTTCTGGTCCCCGCATTATAAGAAAGATGTGGAGGCACTGGAGAGGGTACAGAGGAGGTTTACCAGAATGTTGCCTGGTATGGAAGGCAGGTCTTATTAAGAGAGGCTGAGGGATTTGAGGTTGTTTTTGTTAGAAAGAAGGCGGCTAAGAGACCTTATTGAAACATATAAGATGATTAGAGGTTTAGATAGGGTGGACAGTGATAGCCTTTTTCCTAGGATGGAGAAAGCTAGCACGAGGGGACATAGCTTTAAATTAAGGGGTGGTGGTTATAGGACGGATGTCAGAGGTACGTTCTTTACCCAGAGGGTGGTAAGGGTATGGAATGCCCTGCCTGCGTCAGTTGTAGATGCGCCAAGTTTGGTGGCGTTTAAGAGGTTAGTAGATAAGTTTATGGATGAAAACTTAATCCATAAACTTAGGTTAGAGGGTCATTGCTTTTTCCTAATTGGTCAGCGCAACATCGAAGGCTGAAGGGCCTGTTCTGCGCTGTAATGTTCTATGTTCTACGTCCTAAGACATTTGGCATGCTTGGTTTCCTCAGTTTCCTCACTGAATACAGGAGTTGGAATGTCTTGTTGAAGTTGTAAGGCCACACTTGGAATACTGTGTGCAATTCTGATCACCCTATTATAGAAAGGAAATATTAAACTAGAAAGAGTGTAGGAAAGATTTATTAGGATGCTACTGGGATTTGAGTTATAAGGAGAGGCTGGATAGATTAGGATTTTTTTTTCTGGAGTGTAGGACCTTATAGAGGTCTATAAAATAATGAGGGGCATAGACAAGGTAGATTGTCAATGTTTTTTCCCAAAGGTGGGAGAATCTAAAACTAGAGGACATAGGTTTAAGGTGAGAGGAGACAGACACGAAAGTGTCCAGCAGGACAATTTTTTCACACAGAAGGTGGTGAGTGTCTGGAACAAGGTGCCAGAGGTAATAGTAGATGCAGGTCCAATTTTATCTTTTAAAAAGCATTTAGATAGTTACATGGGTACGATGGGCATAGAGGGCCCATATGGGCCAAATGTGGGCAATTGGGATTAGCTTAGCGATTTAAAAAAAGAGAGCGGTATGGACAAGTTGAGCCGAAGGGCCTGTTTCCATGTAAACCTCTATGACTCTATGACTTTATCAAGGTTGTTCCTTCTTTCCAAAGTAGATTTCATGATGTTAACACAATGCAGTTTTTTAAAGGTACATGTCATTGTCTGCATTGGCATGCATACTATTGTGGCTCTTGTTCTTTTGATTCATTACAGACTCTGTGCACTTGAATAACCTTTAATAAAAATTCCTCTCATTTTATATTTAACCATCTGTTTGGACTACAATTTTATAAATCTACTTATTCCCTTGTCATTAATGTCTTCCCTTAAGTCTCTTCTTTCCATTTGTTCTCCTCCTTTGTTTTCTTCGCAGTTTGGCTGTTTAGATCTCTGGTACATCCCAAGTTTAAAGCTGAGTGTGATTTAACCACTATGCTTCCTATTGTGTAACAGTGAAAACAAATCAGAAATACTTCATTGAGTGTAACATATTTTGGGACCATAAAAGGCAATTTTTCTTTCTCTCCAATGCCCTATTGATTCAGTCAAGATTTTGGTCACCTTCTCCTCCTTTCTCTTATTTGACTCGGTGTCTGTTTATCCATGCCATTGTGTACATTGGGATAGATTGGCAAGCTGAATGCAAGACATGATTAGTAAAACTGGCTTAAGCTTGGAAAGGCTTTTCAGAAGATGTAAAATGTTTATGCTGCAGTATGGATGATTTGACTGGTCTTTCATGTTCTACAGAAATGTGACAATGTGATGATCAGCCAGCTACGGGGAGTTTTCTACAGGACTGAGTTTCAATTGGCAGCTGGATCTGAGGGAAAGGTCCACAGTGGGAGGGAGTTTGTCGGGCAAGGTTGCTCAGTGCAAACATTTTAAGTAATAGAAGTATAAGTGCTGCATCATCAGTTTCAAAATTTGCATCTTTGATTCAAATCTGTCATGGTTTCTCCAGCCTTACAATCCACTGAGATCTCTCCATTCCTTCAAACCTTGTCTCCAGTCCATCCCCCAATTCCTTTGTTCCTCCATGGTGGCCATGCCTTCAGTTACAATAGCAATGAAGAATACTAATCTCTAAGCCCTCTGCCTCTCTAAATTGCTTTCCTCTTTTAAGAAGCTCCTTAAAAATCCATCTCTTTAGCAAAGATTTTGATTACCCATTTTAATGTCTACTTAAGTAACTCCTTGTCAATTTTTGCCTGATAAGCTCTGATTAAACACCTTGTGATGGTTTACTACATTAGTGATGCTGTAAATGCCATTGATTGTGTTTGCCGTTGTGACAGTTTTGTTCCATTGTGCTCATTCAATTTTCATAGTAATTTCATTGCGGTGTTAACGTAAGCCTACTTGTGACGCTAATAAGTAAACCTAAGCATCAACTTCTGGAAAGTTGCTGTTTTGATCATAATCTAAGGTTATCCCCAACATGGTGCCACACAAATCCTCTGACTATACTTCTTATGCACCCATGACTGTATGGCCAAATTCCTCTCCAACTTGATTTTCAAGATTGCTGATGACACTACGATAATGAATCCGATCTCAAACAATGATGAAACAGAATACAGGAAAGAGGGAGTCAGGTGAACTGATGCAATGACAATAATCTCTCCCTCAATGTCAGTAAAATGAAAAAAGATAGTCAACAACTTCAGGCAGTGGAAAATATGCTACGCAGGAAGTGGAATTTCTTGAGAGGTTCAAGTTCCTAGGGATCCAGGTCACCAACAGCGTACTCTGGTCTCTCCATGCTGATGCTATAGTTAGTAAAGTCCACCAACCCCTCTACTTTTTCAGGAGGCTAAGGAAATTTGGCAAGTCTCTCATCAATTTTTACAGATGCACCATGGAAAGCATCTAATTGTATCACAGCTTGGTATGGCTCCTGTTCTGTCCAAAACCACAAGAAACTATAGAAGCTCGTGAACGAAGCCCAGTCCATCACGCAAACCAGCCTCCCATCTACTGACTCCATCTATACTTTCTACTGCCTCAGAAAAGCAGCCAGAATAGTCAAAGACCCCACACAGCTGCACATACTTTCATCCACCTTTTTCCATTGGGAAAAAGGTACAAAAGTCTGAGCCCACATATGAACTGACTCAAGAACTATTTCTTTAATGCTGTCATCAGACTTTTGAATTGGCCTACCTTATATTATGAACTTTCTTTACATCAAGCTATGACTATAGTACTAGATTACGCACTCCCTCCTTTCCTTCTCCCCACTGTATTCTTGAAATGGTATGCTTTGTCTGTAAAACGTGCAGAAAACAATGAGGGCAATTCTCCCAAAAAAATTCTAAATGTCGAATTTGTGTGCAAACTGCAGTAAATCACGCTGGTGTTTTCAGTGGGAGTTCAGAGAAGAATCTTCCACATTCTGTGCATTGTAGAGTGCCCTGATGTAAAGCACATAAAAAAATCAGGGGTGTCTATTCCTGCTGGAGAGTGGTGCATGTGCAGTGGCTCCTATCTGCCGGCCTTCCCAATTCTGGCCAGCTCAACTGCTGGTCAGCCCCGTGGCCCCTATAACGCTGGCCCTCTGACTCTCCAACGGCTTGGTCACTGGTCTCCCAGACATTATCCGGGCCTAGCCTCAATCCCCCGCAACCTCACCCCACACCTCTACCCCCGGGCAGGTTGACCCCCACCCCAATCCCAATGGCCTGCCCCAATTGCAGGCCCTCTTCCTATCCCCCCCCCCCAAAAGATTCTGGCCACAGAGTGGCAGTGGGACTGCTGCACCCCCACCGATCTTCCCATCAAGTCCTGACTCCCATTCAACCGACACCCCCTTGGCACTGCCTGATGCCCAGTGGCAGGGTGGGAGAGACTAGTGGACCTGGAGACTTCAGTCCTGGCTCTGCTAAATATATTTAAATTTTATTAAAATTAGTATTACCATATATTATGCAGCTCCACACTGATTTCCGGCGCGGAGCTAATGGTGCCAGAAGTCCGGCGCTGGGAGATGTGCAAGGGGCCAGACGATCCCACGGATCAAGCGCTGCCTAAATCTCCCGGCCTGCTACACTAAAAAATCAACGCAGTGGGATGGGAGAATTGCGGCCAATACTTTTAACTGTGTACTAATATATGTGACAATAATAAATCAAATCAAATCAAATCCTAGCAACTCAGCAACGTCTCTCTACTAGAATGGGCAAGGAGACAAGTGTACATCCTAATACTCACCAATACTCCTTCACAAGCTGGAAATACCAGTGGTATAATGACGTACCAATGCACTGAGAAGTAAAGAGAACCAAAAGTGGTGTGATCGCTTTAGAATGTAGAATCATACAGTCTTCCAGTCTAAAGTGAGGCCTTCAGCTCATCATTTCATCCCGGCTTTTTAAAAGAGCAATCCACTCTTTGGCATTCATATAGTCCTGTGTTGTAGTTCCACATAACTCAATAGAGGGTATAATCAATGTGACAACGGGCCTTTCCCTGCATAAGTAATGTCCGGTAGTTACTTTTGTTGATATTGTCATGGACAGGTACATCTACAACTGGCAAGTCGGTGAGAATGGGTATGTTTTCCCTCTTATTGATTCCCTCACCACCGGCCACAGATCCAATCTGGCAGCTTTGTTCTTTAGGACTTGGACAGGTCAGTCTGTGATGGTGTTACAAAGACAGTCTTGGTGATGGACACTAAAGCTCCTACCCACATTATATTTTACACCCTTGCCACCATCAGTGCTTCCTCCAGGTGGGATTCAATATCGAGGAATATGATTCACCAGTTAAGGGAGGGCAGTAAAAACTGGCATATCTCCAAAGCCAGGCAGATTGTATCAAACAGAATGTCCCAGCCACTATTCGCAATGGGCAAAGTACAGATCATACCCAGGTACCACATATCGGTAAAACTTAAAATAGTGGGTCCTATTTTACCATTTTGATTCTAAGTGCTGGGCAGATTTGAAACTGCGAGTATTTGAGATCCAAACTATAGACCCATTCCCAGATGCCCCACATGCACTCCCACTGAAAATAATACCTCACAGTAAGTGAGGTTTTTTGTAAGTGAGGCAAACCTCACTTACTGTGCTGTCTGGAGAAAATACACAATTCTCTAAGCAATGCTCAGGATTCCCTTCACACACATTGTTAGCCACTTTAACACTTGAATAGCAGGTTAGATGTAAGGATTCGCATTCTAATCAGTAATCTGTAACTGTCTGTGCTGATGTGTGCTATTGCAGACCAGAACACTGCATTTGCCTGACGAAGACACAGTGTCGAAAGCTCGCAATTTTACTATCAAATAAATCGGTTGGATTTAAAATTGATGTCGCTAAATTCTTACTGAGTTCTTACTACCCCAGTCCAACGCCGGCATCTTTACATCATGACTCTTATCTGGAAGCACAGAGCACAATTCCTGCAACCTGAGCCATTTACCTGCGATACATCCATTGTTCCTCTCCCTCTACTAAAGCCCTTAAATAATTGGAAGATTTACTTGCCAGCAATGAAGTAGAATAACAATTGGCTTTAGGCTACATGTCAGGAGATACTGGAGAATAACATTTCAGAAATGGCTTGAATACAATCACCTAAACACAACAGGATTCTTTCAGTGAATCTCCATATTTTTACCATTAATGAGCTACCCTGCAGGTCCCTTTCAAATGGATGCAATTTTGAGCAGCCATCCCACAAACTCCAACAATCCTGCCTCTAGATTGACATTTCATTGAACATCAAGTCTCTGAGGTAGATGTTTAAAATCTTTCATCACTTTAACCGAGTCCATCCCTACAATATTTTAAGATCTCAGTTCTCCTTCAATTCTTCCCTCTTCCCAATTCCTGATTTCCTTTGTTCCAACCTTGGTGGCCATTCCTGCACAGCCTGTGGCTGAAGGCCTGGCAGATTTTCCCTAAAACTCTCCATCTCTCTCGACTGCTCTAGTCCTTTAAGATAGTTTACGGAACCAAGCTCTTAGTCATTTGTCCTAGTCTCTCTCTATGGTTTGGTGTCATATTTAGTTTGATAAGACTCTCATGATGTTTACAATATTATTATGTGAAAGGTGCTATGTAAATACAAATTGTTATCGTTGTATGCCAATGCACTCTCAGCCATTGGGAAATGACACTTGATGCTAACTGACTGGAACTGACAGGGCCTTTGAGCAGATTTCCAATCATGATTGTTTAATCTACTCTCATAAACTATATGCGATTGCAAGGACTTTGGACTAGAATCCTTTCTTCACAGTTCTGCATCTTGCTTGTGCTCTGATGCATATCCAGGCACAAAAATAAATTCCCAGAGGAATCATTTGGCAAAATGATAGCAGTGAACCTGTCACAAATTTGGAGCTAGGTCAGGCTGACAGCCCAGGAGTAAATCTGTTCCATCTTTCCAACGTCTCAGTGAACTGGTTTGTCTGAGTAATGCAGCCGGAACACTGAATGGAATAGATCAAGCCACAGACTGAGAAATAGTTGACCTATTTTTCCTGGCAGCAAGAGAGGAGACGATATGAAGGTGACTGATCTGATAGGAAGGTAGAGGGAAAATTGCTGTCGCTAAATACTATGTGCTATATATGTTTTGGCTTTTCTAATTTTAGCAAAATCTACACTCAAGTAAATATTGGTTTAATGTTAGCAGAAAGCACCAACCAACCTATGGTAACTGCAACTAGGACGATACTTCACTCTCAAAATGTTGTCCTTAAATAAATAACAAATCAGCCCCTTTGTTTTTTTAAGGGCATGTTACTGATGTGCTTAGCTGGATGGATCATAGGATAATATGTTACTATAAACCAAAACTTGATTTTCAAAAATTTCTAGAGACAAACAGTCCAATAGATTTTCACTGGTATTTATACCCTATACGAGATGGTTACGGGTGTGGTTCCGGAGGACTGGAGGATAGCGAATGTGGTCCCATTGTTCAAGAAGGGGAAGAGAGACCTTCCAGGGAATTATAGGCCAGTGAGTCTTACTTCTGTTGTGGGCAAAGTATTGGAGAGAATTATTAGGGATAGGATTTATAGTTATTTAGAGAAATATAGGACCCTTGTCAGACCACACTTGGAATACTGTGCGCAGTTCTGGTCGCCTCACTATGGGAAGGACGTGGAAGCTATTGAAAGGGTGCAGAGGAGATTTACAAGGATGTTGCCTGGATTGGGAGGCATGCCTTATGAAGACAGGATGAGGGAGCTGGGACTGTTCTCCCTGGAGAGACGAAGGTTGAGAGGCGACCTGATAGAGGTTTACAAGATGTTGAGAGGAATAGATAGGGTGGACTCTCAGAGACTATTTCCCAGGGCTGAAATGGTCGCGACGAGAGGGCACAGATTTAAGGTGCAGGGAAGCAAGTACAGAGGGGATGCTAGGGGAAAGTTTTTCACTCAGAGGGTGGTGAGTGAATGGAATCGGCTGCCGTCGGTGGTGGTCGAGACGAACTCGCTGGGGTCTTTTAAAAGACTTCTGGATGAGTATATGGGATCCAATGGGATTGGGGGTTATAGATAGATCTATGGCTGGGTAGGTTTTGATGTGTTTGGCACAACTTGTGGGCCGAAGGGCCTGTTTGTGCTGTAGTGTTCTATGTTCCAAATGAATTGATTGGGAGTAGTCAGCATGGTTTTGTGAAGGGTAGGTCGTGCCTTACTAACCTCATTGAGTTTTTTGAAAAAGTGACCAAAGAGGTGGATGGGGGTAAGGCGGTTGATGTGGTATATATGGACTTTAGTAAGGCGTTTGATAAGGTGGCCCATGGAAGACTTCTGCAGAAAATGCAGATGTATGGGATAGAGGGTGATTTAGCTAATTGGGTTAGGAATTGGCTAGCAGATAGAAGACAGAGGGTGGTGGTTGATGGGAGATATTCATCTTGGAGTTCGGTGACAAGTGGTGTACCTCAGGGGTCTGTTTTGGGGCCCCTGCTGTTTGTAATTTTTATAAATGATCTGGATGAGGGTATTGAAGGATGGATTAGTAAATTTGCAGATGACACTAAAGTCGGTGGAGTGGTAGATAGTGAAGAGGGGTGTTATAGTTTGCAGAGTGACTTGGACAAGTTGCAGAGCTGGGCCGAGAGGTGGCAAATGGAGTTTAATGTGGAAAAGTGTGAGGTAATGCACTTTGGCAGGAATAATAAATGTGTAGAGTATAGGGCTAATGGTAGGATTCTTAATAGTGTTGATGAACAGAGGGATCTTGGTGTATTTGTGCATAGATCCCTGAAAGTAGGCAGTCAAGTCGATAAGGTTGTTAAGAAGGCATATGGAGTCTTAGCTTTTATTGGTAGGGGGATTGAATTTCGGAGCCGCAACGTCATGTTGCAACTGTACAAAACTCTAGTGCGGCCGCACTTGGAGTATTGTGTGCAGTTCTGGTCCCCCATTATAAGAAAGATGTGGAGGCATTGGAGAGGGTACAGAGGAGGTTTACCAGGATGTTGCCTGGTATGGAGGGCAGGTCTTATGAAGAGAGGCTGAGGGATTTGAGGTTGTTTTCGTTAGAAAGGAGGCGGCTAAGAGGGGACCTAATCGAAACATATAAGATGATTAGAGGTTTAGATAGGGTGGACAGTGATAGCCTTTTTCCTAGGATGGAGAAAGCTAGCACGAGGGGACACAGCTTTAAATTAAGGGGTGATAGTTATAGGACGGATATCAGAGGTAGGTTCTTTACCCAAAGGGTGGTTAGGGAGTGGAATGCCCTGCCTGCGGCAGTTGTAGATGCGCCAAGTTTGGTGGCGTTTAAGAGGTTAGTTGATAAGTATATGGAAGAGAAGGGAATGGTTTAGTTTGGAGGGTCATTGCTTTTTATATTGGTCGGCGCAACATCGAAGGCCGAAGGCCCTGTTCTGTGCTGTAATGTTCTATGTTCTATATCTTTGTCCTTCATATACCTATAGCTTCCCTTAAATAATCAATGCAATTTGCCTCAACTACTTCAACTTGAAAGTAAGTTGCACATTCTAACTAGAAAGCCTTGATTTATCAGCATTTCTTGAATTCCTTAAGTGATTTACCTTAACTAATATTTATGATCCATCATTTTAAACTTACACACAACCTTTACATCTACTCTATATCTACCCTATCAAAATTTTACATGATTTTAAAAGGTTTAACAAGCTGATTCCTGGGATTACAGATTTGTCACATGTGGAGAGACTAGAACGGTTAAGATTATATTCACTGGAGTTTAGAAGAGTGAGAGGAGATCTCATAAAAATTAAGAAAGTTATACAGGGTAGAAAGAATATTCCCGATGGTGGGGGAGTCCAGAACTAGGGGTCATAGTTTGAGGATAAGCAGTAAACCTTTTACAACTGCGTTTGATAAGGTCCCCCATGCAAGGCTTCTGGAGAAGATGAAAGGGCATGGGATCCAAGGGGCTTTGGCCTCGTGGATCCAGAACTGGCTTGCCGGCAGAAGGCAGAGAGTGGTTGTGGATGGGTCTTGTTCTGCATGGAGGTCGGTAACCAGTGGAGTGCCCCAGGGATCTGTTCTGGGACCGTTGCTGTTTGTCATTTTCATAAATGACCTGGATGAGGAAGTGGAGGGATGGGTTAGTAAGTTCGCCGACTCCACTCCACCGACTTTAGTGTCATCTGCAAATTTACTAATCCATCCTTCAATACCCTTATCCAGATCATTTATAAAAATTACAAACAGCAGGGGCCCCAAAACAGACCCCTGAGGTACTCCACTTGTCACCGAACTCCACAATGAATATCTCCCATCAACGATACAAAGGTTCGGTGGTGTTGTGGATGGTCTGAAGGAATGTCAAAAGTTGCAGCGGGACATAGACAGGATGCAAGACTGGGCGGAAAAGTGGCAGATGGACTTCAACGTGGATAAATGTGTAGTGGTCCATTTTGGCAGGAATAATGGGATGAAGGAGTACAATATAAGGGGTAGGAGTCTTAGCTGTGTTGTAGAGCAGAAGGATCTCGGGGTCTGGGTCCATAGGACTCTTAAATCGACCTCGCAGGTGGAGGAAGTGGTCAAGAAGGCGTACGGTGTACTGGCCTTCATTAATCGAGGAATAGAGTTTAGGAGTCAGGAGGTAATGATGCAGCTCTATAAGACTCTTGTCAGACCCCACTTGGAGTATTGTGGCCAGTTCTGGTCACCTCACTATAGGAAGGATGTGGAAGCTATTGAGAGGATTCAGAGGAGATTTACAAGGATGTTGCCTGGATTGGGAGGTATGCCTTATGAAGATAGGTTGAGGGAGCTGGGACTCTTCTCACTGGAGGCACGTGGGTTGAGAGGCGACCTGATAGAGGTTTATAAAATGTTGAGAGGAATAGATAGGGTGGATTCTTAGAGACTATTTCCCCGAGCTGAAATGGTCGCTACGAGAGGACACAGATTTAAGGTGCAGGGAAACAAATACAGAGGGGATGTTAGGGGTAAGTTTTTCACTCAGAGGGTGGTGAGTGAATGGACTCGGCTGCCGTCGGAGGTTGTTGAGGCAAACTCGCTGGAGTCTTTTAAAAGATATAGATGTGATCGGCGCAACTCATGGGCTGAAGGGCCTGTTTGTGCTGTATTGTTCGATTGTTCTATGTTCTAACTGAGGTGAAGAGAAATTTCTTCACGCAGAGGGTGGTGAAAGTGTGGAATTAACTACCACAGAAAGTAGTTGAGGTCAAAATGTGTGATTTCAAGAAGAAATTAGATATAGCGCTAAGGGCTAAAGGGATCAAGTGATATAGAGGGAAGGCAGAATCAGGAAATTGAATTTGAGGATCAGCTGTGATCAAAGTGAATGGCGGAACAAGCTTGAATGGCCGAGTGGCTTATTCCTACTTTTAGTTTCTATGTTCTCACCCTTCAGTCTTTTTTCTAATAAAAAGAGTCTGAGTCTACTCTTTATGAAATGTTGTGTCCTCTCAGTTTTTGCAAATTTTTCTTGTACCTTCCCTAGTTCCCATATATCTATATTATAACATGGGGACGAGAACAGTTCTTAATACTGCAAGTGTGTTTGAACCAAATTGTTTACAAGCTTATATCTTGGATTGGATTTTTCCCTTTGAGCTGGAAAGCAGAATTCAGGCCATTTCTCAACATTGCTTCCTGACTTCTTAAAGTCAGTTAATTCAACAGGAATTATTGTCTCCAAAAATCAGGATGGACTGACGTTCTCCTAATGCATACCAGAGGTGGTAACTGGGATGGGCGGGCATCAAGTCACGCAGGTTAGAAGAGCCAGCTCTATTCGCTTGAACATTGGTCCAATCTTCTACATGGTTATTAAGCCATCTGACCCTACCCCCTTACTGCACCTCAAACACTTCACCCAGTCACCAAGACTCTTCCATGCCCACTATGCTCCTGCCATCTCTCACTGTCCTCTCTGTACACCTGCATATCTTCCATAAACCCCCATATCCCTCCATATCCACTCACCCAGTACCCAATCTGTATGGAACCTATAATAATTCTAGAAAACTTTTGAAATGATCTGAAAATTAGGAAAAATAATCAGCCATTGAAATTCCTCTTGATAAAAGTGCCTCTTTTAGAAGCTCATAAAAGTGTTAATCAAACATCTCACCATTGTAATTCCCTTTGAAAAAAATGCTTTTATTCAAGTGCTCATTAATCTGTCAAAAAAGCAAACAGCCATTTAAAAACCTCTTGTAAAACATTTAGTATTATATCTGCTCATAAAGCTGTCAATCAAACATACCACTGAACTAGAATCAATAGTGGGACTTGAACTCAGCTATGCATTTGTAATAACATTAGATTACATAGCTGAATACGCAGACAACTCAGTATAATTGAATGTTTGAAAGTGCCTGACCAATTGGCTTACATTTTTCACAAGGATTCAATGGAACTTCAATAAAGGACATCTAGCAACAATTCAATTATTTTCAATCTAAAAGATCACCAGACCTTAAACCTTTGTCATATTCAAACTACAGTGTCCTGATGACATTTTTAAATCAGATTTTCAATGCTATTGCATGCAAAAAAGGACTTGTATAGTGGACAAAATATTTTGATGCATGTGAACCCTTACACAGTGCTAATCAATTTAAGAGTCATTTAACCATTGGACCCATAAGACATAGGAGTAGAGCCCATCAAGTCTGCATCACCATTCTTGACAGATCATGACAGATCTGATACAATAATCCTCAATTCCACTATCCCAATAACCCGTGATTTTGACTGATTTTTTACTGATTAAAAATCTGTCTATTTCAGCCTTGAATATACTGAATGACACAACCTCTATAGCCCTCCATAATAAAGAATTTCACAGAATCACTATCTTCTAAAAGAAGAAATTCCTCCTCATCTCTGTCTTTAATGGGTGTCTCCTTACTATAAGATTATGGCCTCTGGTCCTAGATTCTTGCACAAGAGGAAACATCTCCTTCACAACTACCCTTTAAAGACAGTGTCCTATGATCATTCACTGCATTAAAATGTACATAAATCATTATGTGCCATTACAATATGGCACCTGAAGTTGGTAAGACCTTTTAAATGTATCTATTGGAAAAATTCTGACTCCATAGAGATTTAACCTGGGTGCATGAATTGAATTGCCTAGCCTGGTTCCTATCACCTTCAAAAACCCACTGCCCGATTGAAAATACCAATGTCAGAGAAAATTGGATTTGTAGCAGGCATTTAGATGGTGACACCCCTTATCGCTTTATGTGCACAGTGGGTTGTGACCAACTGTGTTTCCCATCTTGGCAAAGATGGTCTCCATCAGGATTTACCTGGTAAATATGAAATGTGACATTCCTGACACGGGTTCGCTGTCGGAAAGGGAAAATTCAGCCTTTGCATTTTTTCAGATCTGTATCTTCAGAAATGAATCCAAAAGTGCTTTGTTAGCATTTTAGCGAGTTTCTGTTTTTGACGGCCACAGAGAGATCATTGTTGCAAAATTAGTATTTGTAAAATAGTCTGTCAAAAAGTTGTTCCTTTTTCCTGTACTTAGAGATTTAAAAAAAAGTACATGTGTATATGCAGTACACAGACTGAAATATTAAGGATGATTCTCCCAAAAGTGCTGAAATAGTGGGAAAACTATTCTAGATCGCATCAATTCTGACAGGTTAGCTTCTTACCTGAATCTATGCATTCTGTGTATTGCAGAGGTCCCAGTCTTGAATCTCATTAAAAACCCAGGGGATAGGGCCTATTTAGAATATAGAACATAGAACACTACAGCACAAACAGGCCCTTCGGCCCACAAGTTGTGCCGAACACATCAAAACCTACCCAGCCATAGACCTATCTATAACCCCCAATCCCATTGGATCCCATATACTCATCCAGAAGTCTTTTAAAAGACCCCAGCGAGTTCGTCTCGACCACCACCGACGGCAGCCGATTCCATTCACTCACCACCCTCTGAGTGAAAAACCTTCCCCTAGCATCCCCTCTGTACTTGCTTCCCTGCACCTTAAATCTGTGCCCTCTCGTCGCGACCATTTCAGCCCTGGGAAATAGTCTCTGAGAGTCCATCCTATCTAATCCTCTCAACATCTTGTAAACCTCTATCAGGTCGCCTCTCAACCTTCGTCTCTCCAGGGAGAACAGTCCCAGCTCCCTCATCCTGTCTTCATAAGGCATGCCTCCCAATCCAGGCAACATCCTTGTAAATCTCCTCTGCACCCTTTCAATAGCTTCCACGTCCTTCCTATAGTGAGGCGACCAGAACTGCGCACAGTACTCCAAGTGTGGTCGGACAAGGGTCCTATAAAGCTGCAGCATTACCTCCTGACTCCTGAACTCAATTCCTCGATGAATGAAGGCCAGTACACCGTAAGCTTTCTTAACCACATCCTCCACCTGGGAGGCCGATTTGAGAGTCTTATGGACCCGGACCCCAAGATCCCTCTGCTCTTCCACACAGCTAAGACTCCCACCTTTGATAGTGTACTCATTCATCCCGTTGGATCTGCCAAAATGGACCACAACACATTTATCCGCGTTGAAGTCCATCTGTCACTTCTCCGCCCAGTCTTGCATCTGTCGATGTCATGCTGCAACTTCTGACATCCCTCCAGACCATCCACAACACCACCGACCTTCGTGTCATCGGCGAACTTACTCACCCATCCCTCCACTTCCTCATCCAGGTCATTTATGAAAATGACAAACAGCAAGGGTCCTAGAACAGATCCTTGGGGCACTCCACTGGTGACCGACCTCCATGCAGAAAAAGAGCCATCCACAACCACCCTCTGCCTTCTGCAGGCAAGCCAGTTCTGGATCCACAAGGACAAAGCCCCTTGGATCCCATGGCCTCTCACCTTCTCAAGAAGTCTTGCATGTGGGACCTTTTCAAATGCCTTGCTGAAGTCCATGTACACCACGTCCACTGCTCTTCCTTCGTCAATGTGTTCAGTCACATTTTCGAAGAACTCAATTAAGCTTGTAAGGCATGACCTGCCTTTTACAAAACCAAGCTGACTATTTCTAATCAACCAAAACTTCTCTAAATGCTCGTAAATCTTGTCCCTCAGAAGCCTCTCCATCAGCTTACCAACCACTGAGGTCAGACTCACCGGTCGGTAATTTCCAGGACTATCCCTGTTCCCTTTCTTGAAAATAGGGACCACATTCGCAATCCTCCAATCCTCCGGAACCTCTCCCGTCTCCATCGACGACGCAAAGATCATCGCCAGGGGCTCTGCAATGACATCCCTCACCTCCCACAATAACCTGGGGTACATACCATCTGGTCCCGGAGACTTGTCTATCTTGATAGCATTTAAAAGTTCTAACACATCCGCTTCCTTAATATCTACACACTCAATCTTTTCAGTCTGCCGCAAACTTGTAGTGCATCCTCCCAGATCACTTTCCACCGTGAATACTGAGGCAAAGTACTCATTAAGCACCTCTGCCATTTCTTCCGGTTCCATACAGACTTTTCCCCCCTTCACCTTTTATAGGTCCTATCCCTTCTCTTCTCATCCTTTTACTTTTCACATATTTGTAGAAGGCCTTGGGATTCTCCTTAATCCTACCAGCCAAGGCTTCTCATGACCCCTTCTGGCTCTCCTAATTTCCTTTTTAAGCTCTCTTCTATAAGCCTTATACTCCTCTAGATCCCCAACATCTCCTAGCTCTTTGAACCTTTTATACACCTTTCTTTTCTTCCTGACTAGGTTCACCACAGCCTTCATGCACCACGGTTTCCTCGACCTACCAAACCTCCTTGTCTCACTGGAACGTTGTCGTGCAGAGCTCCAGACAAGCATTCCTTGAATATCTGCCACCTTCCTTCTGTGCTTTTCCCCCAAGAACACCTCCTTCCAGTTTATTCACCCCAACATCTGCCTGATGTCTTCATATTTCCCCTTATTCCAGACAAACACCTTCCTAGCCTGCCTGATCCTATCCTTTTTCAATGCAAGGGTGAAGGAGATAGAATTATGATCTCCATCCCCAAGATGCTCTCCTACCGAGAGATCCATCACCTGTCCTGGTTCATTAGCTAGTACCAGGTCCAGTACAGCCTCTCCTCTCGTAGGCTTGTCCACGTGCTGTGTCAGGAAACCCTCCTGAACACACCTAACAAACTCCTTCCCATCCAAACCCCTTACCCTTGGGATATTCCAGTCGATGTTTGGGAAATTGAAGTCTCCCATCACAACAACTCTGTTATTTCTACATCTCTCCAGTATCTGTTTCCCTATCTGCACCTCGAAATTCCCTATTTGCACCAGAGTTTGATAGTTCTGGAGCTCTGTGCATGCACAGTGGCCCCTAACTGTCAAATTCTCATTTGCAGGCCAGCCCAACTCCTAGTCAGCCTGGGACCCCCATAGCTGCTTCTCCAGCCCCTGATTGCAGCCCCCACAACAATTCCCAGGCCAGTCCTGGGAATCCAAGTCTCACCCTTCAGGAGTGGCGTTCCCCCTACTCCCCTCACCCCGGCGGATATACAGCCAGGGTCAGACCCCACTGCAGGCAGCCTCCCCTAGAGTCAGCTCGTCTGGCAGACCAGCACCACCCCAATCGCTGCTGTCCCTCCACCCGAGACCGATCTCAATGCAGAGCAGCAGTGGGACTCCCCCGCGTAGGCCCACCCACAATAGGCCCCATCTCCCCTTGGCACTGCCTGGCGCCCAATTGGCAGTGCCAAGGTGGCCCCCTGGGCATGGGCAGTTTACTCATTGGCAGTGCCAGGGGACACAGGCTGGCACCACCAGGGTGCCCATGCCTAGAGGGCACCACCCCCTCCATTGCCTGACTCCCTGAGGGTTCCCGATTACCCCCCCACCTTCATTCCAACAGGATATCCTGCTCATGAGGAGCTAGTCTGAACCCTGCCAGAATGAAGTACTCCTGGTGGAGTGGGAGATTTGATGGGAATCGTCCCGATAATTAACTAATCTACATCTCTAAAATAGATTTTAAAAATTTAAGTTATTCACCTGCATTCCCGCTGGTTTCCAGCAAATCACTGTTCATGGCTGTAGACGCGCATCTTCTGGCTGGACCTGCCAGAAAAGTGGTGGGCATGGATGGGAGATCATGTCCATTATACCAAGAGGGCAGGCAGTAATGTTGCTAAGACAACAGGCTGTTTTTGAATTTTTTCCAATCAACTTAAACTAGGCACTTAGCTAACTGCAGCCGATTAGATTTAAATTTGATGTTTTAGATAACCTGAGGACCAATCCTAATGCAGGGATGTTGGTATGTCTTAGGGACATGAGAAATCACTCTCAGATCCAGAGAGACACAGCAACTGTCCTCTCTCTGCAACAACTAATAACTTTTATCTCAGAGCCTCATCTGAATAGAAAGTGTACCAAAATAAAACAGCGAAGGGATCACGGGTAGAGGCGGGAACATCGGGGTGGCGGCGCGGGCTCGTTGGGCCGAAGGGCCTGTTTCCCGTGCTGTTTTGTTCTTCGTTCTTTGTTCTTTGAATCCAGACAGAAGCAAGAAGACAGAAGATTCTAGAAAATAAAACCTGGTTGTATTTTGAGAGTGACTAAAAAAAATCTTCTTTGTTAATAAATGGGAATTTTATTTATCTAAACAGTATTCTATCAGAATAGTGTTTTATTCAATTTGTAAATAGTTTGGTTACCTTGTTAACGGTTAATAATATAAATAAAGCATTATTTGTTAATTTTACAGAGAGTATCTCAAGTAGTTATTTTGATTTAGGTGTTAATTCAGACAGAGGGTCAACCCCCTCTTTATAGCAATCATCAATAGATCTCCTGCAGGCCATTCGGAGTATAAGCTCCGCTATTAAGTGAGTGGAGGAAAGGTGCAGCGGGAGTTTAAAATTAGCTACCACTACTCAGACAGTTAATGATCATAATAACTGATCATAAACGACTGCTGGGACTTCTTAAAGAAGACAAGCCAGTACCCCCCATTGCCTCTGCTTAGATACAGTATTAACTGTGTTACTTGTGGTTTATTAATACCCTTTTGGATACCCTGTTGGTGTGTGCAAGGCAAACTGAGACCTGGACACAATGAAATCCTGTCCTGTCTAAATATAATATTGCATGGAGGATTCAAAGGACAGCGCTCAGAGGAAATGAAACCCTGTCTGATGAAGAAAGACAAGGTCAGTGTTGAGGATTGCATCATCCTCTGAGTTTCCCGTGTAATTGTTGCCCACCCAGGATGATGTCCGATACTTATGGAATTATACCATGGCCATCCCGGGATTTTGAAGATAGAAATGCGAGCCATGAACTATATATCATTGTCTGACCTTGATGCAGACATTACTGAATTGGTTAGATAGTATGAGTCATGACAAGAGAATCAGAATCTTTGCACTTCAGCCTCCCTACATCTATAGGCATGGAGACCCTGGGTGTGAGTGCATGCAGACTTTGCTGGCCTTTTATGGATTCCATGATCTGAATTATGGTGGATGCACACTCCAAATGGTCAGAGGTACATCACATGGGCTCCAACACTTTCCAAGGCAAATACAACAAAGTTTTTGCAAGCATGGGATACCTGAGGTCCCTCTTTCTGACAGTGGCACTGCCTTCATAAGTATCAGACATAGAACATAGAACATTACAGCACAGAACAGGCCCTTCGGCCTTCGATGTTGCGCCGACCAATTAGGAAAAAAAAGCAATGACCCTCCAAACTAAACCATTCCCTTCTCTTCCATAAACTTATCAACTAACCTCTTAAACGTCACCAAACTTGGCGCATCTACAACTGCTGCAGGCAGGGCATTCCACTCCCGAACCACCCTCTGGGTAAAGAACCTACCTCTGATATCCGTCCTATAACTATCACCCCTTAATTTAAAGCTGTGTCCCCTCGTGCTAGCTTTCTCCATCCTAGGAAAAAGGCTATCACTGTCCACCCTATCTAAACCTCTAATCATCTTATATGTTTCGATTAGGTCCCCTCTTAGCCGCCTCCTTTCTAACGAAAACAACCTCAAATCCCTCAGCCTCTCTTCATAAGACCTGCCCTCCATACCAGGCAACATCCTGGTATACCTCCTCTGTACCCTCTCCAATGCCTCCACATCTTTCTTATACTGTGGGGACCAGAACTGCACACAATACTCCAAGTGCGGCCGCACTAGAGTTTTGTACAGTTGCAACATGACGTTGCGGCTCCGAAATTCAATCCCCCTACCAATAAAAGCTAAGACTCCATATGCCTTCTTAACAACCTTATCGACTTGACTGCCTACTTTCAGGGATCTATGCACATATACACCAAGATCCCTCTGTTCATCAACACTATTAAGAATCCTACCATTAGCCCTATACTCTACACATTTATTATTCCTGCCAAAGTGCATTACCTCACACTTTTCCACATTAAACTCCATTTGCCACCTCTCGGCCCAGTTCTGCAACTTGTCCAAGTCTCTCTGCAAACTATAACACCCCTCTTCACTATCCACCACTCCACCGACTTTGGCGTCATCCGCAAATTTACTAATCCATTCATGCTTTCTTGTGGAATCAAACACATTAACATCCTATCACTTGCCATTGAATGGGTTAGTTGAATGGGCAGTGCAGACTTCTGATCTCGGCATAAAGAAGCAGCACAGTGTCCCTAGACACCAAACTGGTGCGATTTTGTTTGACCATAGAACTACCCCTCACACAACAACAGGAATCACCCAAATGGAATTGTTAATGAGATGGATGTTTCAGACTAAACTTACAGTTCCCAAACTTGGGGGCGGGCGGGAGGATGAACTCCCAGCAAGTGAACCAGAAGAAGTAGCATGATTTTGAAAGATCAGAAAAAACATTCAAAATACACAACGTGGTCCACGTGAGGTACTTTGGGGATGGTCTCAGTTGGGTTGCTGGGATCATAACAGAGAAACAAGACACGTGTGACATAAAGTAAAAGTGCAAGACCAAGTTGTCAGGAAGCATCTGGACTATCTCAGGAGTAGGGAATCCATGCAGTGCAGGCCTTACTACCTGCCATGGAGACCGCCACTGTCAGTTTTGAGCCATGACTAGATATTAACCCTACTATTGCCCCTCTGGGTATGGATTTCATGATGAAAGTGGAAGAGAGCAATTCCAAGCTGAAGATCCAGTGGCAGTGGTTTTACAGTGCTCCCTTCAGAAATAAGGTCTCCAAACCCCCTAATCCAGTCCTGCCTTGAATCAAACCCAGGCCAAGCAGCAGAAAAGGCCCTCCGGTGATAGGATGCTTGGGAAAAGATGGACTTTTGGTGACAGGAGAGATATTATCACAGCCATAGACAATCGTCAAAGGATCTCCCATGGCCTAGTAGAGTTGCAGCAGTGGGAGTTTAAAATTAGATGTTACTATTTGGGCTGGTAGTCAGAGGACCCTGGAGCTTGACTTGTGAATTGTATCCACAGAAATGGTGCTTTATTATCACTATGTGCATAAGGGTGTTGGTGACGGAAAACTGGCCTCGGTGAGATTGTCACAATTTCAAAAGCGAGAACTTCTACTATTTAATTACAGTGTCTCAATCATCACGTGCGCAACAATAGCTTTTGTACCATTGGCATAGAAGGCATTCCTATGCAGGAATCAAGGATTCCTATGAATGTTTCTCGCCCAGGTAAAGGAGTGACTAGCAATCATTTTGAATTTTTAAAGATCCATTTAGCAGCTGAAGGGCAAACAGTACATACTCAACGTTCAAAATAATTGAGGCTCACAATTTGATGACTGGCTACTTTGTTGATTAATTGAGCAGGCAAAGACAAAAAAAAATGATGATACCTAATAAAAGGCTCTCCTTGAAGCAAAGACTTGTTGTCATCTTTCCATACGTGTGCAGAGATAAAGATAACAGTTATAAGAAATATGGAATGAATGAATAAGTATTCTAAAAATATATTACCAATGGGCAATAAATTTCATGAGAGATTCTTATTATTGATGTGTATGATTTGAAAGTCGTCAGTGTAACTCTTTATTTCCTAGTATGTCTTTCCTATTTGAACAAATCAGTATTTATTTTCCCTTTCAAGATTTTTAACACTGCACTCCAATTAACATTCTCTCTTAAACACACGTAACTGAATGTGCATTCAACAGTATCAGGCACCCTACTCCATATGCCTCCAATGTCCAGCAATTTAAAGATATCACTGCTCAACATGCAGGTTAATTGTTGATTTACTTGCTGTTGCAAAATCATTGGAAATATTGGGTTATTTAAGGAATTGCTAAAAGTTAGTTAAACTAGTAGAGATTGGTGTTAGTTTGTGGGCTCCCCTTCTCCCAGGTATGTCACCTGTTCTGAATCTAGACGGCTACAATTGAAAATCCCGTTCTCATATCCTGATGGCATTGCTTTTGGTTCTTCTATGTGTGTCCTACATTACCTAAAGAGACTCTGGTAGTAAATTTAAACTAGTTAATTAAAATTATATTATCGCCTAGCCATAGTTCCCAAGGATCTTGGGTATCTCAAGAGAGTGACAATTTTGGTAATTTGTAGCTTAAGAAGTGCCACTCAGAAAGTACAGGGCCCCCATCAAATATCACAGTCAGTGATTTACTCCATACCATTGGCATCACTGCACATTATGGTCTAGCCATCTATTCCAAATCTCCTACTTTACACTAGATAGAAAGTAGGTTACAGAGTGTCCAGAATGTTCAATCCTCTTTCCCAAGAGTCACTTTGCTCATGCTGCATCATTGTCTACATCTCTCATTATCATAGCTGTTATATTATACCATGACACTTAAATCTCCCTCAAGTATTCTACCAGTTTTGTAACAATACCATTAAACTATATTTTAAACTATTTACATTTTATTTCTGTAAATTCCTTTTACTGCTGCGAATGGTTCTACATCAATCATCACCATAACTATTCCAGGAACCTATTACACTACAGACACCCCAGGCTGCAGCATCAGAGAGAGATAGATTGGAGGTAGCAGAGAGAAGAAGCTGTTTGCAGAGGGAGGAGGACGAGGCACTTGGTCAGCAGACATATCCACCCTAGGGTTTTCAGAGAGAATTTCTCTAATTGTTGCCTCAGACAGGAGCAGTGGCTCTGAAAGCTAGGCTCCACCTACGAATTTATCAAAAATCTTGGCTTTGTGGATGCCACATGGCAACTCTGCCGTACAATACAACCAAGAGGGATTGCGCTGCCCCAACATTCAGCTGTTGTGTGACCAGGCTTGGCAGATCCTTGCCCAATATCCTGGCAGCACCTCTAATGCCCTCATTCTATAGTAGTCTGGACCTAAGCCATGGCAAATAGAAGGGCGGCTACTGGCAACAAAGAGTTAGCTGCTGATGACATGGCCAATGGCCCCGGTGTGCAGGTCAAGCACGTATTCAGCGACATAATAAAGTCATGTTGTAAGAGGAAAGGTGACAATGTAAATCATTTGTGTGATTAAACAATGGTTCTGCCTAGACTATTCAGCACGGCTCTGCAATATCCACCATTGTGAGTAGCAAGATTCATGGTGGTTTCCTGTATGCTGCCAGGGCTTCTCCATCATGAGAACACAGATCTTGCCATTGGATAAGGCAAGTAATTAAGGATCCGGAGAAAGAGGAAGATTAGGAAGAGAGAGTGATATACAGAGGAAGGGAGGAGACAATCTCCACATTATTTAACAGGGTCTCTGGAAGAAGGTATTATAGTTCCTTTGGGGAAAAGTAGTTCACTTGCTCAGATTGATGGAGTGCTCATGATCTCGGAATGCTCCCTTAAAGGGTTATGGAATTCACTTCAAACACTTCCTTCAGCTCCTAGGGTTGTTAGTCTGATGTGGGGAGAAAGTCGTGGAGTGGAGAAGGGAGAGAATGGAATGGGGGACACCCACAGCTGCTGGATGTGACATCCTGATGAGTAAATCGTCTCCACCCACTGAAACTACCTTGAGCAAAGAATTGAATCAATACGTTTTCTGATTCCAAAGAGGGAACATTAGCATTCGGAGAAGGAACATTCCCAGATTGAAGTGATTAATGATGATTCTTGTACCAATTTCATAAGGCTGAGATACCCCACTTCTGCCCTTCTTGGGTAGGTTTAGTGATGGGAAAACCTCAGAAGAGACTCAAGTCATGTTTTATGTCAGTGGGAAGTCTCGCTGTGATTGTTGTGTGTCACATCACTGCTGCGCCCCTCGCCTCCTCGCCTGTGCTGTTCAACATGGGGAACCCCACTGTAATAAATTTGGTTATCATCACCACCACAATCCAATAGACCCCACCCCCGTTAGATAATCAATTTACGTTGGTGAGAGATTGGACTGGTGTGAGTTACAATTGGTCTCCAACAGCATGCATCTGGCAGGAAGACCTCCAGCAGAGCTCAGGGCGTAAGAGGACCATGCCTGGACACTGTCTAAGATATTGCCAGAGGCCCAAGATATTGCCAGAGGTTGGGGTGGGGCAAAATGAATTTTGGGAACTGTGATAGCTTTTAAAAAAAGCACCCCAATTTTTTAAAAAACTAGGAGGAGAGAGGGTCAATTCTCCTAAAAGTGCTGAAAAACTGCTCTCCAGCATCACTGTTTTTTGCAGTGCAACTTCAGATCCGAAAATCCCACACTGTACAATGCAGTTGTCACAATGGTGAATATCATTAAAAAGCTGGGGAGGGCAGGACCTATTTGTGCCAGCGTCTGACATTCCAGAACTCTGCACATATGCAGTGACCCCGACCTATGAGTCTCCCCGTTTGCTGGTCAGTTTGATTGCTGACCAACGCAGGAGCCCCATGCTGCTGCCTCTCCAGCCATCCCCCAACAGCCCAATCGCGGCCCCCACAACAATTCCCAGGCCAGCCCCCAACCCCCTCCATCCCAGAGCACCCCGATGTCCAGCACCCCCGCATCAGCAGTGGCGATTCTCCCCCTCCCCCACTGACCCCAACAGGAAGTAACCCCCCCCCCCCCCGCATTTCCCAAGGGGCCAGGTGTCCCTAGCAGACTACCTCCTCTCCAACTCTGCACAAAATGATGGGGACTGTCTTCTAAAACCATTTTGTGGGATGCTTTTCATTCACCCTTTGCAAAAAAAATTATACTCCTCCTTTGATGACTGAAGGTTAAAGGTCACTGGTCTGGTAGAGGCCGTCGGCTCCAGGGGTTGGACAGTTATTTTAACAGTCAGGATGAACATCCATTGCAAAGCTTTTGTTCCCTTGCCTAACACAATGCATGGATCGCATGTTATTTTAATGGCAGCTACCTTGATAGCGGTGGGGGTTCGGGAGGGGGGGGCGAAATCAGTCCGTCAACAAAGTCATTCTATCATTTCTCCTCTAACCTGGATCCTGCCTGCATAATCATTGTGTAGAGATGCCGGCGTTGGACTGGGGTATACTCGGTAAGAATCTGGCAACACCAATTTTAAATCCAACCGACTTATTTGATAGTAAATCTGCGAGCTTTTGACTTTTTCGTCTTCGTCAGGCAAATGCTCGCAGATTTACTATCAAATAAATCAGTTGGATGTAAAATTGATGTTGCCAGATTCTTACTGCATAATCATTGACCAGCCCAGACCTATCCCATGCAGAGTAGCAGCAGGAACCCCCATCTCTACTGATCACCACCAGCAACCAGCCACAATAGGCCCTGCACTCTTGGCATGCCTGGTGCCTGGTGGACAGTGCTAAGATGTCCCCGGCCATGGGCACTTTGTTGGCACTGCCAGGGTACCCATGTCCAGGTGGCACCACTCTCTGTCGCTCGACCTCTTGGGGGGGGCCCGATTGCCTCTCTTCACTCCAACAGGGTCTCTCGGTAGTTCCCTGAATGTGTGGAGCTTCTAAACCCCACTGGAGTGAAATACTCCTGGTAGGGTGGAAGATGCTATCAGGCCTGGCAAGTTTTGTACTGGGCCTGATAATCACATGTAAAATAGATTTAAAGTACACTTTAAAAAATTTAAATCCTTACCTCTCTTCCCGCCGGTTTCCAGTGTAGTCCTGGCTACAACTGCTCTATGGCGCTGGGAGATGCACATGCATCGGGAATACATGCACGAATCCCATGAAATGGCTGGCATGCGCATCTCCGAGGTTGCAATGGGAAAATCGCCCCCTAGGTTTCTGGTGAAAGCATGATGTCAATGTGACATTGTGGGATCCACTCCCTGCAAGCTTTCTCTATGTTCCTCACCATACAGCAGAGAAAACTGTCATTGTTGCTGGTGGCTTTAATGTCACTTTTCTCTCCCACTCCCAAGGTAAAATTCGGTCCCACACCTGTAAAACTCTCATCGCGTTTCAAATTATTTGAGCTGTCAACAAAAAAGGTGTCTTCATGTCAAGTTATGCAAAGATAAGCTTATCTGAGAATAATAAACATGAATGTTGATAAACATGAATGCAGCACAAGGGGAGATGCACAAAGATTTTAGTGAATGATATTATTGGGCCTTGCTATGTTGTAGTAACACTTCCAAATCCAAAGAAAATTGAGAATCTTATCATTAATCCTGCAGCAAAAAATACATTTCACTTATATGATCTTTAAAGATAACTGCACTGCAAAAGTAGTTTGTACATGGACATTTCTTGGAAACTGGCCACGTTGTGCATTCCAGAAAGCTAGGAGGTGAAATTAAATGATTTAAGTAACGATGCAGATATGATGGCATGCCTTAGTGAATCAGACCACAGAATGGGATGTGTGTGTCTGGGTCCCAGTGATTGGCTTTTCTATTGAACTTCTGTGGAGAAATTTTGCTGTGCTTAAAGGCACTATACAAATACAAGATACAAATACAAATACAACAATATTGTTGTTGTAGTAGTGGGGTAAATATTTGCTCAGATACTGGAGAACTCCCTATTCTTCAAATAGTGCCAATGGATCATTTATATCCAATTGAGAAGGCAGATAGGACCTCAGTTTATTACCTTCCGCAAAAGTCAGCACCCATGATATTGAAGCACTCCCTAAATGCTGCACTGATATAGCAACCTAGATTTTGTGCTCAAGAGTAAGATTTTGGGTAAGAGATCCTGGGAGAATATAAGGAACAATTTTTTTTTATACAGTGAGTGGTAATGACTTAGAACTCGCTGCCCATGAGCGGGGGTGGAAGCAGAGATGACAAATGATTTTGGAAGGAAATTGTACCGAAGAAAATAAAATTGCAGAATTGAGCCGAGGAGTGGGACTGAATGGATTGTTGCTGGAAATCAGCTTATACTCAAAGAGTTTAATGATTTCCTATGCTGTAATGGCTCCTTGACTCTATCTGAGAGCTGACTCCTAACACAAGAGGCAAGTGTCACCAGGAATTGAGTCACAGCTAGGATTCCACTGAATATTGAAAGTACTGTTATACCTGAAAATCCAGATCATTACCATCATGCTGAGTCAAACATGCATATTTGAAGGACAAATCTATGGAGAATGCAATTGGACTGCACAAATTTTCAACAAGAAAGGAACAAACAGTAAATCATAAGAATTAGGAGCAGGTAGAGGCTATTAAGCCCCTCTACTTACTCTGGCACTGCATAAGATTATGGCTGATCATGTTATGGCCTCAAATCCACTTTCCTACCTGTCCCCCACAACACTTAATTCTCATAATATATCTAACTCTGCACTGAATAAGTTCAACAACCAGGCCTCCACTACTCTCTGGGAAAAAAGAAATTGCAATCTACTGACTATCTGAGAGGGACAAATGGAAATTATTGGGTCTAGAATTGAGAATTTAAAATTCAAGAGTTTCTAAAGGTTCACCCACTGCCAGTTAGAATTGCTGCTTTGCAATTTCATAAGTGCTTCATATTACGCGATTAACACAGGACAAAAGGAGAGTGCCATTGAATAACATTTTATACATTAAACTTTGGCTGCAGTCAGGTTTGAACAGATATTACTTATTTGCATAACATTTAAGCTGGCAATAACTTCTATCTAAACCACTGGCCCACTTCCCTTGTTAGTTTAACTTGTGCTATTTCTTGCAGGGTCTCAGATAATTGAATGAAGAGACAAAATTGGGAATCCTGGACATCTGAATTAAAACAAAATACCAGAAATATACCATCAGTGTCCACTGCGAAGTCTCAGCTGAGACTTAATCAAACATTGTTAGATGTTGACTGACTTGCTCTATATTCAGTGCTGTAGTTGTTGGGTGTGTACACCTAATCTGCTACTTCAGGAGAACATCCAGGATGTGGGGATGTGCACACATGCCATTTTCTGGCAGCATATTCAACACTGTTTTCTCATCCAGCATTAGCTTTAAACTTTGAGGTGTCCTAATTGCCTAGTTATTTTTAAGCTTATTTATTAGTGTTACAAGTAGCCTTGCACAGGTTTAACTCTGCTGTGAAAACCCCCGAGTCGTCACACTCTGATGCCTGTTTGGGCACACAGAGGGAGAATTTAGAATGGACAATGCACCTAATCAGCATGTCTTTCAGTCGGAATTTGGGAGGAAACTGGAGCACCTGCAGGAACCCATGGAGACAAGAGGAGAACATGCAGACTTCACACAGTGACCCAAACTGGGAATTGAACATGGGTCCCTGACTCTGCAAGCCCCAGCAGTGCTAACCTCTGTGCCACTATGCCATCCAGTATATTCAGCATGAAACAGAACCATGGTGTCCCAGGTTCAAGGTCGAAGATCCAAGCCCTGAGCAGTGCTGAATTTGCTAATTTGAGTCAGGGCGCCAGCTGAGACAATATAATTAGCCAATGTTCCTGCTCTGCATCATTATTCAATGATTTCTAGTCTAAAATACATGTCGTGAGGAGATTAGGCAGAAACTAAATCAGGTTGAGCAGTAATATTCCTGCTACATTTCCAAGGTTTTACCAGATATCTCCCATATGCATGAAAGTGCTCAAGAAGCACTTTTTTATTAATGAGGTTTGACTATATATATATATCTAGTACCAAAGTATAACCTATTAGACAACCTCACCCAATAAAGCATTTACCAGCAGCAACAAATGATAAAGTTATTTAGCTAACTTGTTCTCACATGATCTCTGTCATGGTAGAAGAGTAAATAGATTGTGTTTTAGGCTATGAACATTATATTTGGTTAATTAAATGTAACAGTTAAGCAATGGGAAGAGAGAGCAGTTCACTCATATCACTCTGACACAACACTGAATTTGTTCTTATTTCTTGGCTAACTGCATTGCCAGTAGTCAACCTGGATTCAAATCTGTGCCCTTGAACATGGGGCAATTCATTACATTCTCAGTGTTGCACAAGACCATTGCCACATGTCTGCTATACAGTGAGAATTAAAAACCAAGAATGTGTTGGGTGAGAGATATTGCTTGCAACTTTTGAAGAAACAAAGAGAAAAAGAATGGAAGAACCTGTATTGATATAGTCTCAGAACCCCTTAGAACACTTCCCAGCCAATTTAATGTAGTCACTGTTGTAATATGGGAAACACTGTTGTAATGAGCAATGTGACGATAACCAGATAGTTTGTTTAGTGATGTTGATTGAGGGTTGAATATTGGACAGGGATCCAAGGGAGAACTTCCATGCTCTTCTTTAAGATGGTACCTTGGGATCTTTTTCATTCACCAGAAAGGATCTGCACAAATTTGAAAACCAGAATACCCAGAGGAAGCCCATGTAGACATGGACAGAATGTGCAAATAGACAGTCACCCAAGGCTGGAATTGAACCTGGGTCCATGGTGCAGTGAGGCAGTAGTGCTAACCATGTACCACTCAATGGTCAGGATTCTAAAATCTTACAGCATCTCAATATACTAAATGTTAACCGATGGACTGACCAAAATCAGCATTGGACTACACGTGATAAACACACAAGATAATCATTCTGTTATTTATTCAATATATTTGGTATTTGTAATCCCAAAGGTGACTGTATACATTTTACAAAAAAATGAAGCTTTCTTTTCAATCATCGTGTGGTGATTTGACTAGTGTATAAACATTGTGAGCAGTGAGCTCTCTCATTGTAAATTCCAGTACATTTAATCCATCTGTTATTTTTTTCTCTCAATGCTTCACAGTATCTACCGTGAAATCAAATCAGCAGCTAGGGCAATGAGTGAGAAGAAGAAATGCTCTATAGCGAGAAGTCAAAATAGTGTCTCAGGTGGCAAAGCTGGGCACAAGACTGAAATAGGAAGAGATAAATGAAGTGAAGCATCAAAAACAGAATGCTAAAAGTACATGCATGGTGGCACAGTGGTTAGCATTGCTGCCTGTCCATAGCATTGGACAGCCACATGAGCGGTCTGCAGATAGAGGGATATAGTAGGACTGTTTAAATATCCTATTTGTTTCCACAGGATGTTCGGTCCACCTTGTTGACCAACAAGGGCATGCATTCGGCAGGTCGTGCGAGAGCTGCTCTTGGATGTTGCTTCAGGAGTGGCCTAGTGCTTCACGTCGTTAGTGTATGCTTAAACTGGACCATCTGATGGGCACCATGACAGCTCAGGGACTATCGCTGTTGCTCTGCAGACACATGGATTTGGGCCTGTGTCTGCGGATGTTTGCGCGTTCTCCCCGTGGTTGCGTGGGTTTTCTCCGGGTGCTCCGGTTTCCTCCCACATCCCAAAAATGTGCTCTTAGGCTGATTGGGTAACAAATTGGAACCTATATGTCATTAAGACGTTAGGACGGCGGCGCGGGCTCGTTGGGCCAAAGGGCCTGTTTCCGGTGCTGTGTTGTTCTTTGTTCTTTGTTCTGACAGTGCCAGGGACCTGGGTCCAATTCCAGCCTTGGTTGTCTGTCTGTATGGAGTTCACACGTTCTCCCCATGCACCTTTGGGTGCTCTGATTTCCTACCACAGTCTAAAGATGTGCTCGTTAGGTAGATAGGCCGAAAGCTAGTGGCTTTTGCTATCAAATAAACCTGTTAGGCTTTAGCCTGTTGTTGTGAGACTTCTTTATTCTAGTCCAACGCCCGCATCTCCATGATAGGAATAGGGCAGGGGATGGGCCTGGGTAAGATGCAGACTCAGTGCAGAAGGAGACATTTTGACCAGTCAAGATTCCATGAGAGAAACAGTGAGTTAGAAAGAGGGGAGGAGGAGAGAGGCAGAGAGAGAGAGAAAAACACTGTGGCGGGGGTGGGGGGGGGAGTGCAATAATTAATTGAGGTGCGTCAGGATGAAGCTTTGAAATGATACACCAACAGTGGGCCTGATGCTGATTGGTGGGGGCTGGTCCTGAGTGCAAGACTATACCAAAAAACTGCTACACAACAGTGGCATAGGCCAGGCACATGGCTCAAATCCATCTCATTAATTGGCAACATCCTGCATCTTTTCTTCCACTCAAGGTAAGCCTTCAGACAACTAAACAACAAACACTACATAACTTACTGATCCAATCAACTTGTGGCCCAAAACTGAAAGCTGATCTCTAAAAGAGACTTCAGACAGCATACCATTGTAACACAATTTCAGTTTAGCTCAGTTGGCTCAACAGTTGATTAGTAATGCAGGGTGACATCAACAGATCGGGTTCGATTCTCACACCAACTGAGATTATTCATGAAGGCCCCATCTTCTCAACCTTGTCCTTATCCTGAGGTATGGTGATCCTGTTTCACTGTTACAAAGAAAGGTAAGGGAGCTCTTCCCACTATCCTGTCCAATATTTATTCCTCAATCATTATGACAAAAACAAAGATTTTTTTGGCCATTATCACATTGTTGTTTGTAGGAGCTTGCTGTATATAAAGTGGCATTTGCGAATCCCATATGATAATAGTGACTTGGTGTATTTTTGTCATGATATAAAAGCATCAAACACTCATAAGGGACTATGTAAAAACATTGTTGGTTCAGTTATTTAAGCTAGACACATGAGAACACATATACATGGATTCAGAGCTTGAAGAGATCAGAGCTGAGCTGTGTGTACTGAATTCTGCTCACAGGCCACAGTGAAACTAAAACTGGATCACAGAATACTCTTCTTTCTGTTGACTTTTGTCAAGCTGCTATCCCTTAACAACTTAATACAACAGTGGCTACCAGTTCAAAGGGGCTTAATAAAACAAATTGAGATTTCCTGTGATGTGAAACACTCTATTTAACTGTTATTGTGGAGTTGAAGATAATGATTTGTTCTCTGGTTCTGTCAGATAGATATAAGGAATGGGAATTGAGTTTTTGCTGCAGATAAAGATACAATGGATAAAATATGCATATTGGCCTTAATCAGTACTCTGGGCCCAAACTGTGCTCAAAATTGCAATAGTATGACAGAAGTATTTTGTTATGCATCACACAAACTTATTTGCGTATCGATGTACACAAAATATGCCATGAACCAGCATAATTAGGCATCATTTGTTGATGTAATATCCTTTGCAATGTTTTGATATGGTGACAATCTGATACAAGTTTGATTAATTGTATCTGAAAAATGGATTTATCAGCAACGATAATCATTTTTAACCAGGCACTCATCCAGAAGTAATTCAATTTTATTTAATTAAAAATAACTTTAGAAAAAAACTATACAGATACAGTTGCTGATTTCATTAATGGAAAATTTAATTTTTTTAGTCAATTAAATATTTGAAATTTTAGGGTCCATGTGTATAAAAATAGCTTTATTAAGTGCTTCTTAGAAGATGCAATTAGTTTAAACTCACCTAGCATTGAATCTGTAGTGGGGTGCAAACAATTTTGTGACTGTGATTTCTGAGGTATTCATTTGACAAGCACAGTAAGGAGAGAAAACTCCATTTTCATTGGATATAAACGATGCTTAAGTTCCTCAATCTTTTGTATTGGGTCGGCCCATTTCATGTGAATCAAAACAATGAAATTGAATAGAGATCAGAACTTTGTGCTTAAGCTTCAGTTCCAGCATTTAATTAGATTGAGCGTTAGCTGGACTCGCTTACAACTAGGCCAAACCAGTGGAACACGCAGTCATGCTAAAACAATTACTACAGCCATTACAAACTCAATACCTTTCAGGATAATATTCAATGTGAGACTTAAATGACTAAATAAAGGCAGAAGTGTCAATGTTTTATTGAAGGGTTGATAAGTCCAGAACAACAGAGTTGAGGGGAAGAAACTGAGGAATGTTACCAAGATAGGAAGGAGTGATGCCATGAAAGGATTTGACTACAATGATGAGAACATTAAACTGGAGGTACTGAGTAAAGTTGAAGCCTGTGTATGTCTGTGAACTGAAGGGAATCAAGAGGTGGTGTGTGGGTTAACATCCTTCCGTCTCTTGAGATGATGGACATACAACAAACAATCCTTTCAGATGACTGAGAGAGGTCTGTAGAATCATAGAATCTCTACAGTGCAGAAGGAGGCCATTCGGCCCATCGAGTCTGCACCAACATTTCCATTCAGGCCCTATCTGTGTAACCATATATATTTACCCCATTAATCCCTCTAATCTACACATCCTGTGACACTAAGGGGCAATTTAGCATGGCCAATCATTCTAACCTGCACACCTTTGGACTATAGGAGCAAACTGGAGCACCTTGAGGAAACCCACATAGACATGGGGAGAATGTGCAAACACTACATAGACAGTGACGCAAGCCAGAAATTGAACCCAGGCCTCTAGAGCTGTGAGGCGGCATTGAGTCATAGAGTCATTGAGGTTTACAGCATGGAAACAGGCCCTTCAGCCCAACTTGTCCATGTTGCCCTTTTTTTAAACCCTAACTTAGCCTCAATTGCTTAAATTTGTCCCATGTCCCTCTATATCCATCTTACCCATGTAACTGTCAAAATGTTTTTTTAAAATTGTACCTGCTTCTACTATGAACTCTGGCAGCTTGTTCCAGACACTCACCACCCTGCGTGTGAAAAAACTGCCCTCTGGACTCTTTTGTATTGCTCCCTCTCACCTTAAATCTATGCCCCCTAGTTTTCGACTCCCCTACCTTTGGGGAAAGATATTGACTACCTAGCTGATCTCATTATTTTATAGACCTCTATAAGATCATACATAGCCTCCTACGCTCCAAAGAAAGAAGTCCCAGTCTATCCAGCCTCTCCTTATATCTCAAACCACCAAGTCCCAGTAGCATCCTAATAAATCTCTGCTGCACTCTTTCCAGTTTAATAATATCCTTTCTCTAATAGAGTGATCAGTGCTTTGTACAACTTCAGCAAGATGTCCTAACTACTGTATTCAATGTTCTGACCAACGAAACCAAGCATGTTGAATGCCTTCTTCACCATCCTATCCACCTGTGACTCCACTTTCAAGGAACTATGAACCTATAACCCTACATCTCTTTGTTCTTTAACTCTTCCCAATGTCCTATCATTAACTGAATAAGTTCTGCTCTGGTTCAATTTACCAAAATGCATCAGCTCGCATTTATCTAAATTAAACTCCATCTGCCATTCATCAGCTCACTGGCCCAAATGATCAAGGTACCATCACAATCCGAGATAATTTCTTCACTATCTACTATACCAGCAATCTTGTTGTCATCTGAAAACTTACTAACCATGCCTCCTATATTCTCATCCAAATCATTAGTGTAAATGACAAATAACAGTAGATCCACCAATCCCTGAGGCACATCGCTGATCACAGGCCTCTAGTTTGAAAAACAACCCTCTACAACCATATTCTAGCTTCTGTCAGTAAACCCATTTTGTATCTATTTGGCTATCTCACCCTGGATCCCGTGAGATTAACCTTATGCAACGAACTTGTCAAAGGCCTTGCTAAAGCCCATGGAGACAACATCAACTGCACTGCCCTTTTCTACCTTCTTGATTACCCTTCAAAAAAACTCAATCAAATTCATGAGATATGATTTTCCACTCACAAAGTCATGCTGACTATCCCCAATCAGTCCTTCTGTCTTTAAATGCCCCTAGATCCTGTCTCTCAAAATATTCTCTAACAATTTACCCACCAGAGATGTAAGGCTCACTGGCCTGTAGTTCCCAGTCTTTTCCCTGAGCCTTTTCTAAACAAAAGCAAAACATTTGCCATCCTTCAATCTTCAGTCACATCACCTGTGCCTATCCAAATATCTTTGGGACCTGCAATTTCATTCCTCTCCTCCCACAATATCCTGAAAGGATACACTTCATCAGGTCACAAGGATTTATTTATGTTGGTGTGTTTTAAGAGTTCCAGTACTTCCTTCTCTGTAATATGTACACTCTCAAGATATCACTATTTATTTCCCCAAGCATCCATGCTTTTCTCAATAGTAGATACTGATGAGAAATATTCATTTAGGGATCAGTGCTAACCACTATGCTGCCGTGCTGCCCGATACTTGGAGCTGCTGGCTGTGAAGGTTAATCCTTGAGAGTTGCTGACATGAGTGTGACACATGAAGTGTCATTACTGGATGTTGTTGATGCCGGTACCAAGCTACTGTTGACACTGGTTGTCATGGTGAAACAAGCCAGCCACAGAAGATGATGCCATGTCAATCTTTCGACAGTCAGTGACTCCTCGATGTGATAGTCGATGTTTGGGATGTTCATATCAGGCTTGAACTACCGTTGAAGCAGAGTCTTATTAGGGCTGCACTGGTTAACTGGCTCTGACTCACTTGACGAGGGAACAGCATTCCGAAAGCTAGTGGCATTTACTATCAAATAAAACTGTTGGACTTTAACCTGATGTTGTGAGATTTCCTACTCTGAATATCTCATCATAGACAACATCTTTGGGTAAGCGATTTTCTATTCATGGGTGGCATGGTAGCACAGTAGTTAGCACTGCTACTTCACAGCTCCAGGGTCCTGGGTTCGATTCCCAGCTCGGGTCACTGTCTGTGTGGAGTTTGCACATTCTCCTCATGTCTGCATGGGTTTCCTCCGGGTGCTCCGGTTTCCTCGCACAGTCTAAAGATGTGCAGGTTAGGTTGATTGGCTATGGTAAATTTCCCTTTAGTGTCCAGGGATGCTTAGGTTAAAGAGATTAGTGGGTATAATATGTAGGGATATGGGTGTAGGGCCTGAATGGGATTGTGTTCGGCACAGTTTCAATGGGCCGAAGGGCCTCTTTCTGCACTGTAGGTTCTCTATGTCCTATTCTGCAGAGACGCCTCATCCACCATTGCTATCTCTATTTGATAGACTTCAGGCGTGATGCAAGTTAAGATACTGGCAGCAGTGTTTTTGAAGAGCTGAATGTTACGGAAAATGCAAGATTGATGGACAGCCAGGGGAGCATTGGAATTGTCGAGTCCAGATTCACAAATCAAGGTTGGGGCTTTCAGCAACAGTTCAGCTGGGGCCTAGATGAATATTCCTCAATTCTTATTCATGATGAGTAAACCAACCCAAATTACTTCAAATAAATGTTAAATTCTTTAAAGGTAATTCTTAATTTAATTAGAAAACATACCTTTTACGTTATTAGCTGTGACTTCATTGAAATCAAAGCTGAATTGAGTGAAAGACATGGACAATGGTGCAACATGACCTCTAGTGTGCATGAAGGGTAATGCAGAATATTGCATCAAGGGTTACGCAAACCAACATAAAGGAAACGCTTACAATATATATACTAAAAGCTTCCGATTAATTACATCTCTGACTGTTTTTAGTGTTCATTTACATTTTTGCTGCTGCCATTAGAGTATGTATTACACTGTAGACAGTACAATTGCCAGGGTCAGATACATTGCAAAGAAATACAGGATAGGGCAAGTATCAATCAAGCTGGCTTGCTGAGCTTTGCTATTTAGCATCACTTCTTCATGTTCTTGTTCTTTTAAGTGCTTTCTTTGTTTTCTAGCACCATAATCTGAGATGTGGCAATGTAACGCACTGTGGGCTACATTTTAGGGGAGAGTCACACTGCTTACTCCTCTTCACAATCTCTTCCCACCCTGTCTCACAACCTCTCTCCTTCCAATCCCCCCCACCTGCCTCCACACCCCCAGAGGGAGAAAGATCAGGCCCCCCAGTCCCAGTGACTGACATTAGAAAAAGAGGTGGGGGTGGGGGGCATACATTCAGGAGCCCCCGGCCAATCTGACTGGCCTACAGTTCAAGCTGATTTCAGTAGTCGCAAGGCTTTGAGGCACAGGTTGTCAGGGGTGGGGGTGGTGAATCTTTGCAGGGGAGAGATTCCTGATGTGCAAAGGTACCCCTCAATTTGTGTCTCCCCCTTTCCTTCCCAATATTTCAATAAAGTTGCTTAACAGAAATGGCCTCCTGACTCTGACCAGCCTGCCCCTGCTGAGTGTTTTGAGTTGGATCGAGGCCTTCAAATGACCACTGGAAGACCGAAGGATAGATGGCCTGAAGGATGCCTTACCTTCTGCCCACTGTATTGTGGGCATCCGTTTGGATAAGTGGGAAAGCAGTGCACCAGTTCCTTGACATATTTATATACCTTCCTCCCTCACACCAAGCCTGGTAGGAGGAAATATTTGGAATAAAATCCAACACGGTGTTGCACATTTACTGCAGGACTTCCTAGGGGCGATCTCATAAAAAATATCCTAAGTTCAAAATGAGCATGAGAGTATCGAGTTCATTTTCTTAGTGAGTCCAAATCTGATATCTTATGCAGTTAGTGCAATAAAAAAGTGCCGAAAACCGTTTCCCGCCTGCAGAGAGGAGGGGGCGGAGCTGAAATCACCAGACAGCTAGCTGATAGCAGCAGAGGGCACCATTGCACATGCACAGGTCTCTATGCTTTGAGCAGCAGAGAGACTTGTCACACAGCTTCTGTTAGTTTCAGCTGTTGTCTGTGGCCGAAAGCAGACCTCCCTCACCCACCACCTCCCTCAGGATCAGCCTGACCCAAGTCTGGCACCCCCTCCAGTAGGCTCTTTTGTTCAGGCTTTGCACCCATGGTGTTGCCTGGTGGGCAGGTCCAGGGCGTCCAGTGTTTGAGTGCCAGACTGGCACTGCCCAAGGGATACCTCCATTGCCCTTGAGCTCCCGGGAGGCCTCAATGACCTCTGGGTCTACCAGTGAGACCATTACGTCTGGTCCCTGTTGGTGGGCACCAGCTCTGATTCTCACTGGAGAGATCCTCTCCTCGTGAGGTCACAAAGGCAAGTGAGACCAGATTCCGGGCTCGCTGATGCCATATAAATTATATTAAAATGAAATCTAAATAATTTATTCAGCCTCATGCTGGAAATAGGTATGACGTTGACCTTGCAGGATATCTGATGCCAGTAAGATTGTGAGAGTGAGAAATTGGACACTGACCTGATTTCTCAGCTCTCTCTACCAATCTTACCAGTTCGCCCCAACCATCAGCCAGCATGGCATGATGGTAAGATTACTCTCCCCCACACCACTCCTGCTCTGCCCTCTGAGCCAGCTGAATTTGAAATTCAGCATCAGCACAGAAAATAATCTGATATTAAGTATCCATCTCCGACACCTCCATTGCCCCCTTCAGTCAATCAGTCTCAACTCAATGTTAAATTCAATCCAGGCATCCTGGATTTTCCAAAGGCATCTCCAATTCTAACTGGTCGTATTTTTGACTTGCAGCACGACAAATTTCACTGTCCTGATGTTCCTGCTCTGTGACTGAAAATTAATGAACAAACTGCCGCTAATTAAAAGCATCAGCACATTAACTGGTTGCAACAAGCAAAGCCAATGTTAGGCTCTGGTCTGAAGTAGTTTGTCTGTTACACTGCTTTAAGTGAAAAAAGGGAAATGATTGAATTAACTGACTCGTGTAAGTATTGTGATAAATATTAACACTGACATAAAGGTGAGGCAATGATGAGTGTGAGATTATCAGATTGCCTTTGCTGGTGATGTTGGATTTCCCGGGGCTGTATTTAATCTGCCAGTCAGGGAAATTTAACAACACAACTGTCTATTCAACGGAGTCAAAATTTCAAATATGTAACTCATTCACATCAACTTCAATAACATCCACTTTCCTTACCTTCCATATCTTTAATACTGATCCTGTTAATATCCATGATAATGATTACACATTACCCTAAAGGGACGCGGCATTGATGTTTGTCATTGCTACAACAATTGTATTCAACCAAAAGGGTGAAAAGGTAAAGCATTTAATGAGGTGACAGGCGTAAGCATCATGTGAAATTTGTGAATTTCAGTAAAAATTGTCAAGCCTCTTTTTAGCAGGGCTTGAGTTTGTAAGTGCCCAAGATGGATCAGTGTTACTCTGTACAAACTCTGTCTGGATAATCTCAGAGTGGATTAGTGTCACTCTATATACATTCACTCCAGACAATCTCAGTGTGGAGCAGTGTCATTCCATGTAAACTCTTTGGACAGTCTCGGAATGATAAGTGTTACTCTGTATAACCTCATTGGACAATCAATACAGACCAGTGTCACTCTGTATTAACTCCCTCTGGACACTCAGAATGGACCAGTGTCCCTTGATACAAACTCCCTCTGGACACTCTCAATATGGACTAGTATCACTCTGTATAAACTCCCTCTGCACTCTCTCAGGATAGACCGTCCCAGTGTCACTCTGTATAAACTCTCTCTGGATTCTCAGTATGGATCAGAGTCAATCTGTATAGATTCCCTCTGGACAACCTCAGAATGGACCAGTGTCACTCTGTATAAATTCTCCATGGATACTCTCTGAATGGTGTGGAGATGCCGGGGTTGGACTAGGGTAAACACAGTAAGAAGTCTCACAACACTAGGTTAAAGTCCAACAAGTTTATTTTTAGCAAAATCCACCAGCTGAAAGAACGCTGCTCAGGTGACTCACCTGTCGAAGGAGCAGCGTTCTGAAAGCTAGTGGCGTTTGCTACAAATAAACTTATTGGACTTTAACCTAGTGTTGTGAGATTTCTTTCTGTCGTACTCTCTGAATGGACCAGTGTTACTCTGTATAAACTATCTCTGTATAAACTGTGAATGAACCAGTGTCATTCTGCATCCAGCTCTCTGGAAACTCTCGGAATGGTCCAGTGTCACTCTGCATAAACGTCCCTTCTAGACAATTTCTGAATGGATCAGTGTCAGTCTGTATAAACTCTCTCTGGACACTCTGAATGGAACTTTTTTATCAGGTACCTCCAGGACTCCTGTCTCATCTCCTGCCAAAGACATAAACTAATCTCTTCTCAAGACTGAATTATTTCTTCCTCTCACACAAATTTGGTGTATTCCTTGTGGTGTCTCTGTATGTTTTCATCTGAATGCTTATCATCTTCAACCTCCAGCTCTTCTGTTTGTTACTCTCTTTTGCGGCTGCAGTTTTGCTTTGTATGACTTCTTTAACTGGAAGACTTCTACAGAAAATGCAGATGTGTGGAATAGAGGGTGATTTAGCTAATTGGATTAGGAATTGGCTGGCAGATAGAAGACAGAGGGTGGTGGTTGATGGGAGATATTCATCGTGGAGTTCAGTGACAAGTGGTGTACCTCAGGGGTCTGTTTTGGGGCCCCTGCTGTTTGTAATTTTTATAAATGATCTGGATGAGGGTATTGAGGGATGGATCAGTAATTTTGCAGATGATACTAAAGTTGGTGGTGTGGTAGATAGTGAAGAGGGGTGTTTTAGTTTACAGAGTGACTTGGACAAGTTGCAGAGCTGGGCCGAGAGGTGGCAAATGGAGTTAAATGTGGAAAAGTGTGAGGTAATGCACTTTGGCAGGAACAATAAATGTGTAGAGTATAGGGCTCATGGTAGGGCTCTTAATAGTGTTGAGGAACAGAAGGATCTTGGTGTATGTGTCAATAGATCCCTGAAAGTAGGCAGTCAAGTGGATCAAGTTGTTAAGAAGGCATATGGAGTCTTAGCTTTTATTGGTAGGGGGATTGAATTTAGGAGCCGCAGCATCATGTTGCAACTGTACAAAACTCTAGTGCGGCCGCACTTGGAGTTTTGTGTGCAGTTCTGGTCCCCACATTATAAGAAAGATGTGGAGGCATTGGAGAGGGTACAGAGGAGGTTTACCAGGATGTTGCCTGGTATGGAGGGCATGTCCTATGAAGAGAGGTTGAAGGATTTGAGGTTGTTTTCGTTAGAAAGGAGGCGGCTAAGAGGGGACCTTATCGAAACATATAAGATGATTAGAGGTTTAGATAGGGTGGACAGTGATACCTTTTTCCTAGGATGGAGAAAGCTAGCACGAGGGGACACAGCTTTAAATTAAGGGGTATGAGTTATAGGACGGATATCAGAGGTAGGTTCTTTACTCAAAGAGTGATTAGGGAGTGGAATGCCCTGCCTGCAGCTGTTGTAGATGCGCCAAGTTTGGTGGCGTTTAAGAGGTTAATTGATAAGTATATGGAAGAGAAGGGAATGGTTTAGTTTGGAGGGGCATTGCTTTTTATTTTGGTCGGCACAACATCGAAGGCCGAAGGGCCTGTTCTGTGCTGTAATGTTCTATGTTCTATGTTCTATGTTCCTATCTGTTGATCCTGCTTCCAGATCAAGGACACCATATAACATGGACGAATATTTCTTATTATCCAAGGGAATTACAGTTGATCCCTTTACATTGGATGCAAACACAAAGGCTGGAATCTTATCACCATTCATGTTGGCAGAATTCTCCCATCGTACTGCAGTGAACAGAAATTTCGTTGGCTGTCAAATTCTCTGACCTCATTGCAGCAGAAGCGTGGTTTGAAAGGCAGATAAGATCATACCCAATATCCTTTTTAAACATTCTGAAAATAAATTCAGTCTCCTAGATATTTTAAATAAATTGCAAACTTACCTTATTGTGTGGTGACGCAGTTATAAGTCATTACACAACGTAGCAGGAGATGGAAGAACTTTTTTTAGCTAGCTGTTAAATAATCAGATTGTGGACCTGGGCCTGAGCCTGAATCTGTTAAGGAAGCCTATTTTTGTGTTCAGAAATTCATGATCGCTGTTTGCTATGTTGCTTTCTGAAGTTCAAAAGGCAACTTTTTTTTAATGTTCAAAATCTGTTTTGAACAGACCTATTTTCTTTGAAAATGGTCCTCTTCAATAAAAAAAAATAAAGCCTTTCAAAAACAAAGAACAATCCATTCCCTATTTACTGAAGCCAATTGTGGTTTACAGGGCAGACGAATAGTCATTGATTATCAGGTTAAGTTTCATTCTGGAGGTGAACAGTTAGCTACAAAATTGAGTACTTACCCTTTGTGAATTATTGAATTATTCAGATTAATGATGAGGGAACTTTTAAAAATATTGTCACAAGTCTAAATTTAGATCCAGGATCAGATTCAGACCTACACTCAGATCCAGTTCTAGGCCTAAACCTAATTCCAGATTAGGCTCAGGCCCAGGTCGACAATCAGATTGAGGTTCAACCTACCCTCAGATTCTAGCCCAAGCTCAGGCCCACATTCAGATTATAGTGCAGGCTCAAGCCTCTGCTCAAATTCTAGCCCTCGTTCAGGCCCACACTCAGATTTAGGCTCAAGCTCATGCTGTGTTTCAGGTTCAGATTCATGCCCATGCTCAGATTCAGGTCCAGATTCTGTTCTACACTCAGATTCAGGATCAGATTCAGGCCTAGGCCCACACTCAAAATCAGGCCAAGGTCTATGCTCAGATTCAGACCTACAGTCACATTCAGCCTCAGTCACAGGCCCATGCTCACAAACACGCTCAGGTCCATGCCCACACTCATACTCAGGCACAAACCCATGCCTACATTCAGGCTCAAGCTAAAGCCAATACTCAGACTCAGGATCAGGCTCAGCCAAATTCCAGGCTCAGGCTCAGATCAATTTTAACAACCAGAAATGGGATATAGAACAAAGAACAAAACAGCATGGGAAACAGGCCCTTCGGCCCAATGAGCCTGCGCCACTACCCCGATGTTCCCACCTCTATCTGCGATCCCTGTCCATGTTCATAGATCTTTGGATTAAAAACCAAATTTGAGACAATTTAGGGAGAATTTGTTTTGCCAATTAGCCTAAGAGCACATCTTTGGGATGTGGGAGGAAACCAGAGCACCCAGAGAAAACCCACGCAAGCACAGGGAGAATGTGCAAACTCCCACAGACACAGGCCAAAATCCATGTATCTGCACAGCATAGCGATAGTCACTGAGCTGTCGTGTTGCCCATCAAATGGTTCAGGTCAAGCACTCATACTCAGGCACAAACCCATGCCTACATTCAGGCTCAAGCTAAAGCCAATACTCAGACTCAGGATCAGGCTCAGCCAAATTCCAGGCTCAGGCTCAGATCAATTTTAACAACCAGAAATGGGATATAGAACAAAGAACAAAACAGCATGGGAAACAGACCCTTCGGCCCAATGAGCCTGCGCCACTACCCCGATGTTCCCACCTCTATCTGCGATCCCTGTCCATGTTCATAGATCTTTGGATTAAAAACCAAATTTGAGACAATTTAGGGAGAATTTGTTTTGCCAATTAGCCTAAGAGCACATCTTTGGGATGTGGGAGGAAACCAGAGCACCCAGAGAAAACCCACGCAAGCACAGGGAGAATGTGCAAACTCCCACAGACACAGGCCGAAATCCATGTATCTGCACAGCATAGCGATAGTCACTGAGCTGTCGTGTTGCCCATCAAATGGTTCAGGTACCATGAATAGCCCACATGACCCATGCAGCCCATGACTGTCTCAACTCTCTGACTTCTACTCTAATCTCTACTTTCTGAGTCTTGACTATAAACTTCACACCTCAAATGTTGTCATTCACTGAATTCCCCATTGTCCTTATGACACTTTCTCCTTTCCCAGCATCCTGTTTATCATTCCCTATGTAGCCCATTCCTCTTGTATGCATTAATTCCACCTCCCCCCCCCTCAAATTTCCTAGTCCAGAGTCAGTTTGCATCCCCTCTCATACATTTATCTGATATCCCCTTCATCTTCCTCATTTGTCCGTAAGCCTTGTTTGGATCCATGTTCCCATCCGTCAGTCTCCCCACAGACTGCCATCAGTCCTCCTCATCCTCTACCCTCTTGCAAAGACTGCTGCCCATTTGTCCTCTCTCCATTTGTTACCTTCCCCTTGTATCTCCATTCCCGGTCAGTATGCTGGTCTTGGAATATTTAGTCATGTTTGACTGCCACTGCACAATTGTGCGCTTCAGGACAATGGTGACATCCATATAGAGAGAAAGAACCCTATCTCACTCATGCCCACCTATTCACTTTAGTTCTCTCCGCAATGACAATACCAGATAAGTTGAGTGCTTCCGCTGTGTTTTGTTCTTTCACTCTGGCCCACTGCTGGATGAATGCCCTTGTGGAATCTTCTCGATATGCGCTCAAGTTATTTTAATATTATGCTAAATTACCAGTAGTATGGCATAGTTTTGATGTGGCATTGCCTACATGGACAGAGATAGGCACAGTAAGTAGTCTCACAACACCAGGTTAAAGTCCAACAGGTTTATTTGGTAGTTCAAGCTTTCAGAGCACCGGTCCTCCATCAAAATGAGTGCAGGATTTGTTTCACAAAAAGGGTGTATATAGACACAAACTCAATTTCAAGATAATGGTTAGAATGCGAGTTTTAACGGATAATCAAATCTTTATAGGTACAGACAATGTGAGTGGAGAGAGGGTTAAACATAGGTTGAAGGCATGTGAATTGTTTCCAATCAGGACAGATAGTAAGATTTTGCAAACCCAGGCAAGTCATAGGGGTTACAGATAGTGCGACATGAACCCAGGATCGCAGTTGAGGCCGTCATCATATGTGCGGAACTTGGCTATCAGTTTCTGCTCAGTGATTTGTGTTGTGTGTTGTGAAGGCCGCCTTGGAGAATGCTTACCCGAAGATCAGAGGCTGACTGCCCTTGACCGCTGACATGTTCCCCAAAGGAAGGGAACACTCCTGCCTGGTCATTGTCGAGCGATGTCCATTGTTGTAGCGTCTGCATGGTCTCGCCAATGTACCATGCCTTGGGACATTTTTTTTTGCAGTGTATTAGATAGACAATGTTGGCTGAATTGCAAGAGTGTGTAATGTCTCCCTGCTGGATGGTGTTTTCATGTCAAATAATGGCACCCATGTTGATGATCCGACACATCTTGCAGAGATGCTGGTTGCTGCTCATTGTTTCCCTGAAGGCACAGTAGTTTGCTGCATACAATGGTCTATCTGAGGTTGTGCGGTTATTTGAAGGCAAGTAGTGGGAATGTGAGGATGGCCTTGGCGAGATTTTCACTGGTGACATGTTAAAGGCTCTGGAAAAGATGTTGTAGCTTCTCCACTCCAGGAAAGTACTAGATGACAAAGGTACTGGGTCTGCCATGTCCCATGCTTGTCTTCTGAGAAGGTCTGTGTGGTTTTTCACTGTGGTGTGTCAGAACTGTCATCTGTAGGTGTTTGTTGCGATCTTCATCTGAGCAGATCCTGTGTATACGGAGGGCTTGCCGATAGGGGATGGCTTCTTTGATATGTTTAACGTGGAAGCTGCAGAAGTGGAGCATCGTGAAGTTATCCATGGACTTGCGTACAGTGAAGTGCTGAAGTGACCATCATTGATGGAGATGTGTGTGCCCAAGAATGCAACCCATTCTGGAGATTAGTCCATGGTGATCTGATGGTGGGATGGGACTTATTGTTGTCATCATACAGTTGTTTCAGTGATTGTTTACCGTGAGTCCAAAGGAAGAAAATATCATCAATATATCTAGTCTATAGTGTCAGTTGAAGGTCCTGTGCGTTGAAGAAGTTTTATTTGAATCTGTACATGAAGATGTTGGCATATTGAGAGGCAAATTTGGTCCCCATGACTGGTCCATTTTTCTGGATGAAGAACTGGTAATGAAGGTGAAGACATTGTGGTTCAGGATGAAGCGAATGAGTGGTAGAATTGTGTCTGGAGATTGGCAGTTGTTGGCGTTGAGTTCTGAGGCAGTCGCAGCAATGCCATCATTGTGGGGGATGCTGATATAGAGTGCCGAGACAGCCAATGTGATGAAGGGTGTTGCTGATTCAAGTGCTCAACGGGTGCTGAGTTTCTGTAAGAAGTTCTTAGTGTTGCAACAGAAGCTGGATTTCAGGATGCCCTCAACATAGCCAGAGAAGTTCTCACACAGAATCCCATAGCCTGATAGATGGGACGGCGGGTATGGTGGCTTCATGTGTCTTTGGGTGGCAATAGAGATTTCCAATGCAAGGAGTACATTGAATGAAAGCAAAGAGGGTGCTCTGAAGGTCTGGATCAAAGGTCTTGATCAGTCTGTTGAGTTGATGGGTGTGTTCTTTGGTCAGATCTGTGGGTAACTGCCTGTAGTGTTCCTTGTTGTTTAGCTGTCGGTACACTTTTTTGTAGTAATCTGTTCTATTCATTATGATGGTGGTCTCTCCTTTGTCTGCTGGTTTGATGACAATATTGCAGTTTGTCATAAGTTGGCATTATGTTGTGCTTAGGTGACATTCGGGGCTGCCTTGTGTGTACAGCTGATGAATCTGGCATTGTCGCACCTCCTGACAGCTTGGCCGTACATGTCAAGTCAAGGGGAGCGGCCTTCCGGAGGAGTCCAATTTAACTTTTTCCTCTTCAGTTACTGTACCACGGACCTCTCTGTCGTTATTCTGGTTCATTAGCTATCTCATTGTGTTCGCTGTTGGCCTCTTGGAGTTTGTGGCAAAACTTCCGGAGCCTCATTTGTCTAATGAATTCCTCTGTGTCCGCGACAAGACTGATGGGGTCCATCTTGTTGGTGGGACAAAAATTGAGCTCTCGGCTGAGAACTTTGATTTTGCTTGGTTCTAGTGTGTAATTTGACAAGTTAACAATGGACTTTCGTGTGGTGGTACTGTTTCCGACTGTGAAACCGGGGGAAGCTTAGTTGCTGCTGGTGGTGATGCCGCGTTTCTACAGTTTCCTGTTCTTGGTGTGCAGAAGATGGCGTAGTTTTTTTGTCTCATCTGTTTGGCAGTGTTTCACAGTTGGTTTGCGTCCTGAGCACAAGTTGAGAATATGGACTCTATCTTAGTTTCCAGGTTGCAGCATTTGCTGGTATATGAAGTGGTTAAGCAGCGTGAGAGAGGTGTGACGGCACCTCAACGTAATCTGTGTTGTAGGTTGACCTGAGTGGATTGGAGATCTATAGTCCTTTCGGTACCTGTCTGCTTTCTTGCGTCTTTGTAGAAGCTCGATGTCTGCATCGATATGCGTGATCTGCTTGGAAATCTTCTTCGCTTTGTGCCAGCAGTTTGCAGTGTCGGTGCTAGTTATGGTAGTGCAGAGTTTGTCTGACAGACAGGCATATATAGACACAAACTCAATTACCAGATAATGGCTGGAATGCGAGTCTTAACAGGTAATCAAGTCTACAGGTGAAACAAATCCTGCATTCAGCTGACCAAGAAGCAGCGCTCTGAAAGCTTGTGCTACCAAATAAACCTCGTGGACTTTAATCTGGGGTTGTGAGACTACTTACTGTGTCTACCCCTGTCCAACACTGGCAACTCCACGTCATGGCTACCACCAATACCACAAACTGCTGGCACAAAGTAGAAAGGATCTCTAAGCAGATCGCTCATATTGACAGAGGCATCAAGTTTCTAAAAGAAAGCAGTTAGAGGGATTAGTGAGTATAATGTGTCAGGATGTGGGGGAAGGGCCTGGATGGAATTGTGTTCAGTGCAGACTCGATGGGCTGAAGGGCCTCCTTCTGCACTGTAGAGTTGTATGATTCTATGATTCAGACAGGTACTGAAAGAACTACAGATTGCGAGTCCACTCAGGTAAAATTAAAACACAGACTACGCTGAGAGACTTTGCCATCGCACCTCTCTTATGCTCTCAACCATCTCATACACCAACCAACTCTACAACAAACGCCGCATCCTGGAAACCAAGATAGAGTCCATATTCTCAACTTGCGCTCAGACCAGCTGCAAAACTCTGCTAAGCATATGAGACAATGGAACTACACCTCTATATGCACATCAAGAACAGGAAGCTTGAGAAATTCGGCATTATCACCAGCGGTAACCAAGTCTCCCCCGAGTATTACAGTAGAAAACAGCACCACCACAGGGAAGACCATTGTCGACATGTCGGACTATACACTTAAACCAGATGAAATCAAAGTTCTGTCGAGGCTCAATTTTTGCCCCAGCAACAAAATGGATCCTATCAGTCTCGCAGTGGACATAGAGGAATTCATTAGGTGAATGAGGCTGTGGGAGTTTTTCCACAAACCCCAGGAGGCCAACAGTGAACCTGATCTGACGGCCAATGAGCCAGAATAGCTGACAGAGACAGCCGCAGTGCAGCGACTGAAGAGGAAAGAGTCAAATTGGACTCCCCTGAAAGGCCGCTGCCCTCGTCTTGACATGTATGCCCAAGTTGTCAGGAGGTGTATCAATGCCAGATTCATCTGCCGCACTCATAAGACAACGCTGAATGCCACCCAATTACAACGCAGTGCCATCCACCCTCTGAAGACCAACCACAATTGTCATCAAACCAGCAGACAAAGGAGGGGCCACCATCATACAGAACAGAACAGATTACTGCAAAGAAGTATACCGACAATTGAACAACAAAGAGTAATACAGACAGTTACATACAAATCCAACCAAAGAACACAACTGTCAACTCAACAAACTGATCAAGACCTTCAGAGTACCCTCAGAGCTCTCATCCCACGTAGTCCCTGTGTTGGAGATCTCTACTGCCTCCTGAAGATACACAAGGCCAACACAGCCGGCATTCCAACCATTATTTTGTAATTGAGTTTGTGTCCATATATGCCCTGTTTGTGAAACAAATCCTGAACTCACCTGATGAAGGAGCAGCGCTGTGAAAGCTTGTGTTATCAAATAAACCTGTTGGACTTTAACCTGGTGTTGTGAGACTCCTTGATGTGCCATAGTCTGCTCATCAGTATACTTCATTTTTGGAACTGGCAGAGATTACATAGGTGAAATTCTCTCACATGTTGAGTGCAACATATTAAGCTTGTCTGCCGTTATGCTGTGCTGCTCCTGATGGGCTGTATATTGCTCTGCTGAGGAAAACCTGTTCCTACCTCCTGCCTCCATCACCACACTGGGCTGGTCTTCATGGATGGCACTGTGCAGCTGGACTGATGGGTCCTTTTGTGTCACTGACTCAGATCAGTAGTGTGCCGGGGGTTGGGGAGTACAGAGGCCTCCCCCCCCCCGCCACCTTTTCCGTCCTCCCACCCTTTCCCCCTCCCCCACTCTCTCCCCCTCAAACTCAACAGTGCCACCCATCAGTGTTTATCTGGACAGCACTGTGCTGAAGGACTCATGCAGACACACAACAAAGATCTGAAGATCAATGAGGGTGGGGTGCGAGGCGAGGCTGTGGGTTGGAGTCAAAACGAAGACAAAGACAAAGTAGTAAAAGGAGGGGTATCCAAGGAGGGAGGAGGAGGGCTCATGATGGCAGGGCAGAGGGGCAAGGAAGTGGATAGAGAAGATGAACACTGGAGGCAGAGGGAAATCTTAGAGGAGGGATGTCAGACCCTGACAAGGCTGTATGAGAAGCAGAGTGTCTCAAACAATAGCGCCTTGTTCAGTGGAAGGGAATGCACACAGACTGTAGATTATGGGGTTGGTGTGTATTTGTGTGTCACGTTAAAGATGGTTTGTACAAACACCAACCAGATCGGGGCTGCAGGGCTTTGTGAAGGTCATTGTTTTTCATAATCCTCTTTTGAAAAGAAAACACTGTCAAGGCTCCCATTTACATTCTGGGGCTTGCAGACAGGAATTAGAGGATGCAGACAGTCCTGTTGTGAAATGGAAAGGAATCACAGACGACAACCATTCCAGGGGCTACGTGGAACTCACAGTTAGAAATCAGAGAAAGGAGACGGTGTAGAAGAGCAGCAAACATGACACAAGGGTAATCATTGCTGCATGATGTACCCCAGCCGCAGCGAGGGGCAAGGATTGTATGCTTCATCATTAGAATGCACAGCTTGTTGTGCAGGACTGTCTTACAGTCAATGTCCCGGGACACGGCAGGCTCTGAATTGGGTTACAGAAGGTATGATGACGGGCACAGGAGACATCCGCAGTCTGTAGATAAGGAACACATTATATAAGGAGTGGTGAAGGGGAGAGGGAGCCTGTGTGGGGGTGATGATACTTATGTGAGGCTGGCATTCAGCAAGAACAATAAGATAGATGTGATGGTGATGTTGTGAAAGCCTTGCTGAGAGAGTGAGCGTTGATATGTGTCTTTCACGAATGGTTGTGTGAGATCCATGAAGAGTGTAGTTGTCTGAGTACAAGTTGCTATGCTGAGAGTTTGAGCAAAGAGAGGATTTACCCTGGCAGAGTGGATAATATCATTCATCTGTTCATAGATGGTGGATAGTGGACAGGACACTCCTGCTCTGTGTGGCACTTTGTGGGCGAGTTCCAGCCATGCTGACCTCCTGGGCAATGGCCAGTGAAGCAATGGTTACTTTGGGCCATCTCTGGAGTACAGCACATGCTACAGACCCGGACTTCTTGAATAAGGACCTGCAGGGCCTGGCAGTGAAGCAGCTGCTGACTTCCTGTTGAGACTCCTCAGCTTTTGCTTCCTGTGTTGGAGCTTTTCTTGAAGACAGATGAGCTGGAGACTGACATGAGTGTGCTGGACTGGTGTTTAAGCATGGTACTGGGATTTTTCAAACCCACCAGCTGACAGTGGGCAGAAGAATCAGTGGCTGGCCCACAGGTAATTCTGAGCGCAGAGTCTGCTGCGAAATCTCTCCATTTTGGCCAGTGGGACAATTGCAACTTGAGCTGCCTGTCACTGTATATGTTCTAAAAATGGAGAATTCTGCCCTCCAGACACTGCATGTAAATTGGCACCCGAGGGTAAACCTGTAACTGCAATGTGACGGCTGACTAAGCTAAGTTGAATAAACAATGTTGAAATTGCAGTTTAAACATTGGGGATGATCAGCGAGGAACAATGGTTGTTTCTGAAGATGCTGAATTTTTAATAAGCCAACTATTAAAAATTAACGAAGGACTCAACATAAGAATTGTTTCTTTGGTGACCCAAGTTAATACAGGGAATAAGTTGGAAATATAGAAATAATTGCAAGTTTGGACACTTTCTATACTCAGAACCATCGTCCCACTGATGCCCTGTGAACACAACTATACACAAGAAGAGAATCACTTCAAATTCATACATGAGCAGTATTGTTTTACTATACAGGTTACATAATGATTGTAGAATTATAAGATTATACAGCACAGAAGGAGCATGTTCAGCCCACTGCTAGTTCTTTGAAAGATCCACATTAGTCTCACTCAACTGCTGTTTTGCCTGAGGCTCTTGTACATTGTAAAAAAAATCTTTAACAAAATACAGGCATTGCTGGCTGGCTAGCATTCATTGTCAATCTCTAATTGCCCTAAAAAATGGTGGCAGGTTGTCTTCTTGCACTGTTATTATAGTCCATGTGATGTAGGTACACCCACAGTGTTTTTAGACAGGGAGTTCCAGGATTTTGAACGTGCAAGTGAAGCATAGGAACAATATTTTATCACACTCCTGATTTGTGTTTCATAGATGGTGGACAGGCTTTGGCGAGCTAGGAAATGATTTATTCTCCACCAAATTCACTGCCTATGACCTTCAGCCACAGTATTTAAATGGTTAATCCAGTTCAGTTTCTGGTCAATAGTAATCTTCAGATGTTCATAATAGGAGATTCAGTAATCGTAATACATAGAACAAACATAAAGAACATAGAACATAGAACAGTACAGCAAAATACAGGCCCTTCAGCCCTCGATGTTGTGCTAAGCTTTGTTCAAAACCAAGATCAAACTATCTCACTCCCTATCATTCTGGTATGCTCCATGTGCCTATCCAATAACCGCTTGAAAGTTCTTAAAGTATCCGTCTCCATTATCACAGCAGGCAGTCTGTTCCACATCCCAACCACTCTCTGAATGAAGAATCTACCTCGGACATCCCTCCTATATCTCCACCATGAACCTTATAGTTATGCCCTTAGTAACAGCTACATCCACTCGAGGAAATAGAACGCATGCACCTTGTTGGTCAACAATAGTGTCTGAACATCCACTCTATCTATCCCCCTCATCATTTTATTAACCTCTATGAAGTTGTTTCTCATCCTTCTCTACTCTAAAGAGAAAAGCCCTAGCTCTCTCAACCTTTCCTCGTAAGACCTACCCTCCAAACCAGGCAGCATCCTGGTAAATTTCCTCTGCACTCCCTTTAGTGCTTCCGCACCCTTCTTATACTGAGGTGACCAGAGCTGCACACAATATTCCAAAAATGGTCTCACCAGGGTCCTATACAGTTGCAGCATTATCCCACGGCTCTTAAACTCAAACCCCCTGTTAATAAACCCTGACACACTATAAGCCTTCTTCATGGCTCTATCCACTTGAATGGCAACCTTTAGAGATTTGTGGATATGAACTCCAAGATCTCTCTGTTCCTCCACATTCCTCAGAACCCTGCCATTGACTCTATTATCAAGTTTGTCCTACCAAAATGAATCACCTTGCACTTATCAGGGTTTAAATTCCATCCGCCAGTTTTCAGCCTAACTGTGCATTCTATAAATGTCTCTTTGCAGCCTACAACAGCCCTCCATCTCATCCACTCCTCCACCAATCTTGGTGTTATCACAAATTTACTGACCCACCCTTCAGCCCCCTCCCCCAAGTCATTGATAAAAATCACAAATTGCAGAGGACCCAACACTGATCCCTGTGCTACATCGCTGGCAACTGGTCTCCAGTCTGAAAATTTTCCCTCCACCACCACCCTCTGTCTTCGATGAGATAGCCAGTTACTTATCCAATCGGCCAAATTTCCCTCTATCCCACACCTCTTTACTTCTTTCATGGGCTGGCCATGGGGAACCTTATCAAGCGCCTTACCAAAATCCATGTATATACCAATAACTGCTCTACCTTCATCCACACACTTAATTACCTCCTCAAAGAATTCAATCAAATTGTGAGGCAAGATTTACCCCTCATGAATCCATGCTGATTATCCTTTATTAAGTTGCATCTTTCCAAATGAGTTAGTGCTGCTGATAATAGTGAAATATTTCAACTATCTTTTGAAATATATTTATTTCAAATATATTATTTTATCAGATTTCACAAACTGATTAGCTGTAATGAGTTTTGAAAGGCGGTATATAAATGCAAATCTTGCTTTCCCTTTTTCTCTTGCACCACCTTTGCAAATGGTGCATTCCAGATCACAAAAACTCATTGCGTAAACAAGCCTCCGTAGGTTATGTTATAAAGCAGCAGAATGTAGGTTATATCTTGTGAGCATTCCTCAATATTAAAATATTGTTACGTGTTATCGATATTGAATAAATATTCTTCCTAATCATCCCACTCTTATGGATTGCAATTTAGAATGAAGAAACAAACAAATATTCTGATTGACACCAGCTTTGAAAGTTGATGTTCAATTTTTCAATGAATATTTGGAAGATGGCATGTTGTAATTTTCTCTGTGAACACAGCTGTTGTGGGTTTTTTTTAGATCATCTGTACTTGATGTATCTCGAGTTTGAAGCCTGTTTTTATGTTTTCTGTAACAATTAAAAGCAGAGAATAATGTAGAGCTTCATGTACAAAAGTGTCCCACACAGTCTGACCCTAGTTACTTGGGCAGAATGGGATGGAATGACAGAGTCGATAAAGAATCTCAATCGCTCCATTAGACTCACTGCCTGCTTTGGAATCAGCTCGGCCGAGCTCCATTAGGTGAGGTGTTTGACCAAAAGCATTAAGGAAAATCTTTGAAAGCCGGTAACCTCTGGAGGGATGAAGGTCTATTAGACCCTCATTCAAAAATAATAAAAGTCAGATTAATGCTGCCATCCTAAGCTTTGAAAATGCAAATGTAATTGTTTATCTAAATGAGCTATTTGAATATTTCATTATTAAATAACCATCAGCATTCAGCTATAGTCAATGTCTCCTAATGCTGCTGAAATGCTACCTTTATTCGAAAGTGTAACTTTACAGTTAAAGTGGAATAGAAATGTTGAGCTACAGTACTACCTTTCATTTTGCCACTTGTCCCTGATTCTTATACAATAAAAAAGTGACAGTTTGAGGTTATATACGGCACATAAATACGTTGTGGAAGGTCCCAATTTACATTCTGTTAATTAAAAACTTGTGACTAATTGTGCATGTAGACAAAGCCTATTGGTTTCCTCTTTTTGAAGCACATTATGCACATCTTAAAAAGACTTTAATGAGGATGCCTTGGGTTGCTTGGATTAGAAGCCAATTTGTTATCAGCAAAAGGGAATATTCTGACCTACACATGGCATGTGGCAAGAAAACAAATGAAACCTACATGAAGTGATGAGCTATGAATGTTATAGTGCTGCTTGTGGAGCTGGTTGTAGACATTCTGTAAATGTATTTTTGTACCTTACTCTCTTCCTCTTCCCCAACAAGTACAAGGGCATCAGCTTCATCACTTTACAATAACAGAAATATGGTTGGATGGTATGATAAAGGGATAATGCACACTGGTGAGATTTATTTTTGCTTCTCTTCCCTGTCCATAAACCAGTCTGAAAGATTCAACTACAGGTGTACAAAGGGAATTTAACCCTACATAGATAGAGATATACAGCCAAGTAAAGACCTTTTAGCACAACATGTTTGCACAATTGAAAAACAATCAACCCATTTTCCAGCACTTGGCACATAATTTTGCCATTGCAAGTGCATATCTGAATACTTTTGAAATACTATGGGGTTCTCTGCCTCCACCACTTTTTCAGGCAGTGAATTTTAAATGCCCACCACTCCCTGGGTGAAAAACCTTTTCCTCACAGCCAATTTAAATCTTCTGCCCTTATCTTAAATCTATGTCCCCTAGTCATTGATCCCTCCATCAAGGGGAAACTTTTATTTCTGTCTACTCTCTGTACCTCATCATTTTATACATCTCAATCTGTCCCCCATCATTTTCCTCTGCTGCAAGAGAAAGAACCCCAGTCTATCCAATCTTTCTCATGACTAAACCTCTCTATCCCAGGCAACATCCTGATAAATCTCCTTCGCAAATTTTCCAGTGCTATTACATCATCACAATAATGTCAGCTAATGATGCTAGCATATGCTTATCATCTCTTGCTGAGCTCGTTTCTTGTTGTACTTTTTGCCCACTTCTAGTTACCTTGAGAAGGTATTGGTGAATTATCTTTGTTGCAATTGTTTTGTTCACGTGGATCACTTGTTAGAGTACGTCAGAGGGCAATAAAAGTCAGCTCCAATATTTCGACCAGATTCACCTAGTGGTGAACCTGTTGTGATTTTATCCAGCAGTTTCCTTAATGGGTTTGCTGGCACCAGTCCATAAATAATCACATTTATTCAATTCAGTTTCAGAGGTTACCATGTCAGCCTTTCTATCCAGTATTGAAGCGACAGTACTCACACAGTCATTATAATTCTCCAACCTATATTCTTGCATAGAACAGCTATTCATAAAATAAACTCTTTAATTCCCTCTCAAGAAGTAAAGAAACCTAATCAGAGGTCCTACTTTCTAGCAGGTGGGACATTTCAGAGTAGGTGGAGTAAGCTGGAAAGTGGGAGGTGTGGGTAAAATCAGCTGCTATGGCAAAGATGCAGTGCCTATTGTCTATCTGTTTCCACAGGTATTTCACCAGTGGTGGGGTGGGCGCCGAATGCCAATTGATCATAGGCCAATTTGCATATGAAATATAGGGCTAATGGAAGGACCCTTAATAGTGTTGTCGAGCAGAGGGATCTTGGGGTACAAGTACATAGCTCTTTGAAAGTTGGCACCCAGGTTGATAAAGTTGTTAAGAAGGCGTACGGTGTGTTAGCTTTTATTGGTAGAGGGATTGAATTTAGGAGCCGTGAGGTTACGTTACAACTGTACAAAACTCTGGTGCGGCCGCACTTGGAGTATTGCGTACAGTTCTGGTCGCCGCATTATAAGAAAGATGTGGAAGCATTGGAAAGGGTGCAGAGGAGGTTTACCAGGATGTTGCCTGGTATGGTGGGAAGGCCTTATGAGGAAAGGCTGAGGGACCTGAGGTTATTTTCATTAGAGAGAAGAAGGTTACGCGGTGACCTAATTGAGGCGTATAAGATGATCAAGGGATTGGATAGGGTGGATAGTGAGAGCCTTTTTCCTCGGATGGTGATGACCAACACGAGGGGACATAACTTTAAATTAAGAGGTGGTAGTTATAGGACGGATGTCAGAGGCAGGTTCTTTACACAGAGGGTGGTGAGAGCGTGGAATGCCCTGCCTGCAGCAGTTGTGGACTCGCCTACTTTGGGGCATTCAAATGTTTGGTGGATAGGCATATGGATGATATTGGAATAGTTTAGGTTAGAGGGTCCACTGGCCGGCGCAACATCAAGGGCCGAAGGGCCTGTACTGCGCTGTAATGTTCTATGTTCTATATAATTAAGGCCGTTAAGTGGCCAATTAATACTGACTTAAGGGTCTCCTCTCGTCATCACTGGTGGCTTGCCAGCTTTGGGGTGTTTGCCAATGACATGCTGTTTGCCTGGTGGCCTTTTTGAGGGCACTCATTTTTACACGTGGTGCAGGTAGGCATTACAGTGAAAGGAAAGCATTTGATATTTGAAAAAAAGAATTGAAATAGTAAACATGTAACCTGGTTCCAACCAAAAATTCTCTCCCTAATTCAATTTACTTATTTGACTTGCTTGTTGGCTTGCAAGTTGGCCAATGACACAATTCAAGGACGTGCACCTATATTCTTTCTTCATGTCTCTCAGAATGAGAGCTGTTCTTCCAGAAATCACCCAAGTTACCATCCTTCATATGTGATCCAAGACGGTCGCTAAGGGGCAACTTAGTCTACCCTATCCAATCCTGACCCAATGGCTACACAGTTGCTGTTTGCAGTCACTGCTTGGTGATCATAGGCAAGAACCCCGGGATGCAATCTTACGGAAAAAATTCTGAGGGGAGATCGAACGGAAAAAGAATCGGAGTTTGATTTGATTTATTATTGTCCCATATATTAACAACAGTGAAAAATACCGTTTCTTGCACACTATACAGAAAAAAAACATAGAGAAAAAAATGAGGAAGTGTCGAGCAGAAGGTAGAATTACAGTAATAGTTAGGATGTAGAGAAAGATCAACTTAATGCAAGTAAGTTCGTGCATTTTAAGAGACCTCTGGATAAGTACATGGGATTTAATGGGATTGAGGGTTATAGGTAGGCCTGGTAGAACATAGAACATAGAACATAGAACAATACAGCACAGAACAGGCCCTTCGGCCTTCGATGTTGTGCCGACCAAAATAAAAAGCAATGCCCCTCCTAACTAAACCATTCCCTTCTCATCCATATACTTATCAACTAACCTCTTAAACGCCACCAAACTTGGCGCATCTACAACAGCTGCAGGCAGGGCATTCCACTCCCTAATCACTCTTTGAGTAAAGAACCTACCTCTGATATCCGTCCTATAACTCATACCCCTTAATTTAAAGCTGTGTCCCCTCGTGCTAGCTTTCTCCATCCTAGGAAAAAGGCTATCACTGTCCACCCTATCCAAACCTCTAATCATCTTATATGCTTCAATAAGATCCCCCCTTAGCCGCCTCCTTTCTAACGAAAACAACCTCAAATCCTTCAACCTCTCTTCATAGGACCTGCCCTCCATACCAGGCAACATCCTAGTAAACCTCCTCTGGTAGGTAGGATATGATTGGCACAACTTATGGGCCGAATGGCCTGTTTGTGCTGTGGTGTTCTATGTTCTATGTTCAAAAGTCTGACAGCAGCAGAGAAGAAACTTTTTGGCTAGGTTGGTATGTGACCTCAGATTTTTGTATCTTTTTCACAAAGGAAGAAGGTGGAAGAGAGAATGTCTGGGGTGTGTGGGGTCCTTAATTATGCTGGCTGCTTTGCCAAGGCAGCAGGAAGTGTAGACAGAGTCTATGAATGGGAGGGTGGTTTGCATGATGGATTGGGCTACATTCATGACCTTTTGTAGCTCCTTGTGGCCGTGGGCAGAGCAGGAGCCATACCAAGCTGTGATACAACAAGAAAGATATACCATAGAAAGCATCCTAAGTGGTGGCATGCTGGCATATTGGTGCCTCACAGCGCCAAGGTTCCAGATTCACTTCCGGCCTCAGGTCACTGTCGGTGTAGAGTTTACACACACTCCCCATGTCTATGTGCATTTCCTCCAGGCGCTCCGGTTCCTCCCACAGTCCAAAGATGTGCAGGTTATGTTGATTGAACATCTAAGTTGACCCATGTCAGGAGGATTAGCAGGGTCAATGCATGAGATAATGGGACTCATGCCTGGGTCGGTTGTGGTCAGTACAGATTTGATGAGCCATATGGCCTCCTTCTGTACTGTAGCAATTCTATAATCCTATGATCTGTAAAAGTTGGTGAGAGTCATATCTGACATGTCAAATTACCTTAGTCTTCAAGAAAGTTGGGGCGTTGGTTCTTAACTATAGTGTTGGCATGCGGGGCTAAAAACTTGAAGTTCTCGACCCTTTCTACTTCGTCCCATTGATAAAAACAGAGGCATGTTCTCCTTTACCCTTCCAGAAGTTGATGACAATCTCCTTCGTTTTGTTGACATTGAGGGAGCGATTATTATTGCCGCACCAGTTCGCTAAATTCTCCATCTCATTCCTACACTTTGACTTGTCATTGTTTGAGATCCAACCCACTATGGTGGTATCATCAGCAAATTTGAAAATTGAATTGGAGGGAAATTGACCGCACAGTCATAGGTATATAATGAGTATAGTAGGGAGCTGAGAACACAGCCTTGTGGGACACCAGTGTTGAGGATATTTGTGAAAGAGGTGTTGTTGCCTATCCTTACTGATTGTGGTATGTGAGTTAGGAAGTTTAGGATCCAGTTGCAGAGGGAGGTGTCACAGCCCAAACCACAGGATTTGAAGATGAGTTTTGTGGGAATAATAGTGTTGAAGGCTGAGCTGTAGTCAATAAATAGAAGTGCATGTCCAGATAACCCATCCGGGCTAGTTGTTTTTTATGGGTTGATCTTTAAGAAAACTACTCTACATGTGTAGTGATGACGCAAAACTGATTCATCCAGGGCTTCCAGGTTAGAGGGCATGCTCTCGTTAACTGAGTGCTAAACGGAAGAGAATTGTGCTGTTGTTTGGATAAGCTGTGAGTCACAATCTTATGGCACTTGATGCACAAAAGTGTCTGGATGCAATTCTCATCTATAGAGGGTCTGAGCTCTCTGGGAAGCCGGCTGCTGATGTCTCGGGACACCATTGCGCAGGTGCCCAATCTACTAGTATACTGGGAGATTGAGATCCACCCCAACCCCAATCTGCAGAGTTCTTCCCACTGGTTTCTCCAATCTGTAGAGTTGCCTCCCTCTCACTCCAATCACCACCCCTGCAGAGTTCCTTTGCTCCCTCTTACACTGATCACCATCCTGATAGAGAGTAGAGTTCCCTCCCACACACCCCATTTGCCACACTGGAGAGTTCTTCCCTCCCTCCCTCCCTGATCACGAACCTTGCGAATCTCCCATTTTTACCCCTGGCATACTTCCACTCTCACAGGTTCCACCTCCACTCAGGCCCCACATCCTTGACACTGCTTCAGGCACAGTTATGGTGACTAATGGGCAATGCCAGTGTACCAGGTGGGCACTGCAACTTAGCACTGTCCCATGGGCACTGCTCAGTCCTGCCCCCAACACTTGGGGGAGGCTTCAATACCTCCAATCTCCCAGTGAGGCCATCACATCAGATGTCCCACTGATTGCCTAATCTTACCATCTTGCCTCACCGGAAGTCAGGCAAGAAAAGGTTGCAAGATCGAGCTCTTGATTAAAATTCCTCAACCTCTTGTCCAGGATCTTTGATGTCCACAAATCCTATGGATGGCCTGGAGAATTTCCTTGTTTGGAATGGCTTAGCTGATGACCAAACCTGGAGGATGCTCTTCTTGATTCTCAACAAATGCTGATATTAGTTTTAGTTTTTCATTTTGATTTTCTATTATACATCAAGGCATAGCTTAACTGGATAAGGACCTTTCACTGGAGGAAAACATTTTTGAAAAGGAGATTGCAATGGGATTATAAATGCAAGAGAATATCCATCACAGTACAACCCGGTATTTCATGCTGTAATGCCTATCTTTAGCACAATCTTATGAAAGTACCAACAGCAATGATGCATATGTCCAGCTCAGATATAATTATATTTCGGCATTCTCTTCTGCTCTATGACATAGTGTTTGGAGATATCAGCTGAGATATGACAGCTCAAGCTGATGCTTCATTAGCACACTGACATACTCATTTATTTAAATTATCTGAATTATCTGCCAGGGTTGCAGTTAAATTCTGATCTTTCGTTCATCAAAACAGTTCAATGAGGGTGAGAAAAATTTACACCAACGATGTGTCAATTTAAATTGGAAGAAGTTTCCAGATTGCTGGGCCTAATCCAAAAGGGGCCCTGAGGTTTAAAGGGACTGACACATTCGAAATGGTTTAAGCTAAACTGCCGGTAAAAGTGATAAATACTAATCTCTACCATTTGTTCAGATTTGATTCTAATCTTTGCAACACATCTGACAAATTATGTGAGGCCACACTACCAGAATGATGTAGGGACTTTGAAGAGGGTAAAGGTTGACCAGGATTTGATTTGATTTATCATTATCACATGTATTAGTAAAAAGATGAAAAGTATTGTTTCTTGCATGCTATATAGACAAAGCATACCATTCATAGAGAAGGAAAGGAGAGAATAGAGTATGTAATGTTATAGCCAAGATGTAAAGAAAGATCAACTTAGTGAGAGGTAGGTCCATTCAAAAGTCTGATGACAGCAGGGTAGAAACTGTTCTTGGGTTAATTGGTACATGACCTCTTTTTCCCAATGGAAGAAAGTAAAAAGGGGTATGTTCGGTTGAGTCCTTAATTATGCTGGCTGATTTTGTTTTATTGTTTTATTCATTTGTGGGATATGGATGTCGCTGGCTGGGCCAGCATTTATTGCCCATCCCTAATTGCCTGAATTGCAGTTGTGAGAGAAGCACATTGCTGTGGCTCTGGAATTGCATGTTGACCAGATCAAGTAAGGAAGGAAATTTTCTTCCCTAAAGAAGATTAGTGAACCAGATGGGTTTTTCTGACAATTAGCAATGGTTTCATGGTCATCAATAAATTCTTAATTCCAGATATTTTTATTAAATTCAAATTCCATCATCTGCCATGGTGGGATTCGAACCCAGGTCCCCAGAGCATTAGCTGAATTTCTAGATTAGTAGTCTAGTGATAATACTACTAGGCCATCGCCTCTCCTTTTGTAAAGCAGCAGAAAGTGTAAACAGAGTCAATGGATGGGAGACTGGTTTGCATGATGGATTGGGCTACATTCACAATCTTTCATAGTTTCATGCAGTCTTTGACAGAACAAGAACCATTACCAAGCTGTGATACAACCAGAAAGAATGCTTTATATGGTATGTCTGTAAAAGTTGGTGAGAGTCGTATCTGACATGCCAAATTTCTTTCTTCTTCTGAGAAAGTAAAGTAGGCTTTCTTAACTGTTATGTTGGTATGGGTGGACCAGGACAGGTTTTTGGTGATCTGGACACCAAAAAAGTTACCTAGTTTGGGGGGTATTAGCTATGAGGAGAGATTGGATAAACTTGATTTATTTTCGGAGGCTGAATGGCAAAATAAAGTTTACAAAATGATGTAAGGTATGGATAGAATGGGTAGGTCATAATCTTTTTGCCAGGGTAGAAATGTCAATTACAAGAGACATATGTTTAAGGTAAAAGCGGGAATGTTTAAAGGAGGTGTAAGAGGCAAGTTTTCTTTTACACAGAAGGTGGCAAGTGCTTGGAATGTGTTGCCAGAGGAGGTGGCAGAAGCAAATATCACAGCAATGTTTAAGATGCACCTTGACACATACTTAATAGGCAGAAAATAGAGGGATATGACCTTGTCGAGGCAAAAAGGTTTTTAGTTTAGAAAGGCACCATATATTGGAACAGGCCTGGTGGGCCAAAAGGGCTGTTCTGGTGTTGTACTGTTCTTTGTTCTTCTGTTTTTAATGTCAGTGTCTATTCCATTTGTACCATTGATATCCTCCAGACACAGTGGATAATCTGTATTCTCCTGTCCACTGCATGGATAACATGTACTCTCCTGTACACTGCCTAGACAATCTATATCCTGATGTATACTCTATGGATAATTTATATTCTCCTAAATACTGTAAAGATTATCTATAATAAATACAGAAACTGCTGATAGACTCAGTAGGTTTGGCAGCATCTTTGGAGGCAGAAACACAGGTAATGTTTGTAGATCTGTAGAAGCATCAAATGGAACCAAAATATTAACTGTGTTTTTCTCCTCTCCACCCAGTGGCCTGTTGTTACCATCATATTGTTCCTTGGTCAGCTGTCCTGACTGCAGCCTTAACTCCTCCCACCCCCACATCCCCCATGCAGTTCTGGTCACCACACCATAGGAAGGAAGTGATTGCACTCAAGAAGGTGCAGAGGGAATTCATCAGAATATTGCCAGGGATGAAGTGTTTTAGCGATGAAGGGAGGCTATATAGGCTGAGGTTGTTTTCCTTAGAACAGAGAAGGCTGAGGGAGTCCTTGTCAAGCTGTATTACATTATGAGAGCAATAGATAGGGTAGATAGGAAAAAAACCTTTTTTCTTATTAGAGGGGTCAAAAACTAAGGGGAGGAGATTTAGAGTGGATTTGAGGATAAATATTTTCACGTACAGGATGGTGGGAATATGGAATTCTGCTTGAAAGGGTGATAGAGATGGGAACCCTCACAACATCTAAGAAGAATTTAGATGAGCACTTGAAACAATGGTGTACCAAGCTGCAGACCAAGTGCTGGAAAATGAGATTATTATAGACAGATGTTTGATAACTGGTGCAGACACAATGGACTGAATATCCTCTTTTTGCAATGTAAAGTTCTGTGACTCAGGAGGTTACAAACACAATCTTCACAATGGCACTCCACTTCATCCATTTTTGAAAAGATCAGGCAAGCTAGGAAGCAAGAGCGACACATTTCCTCCGATGAAGAAGATGTTGAAGTGGATGAAGTCCTTGAGGAAAAGAATGTCAGCCATGAAGCAATGGCAATGTCCAGATGAGGCAGATGATCGAGACATGTTCATTGCTGCTAGATTCATAGAGGGTGATGAGGTAATCCTGTGAGGACATCCCATTATCTATACGTGACTTCTATGAGCATTGCACTCCTATCTGACTAATGTTAGCACACACTGGGTGACAATTTGATGCAGTGGGAAAGTTTCATTCCTCTTGAAATTAGATCATTCTTTGATATGAAAGACAAAAGTCTTACACCAAGGCCTTCACTCTGGTTGCATTGCAGTGTTGACACAATCACCTCAGGCATAAGGCAGACAGACTCCTCCATGCAAAGAATGTATGTAACATCATTTCCTGATTTTTCCCAAGTTTGCTTTTGGAGCTCCTACAGCTGAAGCATGACAGAATCTAGAGGATTGTCATTTGACTGGGAGTTCATGGATTCTTGGCCTCTAACAATCTTCCGAGTGCTGGCACCCTGGGATGAACTTGCTTCTGCCTGATGTAGATCAGAGAAGTGAGATGCTCACAAGAGACTACTCCAGAGCCAGGTCCCATTGTTCTGATGGAGAGTATAGGTGAGCTCTGTGAAGGTTCTTCAGTATTGGGCTCTATGATTCCCTCTTCTATGCTGATGTCAGGGCAGGAATTAAGGACCTGTTTTGTAGATTCTGTGGGCTACTTCGCAAAAGCCCCAGCAACAGAAAGAGAGCATTACTGTACGGCTGGGGCCAAAATCGCCGCCGATCTCACCATCAGTATAGGAATGGTTGACACCTTCTCTGGAGGATAGATGGCTCTGTCTTCAAAGTCCCTGAGGACTTTGTGTTATAAAGTTATTGAGCTTCTCAGCACAGAAGAAGGCTTTTCAACCCATAACACCTATATCAGCTATCAAAGACCCATCTATACTAATCCCTTTTTCCATCACCTTGTCTATAACGTTGTATATTTGATCCATATTGTTTCAAGCTCATCTAAATTCTTAAATGTTGTTAGGTTCTCTTCCCAACCTTTTTTTCAGGCAGTGAGTTCAAGTTTCACCTCTGGGTGAAAAATGTTTTCCTCAAATCACTTCTAAATCTCCTGTTCCTTATCTTAAATTCAAGGAGAACAAATCCAGCCTAACCAGCCTCTTTGAAAGATGAAATGCTCCATCCTCAGCACTCTTTCTAGGTCAGTTACATCCTTCCTATAATGCGGTAACCAGAACTGCACACAGTATTCTACTGTCGCCTAAAGAACATTTTATGCAGTTTCACCATAACTTTCCTGCTCTTATATTCTATGACTCATTTAATAAAGGCAAATATTGCATTTGCCTTATTAACCACCTTATCTGTCTGTTCTGTTGCCTTCAGAAAGGATGTGCTGGCTTTGGAAAGTGTCCAGAGGAGGCTTACAAGAATGATCCCGGGAATGAAGAGCTTGTCGTATGAAGAACGGTTGCAGACTCTGGGTCTGTACTGAGTTTAGAAACATGAGGGAGGATCTTATTGAAATTTACAGGTTATGCGAGGTCTGGATAGAGTGAATGGGAAAAACTAAAACCAGAGGGCACAACCTAAGGCTAAAGGGACAAATGTTTTAAAACAGAGATGGGGTGGAATTTCTTCAGTAAGAGAATGGTGAATCTGTGGAAATCTTTGCTGCAGAAGACTGTGGAGGCCAGGTCATTGAGTGTCTTTAAGATGGAGACAGATAAATTCTTGATTGATAACGGGATCAGGGATTATGGAGAAAAGACAAAAGAATGGGAATGAGGAAAAAAAAACAGCCATGATTGAATCGCGGAGCAGACCTAAATTTGCTCCTATGTCTTACGGTCTTTAGAGAGCTATAGACATGCATACCAAGGTCCTTCTAGAACATAGAACATTACAGCACAGTACAGGCCCTTTGGCCCTCGATGTTGCACCGGCCAACGGACCCTCTAACCTAAACTATTCCAATATCATCCATATGCCTATCCACCAAACATTTGAATGCCCCCAAAGTAGGCGAGTCCACAACTGCTGCAGGCAGGGCATTCCACTCCTTCACCACCCTCTGTGTAAAGAACCTGCCTCTGACATCCGTCCTATAACTACCACCTCTTAATTTAAAGTTATGTCCCCTCGTGTTGGTCATCACCATCCGAGGAAAAAGGCTCTCACTATCCACCTTATCCAGTCCTTTGATCATCTTATACGCCTCAATTAGGTCACCGCGTAACCTTCTTCTCTCTGATGAAAATAACCTCAGGTCCCTCAGCCTTTCCTCATAAGGCCTTCCCATCATACCAGGCAACATCCTGGTAAACCTCCTCTGCACCCTTTCCAATGCTTCCACATTCTGATCCTTTGTACTTCCTAGCATCCTAATATTCATCATATACTCCCTTGTCTTGTCAATTCTCTTCATATTTTTCAGGGTTAAATTCGATTTGCCATTGTTATGTCATCTAAGAAGCCCATCTTTATCATCCTGTAATCTAAGGCTTGTTCTTCACTATTTACCAACCCACCACTGTTTGCATCATTTGTGAACTTACTGATCATACCCCACGTTAGTGAATACAACAACAAGGGTCTCAGCACCAATCCCTGTGGTACACCACAGGACACAATCTTCCAGTTACAAAAACAAACTTTGACCATCACCCTCCTGCAACTAATCCAATTTTGGATCTAATTTGCCAAATTGCCCTGGATCCCAAGACATCTTATCTTCTTGATCAGTCTCCCATGCGGGACCTTGTCAAAAGCCTTACTGAAGTCCACATAGTCTACATCAACCTCACTACCCTCATCTGCACATCTATCCCTTGCTTGAATAATTCAGTCAAATTTGTTAGGCATGATCTCCGCCTGTCAAAGCCATGCTGACTATTTTGCCTCTCCAAACGGAGATAAAATTTGTCCCGCAATTTTTTTTCCAGGGATGTCCCTACAGTAATGGTGAGCTCACTGGCCTGCAATTACCTATTTTTTCTCCACTTTTGTTCTTGAACAATGATACCACATTCACTTCATTGAGTTCTCCAGCACCTCTTCTGTGGTCAGAGATTATTTAAAAATTAGCGTCGGAGTCCTTGCAATATCCTAGGATACATCTCATCTGGGCCTGGGAATTTATCCGCTTTTAAACCCAGCAACATTTTCTTCTAAATGCTAATCTGTTCAATTATATCATTGTCCCCCTCCCTGCTTTCTATATCGACATTGTCCTTCTCCATAGTGAATACAGGTGGAAAATACATGTTTAATACCTTACTACATCTTTCAGCTTCACACACAGATTGTCGCTTAGATCCCATTTGGGACTTTTTCCCTGGTTACCCTCCTACCCTTTGCCAGCTTTGGATTTTCCTTTATTTTTCCTGCCAGTATTTTTTCATGTTCCCTCTTATTCTCCTAACTTCTTTTTTCACTGCTCTCTATGCTTTCCATACTACCCTGGGCAATCTACTGTTTTCATCCTGCCATAAGCCTCCATTTTCTTCTTTATCTAATCCTGGGGTTGGCAGAAATGGCAGAGGATGGTCTTTTGAATGCGATGTCTGGTAGGGTGAAAAGTGAGGACAAGGGGGCTCTGTCACAGTTTTGGGAGGGAAGGGAAGGGGTGATGGCAGAGATATGCGGAATGGGTAAGACATGATTGTGTGCCCTATAGGATAGTAACCTCAATTAGAGATAGTTTCTTGAGTAGTAAGAGGATCAGGTATTATCCCTTGACATCCAGAGTTCTCTGGACTTTTTGGTCTCTTTCCTTTGTGGGGTATTAGGAAAACTCCTTGTTCCAGTTATACTCAGACTCTCTATCGCAACTCTTTTTCTCATTACATCGATGATGTTATCAGTGTTGCTTCATGCTCACATCTGGACGTGGAAAATATTATTGATACTGCTTACAATTTCCATGTTGCCTTCTCGCTCATATTGTTCATCTCCAACACTTTCCTATCCTTCCTTGATCGCTTTATCAAAGATGCCACCTTTGAAAATAGCACTTCTAATTTTTCCTTAATCATAAGACATAGGAATAGAATTAGGCCACTCAGCCCATTGAATCTGCTCTGACATACAATCGTGGCTGTTTTTTTTTCATCCCCATTCTCATATCTTTTCCCCATAACCCCTGATCCTCTTATTAATCAAAAACCTATTTATCTCTAATCGTGGTTACTGCCCAACTGTAATTGACAGGGCATACTTTCATGTCTGATCCATTTCCTATGCTTCTGCCTTCACCCCTTCCCCTCCCTCCCAAAACCATGACAGGGTTCCCCCTTGTCCTCACTTCTCACTCCACCAGACACCGCATTCAAAGGACTATCCTCTGCCATTTCTGCCAACCCTGGCATGATGTTACTGCTAAACACATCTCTCCCACACCCGTCCAGTCAGCATTCCGAGGGACATCTCCCTCTGTGACACCCAGTTCTACTCCTCCATCACCGCCAATCCCTCATTCCTTTCCTATTCAGTTGCAAAGGTTGCAATATCTTCTCCTTTATTACCCAAGCAATATCTGCTCCTTTATCTCCTTACCACCCAAGGCAAAACACTCCTTTCAGGCAAAGCAACATTTCACTTACACCTCATTAAGTTTGGTCTACAGTATTCACTGCTCTCAATGCAGTTTCCTCTGCATTGTGGAGACTAAATACAGATTGGTGACCTCTGTGCAGAATGCCTTCACTCAGTCTGCAAGCATGACCCCCACCTTCCCATCACTTGTCATTTAACTCAGCACCTTGTTCTTATGTCCATGCTTGGCCTGCTGCAATGCTCCAGCGAAACCCAACCCAAGCTGGAGGAACAGTATCTCGTCTTCTGATTACATATGTTACAACCATCAGGATTCAACATTGAGTCCAACAACCTTAGATTGTGATTTTTCTCCTTCATCTTCACTGTTTTTAAACACAGAACATTTTTGTCCCAGTGCAAAACTCTCCTCCTCCCTCTCCATTGAGTCACCTGTTGCTTCATCTTTATTTTGCTTCCACTGAGTAGTAACCTTTGTTCTGCTGTTAACATTCTGTTATGCCACTATCAGCATCTTCTTTAGTTCTTTACACTGCCATTAACATTCATTCTTTGTCTCATACCCTACACATCTTTGTTCCAATGTCTCCAAACTCAAACCAGTCACTGACCAGCTACTCTGCTCCAGTTACTCCACCCCCCCCCCCACCGTTATACAATAGAATCTATCTCATGCTCCTTCTCTAATTCTGAAGAAGAACCATACAAACTCGAAACATTAAAGTCTGTTTCTCAGTCCACAGATGCTAGCAGATCTGCTGAGTTTTTCCAGTTTTTCAGTATTTTATTTCAGATTTCCACCATCCACAACAATTTGTTTCTATAACAATAGGTTTTTATTTGGATAGGCAGTATGGTGGATATTGATAAGAAGCCAGCATTTCTGCTCGGAAGGAAATTGCAGCTGAATTCTAGCTCATACCAGGGATGTTTATGTAGTCAGCTAGCTACTGAGCACTTATGACAATGAATTGTGAAACCTTTCTTCCATGGTACATCGTGTGCCATTGCTATTGTCAGTGCTTATTTCATATGTATTCAATGTAGTGCAATATTGACTCATCAGCTGAGAGAAAGTAATCAGATTGTAATTCTGTTCCTTGCTGTGTTTCTCAGTTCTTTCTTTCTCATCTCTCTATCTTATCCTATCCCCCACAGTGAGTGAAATCTTAATTGTTCGTCAAGTGGCAAGTTTGATGGCGTGGGGGCATTGTATCAGGTCAGAGGATGCATGTGTGTCCATGACCCATTGCAGCCCTAAAGTGGGCAATTAAATACTTAAGAACCTCATCCCACTGGTGCTGGTGTTAACCCACACCATGAACACAACAAGCAAGCAAACCTGTGGGCTCCTCAGACGATTGGATTCTCTCATTCAAAGGCCACTCAGGAACAAGACTGGGGTGGGGGGGTGAGGGGGTGTCCACTGAGAGGTGAGATGAGAGCAACTGCCCTTGACATCAATGTAGCATTTGACTGAGTGTGTTAAGTCTTGCCATTGCTGTCTCAACAAAACTTTGCAGCATAAACTCAAAACTAATATCACCTTAGAAAATCATGAGCAAGTAAGGCACAAAAAGAAAACTTGAAAGGATAATCCGTATATTTGGTATGATCACAGGCATAGAATGAAGACACTACCCAGAGATCTGACAGAGTGATCCAAACTTAAAACGTTGGCTCTGTTCTCTCCACAGATGCTGTCAGACCCACTGAGATTTTCCAGCATTTTCTATTTTTGTTTTAGATTCCAGTGTCCGCAATATTTTGCTTTTATTAATGTGGTCGATGCTTACCTTCATTAGTTTAATGCTATCACATAGAATTGTTACAATGCCAAAGGTCCAGTGTATCTGCACCAACTTTCCGATTGAGCATCCCACCCAATGCTAATCCCCCCTTTCTCCCTGTAACTCTGCACATTCTTCTTTGTTAAATAAGAGACCAATTCGCTTTTCAATGCCTCGATTGGACCTGCCTCCATCCCCTTAGAAAGCCCTAAACCTGAATATATTACTGCACCAAAAAGCTTTCTCCCCGTATCACTTTTGCTTCTTTTGCCAATTACTTTAAATCTGTGCCTTCTCATTCTCAATCCTTTTACAAGTGGAAATAATTTCTCCCTATCCAGTCTGTTCAGATCCTTCATAACTTTGAATATCTCCAACAGATGTCCTCTCGGTCTTCTTTTCTCCAAAGAAACTGTCCTAATTTCTCTAATCTATCTTCATAGCTGATGTTCGTCAACACTGTAACTACTCACATGAATCTTTTCAGTGTCCTCTTTAAGCCCTTCACATCCTTCCTGAAGTGCAGCATGCAGAACTGAATGCAATACTCCAGCTAAGGCCGAACTAGTGTCTTATACAAATGTAACATAGTCTCCTTGCTCTTGTAATCTAGGACCTTATTCTTAAAACCCAGGATACTGTAAGCTTTATTAACTGTGGTCTCAACCTGTCCTGACACCTTTAATCTCTATGCACATATACACTCAATTCCTTCTGATTCTGCACCCCTGTTAGCATTGTACTCCTTAGTGTCCCTTAATGTCCAGGGATGCATAGGTTACAGGGATTAGTGGGTATGATATAGGCATAGGGCTTGGGTGGATTGTATTCAGTGAAGACTTGATGGGCCAAAGGGTCTCTTTCTGCACTGTAGAGTTCTATATCTCTATATATCCTAATCTGCCACTATCTGCCCAACAACTTGTCTATGTCCTTTCTAAGTTCTGCACTAACCTGCTCAAAGTTCACACTGCTTTCAAGTGTAGTATCATATCATCCACAAACTTTGAAACTGTACCTATGTTATTAACATATATCAGGAAAAGCAAAGTTTCTACCACTGACCCTTAGGGAACTTCATTACAAACTTCCTCTAGCACTGAGGATGATTGACTTCAATGGGACAAGTATTGGGTGAGTTCTGTAAAAAGAGTGTATGAACCATTCTGCTTGATTCACCCAGATATTGAAAATCCACCATATAGATTCACAGGTACTAATACAAATATGGAAAAAGTCACTTATTGTTAGTACTTACAGCAGCATGGCAACTTGCATTTATATGGCATGTTTAACATGTTGAAACATCCTAAAGCACTTCACATTTGGGTTATCAGATAAGACTTGACACCAAGGCATGTAAAACATATTAGCAGGTGACCAAAGTCAAAGATATAAGATGGGATTTTCCATCCCTTCTTGTTAACAGACCATAGACATTGATGGGAATGGAAGATCCTGCTGGTGGCCAATAGTGAGCTGCCTCTGCTTCAGGAAAACATCCCACATGGTGGGTTCATGTGGGTGGGGGGAGTGGGGGACAGAAAATCCCACCCATAGGTTTTAATACTTAAAAGTAGAAAGACAGGTGGAGTGACAAAGAAGGAAGGAAGGAGTTTACGGTTTAGCAAGCTGAAGGGACATATGTCAAAGAACAAGGAAAATCAGGATGTACCAAGAAAACAGTGTTCAATCTGACATTTTAATAATACCTCATAATTAATGCTTTATTTCTTGCATTGATCTGAAACCAGTTCCATGGGTTTTGGGCCACGTGTTGCAAGTTGTGTTTGTACATCTGATACTACACAAATTGGTGTAAATCACAGGGAATATCACATTCTTGAGTGCGCTGTTTGAACATTTACACAATCCTTGCTAGGCCACAAAGCTCTGCCTGATGCAACTGCTGCTGTGGGCAAATTCCAGTTGATAAAAAAAAACAGAATCTGGAAGATTAATACCTCAGACCCAGTCTTGAGAATTCTGGCCTGAAGCATGCACAGTCTATTATACATAAACAGCTATCTCATTACTTTTCATTGCCTCAGCTGCATTAAGATATCTACCGAGGGGTATGAAACCAAGTGATACTTGTGCATAACAGAAATAAATCATTGGCTACTTTTCCAATGACTATTTTTTGTGAAATAGATTGTCACAAAATGGGACTTTTGCTTGGGTTTAGGTGTTTTGAGTTATAACAGCAACAGATGTTAACCTTGAAGTGATGAATTTACTAATGAAATGAACTGCCTTTTAGTTACATACAGGAGTCTCATTGTCTATTGAACAATAGTTGTGTGTCAACTTCATAAAAAAGAAGAAAAACCTTGAGAACTTTGTTTTCTCTCACACTAGAACAGGCCATTACTCCACTTGTCAGACTACAGATGGAGGTGAGACAGAAATGACTTCAAACATTCTTCTGTCTCAATGAAAACTGTTGTAAGATTAATTGTAGTCTCACTAAGAGTTCTGAACTTGTATATGATGGAACATAAAATGTCAATTATTAACGCACGCCTATATCTCCGTATCTCCATGTATACCACTAACTCAGTGTTGTCTCCAGTGAAGTCTGAACTTGTCATGGCTTCAGTATCCAGTCACTACTTGAAAAGATCAATATCTTTTCCATTCAATGCCTTCTGTTTTTCTTTCATTCAGGTTTGGTTGCCAAGCAGTATGGTGCTGGCTCCAGACATGGCTGCAACATGCTTTCTGCTCTGCTGTTTAAACAATAAGTATGTCTGCTTGATTTGTACTCTTCGGCCTTTTATTGAAATTTTGCTCACCATTTTTATGATCTGGCTAAGTCCTTTGACTCTGCATTTGAACAGGTTTGGCAATGGATTTTCATGTACTCAGCAAAATAACTCCTCAGAGGCCAGTTACCCTTCACCAGATTCCCTTTATTTATAAACTTATCTCCACTCCTAGGAGTGCTTCAGGTACAAAATTGGAATCCGGAGTGTCAGTAGACCTGACACACTCATAGAACATAGAACATTACAGCACAGAACAGGCCCTTCGGCCTTCGATGTTGCGCCGACCAATATAAAAAGCAATGACCCTCCAAACTAAACCATTCCCTTCTCTTCCATATACTTATCAACTAACCTCTTAAACACCACCAAACTTGGCGCATCTACAACTGCCACAGGCAGGGCATTCCACTCCCGAACCACCCTTTGGGTAAAGATAATATCTTCTCATAATATACACTCCTCATAATATGCATGGGTGAGACTCCTTGATAAAGCAGATAATTATTATCTCAATCAGGGAGCTCATGCTCCAGGAGATCTATCTGATATGCCTCACTGAGATCATTATATCCCTCCCCTCTGAGGTCCAAGGAACCTTGGTGGTCACATCCCTCATGAGCATTTTGTGACGTTTTAGTGCTAGATCGGGTTCCTCCAACTCAGTGTCCAGCATGGGCAAGGTTTATAAATTGGTGCTTGTCTCTTACAATGTGAGGGCCAGAGTTCCAGATCACTCCATCCCCTCAGGAAGCAAAGGAGTAGCTGCGGCTTCATTCATAGTGTCCATTACAGACTCTGGAGTCCGAATTTTAAGCAACGGTGAGACGGGGGAGGTTCTCCTTTGGCTCTCAGCCCACTGGGCAGTGTTGACTCCTGGATGAACTCTGATTTCAAGACCAACACCTGATCCAGATATTTTCTCTGGATGGCTTCACCCACACATATGTTGTAGGATATTGTCTCCGTTCGAGAGTCAACTGTCCTTTGTAACCATGTGAGACCCTTGGCATAATTCTTTGCCAGTATTTTTTCACCGACCTCCAATTGTTTCTCCCAGCTGCTGTTGTCATGTCTTTCGCATCGGGTTTCTTGTTGCCTTTCCACCTTCCCCCAGATTCAGCAAGATCAAAGTCAATCTAGTGCAGAGTTGTCTGCCTATGTGTAATTCAGTGGGTGCTATTCCCATAGTGGCATGGTGGGGTTGTCCTATAATCAAATAACCAATGGGAGAGCTTGGTGTCCACTTCCATTGGGATACTTTGCAACTTATACTCCATTCTCAGCATTTTCCAACAAAAAGGCCAGCTGTCAGGCCTGTTTGAATTCCAGTTGGGCTTCCACCAACAATTGTTTTTGGATAGCGACATTATTTATCCCGCATACCCAACAGTCTCTAAGTGTCTTATGAAATGTCAACACAAGTCCACGTGCTGCCACCAATTGTTTCAACCTTGTTAGGATACCCGTAACAGTCTCTCCATCTCCCCAGAGTGCCAAGTAAAACTGATACCTTCTCAGGATCAGAGGTGGCTTAGGATCATAACATCCCTTCACTGGGTCCGTCAGTTCTTGGAAGGTTTTGGTATCTGGTGCCTCCAGGAAAGTTAAACTGCGAATAACAGCAAATCCCAAAGCCCACAAGCAGTTAGAAGAATGATCCATTACTTTTCACCTGTCACAATGTCATTAGCACTAAAAACGTTACACGTGCATTTCATATTGAGCCGAATTCTCCACAGTAGGGACAAAAGAACCCAATTTGCCAAACAGAGGTATGATGCCTGAAATTAGCTTACCCTAAGCAAAGCTAGCTATTAACAAGGGAGTTTCTTAGTGTTATTCTTTTTCCTTTTCGCCACTGAAATAACTCCTCAGAGGCTGATGTCCCTTCACCAGATTCCCTTCATTTACAAACTTAATTCCACTCCTAGAGAGCTTCAGGAATAAAAGTCAGAATCCAGAGTGCCCGTAGATCTGACGCTCCTCATTATATACACAAATGAGACTTCTTAATTGGGCAAGCAATCATTACTGTTCTTTTTGGTCAACGAAATAAATTGAATCAAATCAACAAAGGGACAAATTAAAATGGGCAGTTTCCAAAAGAATGGGATCCACCCAAAACAAAGGACAAGATAGAAAGGAAACTTAAAACATCAAATCAAAATGTGATTAAAGAGATTGTTAATGCATCCCAGTCCCTGCAGTGTCCAGCGTGCATAGAAGGCTTTAACGGAGCCCTCAGACATCATATGTTCCCTCTCCAGGGCACCCAGCCTCGAATATAGCTGCAGGAAAGGGACAGACAGTCAGATCAGCTAACCCCCTTCAGTCGCCCGCTTCCTGGATCTGTTTATGGCAAATTTTATCAGGCCCAGAAGCAGGTTCACAAGGTTCCACCTTCCCCAGCCCCCACCGCACTGGGAGGAGTGAATCATTACTAATCTTTTTGGCCAACCAAATAAACTAAATTAAATTAATGAGCGGACAAATTAAAAGAGGCAGTTCCCAAAAAGAAGAGGAACTGTCTGAAACAAAGGACAAAGTGGAAAGGAAACTTAAAACAGCAAATCAAGGTGTGATTAAAGGGGTCAATAATACACTCCATTCTCTGTGTTCTCCAGCGAGCATGGAAGGCATCAACAGTACCCTCGGGCACTGGATGGTCCCTCTCCAGGGATACCCAGCTACAAATACAGCCATACAGAAGGTTAGACAGTCAGGTCAGACAACCCCTTTAATTGCCCACTACCTGGACTAGTAGATGGCAAGCTTTGCCAGGCCCAAGAGCAGGTTCATAAGCATGTCCTCCACCTTCCCCAGCCCCCTCCACATCAGATGGCAGGCAAGTATTACCTTAATCAGGGAGCTCCTACTCCAGAGGTTCACCTCATGGGCCTTGGTGAAGTCATTACACCCTGATGGAATTCTATTACAGCTGTACATTTTTTTTTCTGCCCTTTAATCTCTATGCCTGCAATATGGTTTCTGTAGCTGTGCCTTTGATTTTGGAATGTTATTTTCCATGTTAGACTGCAGCTGCTTTGTTTTTTTCACTTCTTGGGATTTGGAGATATTTCACATACTGCTACCATGTTGTACAGTTGTTTAGTGTGTCACAAAACATTCTACAGGCTGGTGTGATTGAACATAAACCATTTAATATTAAGATACAGCAATATTCATGTCACCAAGATAAAACGGTAACTAGATATTATTTTCATTCTGGTTTCTCTCAGACTGTCTTTACACACAGTCTATCATTATATGACTCTCTACATCATATATTTACATTCTTTCTTCAATAAGCTCAGTGTTTCCCCAGTGCAATATTAACCTTTACTGATTCTAACCTTTGTATACAAAAGCTACAGTGATTAATGCAGCATCCATGGAATACTTGACCTGGTGCTCCAGCTGGGAAATGGCAGTATATCTCAGCCAGGAATGTGTGTTGTGACCAGTGGCAAGTTTTGTAAATTTGAATGATTCAGTCAAGCTAGATGGAGTTTTATCAATCTGGCTCCTGGCAGCTTTAGATAGTTTTTTTTAGAACATCCAAAGTCCACACCTTCTGATCTGAGATTTTAATGAGGCTGGGTAGCTAATTGAAGCTCTCAGAAACTGCCCAGCTTTGTTCTCCTTACTGAAGAAAGAATGTAAATGTGTCAGAAGCAGCTGAATGAGTTCCACATGACTGACACCTGGGAGAGTTGGGAGAGGGGGTGTGGTTGGCTTATGAGGAAAAGTTGGACACACGGGGTCTGTTTCCATGGAGTTTAGAAGAATGAGGGGGTGATCTTATTAAAGTATATAAGATTCTGAGGTGATTTGACAGGGTGGATACTGAGAGGATGTTTCCCTTTGTGGGAGAGATTAGAACTAGGAGACACAGTTAAAAATAAGGAGTCTCCCATTTAAGAGGAAGATGAGAAGGTTTTTTTCATTTAGAGAGTGGTGAGTCTTTGTAATTCTCTTCCCCAGAGAGCAATGGAGGCAGGGTCACTGAATTTTTTTAAGGCAGTGCTAGATAGCTTCTTGATTAACAAGGCTGTTAGAGTGAATAGAATGTGGAGTTGAGGCCACAATCGGATCAGCTATGATCTTATTGAATAGCAGAGCAGACCTGAGGGACTGAATGGTCTGCTCCTGCTCCTAATTTGCATATTTCTACATTCATATCACAGATCCTTCTTTTGATAGGTCAGGCATGTTTTCCAAAACAATTGGAAATGATATTATAAAGCAAATTGAACTTGATCTCTATATCCAGAATAAACATATCAATTGTGTTCTTTATTAGGAAAAGAAGGCATTCATTTCCTCAGCTTCAGCTCAATGAGCAGCACACTTCTTTCTAAATCTCAAGGTTTTAGTTCAAGTCTCATTCCTGGATTTGAGGACAAAGATCAAAGCTGTCACTCCAGTAATACTGAGGAGATACCACATTGTTGGAGATGATGGCCCAGATATTCTGAGTAATGGCAATGATCTTCAGATTAGTGCCTCACTCAGTTACTCCCTGATTTGCTGCTGCTATGCATTTACACCGAGACCTTGCACAGAATTTTGCAGTGGAGCCCCCATCAGGAATGGAGTTGGAGGAAGACAGGGCACACTGAATCTTTTACAGCACTAAGCACTGCATGGTAAATTTAAATGTTCAGTCTGAATGTTGGCAAATGGATGAGTAGGTGAGTGTGATAGGAAGTAAGCGAGTTGATAGCTGGGTGACACCAGTAGATGATAAGAAGGTAAGTATGTAAGTTAGATAAGCGCATAGTCTGCAGGTGGGTATAATGGGTGAGATGGTGAAATAGGTAAGTGGAGAAGATTGTTGGTGGGTGAGGTGGGTAAGGGGCTGGTGAGCATAATTAGGTGTATGCGGGTCAAGGATTGTCAGGTCAGGGATCATCAATATGGCAGGGTAGTCGAGTAGTGGTTGGTTGGGTAGGTAGGGTCATGTTGATTACAGATAGTTATTTCAGTTCAGATTAGAGGGCTGGTCAAGTGTTTGGAAAGGTGCTCAAGTCTAATCTGACTCAGGTTAGGTCAGGGACTGGTCGGGTCTGCCTGGGTAAATGGGTTGGAGAGGGTTTGGATGTTGTTTGGGAATAAATCTGTCAGGATGTGTGGCTGAATGGGTGGGAGTTGATGGGGGTACGGGGCTCAATTGTATAGTTACACAGGTATTAGTTTTTAACCTGTCCCATGGAACTATCCAATGAACCTAACTTTGTCAAAAACTTTTGCAGAGGGTCCTAAGGAGCAGAGCAATTGTTTATCAAAGGTTGAAACATCCTGGGAAATTCCCATGAAGGTCAGCACCTCAGGACTTCCACAGGTTCCTGAGGTAGGTCTTCAATTATATGTTTGGTCTCAAATTTGGCCCAATGTAGAGTTAATGGGTTGAATGGGGCCTCACTCTGCACTGAAGGTATTCTATGGTAAAACTAATTTGTTAGACACGATCCAGCTATTAGTCCATTTTGCATAGACCAATGCAGATCTGTCCCAGACAAAATTCTGCTATGATTATAGAATCAACACAGATGGGGTCACTTTTCTTTATTTCCATTGTGCAGACATCCTGGTTCAGGCTTGTTATGTACTTAAAGGAATTGCATCTCCTAGTAAAGTGTCAGATAGTCTGCTGTGATATAAGTAGAGGGGTTCAAAGGCGTTTGGGGCAATTCCATCTTGGGCAAGCAATATCTCCTAAATAAACCTACATTGTGTTGACTCTAACCCATGAGCATGGCAACTCATTACTTTTCCTCCTGTTGAAATTCCTGGTCAATGCTTAACGAGGTTTAAACTCCTCTTTGTCTCTTTTGATACTTAGTGCAGCATCAACCCGCTTCCACAATGCACACGGAAACAGTAACATGCTACCAAATTCTAATCACTTGTGCATGAACTGGATTTGTTTAAATGTTTTGATTAGTGTAAGTTAATTAACTAAGCACAATGAAATAAATAGGTCACAAAAATTTAAAGAAGAGTGTTTGCCCAGTTGTATCCCGTATTCATGTTTCAACTGCTTGACTTCCTGACAAACTAGATGCAGCTTTAGCAAGACACCTGTGACTGCTCCAATTAACAATCAGAATGCTCGAACACGACTCGACTACCAACCTTTCACCACTCAACATTTATCATCGTGCAAAGTACTGCTGAAGAGCCACCTGCTAATGTCGCAGCAATGGGAAAACTCCAGTAAAAGGAAAAAACGCCTACAAATTATTTATGGTACGTGTATCGATGGAACCAAATTGTTTGCAATGCAAAGAACTTAAGCAAGGACCATTATACAGGAGAGTGCTGTTTGGAGAGACTCTGGGTTACGTAACATTTAATACAGCAAATTTTTCGCTGTATATATTTCTTCATGTGTGATCCTTTACTTCAATGCTTTCTCTTCCAGCCACATTAAATTGCCTTTGAGTGTAACATATGCTCTAATTTCAGACACTTTAGTGTCCAAAAGCAAATAGGTCATAGTGACTGAACAAAACTCACCGATCTGAAAAATCAAACACCAAATAAGAAAGGGGGAAGCATCTTATTGTTAGATTGGCTCAGTGGGAACTTCCCCCCTCTCTGGGTCAGAAGTTGGGGTCTGCAGTTTTGATATTAAGTGGTGGGATTGGGCGGGGGTGGAATCACTCCAGCAGGAGGCTGGGAATTACCTGGCTCACCTCTCAGATACCCGTAAGCTGCAGCCGGCCAGCGAGTCAAAGTTCTGGGTAGATACCATCAATGGACAGAAAGAAAGGAGCCCTGGGCTGAGGTAAAGGAGCCCTGGACTGAGAGGGAGAAATATTTGATGAAGGTCTCATAATTTGATGGGGAAGGGGGAAATGGAGGAATAATAGATATAACAGTCCTTATCCTTCCTAATGAGTTTTGGAGGAGAACCCTTGGTCTAACACGATAATGGAAGTTAAATAGTTTTCAATGCAAAGCTGATTGGACAGATTTAGAAAGTAGGCTACAGATTTATTATTACCCATTTTGCTGCAACAGCCAAGATGAGTCTTGTTGTGTATAAAGGGTTAATAAATAAGATATGTCAATGTATGATGTAGCACTGACATTAATTAGGCATGTGTTAGACTCTAAAGAAACAGTTGGAATCAAACCTAGGCACAAAGTGCCTGCTCTGTAATTTGTTTAAACGTAGTACAAATAATCAAATGTTAAGCAGATAAGAGTATGTCTACAGTCTGTGTAAGAAACAAGGCCCCTGCCAAGAGACCAGAGTAGAAGAGCACAGCTCAGAATAGATCTATGCCCAGTTGGAGGTTAGTTTAACTCAACTGACTGAACAGCTGGTTTGTGATGCAGAGCTACTGGCTGAGGTTATTCACGAAGGCCCCGCCTTTTCAACCTTGCCCCTCACCTGAGGTCTGGTGATACTCAGGTTAACTCACCAACAGTCACCGCCACATGGAACTATGACGACCTTAACATTTTATATCTTATTAACCTGTCTGATCTTTTAGGTGGATGGTAAAAGTAGGAAGACTTGCATTTAAGTAGCACCTTTCACACCTTCAGCATGTTATAAAGCATTTTATAGAAGTAGGCTGAAGTGTTGTAATTGGAAATATGACACTACTTTGTACACAGCAAGCTCCTACAAGTGCTATGTGAATGAGATCATTTGTTTTTGTGATCAATAGTCACAGAATAAATATGAACCAGATCAATGGAGTTAACTCCCTTTTCTTCTTTTATGTGTACCCTGCAACCCTTCACACCCACATGGGAGAGGAAACAGCACTGCGACATCAGCTTGGATTTTGTACTTAAATTTCTGGAATGAGCCTTAAAACCAAAACCCTGTGATTCAGAGGCTGGAGTGCTGCCCATGTTTCTTTTCATTCACTTACAGGATGTGGGCATCACTGTCTAAGCCAACATTTATTATCTGTCCCTAAGTGCCATAGCTGAATCCTCTGCATGCCTGAGCTGTTTGGAGAAGGTCAGTGATTGTGCTTAACATTCTGACCAATATTTTTCCTGCAACTACCATTGCTAAAGCATAAATAATCTGTCCATTTATCTCATTGGTTTCTGTGGGACACAGCAGTGTGCAAATTGGCTTGTGAGTGCATAACTGCACTGCAAAGCAATTCATTGTATGTGAAGCATGTTGTGAGCTTTCAGAGATATGATTAGTTTCTGAATAAATGCAAGTCTCTCTTTCTCCTGATACATGTACAGGCAATGATATTAGTTTCAGGACAGAGATCAAGCAGCCTTGACACACAAAGGCAGAGCAGCCTGAGTATACAATATCTATTCGGTGCAAAGCAAAACAGCAATGTATCTCACATGCTGACAAAAAAGCAATAGGGGCAAGCTGCATCTCACAAACTACAACATAGCCAGGAAGTGCAAGAATGTATAAATCAGAAGGCTGTTGAGCTTCTAACAATTAGTGCAGCGTCGCATTCCCATGGCATTGCACTGCAGGGTGATCTGAGACTGGGATCAGAAGGCTTTGAAGGGAAAAAGAGAATTTGAGATCATTAGCCAAGCTCTGTAGTGACACTGCTCTCAGAGGAGAAGGAACTAATCGCAGTGACAGAAGGTTCTGGAGAAGTCACTTTCATTACCGCAATCTGGTTCACTGGGGATATGGGATAATTGCAATAAAGCTCCAGTTGTAAGTAGCATTGGCTGAGGAATCAAGGGCTGGAGGACAAATAAAGACACAGAAATTGAGTTACACTCTGAATGCAGCAATTTTATATGGTGAAGTGTGGTAAATAAATTATTCAACTGAAGATCAAAGCTTTGAAGAATATTAGGGTTTACCCTGAGTAATACTGGTGCATAACACAAAGATTTGAATTGTACTTTCTTTCAACATCTGCTATATAAGTCATATCACACACTATTGTCCCAGGCATCTCACTTAAATGCTGCATATTTTCATTAAAACGATTGCTGTAAGGTTATCATTCCTTACACACTGCCCACTGGTTCAATAGTGAGATTGGATGGTGCATGAAATATGTTGTTAATTCATCACCGTCCATTTTTGTCCAATGATAACAAAGACATCTGTCCTCGGTTACAAATGGGCATAGAGACAGAGAGAGGACATTGAGAGAGGCAGAGACAAGGAGAGAGAAAGAGGAATAGATCAGAGAGTGCTAAACTATTACTGTGGGAATGGCAGAGTGGCACAATTGTTAGTACTGCTGCGTCATAGTGCCAGAGACCCAGATCCAATTCTGGCCTCAGTCATTGTTTATGTAGAGTTTGCACACTCTCCCTATGTCAGCATTGGTTTCCTTCAGCAGTCCAAAGAAGTGCATTTAGGTGGATTGGCCAAGCTAACTTGCCCCTTAATGTCAGAGGGATTAGCAGGATAAATGTGTAGAATTACGGGAATAGGACATGGGTGGGACTGTGGTCGGTACAGATTCGATAGCCTCCTTCTGTATGTTGGGATTCTATGACTGAATGAAATCATGATTACTGATGTTCAGTCTCTGGAAGGTCATAACCGAAAATATAGAAGATGCGTTGAGGTTATCTTTGGAGGTCCCAACAGAGTGACCAATGAGAATTTCCTGGGATGCTTCAGTTTCTGTTAAGCAACCCTCCAGCGTCTAGAACACACTTTAGATGGGTCCAACTCTCCAACCAAAATAGCTATCCCAGAAAGGCTATTCTAATTCTTGGGTAAATATATTATTGACCAGCTGATCATCAGCCCACCCCGCACCCTCCCCCCACCCCCGCAAACACCCAAACCTCTGAATATCCTTCCAACTACTCCCCAACACACCCCGGCTACCTTCTCAGTGACCCAACTAAACTCCGCAACCACCCTCCTCGACCTGACTACTTTCCCAACTCTCCAATTATCCCCTTGCTCACTCCACTACCTCCCAAGCCCCCAAATACTCCCTCAAACCATTGTCTCACTCCCTCCCACCCCCTGGCTACCCCTCCGAACCATCCAACTAACCTGTCTGCCTTCCAAGCAGACTACCCTACAAGAAATCCTACCCCAGCTCCTCTTCCAACTCCTTGATTGCACCCCCTGACTACAAGATTATCCTCCTCACATCTTGATCCAGCCTACCCCCTCATTCACTTATCTGTAGTCCTACCCCCTCATCATCTACTTGCCATTCTACCCCTTTACAGGTGCATAACACAAAGATTTGAATTGTACTTTCTTTCAACATCTGCTATATAAGTCATATCACACACTATTGTCCCAGGCATCTCACTTAAATGCTGCATATTTTCATTAAAACAATTGCTGTAAGGTTATCATTCCTTACACACTGCCCACTGGCTCAATAGTGAGATTGGATGGTGCATGAAATATGTTGTTAATTCATCACCGTCCATTTGTAGTTTTCTCTGTCTCTATAAATTGGTACAGAGAGGAAACCCGATACTCTACACAGGTAGAGTATCCCACCCTCCCCCCTCCTCTAACCTAATAATAAAAGTGTGTGGGAAGTTTTTTTTTCTCTCCTAGAAATTAAAGTATCAGGGATGGCAGTGCAGGCAGTACGTTGCACCTCCTGTAGTATGTACGAGGTGAGGGACACCAGTAGTGTTCCTGCTGATTATACCTGCAGGAAGTGTGCCCATTTGCAGCTCCTTGAGGTTCGTGTTAAGGAGCTGGAGCTGGAATTAGAGGAACTCAGGGTAATTCGAGAGGTTGAGGAGGATATTGGCAGGAGTAACAAAGAGATAGTCACTCCTAAAAGTGATACTTGGGTAACTATTCGGAGGAGGGGTAAGAAGCAATCGGGTAGACAATCCCCTGGGGCTGTTCCCCTCCAAAACAAATTTTCTGTCTTGGAGGCTACAGCTGAGGAAGAATCAACTGGAGATGACCAAAGAGAGCAGGTCTCTGGGGGTAAGCCTGCTGAGAATGCTCAGGTGGGTAGGGGGAATAAGACATTGGGCCCAGTAATTGGAGACTCCATAGTTAGAGGGACAGATAGGAGAGTAAATAGTAATAAAAGTGACTCAGGGCTGGTGTGTTGCCTCCCAGGGGCTGGGGTCCAGGATGTCGCAGATCGGGTTTTTAAGATTCTTAAGGGAGAGGGGAGTCAGCCCCAAGTCATAATTCATGTAGGGACACATGATATAGGAAGGACGAGGGAAGGGGATATTAAACAGAAATTTATGGAGATGGGGAGAAGCTTAGGGCCAAAACTGGCAGAGTGGTTATGTCTGGACTCTTGCCTGTGCCAAGGGATAGTTTAGAGAAGAATAGAGAGAGGGAATGTTTGAACTCGTGGCTGCGGGGATGGTGCAGGAGGGAGGGGTTCAGGTTCCTGAACAATTGGGACTCATTCTGGGATAGGTGGGACCTCTACAAGAGAGATGGTCTACACCTGAACCAGAGGGGGACTAATATCTTGGGGGGAAAATTTGCTAAGGCTATGCAGGGGCTTTAAACTGATTCGGGGGGGGGGGGTGGATCTAAGTAGTTGGGGTGCTAAGAGGGATGAGAGTAAGGGGGTCATAGAGGAAATCGTAAACACAGCAGCGTACGGGTGGGGCAGGGCATGTTTTGAAAGCATATACTTTATGCAAGGAGTATTTCGCAATAAGGGGAGGAACTTGCAGCTTGGACCAGTACCTGGAACTTCGATGTTGTGGCCATTTCAGAGACTTAGGTAGAGCAGGGACAAGATGGATGTTGCAGGTTCCGGGGTACAAATGCTTTAGTCAGAGTAGAGAAGGAGGTAGAAGGGGGAGGAGTGGCATTATCAGTCAAAGACTGTATCACAGTGACAGAAAAGAAGTTTGATGAGGACCTTGTCTGTTGAGGTAGTATGGGCTGAGATTAGAAACAGGAGAGGAGAGGTCACCCTGTTGGGAGTCTTTTATGGACCTCCTAAAAGTTCTAGAGAGGTAGAGGAAAGGATTGCAAAGTCGATCCTGGACAGGAGTGAAAGTAATAGGGTAATTGTTATGGGGGACTTTAACTTTACTAATATTGATTGGAATAGCTATAGCTCTAGCTCGTTAGAGGGGTCAGTTTTCATACAAAGTGTGCAGGAAGGTTTTTTGACTCAGTATGTAGATAGGCCAACTAGAGGTGAGGCTACATTGGATTTGGTGCTGGGCAATGAGCCAGACCAGGTGTTAGGCTTGGAAGTTAGTGAACATTTTGGTGATAGTGACCACAATTCGGTTACGTTCACCTTAGTGATGGATAGGGATAGGCATGAAGCTGGGGGCAGTAGTTATAGCTGGGGGAAGGGTAATTATGAGGCCATCAGGAGAGAATTAGGGTGCATAGATTGGACTAGGAAACTACAGGGACTGGGAACATCTGGAATGTGGAGCTTATTCAAGGAGCAGCTGCTGCGAGTCCTTGATAAGTATGTCCCTGTCAGGCAAGGAGGAAATGGTCGAGTAAGAGAACCTTGGTGTACGAAAAAAGTTGATTTGCTGGTTAAAAGGAAAAAGGAGGCTTATGTCAGGATGAGGCTTGAAGGCTCGGTTAGTGCAATGGATAGCTATAGATTAGCCAGGAGGGAGCTAAAGAGTGAATTGAGGAGAGCTAAGAGGGGACACGAGAAGACTTTGGCTTATAGGATTAAGGACAATCCTAAAGCTTTCTTTAGATATGTTAAGAATAGAAGATTGGTTAGGACAAGATTAAGGCCAGTCATAGACAGCAGTGGGAAGTTGTGCGTGGAGCCTGAAGAGATTGGAGAGGCACTGAACAAATATTTCTCTTCGGTATTCACGCAGGGAGATGTAAATGTAGTTATGGAGAACACTGAGGTACAGGGTAGCAAACTGGAAAGTATTGAAGTAGATAGGGAGGATGTGCTAGATATTCTCGAGGGTTTGAAGTTGGATAAATCCCCTGGGCCGGACGGGATTTACTCTAGGATTCTCTGGGAGGCAAGAGAGGCGATTGCAGAGCCTCTGGCTCTGATCTTCAGGTCGTCGTTGGTTACGGGTGTGGTTCCGGAGGACTGGAGGATAGCGAATGTGGTCCCATTGTTCAAGAAGGGGAAGAGAGACCTTCCAGGGAATTATAGGCCAGTGAGTCTTACTTCTGTTGTGGGCAAAGTATTGGAGAGAATTATTAGGGATAGGATTTATAGTTATTTAGAGAGAAATGAATTGATTGGGGATAGTCAGCATGGTTTTGTGAAGGGTAGGTAATGCCTTACTAACCTCATTGAGTTTTTTGAAAAAGTGACCAAAGAGGTGGATGGGGGTAAGGCGGTTGATGTGGTATATATGGACTTTAGTAAGGCGTTCGATAAGGTGGCCCATGGAAGACTTCTGCAGAAAATGCAAATGTATGGGATAGAGGGTGATTTAGCTAATTGGATTAGGAATTGGCTAGCAGATAGAAGACAGAGGGTGGTGGTTGATGGGAGATATTCATCGTGGAGTTCGGTTACAAGTGGTGTACCTCAGGGGTCTGTTTTGGGGCACCTGCTGTTTGTAATTTTTATAAATGATCTGGATGAGGGTATTGAAGGATGGATTAGTAAATTTGCAGATGACACTAAAGTCGGTGGAGTGTAGATAGTGAAGAGGGGTGTTATAGTTTGCAGAGGGACTTGGACAAGTTGCAGAGCTGGGCCGAGAGGTGGCAAATGGAGTTTAATGTGGAAAAGTGTGAGGTAATGCACTATGGCAGAAATAATAAATGTGTAGAGTATAGGGCTAATGGTAGGATTCTTAGTAGTCTTGATGAACAGAGGGATCTTGGTGTGTATGTGCATAGATCCCTGAAAGTAGGCAGTCAAGTCGAGAAGGTTGTTAAGAAGGCATATGGAGTCTTAGCTTTTATTGGTAGGGGGATTGAATTTCGGAGCCGCAACGTCATGTTGCAACTGTACAAAACTCTAGTGCGGCCGCACTTGGAGTATTGTGTACAGTTCTGGTCCCCACATTGTAAGAAAGATGTGGAGGCATTGGAGAGGGTACAGAGGAGGTTTACCAGGATGTTGCCTGGTATGGAAGGCAGGTCTTATGAAGAGAGGCTGAGGGATTTGAGGTTGTTTTCGTTAGAAAGAAGGCGGCTAAGAGGAGACCTTATTGAAACATATAAGATGATTAGAGGTTTAGATAGGGTGGACAGTGACAGCCTTTTTCCTAGGATGGAGAAAGCTAGCACGAGGGGACACAGCTTTAAATTAAGGGGTGATAGTTATAGGACGGATATCAGAGGCAGGTTCTTTACCCAAAGGGTGGTTCGGGAGTGGAATGCCCTGCCTGCAGCAGTTGTAGATGCGCCAAGTTTGGTGGCGTTTAAGAGGTTAGTTGATAAGTATATGGAAGAGAAGGGAATGGTTTAGTTTGGAGGGTCATTGCTTTTTATATTGGTCGGCGCAACATCGAAGGCCGAAGGGCCTGTTCTGTGCTGTAATGTTCTATGTTTTATGTTCTATGTTTACCCATCCTCATGCCATCCTAACACCTCACCTATTTATCTTTCACTATTACTTTTTCTCCGTGGCTTCTCAAAGTGGCTTTGGAACATTTAAACTTATCAGGATACTGCAGCTAGTGCCGGAAGGAGGGGGCATGATTTGGCTTTCCCCAGTGATCCTATCCGAAGAAGGAAGACTCTATACTCCACATATCTGAGGAGGCCTGTTTCAGAAATTCGTTTGTGTAATGCTAACCCCAAATGTAAAGTGTAAGGACTGCAAAGGGGGAATCCACAGATGACAGACAATCCGGGGGGAAATTCAGATGCACCAGCAATGGGGAGAAATGTACACCGAGCTATCGCCCAAGCTGCACTATTGTGCAAAGTCAAAATCTATCACATAGGACTCAAAGGAGAGTAAGAAACACCAAACAGAGAATCAGATGTCAAAATAAGACGCAGAGGGTTGGAAATTGACTAAGGTTTGTTTTTGAGTCGCGGAATCATAGAATCCCAGAATAGTTGCAACATAGAAGTGATTTTCCTAATTTTGCCTCCATGTCTTTTGCCATTCACTTTAGATCAGTACCTTCAATTTCTGGATCCTTCAACCATTGAAAACAGTTTCCTTCTACGTCCACTGTAAAATAGCCATGATCGTCTTGAATGGCATATAGGCTTGAAGAGCCTGGTGGCCTACTCTGGCTTCTATTTCTTGTGTTCCTGTGTGTGTAGAGCTCTCATGATTTTGAACACATAAAAGTTTTTAAATCTATGTGACAGTGTGCACTAAGTGCACGGCCCCATTAAAAGTCTAAAGCAGGCTCTCACTTGAGTATCAGGCCTTACTTCAGTAATTTAAGTCCACTGATTGGTGACTGTCACATCTCCCCTCTCCCCCTCTCCACCCCAGTTTCCACACCTCCCGCAACACTCCTCCACCCCCACACCATGTTCCTCCTCCTCCTCCTCCTCCACCACTCCCATCCACCCACCACCCACGCCACCCCCCCCAAACTTAAACAGCAGATTTTGATCCATTTGCCTCATTGTCACTTCACTAAGATTCAAGTGTGTGGGAGACAGAGGATAACAAAGGAGCAGGGAGGTTGAATGCTGGTCTGTGCAAGAACCAGGGGAAGAGAGACAAACAGAAAAATATAAATCAGAAGACAGTGAGGAAGGCTAGATAAACCACAAACCCACTTGGATGAAATAGATAATTCATTGAAAGAAATTGATTTCTGCCAGAGCTAGACAGGAGGTGAGATTGTTAATCCCAGTTCGGCCATCAGTAACTTGGACCTGTATTTCAGGCTATACACAGACAATAATCAGTCAGACTGAAAACACTACTATTCAATCTGACATTGCTAACATGTCAGATGCCTACAGCGGACAAGTAAATCTGGTCTAAGAGTAAGTGTTGGCAGAAACACTGAATAATGCACCAAATCACTTCCCATTATCACAGCCCAGAAAGTCTCCCTGACTCCATGGTGGGCAGGATCCAAATAGAATTATAGAATCCCTGAAGTGCAGAAGGACACCATTTGGCCCATTGTGTCTGCACCAACTCTCCAAAAGAGCATCTTATGCAGGCCCACCTCCCCATCCCCATAAGCCTGTGTATTTGCCATGGCTAATCCATCTAACCTGCACATCTTTGTACTGTGGGAGGCAACACGTGCAGACATGGGGAGAAAGTGCAAACTCCACATAGTTACCCAAGACTGGAATTAACCCCAGCTCCCTGGTGCTGTGAGGAAGTAGTGCTAACCACTGTGCTAACGTGCCTTGCCCAAGCTGGAAGTCCTGCCCCCATTTCCAATAGATTCCAATATTTCCTGTAACAGAAGTGGGCAGAGCATGGTTCATGAGGGAAACCCAAGTTCAACAGGGCCATTTGAACTCAGCGCCACCTTCAAACAGAGACTATTTTCACTGTAGCAAGGGCTTTAACCTGCGTGGATGGAAGCAGTAATATTTCAGAGTAAATGCTCTTGAAGGCTGGATAAGTTTTATAAAGCTGTCATGATGTGAAGCTATTTAAATCTTAAACCCTTTAAAAGTGAAGAAAGCTCAGGCTGCCTGCGTCAATGAGTTCAAAAAATTTTGTTCCAGCAGTTACAATATCTATTTGCTGACATTTCCTCGAGGGATAACATCACAGACATAGAAACATAGAAGATAGGAGCAGGAGGAGTCCATTTGGCTCTTCGAACCTGCTCCACTATTCATTACGATCGTCTAACTCAATAGGCTGATCCTGCTTTTCCCCCATAACCTTTGATTCCATTCGCCCCAACTGCCTCTTCAATACGTTCAATGTTTTGGCATCAATGACTTCCTATGGTAATGCACTCCACAGGCTCACTACTCTTTGGATGAAGAAATGTCTCCTCACCTCTCTCCTAAATGGTCTACCCTGAATCCTCAGACTCTGACCCCTAGTTCTAGACTCCTTCATCATGGGGAACATCCTCCTTGCATCTACCCTGTCTAGTCTTACTAGAATTGTATAAATCTCTATGAAATTCCCCCCTCATTCATCTGAATTCCAGCTAAAACTATCCTAACCTAGTCAATCTCTCCTCATACATCAGTCCTATCATCCCCTGGTAAACCTTCACTGCACTGTCTCAAGAGCAAGAATATTCGTTCTCAGAAAAGGAGACCAAAACTGCACACAATACTCTATGCTTGGCCTCACTGAGGTCCTGTATACGTGCAGCAACACATCCCTCTCCTATTCCTCAAAACCTCTCTCAATGAAGGCCAACATATCATTTATTTTCCAGGTCTTGCTGCGCAGTCTCCTCTTCTAATTTTTAGCTATTCAGATAGTAATCTGCCTTTTTGTTTTTGCTTCTAAAGTGAATAACTTCACATTTATCCAAATTATACTGCATCTGGCATTGATTTGCCCACTCACCTAACCTGTCCAGATCATGCTGAAGGACCTCTGCATTCTCCTCAGTTTACTCTCCCACCCAACTTGATATCATCTGCAAACTTTGAGATGTTACATTTTGTTCCCTCATCCAAATATATATTGTGAATAGCTGGGGTCCCAGCACTGATCCCTGTGGCACCCCACTAGTTACTTAATGCCAGGAAATTGAAATTCCTACTCTTTAATTCCCATTAATTCCTACTCTTTGTTTCGTCTCTCCAATCAGTTTTCTATCCATCTCAATACACTTCCCCCAATCCCATTCACTTTAATCTTGCGCAATAATTTCTTGGACAGGACTTTGTCAAACACTTTGTCAAATGCATGTGCATGAAAAGCTGTAATTATCACTTTGGGAAAGGACTTGTCCTATATTCAGAGTTTTGACTTACAGCTCAGAGAAGTTAGTAAAGGATTAGTTATTTTTGAACCAGGGATACAATTAAAGGTTTGTTTTTGTAACAGATTAAACATGAGGAGATTTATAAGATTTGAATGGACTTTCATGAAAAGTTTTTTTTTACACCAATAAAGGCTGCAATAGATATTTAGACCTTTATTTAATTTAGTCTCGCCATGTCTCTTGTGGTCTGCCTAAGTTGACATGGATGCTGTAAGGGCCATATATAGTAGGTGGGGATTTGGATTGGCATTAATTGGTATTACCTTGGTATGGGTCTTCTTAGGCACCAAGAATGGTAGGTTGTGGACATGGGATAGCATGGAGGCACAGAGGTGGCATGGGGAATGGGTACAGGGATAATGGGGTGTGAAGGGTAAGGGATTTTAACAAACCAAATGGAACAAAGTCCTAGAGAACAGAGGTGGGACTGTTTATAGACAACCCATGGTTGCCTTCATTCTGCATCCAGGGGTGCTGAGCCTGAGTGTATCACACACCCAAAACCCACCACATCAGCCTCGCCCCTGGAATAAAAATCCTGCCAATTAGGACAGATTTCCCAAGCGTGGAGAGACAGGAAATGTTTTGTAACTCCCAGTATGCAAATGGATAATAAAAATACAGGTTCACATGTAACTCAGAGAGCAAGGATTTCTCACTCACTCACTCACTCATGTTGTCAACAATCTAGGGATTCCGCACTTATTCATGCATCCAATTTATCTGCATTAAACAATTCAGATTGGATTTCATGAAAGAATTAACAGAAGTACAAAAAATATATGTTGTTATATTTTTAACCAATAATTTCTATTAACTCTTAACTGATGGAACAAAAATGTTTCTTTCTATTGCATAGAACCAAAGACCAGTACAGCACAGGAATAGGCCCTTTGGTCCACTAAGCCTGCACCAACACACAACCCCATTCTAAATTAAAGACTTTCGGCCTCTATGCAGTCTGTATCCCTCTATTCCCTGCCTATTCCTATATCTGTCAAGCTGCCTCTGAAACATTGTTACTGTATCTGCTTCTATACCCTACTCTGGCCCTGTATTCCAAGCACTGACCATCCTCTGCGTTAAAAAAAACTTGCCTCTCATATCTCCTTTAAACTTTCTCCCTTTTACCATAAACCAATATGCTCGGGTAATTGACATTTCTACCCTGGGTAAAGAATAATATCCACGTGATCCATACTTCTCATAATTTTGTAAATTTCTATCAGGTCATCCTCTCTGTCACCAATGTTCAAGTGAAAACAAACCAAGTTTGTCCAATCTCTTCCCCAATTCAGTAAACTTTTTCTGTACCCTCTCCAAGGCCTCCATATCCTTCTGGTAGTGTGGAAGCCAGAACTGTACACAATATTCCAAATATAGCCTAACTAAAGTTCGATATATTTATAACATGACTTGCCAATTTTTATGCTTTACATCCTGACTAGTGAAGGCAAGCATGCCATATGTCTTCTTGACCACGTCACCCACTTGTATTGCCACTTTCAGGACGTGTAAGCATAGATCTCTCTGTATGCTAATGTTTTTGACATTTATTGTAACCCTCCCTCCTGCATCAAATCTTGTAAAATGCATCTCACATTTGTCTAGATTAAATTCCATCTGCCATTCCTCCACCCAAGTCTTCACCCTATCTATATCCCCCTGTATCCTCTGGCAATCTTCCTCACAATCTGCAACTCCCCCAATCTTCGTGTTATCTGCAAATTTACTAATCAGACCATCTACATTTTGCTCCAAATCATTTATGTATATTACAAACAACAAGAGTCTCAGCAGATCCCTGTAGAACACCACTAGTCACAGCTCTTCAGTCAGAAAAATATTCTTCTACCACTATTCTCTATCTTCTATGACCAAGCTAATTCTGAAACCATCCTAACAACTCATCACAGATCCCATGTGACTTCATCTTTTATAGACAGTGGACGGCAAGGTGGCACAGTGGTTAGCACTGCTGCCTCACAGCACCAGGGACTCGAGTCACTGCCTGTGTGGGTTTCCTCTGGATGCTCCAGTTTCTTCCCACAAGTCCAAAGATGTGCAGGTTAGGTTGATTGGCAGTGCTAAATTCACCCTAATATCAGGGAGATTAGCAGGCTAAATATGAGTGTTTTGGTAAGAGAGCCTGGGTGGGATTGTAGTTGGTACAGACTCAATGGACCAAATGGCCTCTTTCTGCACTATAGGGATACTATGATTCTATACATCAGCCAACCACGAAGGACCTTGTCAAATGCCTTGCTAGAGTCCATGTAGGCAACATTCACTGCCTTCATCAATCACCTTTATTACTTCTTCAAAAAACTCAGTCAAGTTTGTGAGACATGACTTTCCCTGCTCAAATCTGTGCTGCCTATCACTAATAAGTCAACATTTTTCCAAATTGTGAGTAAATCCTATCCCTAAGAATTCTGTCCAGTAATTTCCCTACCACTGACGTAGGCTCAGAAACCTGTAATTTCCTGAATTATCCCCATTGCCCTTCTTAAACAAAGAAAAGACATTGGCTATTCTCCAGTCCTCTGGGACCTCTCAGAGGATACAAAGATTTTATAGAAAGCCCCAGCAACTTTCTTCCTCACTTCCCTCATTATTCTGTGACAGATCCCATCAGGTCTTGGAGACTTGTCTACCTTAATGTTTTCAAAACATCCAGCACATTTTTTATATCAACATGCCCTAGAATATCAAAATATCCCTTTCTGGACTCACCATCCACCATGTCTCTCTCCTTTGTGTACTCGCCCACTTTCTACAACTCCACACATTATTTCCCTCCTTTGTCCTTGAATGGACCTCTCCTTTCCCTAGCTACGCTATAAACACCTTGGGATTTTTCTTAATTCTGTTTGCCAAAATACACTTCATGGCTCCTTTTCACCCTTCTAACTCTTGTTCCTTGCTTCCTAATTTCATAACTTCAGAACGCTCCACATAAAACGGTTTGGAAGTTTAGTCAATGCTGTAAAGCAGGAAACTCAACATCAAATCTGTGACATAAATGTCTCTCGAAGAACAATGAGATAATGACCAGATATTCTCTATTTAGTGACATTGGTTGGAGAATAAACACACTTGAGGAAAATAGCAAGGATCCACGTGCTGAGTTAATCTTCCACAGGGAGTTTATAGTGCAAGAAGACAGCAAAATGTACTCTGAATGGTGGATTTCATTGTCCCTAACAAGAGTGGCTTGGTAGCAGCACTACTGATTGAGCTAGTCGAGTCCTGAAGAATATAATTGCTAGATTGGGTCTGCAGCAGGGGTGAAGGGAACAACAAGAGGAAAAAATATACTTGACCTCATCCTCACCAAGCTGCAGATGCATCTGTCCATGACAGCATCAGTAAGAGTGACCACCACACAGTCCTAGTGGAGACAAAGTCCCATCTTCACTTTGAGAATAACCTCCGTCATGTTGTGTGGCACTATCACCACGCTGAATGGCAAGACTTCAAACAAATCTAGTAACTCAAGACTGGGCATCCATGAAGTGCGGTGGGCCACCAATAACAGGGAATTGTACTTCAGAATAATCTGCACATTCATGGCCCAGCATATCCCTCATTCAACAATTATCATCAAGCCAGGGAATCAACTCTGGTTCAATGGAAAATGCAGGAGGGCATGCCAGGAGCAGCATCAGGCATACCTAAAAATGAAGTGTCAAACTGGTGAAGCCACCAAACAGGACTATTCGCATGCCAAATGGCAATAATAGCAAATGATAGAGAGAGCTCAGTGATTCCACAACCAATGGATTGAATCTAAGCTCTGCACATCCAGTCAAGAATAGTGGTAGACAATTAAACAACTCACTGGAGGAGGAGGGTCCACAAATATCCCCATCCTCAACGATGGAGAAGCCCAGCACATCAGTGCAAAAGATAAGGCGGAATATTCGCAGCAATCTTCAGCCAGAAGTGCAGAGTGGATGATCCATCTCGACCCCTTCCAGTGGTCCCCAGCTGCCAGAATCCAGTCAATTTGATTCACTCCATGTGATATCAAGAATCAGCTGGAGGCACTGGATACTGCAGAGGCAATGGGATATTCTGGCAATAGTAATGAAGACTTGTGCTCCAGAACTTGCCACTCCTCCAGCCAAGCTCTTCCAGTACAGTTACAACATGGACATCTACCCAACAATGTGGAAAATTACCCAGGTATGTCCTGTACACAAAAAGCAGGACAAATCCAACCCAGCCAATTATTGCCCAATCAGTCTACTCTCGGTCATCAGTAAAATGATGGAAGGGGTCATCAATAGTGCTATGGAACAGCACCTCCTCAACAATAAACTGCTCAGTGACGTCCAGTTGGGTTTCGCCAGCGTCACTCAGCCCCTGACCTCATTACAGCCTTGGTTCAAACACGGACAAAAGAACTGAATTCCAGAGATGAGAGTGACAGCTCTTGACGACATCAAGGCTGCATTTGACCAAGTGTGGCATCAAGCAGCCCTAGCAAAACTGGAATCAATGGTTATCAGAGATAAACTCTCCGTTGATTAGAGTCATACCTGGTACACAGGAAGATGGTTGTTGTTGTGGAGGATCAGTCATCTCAACCCCAGGACATCTCTGCAGGAGTCCCTCAAAATAGTGTCCTAGGCCCAACAATCTTCAGCTGCTTTATCAATGACCTTCCTTCCTTCATAATGTTAGACGTGAAGGTAATTGCACAATGTTCAGCACCATTCACAACTCCTCAGATACTGAAGCAGTCCATCTTCAAATGCAACAAGACCTGGACAATATCCAGGCTTGGGCTGACAAGTGGCAAATAACATTTGCGCCACTCAAATGCCAGGCAATGGCCATCACCAATAAGGGGCACCCTAACAACTGCACCTTGACATTCAATGGTGTAGCCATCACTGAATTCCCCACTGTCAACATTCTTGGGGTTACCATTGACCAGAAATTCAACTGAATTCACCATTTAAACACAGTGGCTACAACAGCAGGTCAGAGGCTAGGAATACTGTGGCAAGTAATTCACCTCCTGACTCCCCAAAGCCTATCTACCATCTACAAGGCACAAATCAGGAGTGTGATGGAATAGTCCCCACTTGCCTGGATGGGTGCAGCTCTAACAAAGCTCAAAGAGCTTGACATCATCCAAGTTAAAGCAGCCCACATGATTGACATAACATCTATGAATATTCAATCTCTCCACTACCAATGCTCAGTAGCAACAATGTGTACTACCTGCAAGTTGCACTGCACAATTCACCAAAGATCCTCAGACATTACCTTCCAAACGCACAACCATTTCCATCTAGAAGGACCAGGGCAGCAGATAAATGGGAACACCACCACCTGCAAGTTCTCCTCAAGCCACTCACCTGACTTGGAAATATATCGCTGTTCCTTCACAATTGCTGGGTCAAAACCCTGAAATTCCCTCACTAACAGCATCGTGGGGCAACCCCACGGAACATGGATTGTAGTGATTCAAGAAGGCAGCTCACCACTACCTTCTCAAGGGCAACTAGGGATGGGCAATAAATGCTGGCCAGCCAATGATGCCCATGTCCCACAAATGGGTAAAAAAAATGTCGGGTTTACCTGCCTTACCAACAGCAACTGTCTTAAATCTCATGAAAGACAATGGAAGTGAGCTATGGAAAAGGAGGGGGTTGCCCGCAACTCTTGTGGAGCCAGGGGTAGCTCCCCTTTCCCTCTTCCTTCTCCTGACTCTTCCCTATAGTATAAAGGGGTGGCAGCACAGTGATCCAGAGGCCCACGGTATGATCTGGGAACTTGGGTTCAAATTCCATGATGGCAGATTTTCAACTTTGAATTCAACAGAAATACGGAACTAAAATGTGATGATGACCACAAAACTTTCTTGATTGGCATAAAAACATCTGAATCACTAATACCCTTTAGGGAAGAAAATCTGTTATTCATACCTGCTTTGATTTCCATGTGACTCCAAACCCACGACAATGTGGTTGACTCTCAAATGCCCTCTGGAAGTTGGGCAATTAGGGACTGGTAATAAATGCTGGCCCAACAGCAATGTCCACATCCCATTAATGAATAACAATATGGTTAATAGCCATTAGGCTAATAACTAACATACATTATCAGTGATCAGATCACGTATCTCTCGTACTTAGGAGGCATCTCTTGAAGAAGGCCCATGCTTATCTATTCCTGTACTTGGTTATTAATAAACATTTGAACATTCCAGCTTTGCTGGATGCCATGTTTCTAATAATCTCTTTCAGTCACACCCTGGGCCCTGTTTCTGACATCATTTCATCCTCCTCCTCCAGTCTCAGCCTAATAATGAACAATTGAAATTGGTTGCTTTTGGCAGAGATCGCTCTGCAGTCTCCTGAGCAGGGAAGGTCCAATGCCTTGTTGCTAACTAATTTCTCAGTGGGCTCATTAAACAGGTGTGAGGTCCCAAATGTACATTCACAAGGAATCTAACATCTGTTTTACACGATTGCATAGGTTACCTGAAAAAGGTCATCATATATTTGGTAGTGGGATCAAAGACTATGAAATTTCAGCAAAGATCACTCTAATGCTAAATTGGGCTGTTTCACATCCACATGGCCAAAGTCCAAACATGTGCAGGTTAGGTTGATTAGCCATGCTAAATTGACCTTAGTATCAGGGAGATTAATTGGATAAATATGTGGGGTTACAGGAATAGGGCCTAGGTGGGATTGTGGTCAGTGCAGACTCAATAGGCTGAATGACCTGCTTCTGCACTATAAGGATTCTGTTCTGTGATTCTATGACACCGATAAATGAGCAAACTACACATCTATTTCCATCCCCTAGTGTGAGGAAGATGATTGTCAGAAGCAGAACACATTGAGCGTTGTTCAGCAAGCACATCACCTTCTCCTGAGTGAGAAGCAGAGTTGCAGTGTTCTCCTCATCCCTTCTGACAAGTTCACAGAGTAGCTAGAGATGGATTATTTGCTCTAGCTGGTGGAGAGGTCCAGAACAAGCAGGCAGAAATTAAAGTGAGGCTATTCAAGGGTAGGTCAGTGAGTAAAAACAGAAAGAAAAAGCGCGAGAACAATATCCACACAGATACGATGGGAAACATTAAAAATAGACAGAGTGCATGGTCTAAGGCTGTTGAACTCAGTGTTGAGTTCAGAAGGCTGTAACATGTCTAATCAGAAGATAAGCTTGCATTGGACTTTATTGGAATATGGCAACAGGCTGAGGGCAGAAATATCAATGTGAGAACAAGATGGTGAATTAAAATGCAAGCGACAGGGAGGTCAGGGTCATGCATGTGGACTGAGCAGAGGTGTTCTGCAGAGTGGTCACCAGTCTACACTTAGTCCCCACAATGTACAGGAGACTACTTTGGAAGCAGTGGATCTCGTAAACTAAGTTGAATGAACTACAAATGAACAGGTGTTTCAACTGCAAGGACCTCATTTTCTGACCTTTATTAAGTTGAACTCTAATACTAGCACATTCTATTATTTTGCTTTTGCCTTTATTCTGCAATTAACATCTAATTTGACTAAGCTTTGTATATTGTTATTATCATTCCCTTTGTTTTTGATCCATTACATCTTTCTTATTTTATCTCCATACTCTCTAACTCATTCTTGACTTTCTCTTCTCCATCTGTACCCCTCACCCCCTCTCTTTTTTGCAAACCCATCACATTTCTCTCTCTCAAGCTGCATAAAATAATCATATTGGACTAGAGACATCAGACGGGATTTTCTGATCCTTCCCACGGATGGGATTTTCCAGTCTTACTGAAGCTGACACACACTCTCGTCCCCCCTCTCCTGCTGCAGATTCCACGGCAGTGGACAGGTAAACTATACAAAGCACCTTGATGGGACAAGAAGATCCCACTAGTGACCAACGGCGAGCTGCCTCGCCACTGGAAAACATACAGTGGAAGAGGGAATCCCACCATTAAACTCTGTTTCTCTCCACACACACTGACAGACCTGCTGAGCTTTCCCAGCACGTTCTGTATTTATTACAGATTTCCAGCAAAGTATTTTGCTTTTATTTTGTACAATAGATCGTACCTTCTTTACACAAAAGGTAGCAAATATCTATAACCCTCATCCCAAAAAGCTGTTGAGACTGAAACCAATTGAAAATTTCAAGCTGAGTGCCTTGGAGTTTGTTGAGTAATAACAGGAAGCAATATTGGTCAAGTTACAGAGTTCGGATTATGTTTAGATCACCCACAGTCTCACGCTCTGTCTCACCCAGGAGTTTGAAGGTTCGTGTTTCAAACCCCACTCCAGACCTTATGTGCAAATGAAAAACAAAGATCAAGGGGTAATTCTCCCATCTCGCTGTGCTGCTTTGATAGTGCACTGGAACGGGAGACGCGAGTAAATGCCGTTTCACTGGCTCCCCGCTGGGGGCCACGGTCTCCGTGAGTCTCCAGCAGCCTGATTTCCAACATCACCAGTTCTGCGCCAGGAATAGGTGCAGAGCTGCATAAACTATGGCAATGCTCATGGCCAAATATTTTAAATATCATTAGCGGGCCCAAGACTAAAATCACCGGGCCTGCTAGAATCTCCCTCCCATCAGGACTAGTTCATTCCAGGGGGATTCAGTATAGCTCCCTACTTATAAAGAATTGGTGGCCTGAGCCTGTTAGAGTGGAGAGGAGTCATTGAGCAGTGACTAGGGGGCAGGGTCTAATGGAGCAGGGCCTAATGGAGACAGATCTTCTAAGGGTAACTGGGGGGGTGGGATGGGTCCTGGCTGTCACCTGCATTTGGTTGAGTGACAGAGGCAGGGAGGCCAGTGATCAGGCCTGACTACGGGATGAGGGGTGTTGGAGTCAGCTTGTGTATGGCGGAGCTGCAGGGAGGGTGGCATTGGGACGGTGGGGAGGGGGTTTGGGTTGCTAATGGGGGGGAGATCAGGAGATTGAGGGTGGGGGATATGGAATCAAGGCAGGGTTCGGGGGAAAGGGGGCAAAGCTGAATTCCAGATGCATCCGGCTATCAGTGATCGTGTCTTGGAGTGGGAAGCGTCACACGGCTGTCATTTTTATGTGGGGGAGTTGTAGGTCACAGGGCTGGCGTAGTGATAGGCTGGCTAGGCAGTCACACACAATGCGCCAATCGTCGATGCTGGACAGCTCAGCACACGCGCAGTGGCCCACTCAGTGCTATGCTGCCGACCTCTCCAGTGGGAATAAGTTCTATCTACTGTTTTCAGCGTGATTCACACTAAGTACACTCTGTACTGCACAGTGTTTAGAGATACATTGTTAAAAATCCCTCCTGCTGGAAAAAAATAGCGCATTTATTCCAGTTTTAAGTCACCACCATTTAGTACAATTGAGAGAAATATCTCCACTCAAGGGTTGTGAATTTTTTGAAATCTCCCCGCCAGCTGGTTGTAAATGTTCATCATTGAGTAATTGAAGTTAGAAAACAACTTCGTGGGATGAAAAGGATATGGGGGAACTGCGAGAGGTGGAGCTTAAAATATTATTGAATTACAGAGTAGGTCCGAAGGGGCAGAATGGCCTTTACTGATTCTAGCCATTATGTTCTTCCATGTATCAAGGACATACATACTTTAGTAAAAACAAAGACACCGAGGTAGAAAGCAAGGCTAATTGCATTTTTTTATAGGTCTGATTTACTGGCTAAAAATCAATTTGTGTTTTTCTGGATGTTTCTGCTTTTCACATTTACCATCTGACAGATGCACTTAAGAAAAATCTACTACATCCCCCTTCCACATTGAGAAGGTTCAAGGCCCTCCATTCACCGTACCTTAGTCATAATAAAGATAGGCTGAGGTAATGGCTTTCGCTGGCGACTATTATCATTTGACCATCAGTTATCAAGATGCATCTATTTTTTTGTCATCAACAAGCACAAAAAAGGTTTCATACTTTAATGGAGAATTGCTTTAGCTCATAATCATTGGAAGTGGGTGCAGTGTCTGAATCCAATTTATTTTTTTTTTTTTTTTGCAAGTGAAAATGAGCACATTTTTCTGAATTTTGGGAAATACCATATCAAACTGGAGTGGATCTTTCGCTCCTTCTTTTGTATAGGGCAATTATCTGAAAGGGTAGAAAAGCTGATAGCAAAATGTGAGAGTGAATACTGATGTTACGCTGTCTTTTATCACATTTCTGTACTTCTTTTTCTTTAATTTGGCTCTTGTATACCCATCCTTATTGCCAGCCTCAAAATTCCGCCCCTATCCTCCACACATCCACATCCTCCCCCACATCTTCCTCCCCCTCCATCAGACCTCTTCCTCCTCCACATCCTCCTCCCAACAGCCCTCCTTCCTCTACATCCTCTTCCTCTTCACATCTCTTTCTCCTTCTATCATTCTCTTCCAATCCCTCTCCACAGCCTGCTCCACATCTCTCTCCTTCCATATCCCCCTCCTTCACATCCACATCCTCTCCACACAACCTCCTCTCCTCTACAGCCTCTTCCTCTACATTCTCCCCCCTGACAACAAAGACCAGTACAGCACAGAAGCAAATATTTTGCCCCCCTAGCCTGCGTGTCCCTGATGCCTGTCTAAACTAAAACTGCTATAGAAGTTTCATATCCTTCCATTCCTATGCTATTCTATGTATTCACTAGTGACTCTCAAAGCCACTATCATATCCGCACTACTTCCCAGGGCCCCCAAAAAAGGTGGGGGGGTGGGGGGCCTTTTTTTTCGCATATATTCACCACCCTCGATACAGAAACTGTGCCTTCCGCACATCTCCTCTAACCTTTTGTCTGTGCGCTTTAAACCTATGTCCTCTAGTATTTAACTTTTTTTACCCGAAGTAGAGCATCTGAATTACCCACTCTGCCCATACGAACTCATATCTTGTAAACTCCTATCAGTTCCCCCCTCAACCCTCACATGTGAATGTGTGCAATATAGGCAATGGTAGGACTATTAGTACTATAGATGACAGAGAGATCCCGGTGTAACAGGTGCATAGATCTCTGAAAGTTGGTACTCCAGTTGATAAGTTTGTTAGAGGTGGTAAGTGTGTTAGCTTTTATTGTTAGAGGGATTGAATTTCGGAGCCGAGATGTCATGGGGGTTGCCCCTGAAAAACTCTACTGCAGCCGCACTTGGAGTATTGTGTCCAGTTTTTGTTCACCACAGTATAAGAAAGATGTGGAGCATTTGGAAAGGATGAGAGGAGGTTTACCAGATGTTGCTGGTATGATGGGTCGGGTCCTGTGAGGAAAGTCTAAAGGACTTGAAGTTATTTTTCATTAGAGAGAAAGGCTAAGAGGTGACTTAATTGAGACATATATGATCAGAGGGTGAGATAGGGTGGCTAATAAGAGCCTTTTTCCTCCGTATGAGATGGATAACACGAGTGAACATAGCTTTAAATTAAGGGTGGGTAGTTCTAGGACAGATGCTAGAGGTGGGTTCTTTACTCCGAGGTAGTAGGGCGTGGAATACCCTGCTGCAGCAAGTTGTGGCTTTGTCAAGTTTAAGGGTGTTCAAATGTCAGTGGATAGGCATACGGATAGCATTGGAATGGTTGTAGGTTGAGGGTCATAAAATTGGTTTGTCTATTGGTCGGTGCGCAACATCGAAGGGCCAAGGCCTGTACTGCGTGTAATGTTCTTATGTTTCTATGTTAACCTCCGTCATTGCAGTGGGAAAAAACTAGTTTAAAATCCCAACCTCTTCCCATTGCTAATACCCTCCAGACTAGAACATCCTGGTAAACTCTTCTATACCCTCTCCAAAGCATCCACATCTTTTTTGTAGTGTGGCAACAGAATTGGTACCAATATTGCAAGTAAGCCCAAGTAATTTCTGTAGAGCCTCTCCACTCCTTCTTCCTCCATGTCCTCCTCCTCCCATTCTCCTCATTATCTTCCTCCTCCTCACATCCTCGTTCTTCCATCTCTAACTGCTCCATTTTCTTTCCTCAACTAACGTCCTTCTCCTCTTCTCTCAGTTCTTCATCTCGCTCCTCCTCTCCAACAAAAATCATGGTGTTATATCCCATACCGTATCCTTGATTTTGTTGTAACCCCAGCCAAGAATCACAATTTGATTGCAATCCAGTTAGCAACCAATAACTTTGTGTGTTAAAGCAGACAAGATTTGAATTTCCTATTACTCATGAGAAGAATAAAACCACACATTCCCTCAAATTTAAACAAACTGAAAACCTTTTACTATACATAGTTAACACAGCAAACAATAATACAATCTTATACTCTAGCATACGGTAAACATGAATTAACATGAGTGTTAACATGAATTGGGGTTGAATACGCCCACAATTGACACATTAATTGGCACACCCGCCAAGGTAAGTTCCATGAATTTCTCAGTAATCCACCAATTGTCACTGATCACTCTGAGAGACACAGCACTTTTTAAGAATATGTTTTACTCATGAGGAATTTAAGCTTCTGTTCTTCAAAGAGCTGGTCTGATCTCCAACCGACAGCAACTCTTCTCCACCACAGTACAATCCTCATCCAAAAGGAAACATAATCTACTTTCTCTCAAATTCCATTCGGATCCTGACTTCTGTCTCTTTTCCAATTGAACTAACTTCTTTTGCCTGAGATTGTATCACTCTGCTCACCACCATGAGCACATGCTGCTTCCTGCCACTGCAAACACATACTACAGAACGGAGAAAATCCAGTTCAACATTCCAGGTATACCCTTTATCAAGCTGAACCATTCCACGGTTTCTCTCATCAAAGATGCTGCCAATCTACAAACCAACATTTCTAGCACTTTTCTGTTCTATTTCTGTTCCCAGTAACGCACTGCAGTATATTGTTTTGCTTGCTTTACTTGTCCTGTGTAAATACATTTCATTTTGTTGTTTTGGCACAACCAATGCTGAATGGGATAGATCAAGACCGATCAAGGGTTGAGTAATGAGGCACCTATTTGTGGTTGGCAAGCACAGGAGTGCTGGGCAAACAAACTTATCTCCAGTGGATATGGGTGGCAGATTTATAATAACTCAGGTTTACACACAGGATAGAAAAAAGGCTATTTAGTCCATTGATTGTGCTGATTCTATAATAGGTCTATCCAAATTGTCACAATTCACTGTCTCTTCAGCACTATTTCTTTTCAAATACACTTTCAAATACCATTTTTTAAAGTTATTACTATATCGGATTCTATCACCCTTTCCAGGCTGTGCCATTCAAGATTGTAATTGCTGTGTAAAAGCAATATTCTTCATATCCTCTGTTTATTGCCAATTAATCTTACTCTTGTCCTGCGTACTGGCCCTCTTGCTAGTGGAAACAGTTTTCTCTCTACTATGTTATGTTCAATCTCCTCTAAAGTTTGTGGACCAGTGGGTCTTCCATGTTTCACTGTCATCAAATGGTTTGAATCTTCTGAACAGCAGCTATAATCTTCAGATTGCTGTGAGTTCGAACAACTCCCTCATTGAGACTGCTGCACATTTCTTCTGGTTCTGATTCTGGCTTTTGTAAGAAAAAGGTAACTCTGACCGAGCATAGTCAAGAGGAAAGACAGGGCAAATCACCTTTCTACAAAAGCAAAAAAACAAAAATTTTTTTTTTTTTTTTTTTTTTTGCCATAGTCTAAATTAAAAGTTAGGTGGTGAGTTGAGTGAGTGGCGTGAGTGAGTACGGTTGGTGAGATGGATAGGTAGATGAAGTATAAGAACATAATGTAACAGAGTGTTGGTCATGATGAGGAGAATGGTATGGGGGATTAATGGTGAATGGGCAGGGCATAGTGGGTGAGTTGGGTAGGTGAAGTGAACAATGTGTAAAGGGGGTACGTGGCAAGTGGGTCTGATGTAGGTGAGTGATTAAATAGTGAAATGGACAGGTGGGTAGGTGTAAGGTGGGGGAGTTGGGTAAGTGGGTGATTTTGGGCAGTATAAGACGAGGTCAGTTGGTCAGTGGGAAGGAGTGGTAGTGGTAGTTGGGTAAATGTGTGAGATGGCATATGGTCCACGTGAAATGGTCAGTGAGTACGGGATAAGATTAAGTGGGTGAGTGGGTCAAGTCATGGTAGTCAGGTCACAGTAGTTGGAACGGTTCATGGCTATTTTAGTGGTTTGACGGGCGTGTTAAGGGGAGATCGGGGGATTATCAGGGGTCACTTGTGAGATCCCCTGATGTTAGAATAGGATTTTCAATCTAGGTTAATTAACCCATTATGTACTCGTAGTTGTAGCATTCAAAAGTGCGCAGCAAAATGCTGTGCGGAAATTTTAAACTCACCAGAAATTCCCACCTGTCATGGGTCAGGTGTTTCAGAGGTCACGGCAATGCATTTTTCAATTCGATTTTGGTTTCGGACCATCCCGAAGCCATGTGAATTTTGAACCCGTCATTCCAATATTTTGTGAAATAAACATTCAAAGCTGTTCTTGGCTTACATCACAAGTAACTGTGACAAGTTTTCTCTACAGAAAAATATTCTCATGTTTGTGAGGTTTGAGACAGTTGGCAATTGTTTTCTAAATGGAATTCGTCAGTTGAGACACTGTGCTTCTGATAAACATCTCAACTTCACAAGATTGATCATATTCCTACTTACAATCTTGTTGCTCATGATTTACCCAATCAGCTTCACTCATGCTGGTATTTATCATTCTGCTGCCCTCAACAGAGTCTCCTATTCTCGCACGATCCTTATCTCTTCAGGAAAAGATATTCTGAGGAACTTCATTGCAGCTGCGTGTGAGAGATAGAAGGAGGACTCCATGCAAGAGTACAGTGCAGAAATCTGTTCTTTTTGAGTATATTAAATTGGGAGCCGGTGGAAGCACCTGACCCAGGGACATGCATGAATTTTTCCTGGAAGTTAAATTTCCAAACGGCATTAACTCTTATTCAATGCATTCACAATTCTAAACAAACTCCCTCAGGTCCCTCAAGGAGGGGATCATCTCCATGAATCCTGTCGGTTCACATCTTGACTGACAAGTCTGTGTAAACTTGAACGTCTCAACAATAGTTTCTTTTCCTCTTGCAGCTCATTCCCAAGAACAAGTGATGTTGCACAATGAAAAAGTTTTAACCATGAGTTAAAAAGCTGAACCTAAGAGAATTGATATGTGTCCATTACCCCAGATATAAGTTTTAACAGTACTGCAGGCTGTTTAAACAAGAGATTTACTAAGTTCTGGGAATGAATTGTATTGGGTACGATGAAATAAATGAATAATTTGTCAATTTTTCACTTAGAATGGAGTTTGCAAAGTATCTTATAAAAATGCGTTTAGGAAACACAACTCATTCCATTTTTAGTTAAAACAAGACGAGGTATGTGGCTTCATGTTGCAATTAATTCCTGAAAAGACTGAATACAGAAGACCAGGTTCTCCCACATTGCTCCCTGATTGGTTCTCCTGATCATGTGAACCTTACTCTGCAGATTGATCCCGTAAAGGGACATCACCAAATCGCCTCCCCCTTGAAATCAATTGATTACAAATTTCATAAATCACTTGCCTCCAAGTCTGGGTAATTTAAACATTTGTACGGACCTAGTCCAATTATAAATTAAATCTTTCATGGATTTCCTGATTTTTGTGCGCGGCATAACTCCTCTGTCTAGGGAAGCCACAAATGACAAATGCCTTTTAGGCACAGCATTTCTACAGTTCCATCTGTTTTCCATGAACATCAGATCTGCTGCAACAGAAGACCATGTCCTTCATTGGCCACCTAATTGGCAACATTTTTCCTGACGGCAGTGTACCCCTGATTGGAACTTGGCTGCTGGGGATATCTTTCATTTTTCTCAAATGGATATGTGTTTTCAGACAAAAAATTCCTTCTTTCTACGTCTACTTGATAACATAGGGGTCTCATTTTTTAGAGATGACAATTTCTGGGACTTGACTCAACCCACACCAAACTTCCTCACATACATGGTACATCTAACATAAAAGAACCGTGTTGACTGACATGAACCATGGTTTTGCCTTCTGAGAGCTTTGGCTGGCCTTACACTCCATACAATTTGAAACAGAGGCTCAACTTGTTCTGAGACAACGATTTATTAACAGCTCTGCTGGCAGGAGAAGAGTACAGAAATGAGTGGCGAATCTGGTGAACTGATGCAGCAATAATCTCTTCTCAATGTCAACAAAATGAATGAGATTGTCATCGACTTCAGCAGGCAAAAAGGAGAACATGCCCCTGTCTATCTCAATGGGCAAAGTAAAGGGTCGAGGCTTCAAGTTTTTAAGTGTCCAGATCACCAACGAATCCTGTCCTGGTCCCCCCACTGACAGCTATAGTTAAGAAAGCTCACAATGCTCTACTTTCCCACAGTTTCTCAGAAGACTAAGAAATTTTGGCATATCCATAACATTCTTACCAACGTTTACCATTGCATCATAGAAACGATCTTTCTGGTTGTATCCCAGCTTGGTATGGCTCCTGCTCTGCCCAAGACCCAAGAACGACAAAAGGTCATGACGGGGTAGCCCAATCTATCATATGAAACAGCCTGCCATCATTCACTCTGTCTAAATTCTCGGTACATTTTCTCTGTGGGTGAGCAAGAACCAGTACTTTTCACTGATGTTAATACATGTGAAATCAAATCAAATCCTATTTTTTGCCTGTAGAATCATTCGTAGCCAAGAGAAATAATGATATTCTATCTCCGAGGACCTTTCTACTCTTTAAGGCTGGACTTAAAAGTTTGGATGGCTAAATCACTATCATTGGATGCTGGGTGGGTAACGTGCAATCCTTATATGCTTTATACACTGAGTGTGGTGGAGTTCTGAAAACCAGCATTGGGAATCTTGTTCCATTGTCAGACATGGCTTCAGATATTCCTAATGGGTAGAAAAAGCCTTAGCATAATCGTTTCGATAAAGTGTGTGGTGGAAGAGATTTTACCTCAGAATATTCCATTCATTTAGAATGTGGCATCAGCAATGAAACAGAAACATTGTGCCCATGAATGACCAAAAGATAAATATGGATGCCATGCTCGTGGCTGGCCGGCTATTCCCAAGGAAGCAGAGGCCAGCACGGCTACTGGTACTGTTCACAGATTGCTGATTAGGCTTCTTGATGTTAGCATAAATGTCAGGCCCCACAACAACTTCTGGTGATAATTTTCATTTTGTGATGTTTTGGATGGACACTGTGTCATTCCATTCAAAGGGCCTCCTGCCTGGTACAGGGATGAATACTCTTGTTCCAGAGTTATGATGTCATCATAGAACTCAATCCGTCCTTACAGGTAACAAATGGTTTTATTTCTTCAGAAACAGACTCATTGGCTAGAAGTGGATCCTAAATGATCTGTACGTTGATTTGCTTTGCTGAGATTGCAATATATCCGCTGAACATTCAACGCCATGACAATTTTCTGGCAGCTGTATATTTTCTTTAAGGGTCGGCAGCTAATTGGCATCCCATTCACTATTGTGTTCAAAGTTGGTGCTTGAATTTAGATTTGGGGCAGACAGAATTAATGCCTGTCACTGATTCTTGTCAATGTGTGGATGGCCAAAGGGCCTGTTTGATGTAGAGATGCCGGCGTTTGGACTGGGTAAACTCAGTAAGTTTTACAACACAATTTAAATCCAACCAATTTATTTGATAGTAAATCCGCGAGCTTTCGACACTATGCTGTCTTCGTCAGCAAATGCAGTGTTCTGATCTGCAAGGCACTCATATCCACACAGCAGTACAGATGCTGATTAGAATGCGAATCCTTACATCTAACCTGCTATCTCAAGTGTTAAAGTGGCTAACAATGTGTGTGAAGGGAATCCTGACATTGGTTAGAGAATTGTGTATTTTCTCCAGACAGCACAGTAAGTGAGGTTTTTTTGGCTAATCCAGGCAGTTACGGGGTTACAGATAGTGTGACATGAAGCCAAGATCCCTGTTAAGACCGTCCTCATGTGTGCGGAACTTGGCTAATCAGTCTCTGCTCAGCAACTCTGCGCTGTCGTGTGTCACGAAGGCCCCTTGAAGAACATTTACCCGCAGGTCGGAGGCCGAATGCCCATGACTGCTGAAGTGTTCGCCCACAGGAAGGGGAACTGTTTTGCCTGGTGATGTTGAGCGATGCTCATTCATCCGCTGTCGTAGTGTCTGCATGGGTCTCCCCAATGTACCATGCTTCGGGACATCCTTTCTTGCAACGTATTATGTAGACAACGTTGGCCGAGTTGCAAGAGTATGTACCGTGTACCTGGTGAATGGTATCCTCACGTTTGATTATGTCGTCCATGTCTATGATCTGGCATGTCTTGCAGAGGTTGTTGTGGCAGGGTTGTGTGGTATTGTGGTCACTGTTCTCCTGAAGGTTGGGTAGTTTGCTGCGAACAATGATCTGTTTGAGGTTGTGCGGTTGTCTGAAAGCAAGAAGTGGGGGGTGGGGATGGCCCTAGCGAGATGTTCATCGTCATCAATGATATGTTGAAGACTCCGGAGAAGATGTCGTAGCTTCTCCGCTCCGACAAAGGGCCTGTTCCCATGCCTACTTTTTGTTCTTTGGTTCTGTTATACTCCACATAAATTTCTAGTGCAACTATGAAATGCAGCAATTAATTCCGAGCTAATTAGCCCCTACCTCTTACAGATACTATAACAATATATAACACCCTCCTTGTTACTTTACCTCATCAGAGTACAAATAGAACAATGTTTTTATTTTTCACATGTATTTTGAGGCAAACCTGTGTATATTGGGATAAAGAAGAAAGAAAGGTATTTAATGAGCATCCATCATTAACAGGACATTTAACTTCTCCTGCCTTCCACACTAATTTCCCCTTTGTCTTTTCTCAATTACCACCTTTTTGTTGGAAAGCTTTACACATTTCTTCCTTTCTCATCAAGCTGAACCAATGGGCCAGATCTTCTATTCAGTAGTGGTCCTGCTGATTGTACAGGTTACCTGAGAAGGAAGCCTTACTGGCTACACTGCATTCCTGGCGAGAACAACAAAGCTGTGATGACAAAGAACAAAGTAAATTACAGCAGAGAAACAGGACCTTTGGCTCTTCAAGCCTGCACTAACCATGCTGCCCAGCTGCATTAAAACCCCCTACCCTTCTGGAGACCATATCTCTCTATTCCCATCCTATTTGTGTATTTGTCAAGATACCCCTTAAAAGTCACTAATGTATCCGATTACACTATCTTCCCCAACAAAGAGTTCCAGGCACCCACCACTCTCTGTAAAAAATCTGCCTCATAGAACATAGAACATCACAGTGCAGTACAGGCCTTTCGGCCCTCGATATTGCGCTGACGCAATAGAACCAGTCTAATGATCCTGTAATCTAAACTATTTCAATATTATCCATATGCCTATCCAATGACCATTTGAATGCCCTTAAAGTTGGCATCTCCACTACTGCTGCAGACAGGGAATTCCACACCCTTACTACCCTATGAGTGAAGAACCTACCTCTGACCTCTGTCCTATAATTACCACCCCTCAATTTAAAGCAATGTCCCCTCATGTTAGTCATCACCATTTGAGGAAAAAGGCTCTCACTGTCCACCTTGTCTAATCCTCTGATCATCTTGTATGCCTCAGTTAAGTCACCTCTTAACCTTCTTCTTTCTAACAAAAGCAACCTCAAGTCCCTCAGCCTTTCCTCATAAGACCTTCCCACCATACCAGGCAACATCCTGGTAAATCTCCTCTGCATCCTATCAAATGTTTCCATATTTTTGTTATAATGTGGCGACCAGGACTGTACACAATACTCCAAGTGTGGCCACACCAGAGTTTTGTACAACTGCAACATGACCTCATGGCTCTGAAACTCAATCCCTCTATCAATAAAAGCTAACACACTGCATGCCTTCTTAACAAACCTATCAACCTGGGTGCCAACTTTCAGGGATGTACGCACATGTACACCGAGATCTCTCTGCTCATCCAAGCAGACAGTACCAAGAGTCTTTTCATTAGCCCAATAGTCTGCAATCCTGTTACACTTTCCAAAGTGGATATCTCACCCTTTTCTCTATTAAACTCCAAAACTCATACATCTCCTTTAAACCTTGCCCCTTGCAACTTAAAGCTATGCCCCCTAGTAATTAACTTTTCCACTCTGGGAAAAAGCTTCTGACTATCCACTCTGTCCATGCCTCTCATAATCTTGTAGACTTCCATCAGGTCTCCCCTCAACCTCCGTCATTCCAGTGAAAACAAAACCAAGTTTCTCCAACCTCTCCTCATAGTTAATACTCTCCATACCAGGCAACATCCTGATAAATCTTTTCTGTGCCCTTTCTAAAGCTTTCACATCTGGCGACCACAACTGAACACTATTTTCAAAGTGCAGCTGAACTAAGGTTCTATAAAGTTGCAATATGACTTGCCAATTTTTAAACTCAAAGCCCCAGCCAATGAAGGCAAGCATGCAGTATGTTTTCATGACTACCTTCTCCACCTGCATTGCCACTTTCACTGACCTGTGTATCTGTACACCCAGCTCCCTTTGCCAATCAATACTCTTAAGAATTTTGCCATTTACAGTATATTTCCTATCTATATTAGACCTTCCAAAATACATTACATCACATGACTGATGAAGACAAGCTATGGAAATGGCACGGTGGCAGAGTGGTTAGCACTGCTGCCTCACAGCTCCAGGGGCCTGGGTTCAACTCCCGGCTTGGGTCACTATCTGGGTGAAGTTTGCCCATTTTCCCCATGTCTGCATGGGTTTCCTCTGGTTTCCTCCCACATTCCAAAGATCTATGGGTTAGATAGATCGACCATGCTCAATTGCCCCTTAGTGTCAGGGGGACTAACAGGGTAAATACATGGGGTTATGGAAATAGGGCCTATATGCAATTATTGTCAGTGCAGTTTGATGGACTGATTAGCCTCCTCCTGCACTGTAGGGATTCAATGATTCTATGAGACACCACACCTTTGGGAGAGTGAATGATTTGGGCAACCTAGAGGTGGCAGATAGGCAAGTTCAGGTTGTGGATAGGCTGGTTGGGGAGTTAAGGGATCTGGTAGTCAGATCATAGGTGCGGGTGGGTGAGGAGTTAAATGGGATGTAGGGGGACTTTACTGGTGAGTTGGGGGTCACGAGGTTGAGAGGGCTGGGGGTGCAGCTATTCAGGGATGTGGGTAGGAGGTAGCTGGTTCAGCAGCAAGGGTGATCAGTAGCATTGAGAAGATGTCCATTCAATTCAGGTCAGGTTTTTGTGGGGTAGATAGTTGGCTTGAGGCGTGAAAGAGTTTAGATCCGAGTAGTTGAAGGTGTGGGTGAGAGGGTAACTATCACGTGATGATGGGTTGGTTTGCACTGTTATTCACTGAGTTATATCAGAGATTAAACAGCACAACAACTCTGTAGTAAGTATCCGGCTAAGTAGTTCCTAGCTAGCCTAAGTCACCTACACTGAGTTTAGTAGGAGAGACTTCCATGGAGCTCCCAAGCAGCATCAATCAGCCCATCTGAAGTTTAAATTTGCTGGAAAATTAGAGTGAATGTGCTTTCTCAGAGTCCCAACATGCACAGCAGTGCCTAATCCTCAAAGATCTGGCATGTTAACTGGCATGTTTCTGTCTTCAGACTTGTCAGACCTGGAATATTTCTCACATTTTCTGTATTTATCACCTGTATGGAGAGAATGGTAGCACTTTCTCTGAAAGTATTGTCGTTGTAATTGATAGTCTTCTATGTAGAAGATAACGCATGTGAACTCTGAGCTTATCGCTCAGCAAAAGGCATGTTTGAACATTGTCACAACACTTTTAAAGTTTTCAATGTATAATAATGTTTTATTATGAACTAAGAAAGCATACCTTGCAGGATATCTCAATCAAGATACTATTTTGAGATCTGAACATTATGTGTACACTAAAACAACAGCAGGTACAGCAACAAAGAGCAGGGCATTTTAGTCTATACCCACAGTGTTGATGGATTTCTTTTCAATTTCCTGATGAGTGGCATAGTACCACTACGATTAGAACTTCTGCCTCACAGCGCCAGGGACTTGGGTTTGATTCCTGGGTTGGGTCATTGTCTGTGGAATCTGCATGTTCTCCCTGTGTCTGCATTGCTTTCCAGTTTCCTCCCACAGTCTGAAAGACATGCTGGTTAGGTGCATTTGCCGTACTAAATTCTCCCTCAGCGTATCCGAACAAACGTCGGGGTTTGGTGACTACTGGCGAGAGTAACTTCATTGCAGTGTTAATGAAAGGCTACTTATTATATTAATAAATAAACTAAATAATAAAATAATAAAAGGTGAGCTGACAAGGGTCAATGTCTTTAAAATTCACTCTCTTTGAGGTTTTCAGAACATGGGGACCAACGTCCCTTGCGAGCAGTGCTTACAATTTTTTCAAATCTTTGGCAAATGATCCCACCACATATCAGAAAGAGATTTTCACAGTAATTGCAGTGTTGATGCCAGCCTACTTGTGACACTAATAAACTAAACTAGTATGCAATGTGCACAGTAATAAGTCATCAGCCATTCCTGTCAACCATACCGTCGAGTAAGACTGTGTGTGTATACATCACACACAGTTAAATTTATTTATATTTTCACAGGGGCAGGAAGTGGGATTGCCTGAATCATTACAATGTGAATACCTGTCCTGGTATGAGACTGTATGGAGTCTGCACATTCTCCTCGTGTCTGAGTGGGTTTCCTCCAGGTGCTCCTGTTTCCTCCCAGTCCAAAGATGTGCAGGTTAGGTTGATTGGCCGTGCTAAATTGACCGTAGATGCATAGGTTAGATGATTAGTGGGTAAAATATGTAGGGGGGGCGGGGGTAGGGCCTGGGTGGGATTGTGGCCGGTGCAGACTCAATGGGCCAAATGGCCTCTTTCCGTAATATAGGGTTTCTATGATCTTTCTATGAAATATGATCACCTAACTTGAACAAATATAGCCATTCCTTTATTATCACTAAAACCCTGGAATATGACAATGAGAGCAGTGCTACCATATGGAATAAAGAGGAGACTCCAACGTCAACTTCTCAGGCAAATCAAGATAATCAGTAAATGTGGATCTTGCCCCCCAAAAAAATCTTCTTTGAAAGTGAAATGCTTCTCATCTGAGCAAGAGATTTCTTTTTTAAAAAAGAAGGCAAAAGAAGACAATAAAAAGTTTGTGAATCTCAACATCAGGTGTGTGAAAGCCCTGTTGGAGAGAAGTTGTTTCAAAATATGCACAAATAACTGAAGCATTGACAAATTATATCTTGGTCCAAAACAATTTGAAGGAGGAAAGAAGGTTAAATTTATTTATATTTTCACAGGGGCAGGGTGTGGGATTGCTTGAATCATTACAATGTGAATACATGTCCTGGTATGAGTCTAATGTGCCTGATGTTTCCTCTGAACGCAGGGCAAACATCATTCCCCTTATTATCTCCACTTCCCACTGTGGCAGAGGCCAATTGGAGAAGTACTTCAATGTCTTATCTCACTGTCAGCTGCAGCAATACCATGCTGGAGTTATTTGAGGCGCCAGTGTACAGCGAGGTATAATTACTTGTTTAAAGTAGTTCATTTTAATATAAATAATATTCTAAGCACAATGTCACCACTGACAGGATGTTGATGCATTGTGTTTGTTTCTGCTATCACACATAATGCAGTATCCTGACAGCTGGATCCTCTTGTATATGGATGGAATATATTAGAATGAAATCACAGAGGCACTATCTACCCCAAGGGAAAACAGGGAAAAACCAAATTGTCTTAGAGGAAGAATATGGACTCAGATGACAGAGTCAAAGCACACCAAGAGAGCTAGAGGCAGAGAGTAAATTAAGGGCCACCTAATGGCAAGGCAGAATCCAATACCAAGTTAGAAATGGCTGCAATTGTGATTTGCAATTTCAGCTGCGTTACTGCAGGAAAACAGCTTCAAGTCCTCGTTACAGCTTATACTTTCCTTTCCCTTAAAATTGATATGAATTTGCATGGAAGGTGGTCTGTCAGTGCCTTTGAGAATGCTGATGAATGTTATGCAGAGAATTGTCTGCTCTTGTTTCCAGCACTCTAATAATTTCTCCTACATTAGGCAACATTTGTGCTATCCATTGTTTCTTTATCCCTGGTGAAAGCTTCACTGAGCACACAGTCCAAGCTTGATAACGTGGAACTGGTTCGAACCCAGTTTGCCTATGTCACACTACTCTGTACAGAATCATTTCTCTACATTATACCGTCCATTGCAATTGTTTTGTAAGATTGCTGGCCATCATTTTGAAACACATTGCACAAAAAGATGATCATCACAAACCAATTCAGTACTTTTCATCATTGCTGAGAGTGTAGGAGAAACAGGAACATTGATATGATTCGTGGCAAGGAACAGATACATCATCAAGGCAATGCACTAAACACTAATTTCTCCCCAGGTGAGCACTCACTCAGTGCACTGTGGCAATTAAACAAACCCCTAGCTCTGGAAACCTCACACGTTAACTAGGGATAATCCTTTGACAAATTAAAATTCCTTTGCCTTATTGTACAAGATTTACATTGACATGAATTGGAAGGTCACATTACTGTAACACGGATCAAATAAACTAAGAACAATAAGTACTGGAAATGCTCACCAGGTCATGGAGCATTTGTAGAGAGAGAAGCTGAATTAAAGTTTGGAATCAACTGTGACTCTTCTTAATTCCCTCCTTAAACCTCAATGCCTGCCTTTCTCTCCACCTTCAAGACATTCCTTAATACTAATCATTTTTACCAAGCTTTTGGTCATGTCTTACTATTTCCTTGTGGACGTCAAGGTGAAATTTTGTTTGCTAACACCCCTGTAAAATGTTTGTGATGTTTTACCATATTATGGGTGATATGTAAAGACACACCAGTATTGTTAAGACACTGGATAGTACGTATTTTGGTAGCTTACCTGGAAATGAAAGACCCAAAAGGCTGTATCTAAGAATCAAAAAGGGTGCAGAGCATTCTTCTATATCAATGGCATCATTCGATCCCCCCGCCCAACCCAACCCACACCACACCACACCACACTCTCACACCATCCCAGCCATGTAGTACCAACAGAAATCAGTTTAGCCACATTGCTGTCTGTGGGATCTTGTCTTACAGATAATAACTGCTGTACTCACCAATTTTGTTGCTGCTCTCCAAAGTAGTTCATTGTAGGTGAAGAAGTTTAAGAATTGGCTGAGCTGTGATAAAAGTGTTTCAGAATTGGCAATCTTTCTTTCATGAATAGCATCTTTCCCCATTGTACTTGGGAAAAATCAACCGGAGTCTGCATTGCAATCTTATCAAGAGCGTAGCAGAGATCTGGGGCTTAAATATCTGCCTTACTAAGATTACATATGCTGTGATAGTTCCGTAAAGTCACTGACAGTGAACTTCCTTCTGAAACATTTGGCCTTCAATCATCCTGATATTTTGTCCAGTTAATGTGAATTGATTTTGATTATCTTACCTCACTAGAAATATCTCGAGAACCTTAAACTCAAAATTAAAAAAAAATCACAGGGATGTGTAAAAAACCAATAATACACTTCTGAAGATTGAGTATACTTTTAGGTCCAATATGATAGAATTTAAAAGATCAATAGATTTCTCCAAGGATGTGATGGAGCCTAGCAAAATAATCTTACAGTCGCAGCTACGGCTTGGTTTATCGAGTATATTGGAATCCGCAGTGACCTTTCAAGCCCAGGCCTCCCTGACAAGCAAACCCAATGTCCTGCTGTAAGTATTCCTGGATGAGCTACAGGTTCATTTGAAATCTGTCCATGGCTATATCTCAAGCACATAGAGAAACTGAAAGCAAACTTTCAAGAGACTGAGGATTAATACACAGTCTAGTCAACCATCAATCACAGTCTGTCTTTGTCTAAGTAGGAAAGGCTATGCTCTGGATGACTGATCAATTGTTGCACTTTCTGTGTTATGTCTCTGCTCATGTTTCTGCCCTAGTGTTGGACTAAGATACTTATTACAGAAAGTTTACAGCTCAGAAAACACACCATTGATCCAGCTGGTTCATAATCACATGAGACTCCCTCTATCATACTTGCTTAAATCCTATGAGCATTTTATTCCTTTCCCATGCCATATGCTTAATGGGAGGCATAGTGGCACAGTGTTTAGTACTGCTGCCTCACAGTGCCAAGGACTCGGGTTCGATTCCCAGCTTGGGTCACTTTGTGGAGTGTGCACATTCTCCCCATGTCTGTGTGGGTTTCTTCCAGGTGCTCCGGTTTGGCTTCCACAGTCCGAACGACATGCTGGTTAGGAACATTGGCATGCTAAAAATTCTCCCTCAGTGCACCTGAATAGACACCGGAGTGGGGTGATTAGAGGATTTTCACAGCAATTGCAGTGTTAATGTAAGCTTACTTTTGACAATCATAAATAAATTTAAAACTTAAAACTTAGCTTCCTTTTAAAAGCATCAACCTTATCTCCATAGGGCAGTCAGTGTCATCTTCTCTTTAGTTCCTTACCGGATTTATTAACTGCTTTATATTTCATTTACACTGGTTTTGGAACCTGAACACCCCTAATGATATTGGATATTGGAATTCTCCAGCCGTTCGTGGCCTTGCTGCATTATCATCATCTTACAGTATGTATATGTTAACTCCAATGCCTTACATCTGGGGAACTTTGAGGATTTGGGTCTGTCTTCATAGAATCCCTGCAGTGCAGAAGGGGGCCATTTGCCCTGTCAAGTCTGCACCAACCATAATCCCACCCAGGTTCTATTCCTATAACATATTTAACCTGCTAATCCTCTGAAACTAGGGCCAATCAACATAACTTGTACATCTTTGGACTGTGGAAACTGGAGCACCCAGAGGAAATTCACACAGACATGGGGAGAACATGCAAACTCCACTCAGACAGTGACCCTAGGCCAGAATTGAACCTGGGACCCTGGCACTGTGCTAACCACTGTTAAATTAAAATTTATTTATTAGTGTCACAAATAGGCTTATGATGTTATTGTGAATATCCCCGAAATTTTGAGTGTGTAATGGTGACCCCGCCATCTTCCCTCCTTCACCCGAATTAATTCCATGGTGGTAAGAGTCATCCCATTGCCAGTTGAGGGCCATACATGGGAAATGAATTGACTCATTTTGATGTGGCGGGGGGAGGTTCACCATGTGAGGATAAAAGACAAATAAACCAATGTGAAGCTGCTCGTGAGCTTTCAGAGAGGGCTACCTTATTCAAAGATATTCAATGGATTAGCGAGGGACCTGACATCAGCAGAGGGTGCTGGCTGAAAACTTCCCACATGCTCTTGCTGTCCACCACCATCCCCTGCCATGCCCACCACAGCACCATTTATTTGTGGCCTGGAGATGAGAGGCATAGCCAAAGAGAGTGTAGTACCGGCAGCAGCCACCACCTCGTCAGCAGCACCGCTATCCTATAGAGTTATAGAATCATATGAGTGGCATTTAATGCATACCACTGGGTGAGACAATGCAAGGCTTGACTTGAGGCCAGCTCTATAGGCAAGATCACTATCACTTCCATTAGAGTCATAGACTCATAGAGGTTTACAGGTTGGAAACAGGCCCTTCGGCTCAACTTGTCCATGTCGCCTTTTTTTTTAAACCCCTAAGCTAGTCCTAATTGCCTGTATTTGGCTCATGTCGCTCATCTTATCCATGTAACTGTCCAAATGCTTTTTAAAAGACAGAATTGTACCTGCCTCTACTGCCTAGCTCTAGTAGCTTGTTCCGGACACTCACCACCCTTTGTGTGAAAAAATTGCCCCTCTTGGACACTTTTGTATCTCTCTCCTCTCACCTTAAACCTATACCCTCTATTTTAGACTCCCCTACCTTTGGGAAAAGATATTGACAAACTAGCTGATTTATGCGCCTCGTTATTTTATAGATCTCTGTGAGATCACTCCTCAGCCTCCTATGCTCCAGAGAAAAAGGTCCCAGTCTATCTAGCCGCTCCTTATAACTCAAACTGTTATGCCTGGTTCCATCCCAGTCTTTTCTCCTCTCTTTCTAGTTTAATAATATTCTTTCTATAATAGGGTGATCAGGTTGTACACAGTATTCCAAGTGTGGCCTTATCAATATCTTGTACAACTTCAACAAGATGTCCCAACTGGCAGAGATTCAAGTTCCTGGATTATTGGGACCTCTTTAGGAGCACATGTTACCTGTACAAAAAGGACAGGTTGCACTTGAATCCCAGGGGGACCAATATCCTGGCGGGAAGATTGGCTAAGACTTTAAACTAGAATGGTTGGGGGGAGGGAATCGAAATGAAGTGAGTGGGAGAGAGGAGGTTAGCTCGCAAATAGAAAAGGATTGTCGACAGTGTGAAAAGGAAGATAGGCAGGTGATGGAGAAGGGAAGCGCTCAGACCGAAGGTTTGAGATGTGTCTATTTTAACACTAGGAGTGTTGTGAACAAAGTGGATGAGCTTAGAGTGTGGATAGCTGCTTGGGAATGTGATGTGGTGGCCAGTACAGAGACTTGGATGACTCAGAGACAGGACTGGTTCCTTCAAGTGCCAGGTTTCAGATGTTTCAGAAGGGAGAGGGAGGGAGGCAAAAGAGGTGAAGGAATGGCACTGTTGATCAGGGATAGTGTCATGGCTGTAGAGAAGGAGAACACCATGGAGGGATTATCTACAGAATCTCTATGGGTGCAAGTTCAGAACAGGAAGGAGTCAATAACTTTACTGAGTGTTTTCTATAGGCCGCCCAATAGCAACAGGGTTGTTGAGGATCAGATAGGGAAATAGATTCTGGAGGGATGTAATAATAACAGAGTTGTCGTGATGGGAGACTTTAATTTCCTAAATATCGATTGGAATATCCCTAGAGTAAGGGATTTGGATGGGGAGGAGTTTGTTAAGTGTGTTCAGGAGGGTTTCTTGATACAGTATGTGGATAAGCCTACAAGAAGACAGGCTGTACTTGATTTGGTATTGGATAATGAACCTGGACAGGTGTCAGATCCCTCAGTGGGATTTGAGAATAATTCTATCTCCTTTACAATAGCATTGGAGAGAGATAGGATCAGGCAAGCTAGGATAGTGTTATCTGGAGCAAGAGGAAATATGAAGCCATCGGGCAGGGAATTAGAGACGTAAATTGGAAGGAGGTTTTCTCGGGCAAATGTACCGAAGTAAGGTGGCATATTTTCAAGGAATGTTTGTCTGGAGTTCTGCACAACATTTCGATGAGACAGTGAGGTTTTCATAGGTTACAGGGACCGTGGTGCACAGAAGTTGTAATGAATCAAGTCAAAAAGAAAAGAAAAGCATACAAAAGGTTCAGGGAGCTAAGTAATATTAGGGATCTAGAGGGGTATACTGTCTTATAGGAAGGAACTTAAGAAGAAAATTAGGAGAGCCAGAAGGGTCATGAGAAGGCCTTGGCAGGTAAGATTAAGGAAAATCCTAAGATGTTCTACAAATATGTGAAGAGTAAAAGGATGAGATGTGAAGGAATAGGAACTATAAAATGTGAAGATGGGAAAGTTTGTATAGAACCAGTAGAAATGGCAGAGGTGCCCAATGAATAGTTTACTTCGGTATTCATGGTGGAAAATGAACTTGGAAGTTGTAGTGCAGGCTTGCTGCGGACTTAAAAGCTTGAGTGTGTGGACATTAAGAAAGAGGATGTGTTGGAACTTTTCAATAGCATCGAGATAGATAAATTGCCAGAACCTCATGGGATGTACCCCAGGTTACTGTGGGAGACGAGAGAAGAGATTGCAGAGCCTCTGGCGTTGATCTTTGCATCATCGATGGAGCCGGGAGAGGTTCCGGAGGAATGCAGATGTGACTTCTATATTCAAGAAAGGGAACAGTGATAGCCCAGAAATTATCTACCGGTGAGTCTAATCTCAGTGATTGGTAAGTTGATGGAAAAGATCCTTAGAGACAGGATTTATGAACATTGAGAGAAGTATAGTATGATCAAAAATAGTCAGCATGGCTTTGTCAAAGGCAGATCATGCTTTATGAGCCTGGTTGAGTTTTTTGAAAATGTGACTAAACATATTGATGAAGGAAGAGTGATGGATGTGGTTTATATGGACTTCAGCAAGGCATTCAATAAGGTCCCCCATGCAAGGCTTATTGAGAAAATGAGGAGGCATGGGATCCAAGGAGCCATTGCTTTGTGGATCCAGAACTGGCTTATCCGCAGAAGGCAGAGAGTGGTTGTAGATAGGTCTTTTTCTGCATGGAAGTCAGTTACCTGTAGAGTGCCCCAAGGATCTGTCCTAGGACCCTTGCTCTTTGTGATTTTTATAAATGACGTGGATGAGGAAGTGGACAGATGGGTTGGTAAGTTTGCTGATGACATGAAGGTTGGAGGTGTTGTGGATAGTTTGGAGGGATGTCAGAAGTTGCAGCGTTATATAGATAGGATGCAAGACTGGACAGAGAAGTGGCAGATAGAGTTCAACCCAGATAAATGTGTAGTGGTACATTTTGGCAGATCAAATGGGATGAAGGAATAACTATTAAGGATAAGGTTCTTAGCAGTATGGAAGATCAGAAGGATCTTGGGGTCTGGGTTCATAGGACTCTCAAATTGGCTTTGCAGGTAGAGGATGTGGTTAAGAAGGCGTATGGTGTACTGGCTTTCATCAATCAAGGAACTGAGTTTAGAAGTCATGAGATAATGCTGCAGCTGTATAAGACTCTGGTTAGATCCCACTTGGAGTACTGTGCTCAATTCTGATCACCTCATTACAGGAAGGATGTGGAAGCCATTGAAAGGGTGCAGAGAAGATTTACAAGGATGTTACCTGGATTGGGTGGCATGCCTTATTAGGATAGGTTGAGAGAGCTCGATCTTTTCTCCTTGGAGAGATAAAGGATGAGAGGTGACGTGATAGAAGTGTATAAGATGTTGAGAGGGATTGATCAGATGGATTCTCAGGGGCTATTTCCCAGTGCTGAAATGGCTGCCACAAGAGGACACAGGTTTAAGATGCTGGGGAGTAGGTACAAAGGAGATGTCAGGGGTAAGTTTTTCACTCAGAGTGTGGTGGGTGAGTGGAATCAGCTGCAGTCGGTGGTGGTGGAGGCAAATTCAATAAGGTCTTTTAAGAGACTTCTGGATGAGTACATGGGACTTAATAAATTGAGGGTTACAGGTAAGCCTTGTAGGTAGAGATATGATTGACGCAACTTGTGGGCCGAAGGGCCTGTTTGTGCTGTAGCTTTTTCTATAGTTCTAACTTCTGCATTGAATGTTGTGACCAATGAAACCAGATATGCTGAATGCCTTCTTCACAACTCTGTCCATCTGTGACTCCATTTTCAAAGAGTTATGAATCTATACACTTAGATCTCTTTGTTCTGTAACTCTCCCCAACACCCTATCATTAATTGAGTAAATCCTGCCCCTGTTCAAGCTATCAAAATGCATCCCTCTCATTTACCTAAATTAAACTCCATCTGCCATTCAACAACCAACAGGCCCAATTGATTAAGATCCCATTGCAATCTGAGATAACCTTCTTCACTGTCCATTATGGTGTCATTACTGACCATGCCTGCTATATTCTCATCCAAATTATTAATATAAATGACAAATAACAGTAGACACAGCTCCAGTCCCTGAGACACATTGCTGGTCATGTCTCCAGTTTGAAAAACAATTCTTTAGAACTACTCTCTGGCTTCTGTCATCAAGCTAATTTTGTATCCATTTTGCGACCTCACCCTGGATCCCATGGGACTTAATCTTCTGCGGTACCTTGTCAACGGCCTTGCTAAAGTTCATGTAGACAACATCAACTGCACCGTCATCATCTACTTTCTTGGTTACCCTGTCAAAAAATTCAACCAAATTTGTGAAACATGATTTTTCATTCTCAAATCTATGCTGACTGTCCCTAATTGGTCCTTGTGACCCTAAATTTTACCAGGATGTTGCCTGGTTTACCAGGATGTTGCCTGGTATGGAGGGCAGGTCTTATGAAGAGAGGCTGAGGGATTTGAGGTTGTTTTCGTTAGAAAGAGGCGGCTAAGAGGGGACCTTATCGAAACATATAAGATGATTAGAGGTTTAGATAGGGTGGACAGTGATAGCCTTTTTCCTTGGATGGAGAAAGCTAGCACGAGGGGACACAGCTTTAAATTAAGGGGTGATAGTTATAGGACGGATATCAGAGGCAGGTTCTTTACCCAAAGGGTGGTTCGGGAGTGGAATGCCCTGCCTGCAGCAGTTGTAGATTCACCAAGTTTGGTGGCGTTTAAGAGGTTAGTTGATAAGTATATGGAAGAGAAGGGAATGGTTTAGTTTGGAGGGTCATTGCTTTTTATATTGGTAGGCGCAACATCGAAGGCCGAAGGGCCTGTTCTGTGCTGTAATGTTCTATGTTCTGTGTTCTATAAAAGCCTGTAGACCCTGTCTCTCAAAATACCTTCCAACAACTTATGCACCATAGATGTAAAGCTCACTGGCCTGTAGTTTCCAGGTTTTTCCCTGCAGCGTTCTTAAACAATGGCACAACATTTGCCATCTTCCAATATTCAGGCACATCACTGTGATTATCAGTGATACAAATATCTCAGCTCGGGGACCCATCATTTCCTCCCTAGCCTCCCACAAATGTCCTGGGATACAATTCAACAGGTCCTGGGGAGTATTTTACCTTGATATGCTTTAAGACTTTCAGCACCTCTTTCTCTGTTATATGTACATTCCTCAAGACATCACTACTTATTCCCTCCCACCCACGCTTTTCTCAACAGTGAATACTGATAGAGATATTCATTTAGGATCTCCCCCATCTCTTATGAATCCACATACAAATGACCTTGTTGATCATTATAAGTCCCTTCTCTATCCCTAGCCATTCTTTTGGCCTTTATGTATTTATAGAAGCTCTTCAGATTCTCCTTTGCCTTATCTGCCAAAACAGTCTCATATCCCCTTTTTGCCCTCCTGATCTCTCTTTTATTGCTACTCCTGCACTCTCTATACACTTCGAGGGATTCACTCGATCCCAGTTGCCTATATATGTCATGTGCCTCTTTCTTCTTTTTGATCAGGGCCTCAATATCCCGAGTCATCGAGGCTTCCCTACTTCTACAGCCTTGCCCTTCACTCTAAGAGGAATGTGCTTATCCTAAATCCTGGTGAGCACACTTTTGAAAGCCTCCCACTTATCACATGCCCCTTTGCCCTCCCACAGGCTCCCTTAATTGAAAGTTCCTGCCTGATACCATCAAAATTGGCCTTGCCACAATTTAGAATTTTAACTTTTGAGTCACACTTATCATTCTCCATAGTTATCTTAACACTAATGGAATTATGGTCACTGATTCCAAAGTGATTCCTCACTAACATTTCTGTCACCTGCCCTTCCTTATGTCCCAAGTGGAGGTCAAGTTTTGCCTCTTTCTAGTTGGGCCATCCATATACTGAATGAGAAATTCCTTCTAAATATCTTCAACAAATCCCTCTCCATCGAAGCCTCTAATATTATGGTTGTCCCAATCAATGTTGGGAAAGTTAAAATCTCCTACTATTACCACCCTATTTTTCTTGGAGCTAAGTGTAATCTCCTTATATACTTGTTCCTCAATTTCCCACTGACTACTCGGGGGGCCCATAATGCAACCCTATCAAAGTGATTTCCCCCTTCTTATTTCTCAGTTTTATCCATACAGACTCAGTGGTTGAACCCCTCCAATTTATCCGTCTCACCTGGCCATGATATTTTCCCTAATCCAAAGTGCAACTCCCCTACCTCTCTTAACTCCGGTTGTTTCTCTCCTATAGCATCTGTACCCTGGAATATTGAGCTGCCAATCCTGTCTTCCCTTAGCCATGTTTCAGTAATATCCCAGTCCCATGTACCCATTAATGCCCTGAGTTCATCTGCCTTGCCCGTCAGGCCTCTTGCATTGAAATAAGTGCAGTTTAGTCTAGACTTTCCTTGCTCTCTGTCTTTCTTTTGCCTGATCTGTCGGGTACTATGATTACTGATACTGCCTTTACTATTTAATGTGCTCTCTTTAACTTCTGTGCTCTCCTCAACCTTCTCTCCTGTCTCCCTACTGCTTTGGGTCCCCCCCTCCCCTCCAAACTAGTTAAAACTCTCTGGACAGCTCTAGAAAATCTCTCCACTAGGATATTAGTCCCCCTCCAGTTCAAGTATAACCTGTTCCTCTTGAACTTGTCACCCCTTCCCCAGAAGAGATCCCAATCATCCAAAAATTAAAATCCCTGCCCCCTGCACCAGCTTTTAAGCCATGCAATCATCTGTCTAACTCCCTATTCTGACTCTCACTAGCACGTGGCATTGGTAGTAGTCCAGAAATTGCTACCTTTGAGGTCCTGCACTTTACAAAGAACAAAGAACAAAGAACAAAACAGCACGGGAAACAGGCCCTTCGGCCCAATGAGCCCGCGCTGCCACCCCGATGTTCCCACCTCTACCCGCGATCCCTGTCCATGTTTATAGATCTATGGATTAAAAACCAAATTTGAGACAATTTAAGGGGAATTTGTTTTGCCAATTAGCCTAAGAGCACATCTTTGGGACGTGGGAGGAAACCAGACCACCCGGAGAAAACCCACGCAAGCATGGGGAGAATGCGCAAACTCCCACTGACACAGGCCCTGCACAACACAGCGATAGTCACTGAGCTGTCGTGTTGCCCATCAAATGGTCCAGGTCAAGCGTACACTAACGACGTGAAGCATTGGGATACTCTTAAAAAAAATCCAAGAGCAGTCCTCTCACGACCTTCTGCCTAGCTCTCTATATTCATTCACACTTCAGGACCTCATCTCTCTTCCTACCTATGTCATTGGTACAATATGTGCACCAACTTCTGACTGCTCACTGGAATATAGGTGATGCTGGTTAAATATGGAACAATGTTTTTGATCGATGACCTTTCAGCAGAATTAACTTTTACCTGAACCATGTCAAATTCACAGCAAAATATTATATTAACACCAAAAGGAATTCTCTGTCATGGTGTTATTTATGGAAAGCACATCCACATCCAGTATATTTTGAGAACCTGACAATGCTGACATGCCCCAATAGCAAGTAAAGATCATAAGGGGAAGAACAATCTGTTTACTCCACTGTCATGTTCACAGGGCTGGCTAGTTTAATCACATTGATATCATCTGTTATGTCCTAGACTGAAAGATGTGCTTCAGTCCCCACTTTAGCCACAGGGCTTTTGTCCATGCTACAAATGATCTGCTGCCAGACAATACAAACATGAATCTTCAGATGGTCATGCTGTCTGAGTAAAGCATGACTGATTAATCTGGACAGAAACTCTTCAGTATATCCACCATATAGTGACATTGCAATATAGGTGATGCTGGTAGGAAGTTGTCCTCCATTTCACTGTTCAAAAGAAGCTCATTCTGTGAATGCAAAAGTGACTTTGGGGTTACCCTGGTGTCTGGCATATGCGAGAAACCAGCAATGCATTTGATACCCTACTCCTCCCCCAATTTACCAAGTAGAATGTTTACAGAATAACAGAAGCCAAGCGCTGATTAATCCCAAGTCTTGAAGTGGCAGATGGACTTCAACCTGGATAAATGTGTAGTGGTCTATTTTGCCAGGTCCAATGGGATAAAGGAGAATAATATCAAGGTAGGACTCTTAGCAGTGTAGAGGATCAGAAGGACCTTGGAGTCTTTCTGGACTCTAAATCAGCCCTGCAGGTGGAGTATGTGGTTAAGAAGGCATCTGGTGTACAGGCCTTCATTAACCATGGAATTGAGTTTAGGAGTCAGGAGCTAATGCTGCAGCTTTATAAGACCCTAGTCAGATCCCACTTGGAGTACTGTGTGCCGTTCTAGTTGCCTCACTATAAGAAAGATGTAGAAGCTTTGAAAGGGTGCAAAGGAGATTTACAAGGATGTCGCTTGTGTTGGGTGGCATGCCTTATGAGGATAGGTTGAGGGAGCTATGTCTTTTCTTCCTGGAGAGACAAAGGTTGAGAGGCGACCTGATAGAGGTTTATAAGATGTTGAGAGGTATAGATAGGGTGGATTCTCAGATGCTATTTCCCAGGGTTGAAATGGTCACTATGAGGGAACACAGGTTTAAGGTGCTGGGGAGTAGGTACAGAGGAGATGTCAGAGGTAAGTTTTTCACTCAGAGGGTGGTGGGTGAGTGGAATCGGCTGCCATCGGTGGTGTTGGAGACGAACTCGTTGAGGTCTTTTAAGAGACTTCTGGATGAGTACATGGGATTTAATGGGACTGAGGATTATAGGTGGGCCTAGTAGATAGGGATAAGATCAGTGCAACTTGTGGGCTGAAGGGCCTGTTTGTGCTGTAGTTTTCTATGTTCTATTTTCTAAAGCTTTTTGTCTTGCATTCATCCGGAAAATTTGCGAGAATAACAAATGTAAGAGGAACAACAATTTATACTGCAGGAGAAGAGAATGCTGATTTTTGGCAAGTGGACACTGATCAGTGAAGAATGTTGCCATGGAATATGTATGATGACTGACAGTTAACTGCCAAGCTTTATTTGTATTCTTTAATTAAACCCAAATTCTTAATATCTTTATATTGTTTTTGGCTCTGGCCTTGTGCCATATAAAATGATCTCAGGTTTTAGTCTATTTAACTGGTTTTCAATTATATTGGGAGTGATTCTCCAGGCCCACTAGCTACTGGGGGAATCATGCTGGCCTGCAGAATTGGATGTCGGTCGAAAAACAGGTTTCATCCTGGACGCCAAACCCATTGTGATGTTTCTGGCTTGTTGTGTTGGTCCAGAGCTGACATGAACCCAATGAATACTTAACTCTGCTGATTAGCGTGTCATTAAATAGCTAAAAGCCCCATGCAGTGGCATCCTGTAATGCTCCTCCCCCTCTAGCTGGAGATCACTTGAGTGGAATTTGGTACACATCCACAAAAGCGGGGACCTGGCAAAATGAGCACCAAGAGGAGCAAGGACGTAAGTCGTTACTTCAAAGTTATACCAGGATGTGCAGGGAGATCTTGCAATGCATCTACGGGTCGAGGTGTCTATGCTGGTGATGAGGGGTGAATAGAGGGTTCTCCTTGGCTATTCCCTGGCATGGGAGTGGTCTGGCTGAATGTGCTCATGCTGTGGTGGAAAGAGTTCAGAGAATCAAAATAAAATGCCACTCTCGGGTCACTGACCTGTCATTATGTAGCTTAGTACTGGTTGCAAATGTCAGCTATGCTATCTCCTTCCCAATGATAATACCTTCCAGAAAATCCGTTAGGACACTGGGATTGTCCGTGGTTCAGTGAATGACCCAGGTTTGTTGGCACACCTCCATGAACTGCTCCTAGTCTCTGAGGTTCTCAAGTGCAGTTGAGATTTCGCTTTCAAGACTGACTGTGGCCCATGCAGAAACCCTCTTAATGCCCCTCAGCCACAACTGCAGGCCCAGTGAAGGAGGGGATTGGCCAAGAAGAGTTAAGTGAATGATCACATCAACCAGTACCAGCTGAATCAGTGTTTTGCCGGTCAGCACATGCGACGTCAAGGAATTGTTGAGTCAATCACTCAACTCTCTCACTTTTCTGTCTCAGCCCCACAGTTGTTTAATATGGCCCACATTTACAGGCCAGTGTAGTGGAATTCCAAACCTGCAATTGCTCCTACCCCATTGAGATCTGAAGCATTGTGTGATAGCTCATTCCTCCTCAGCAGTGGTTCATATCTACCACACAAGTTACTAACACATCTCATATATATAACGTGATGATACTGCACCTTTAAGACATGTCATGTCTCTGTGCTTAATGTTTTTATTAGTCTCTTACATTTTATCAGAGCTATTTTGTCTGACTGTATCGTTTCTGCAACAGCATACTTGATCTTAATTGACTCAGTGTTTGTTTTGATCTGACTTAATGCAGAGTTCTTCTTTTTGTGTTTTCAGATATTTCAGAGTTGAATTTGATTAGGTTAATTGACAAGTAAGGTTATATGACTAGGTACAGCTCGGCTCACACAGAGGACTCAAGCTTAGCTGCTTTTGGGATTTTTAGAGAGAGGTTGCTTTCTCTGTATCTCTTGCTCTGTTTGAAGTGAGACTGGAGTTTGCCATAAATAAGTTCCCTTAGATTCTACTATCCAGGAGTGGACCTCTGGAAATTGCTGCATGAAAATTAGAGACAGGTATCTGCCTGGATCACTCTCCAGAAGTGTCAAAAAGCTGGAAACATGGTACATACATAAGTATCTTGGGTTTCTGTGCCAACTGGTTTTATAGAAGGGATTCATGTCTGCTAAATTTGAACAAAACAAAGAATTATATTTTGTCATGTTTAATGATAAAAATTATGTTACTTCTTTCTTGCAATATTCTAACTGTGTTCTTAAATAGAGCTTGTTTTAATAAAAGCTTCCCAGCGGGTCACTTGAATCATGCAGTGAAACATTTTATGCTCACCCTAATGCCAAAATTAAAGGTAAAAGTCTAGGTTAATTTCACAAAATAGCAGGAGTTTCAGATCTGGTTCTTAACAGGAGACACTAGGGTCCCTCCATGAGCTCCCGCTCCCTCCCACCCCCTTCCTCTCCACTATACTCCCAAGGAAACACAGGAGGAGCTCAGTGGAGACCATTATGGACACGCCACATCAGAGGGCTGCCTCAGAGGGTCAGATACCAGCTGCCCATCAGGTCCAAGAGGAGGTATGAAGACAGCCTTTCAGTAGGCCATGGCTGTACAGGAGGCACTGGTCATTTAATGAGCTGTTGAACAGCTTGTCACCAAAGACTGCACCTTCATAAGGAGATGGTGCAGCATTTGTGCCAGGCTTTAGCTCACTTGGCACCTAGACAAGATGGAGGATACCCATTCGTAGTGTCAGTGAGGGTGAATGGCTGCCTTAAAACGGTTTGCACTTGGATTGTTCCAGGGTTTGACCGTGGATCTGTGTGGCATTTCACAAATCTCCATGCACAGGTCCATCTGTGAAGTGATGGATACCCTTTATGCCCAGGCATCTGATTGCACCAGATGCCTGGTGCAATCTTTTCACCTTCAGGATGGCTGGGCTGAAGGATCCTCTGCCATCACCAGGATGCGCAGATCCAGGGTGTAATAGATTATACCCATATCACCATTCAAACTCGAAGTAGCTGGGCTTCCTCCCTTCCTCCTCCCATGGGGTGATTAATACATGAAACCTGACCAAATAATACATTGCCTCACAATTCAAACTGGTTAGTCATTATTTCCAAGGCTATTTGAAGCTGAGGGATCTCAGGTTTCATCCATTTCCAGCTTTTTGTGATATTTTGATTTTCATCACCCTTAGCAGCCAAGTTCCTTCAATTTCCTCTCTAATTCTCTCTATCTCAACCTTTCCTTCTTCCTTTAAGATATTTAAAATCTACCTCCAACATCTTGGCTGATAATGCAGGCGTGAGGTTCTTTGCCATATTTTTAAAAAACAAAGAAAAAAACAGCACAGGAAACAGGCTCTTCAGCCCAACGAGCCCGCGCCACCACCTCGATGTTCCCACTTCTACCCGTGATCCCTGTCTATGTTTATAGATCTATGGATTGAAACCAAATTTGAGACAATTTAGGGAGAATTTGTTTTGCCAATCAGCCTAAGAACACATCCCTGGGATGTGGGAGGAAACTGGAGCACCTGGAGAAAACCCACACAAGCACGGGGAGAATGCACAAACTCCCACAGACACAAGCCCAAATCCACGTATCTGCACAGCACAGCGATAGTCACTGAGCTGTCGTGTTGCCCATCAAATGGTCCAGGTCAAGCGTATACTAACGACGTGAGACACTAGGATACTCTTGAAAAAAAATCCAAGAGCAGCCTTCTCACGACCCATCGTGTGTATGCTCCTTGTTAGACAACAAGGCAGACCAAAGTATCTGTAGGATAAAAACAAATACATCAATATCATCGACAATTTACACACTTCCCAGGGAATTCCCAAGGCTCATGACTTTCTATGGCAGACACTTTATCAATGCAAGTTGCTGTTAGAGCAATAAGAAAAAACTTGTTAGTTAAATTCAGCTCCTTCAAGTTCATCAGTGAGACAAATTGATGAGCCATCATCAACATTATTATGAGAAAAATGTTTGAATTAAATTGCACAATTCTTTCAAAGAGCTAGAACAGGCACAATGGGCTGAGTCGTCTTCTTTTGTGCTGCGTGAGCATATGGATTACACAATGAATAGAGGGTGGGATTTTCCATCCCAGCACTCCTTCTCTCCTCCATGGTATGCACTGTGGAGGAGGAGACAACCCATCATTGGACGGTGGTGAAATCTTCCTGTCCCACCACTGTCAATGAGGCTTCCCTTTGTTCACACCTTCCGTCACTGAGGAACCCCTGGTGGGGAGTCACCATCAGCAGAAATGATCTTAATAATCTTGGTGAAATTCATGATATACTCCCCATCACTTACAATTGCTGTGTTTATATAAATTGATTAACATGGTTTGCAACACTAGACTCAGTGGTTTCCATCTGCATATAATCTGTTTCAGGGCTCAGTTGACCCTGGTAATGATTGACGATTGGAACTAAGTTCATCATCTGAAACAAGGTTCACAATCAAATACCTGAGCCAATTCAATCAGCAGGATTTTGCAGTCATTCCAACAGCTTACCTTCTCAAGGACAGCAAGGGTGGGCAATAAACATTGGCTTAGCCAGTGACACCGACATCCCAATGAATTAATGAGCAAAAACAAATTTGTGCTCTTTGTCAATCTTATTAACATAATTCCATTCATTGGCACTTAAACATTCTAAAACAATGCTGACTAGTTTTACTTTTTATTCCCTTATTCTGATTTCTGCTCTTTCTACACAATCTTTGTTTTCTTGCTGCTTTGTCCTCCTGGCTTTCTCTGCACCTGGTATCTGCTCTTCGCTGTTACATCTTCCTGCTCCATCAAATTAGCTTAATCCTTTCCCCACACACAGCTCAAGTTAACTAACCTGTGAGAATATTGAGCCTAAAACTGCTCAGGCGCAGTCCTTGCAGCATCAATGAATTTTAATTATTTTCTCACTTGTTTGATGGCTTGCCCTCAGCACTGACAAATGGATCGTGATTTTTAACATTCAAACAACTCATTCCTTGTCATGAGTTGCATTCTATTTCTGTGACCCAGGATTAATTAATGCTTCAGGCAGCCTCTAAGCACCCAAGATAACTATGCATTTTGTGTGAAAACATTTGTCCTTACCGATTAGAAATTAACATGAATTATTGATTTAACAGGAGTGGTTTAGAAAGAAAGTCGGTCTCTCACAAGCATATTGTTCGTAAGTAGGATAAAAGGTAATATTTCTAAAAGTTTGGGCATGATCCTACCACTCACAATGCAGGTCAATCAATGTGGTGAGCCAGGAAAATAGCATAAGAGGTCAAAATTTTACTCTTCCAGCAACATCACTAAAATTGGATATTCAGCCCTGCCGACTGTGGGAGCTAACAGCTATGACAGGACATCACCTTCTCTTCAATGTTTTTCCACTTTGATCTGGTCAGCAGTATGGTTTGTGGTTCTTAACGTAGAACAAAAATTGGATATTCACTGAAAAGTACCTGTCTGGCACATGCAGGCACTTAGAACAGTAATGTCTTTTTAAAAATTTATTCATGGGATTTAGGAGTCACTGGGTGGACCAGCATTTATTGCCCAGTCCTAACTTCTGCCCATTTGAGAGGGCATTTAAGAGTCAACCACTCTGGATCTGGAGACACATGTAGGCCAGACCAAGTAAGGATGGCAGATTTCCTCCTTAAAAGACATTAGTGAAGTAAATGGGGTTTTATGACAATTAATGGTGGTTTCATGGTCACCATTCAATTCTTAATGCCTGACTTTTTTATTGAATTCAAACTTCACCATGTAGCATGGTGGAATTTGAACCCAGTTCTTCAAAGCATTACCCTGGGTCTCTGGATTACTAGTCCCAATGACAATACTACTACACCACTGCCTGCACAGTCACATAAACCTCAAGGTCAGTCTAGCATTAGACAGACCTGTGTGTACAAAAAAACATGGAGACTGCTCCTAGCTTGAACTGCTTGTCGTATATATGTTCATAGTTTTTGCAGTTAATTATATACATTTAACTATGCTATACTATAAAAACAACATTAAGATTTGCTGAATGCTTTCCAACAACTTACAAGAGTAGCCACTGAATCACACAAGGAATTGCATCCGGGACTAGCATAAAGGCTTTAAAGAAAAGTTTGCATTTAGGTAGCACCTTTCACAACAACTAGACTAGGCTGCAGCCCCTGTGAACTGAAGCAGGTCATCTAATTAGCCAACTTCCTCAGCTGCAGTCCCCCACACTCGGCCGCTGTCACGGTCCCACAGTCGGCCGCTGTCACAGTCCCACGCTCGGCCGCTGTCACAGTCCCACGCTCGGCCGCTGTCACAGTCCCACGCTCGGCCGCTGTCGCAGTCCCACGCTCGGCCGCTGTCACAGTCCCACGCTCGGCCGCTGTCACAGTCCCATGCTCGGCCGCTGTCGCAGTCCCACGCTCGGCCGCTGTCACAGTCCCACGCTCGGCCGCAGTCGCAGTCCCACGCTCGGCCGCAGTCGCAGTCCCACGCTCGGCCGCTGTCGCAGTCCAACATTCCATCACAGCTCTTAACTGCAGCAGGAATTTGAACTCTGCATGAGAAGATGAAAATCTAGGGAAAGGTCAGTCACAAGTTGGGGATGTGATTTGGAAGTCGTGAAAGATCTAGCTCACATTCCGCAACCCAACATTAAAATCTGACCCAATATCTTTCTACGACCTATGGAATTTTAGAATCTTACAACACAAAATGAGGCCAGTTTGTTTCATCTTTGTTAACTATTTTAAACAACTATCAATTAACTCAACTTCATTCTTCTTTCTCCATAGCTTTGCACATTCTTTCTTTTCAAATACTTATCCATTTCCCTTCTGAATGAAAGTAAATCTGCTTCCAGTACACATTCAAGACATGAATTCCAGATTAGAATGAATTGCAACGCAAAGAATAAAATTCTCCTCATCTCCTCTTTGGGGCTTTTATTGTTTATTCACAATCTGCCTCCTCTGGTTATCAAGCCACTCAGCAATGGAGAGAGCTGGTTCTTACTTCCTCTATCAAAACAGTTCCTGGTTATGAGCACTTAGATTAAATCTTGCCTTCGCCTTCTCCACTCCCTGCTCCTGTAGCCAAACTGCGGGTGATTTTAGTGAAACACCAGGAAGATTCTTGCTGAAAGTGAGTGCAGAGTCTGGATTGGAAAGTCATGGCTAGAATTTTAAACACCTCACAATTTATCCTGTCAACAATCATATCAGCAAATTATAAATCAGGTTAATTGTGAAGTAATTTACATTCTCCACACACTCAATTTGGTACTCAGGCTTTGGCCTGTCTGAAAATGTTTTACAATGAGTCATACATGATGAAATGATCTGTTTTGTCTTTTCCTCAGGAGAAATTGAAGTCCCAACCGTTGATATCATCCATTAGAGAGAGTGGTGAGTGCAGTCCAATGCAAATGACATTCCACCAAATTGGTTCCTCTCTTCCCTCATTCTCTAACTGTCTGGCATAGCCGTTCATCAATCTTTCTGCGCCTCAGAGACACAACCCAGCTCCTCTCTGCCAGGCTGAATGTAAAACAGTGTAAGCACAAAATAAACACAAAACACGGCAGATGATGAAAATCTGAAATAAAAAAAGAAAGTGCTAGATAAACTCAGCATGTCTGGCTGCATCTGTGGCAAAAGAAATAGTTATCCTTCAAGTCCAAATTAATCGTCTTCACATCTAGAAATGATTTTTACCACGGCTGGAATTCTCCAGCACACAAGGTCAGAAAACCTCGGCCCATGTCTGCTTCTAAATCTATTTTTGATCGGCATTTCTGATAACAAGGTTTCTTTATTCAGTGCTATGTTTAATAACCCTGAGCAGAGTGCTTTGAGTGTTTGACATGTGGTTGCCAACCTCCTCGAGTCAGTTCACCTATTCTGGAATTTACTGCTGTCAGCCTTCACCGCAACTTGCGAGTGACTATTGCAGCTCCAACTTGGACCTGGGATGAGTAGAAAAGAAGCAAAAACACCGCAATTGGCAGCAGCCTCCTCCTCAGCGCTATAGTAGCACTTCCAGGACAGAAGGGGATGGACACCTCGATTCATGCAGGAAGAAGGAGAGAGAGACAAACAGAAGCTATGCAGGCAGAGGATCAGCTCTCTCAACATATCTGAGCAACAGCACCTCAGGGGCTCAGGTTATCACTGCTGACATCTACAAGATCCTGCAATAACTCTTCCTCCCAGTGGATAAAGAGGACAGTATTGTCAGTGTGTGTCTCGGTGGTTATCACTTCAGGGTCACCTCTTGCTAGAGTTCTTTTTTTATTTGCTCACAGGATGTGGATGTTGCTGTCTAGACTAACGTTTGTTGCCCATCCCTAATTGGGAAGGTAGTGCTGAACTACCATCTTGAACCATTGTGTGATATATGTGATGTAGATACATCCACAGTGCTGTATAGGAGGGAATTTTATTAATGTGACCTAGCAACAGTGAAGAACGGCTGATGTATTTCCAAGTTAGAATGGTGAGAGGCTTGGAGGGGATCTTTCAAGTGATGGTATTCTATTTGTCTGCTGCTCTTGTCCTTTTAAATAGTAAAGGTCGCAGATTCAGAAGATACAGTTGAATGAGCCTTGGTGAGTTCCTGCAGTGCATCTTGTAAATGGTACGGCCTGCTGCTCTTGTTTATTAGTGGTGGAGTAAGTGAATAATGTTAATGGGTTGCCAATCAAGTGGGCTGCTTTGTCCTGGATGGCATCAAGCTTCTTGAATATTGCTCGAGCTGCACCCATTCAGGCAAGTGGAGAATATTCCATCACAGTCCTGACTTGTGCCTTGTACATTGTCGACAGGTGGGCAAGTTTTGGGGAATGAGGAGCTGAGTTACTCTCTGCAGAATTCCTAGCCTCTGACCCGCTCATAAAGTCACAATATTTGTATAGTTAGTCAAATTCATTTCTGGTAAATGGTATCAACTTTCTGAAGTTGATATTTGGGGATTCAGTAATGGTAATGCCATTGAATGTCACGGGGCAATGATTGGATTTTCTCTTGTTGGAGATGGTCATTGCTTGGGATTTTATTGGCACAAATGTTACCTGCCACTATCATTTCATGTCTGAATGTTGTCCAGGTCTTGGGCATGGACCTTTCCCGTGTTTGAGGAGTGGTGAGTAGTTTCAAACATTGTTTTATTGTTTAATGTTGTCATCCGCTGCACAGAGAGAAAGCAAAGTGTTGTGACTGTGAGAAATGGATTGTTTAGAGATGCAGGAAATTCTTTGGAAGATGATTCTGCAGCATGGGTGTGAGAATTCACAAAGATGAGGGTCTGTGTGTCAGATTGGGAATGCCTGAGAGAGAGAGCAGTCGGGGCAGCCAAAATGAAAAGGTGGGGAACCAACCTTCCCATGTCTCCTCTCCATTCCAGTGGTTACTGAAGCCTCAGGAATCAATGTCCAATTCACTCATTCAGACCCCTGACTGGCTTTCTATAACTAGAAGTCCAGCTTCGGACAGACTTGGTGCATCACTCAGCCCATTCTCTCAGAAAACCTAGAAGTGGGATGTTGATGTTGTAGCTGAATTAAGGAGCAACATCAAAACCTACAGGCTCCTGCCCAACTCCCAACCTTCTTGCAATGCACAGATCTGTTAATGTAAAATTTCCCCCATTTGCCTCCAATCATAGAGTGACATTTTGGTGTTTGCCTGCACACAACAGCTCATGAGTCCCTCAGGCTTTGCTGCAGAATGCCACCTCAGTCAGATCCAAGTGTTAAACAGAACCCTCAACGAGGAGCAGGATTGCCAACCCTCCAGAATTGGCCGGGAGTCTCTAGGAATTGAAGACCAATCTCCAGGACACTTCTGTGTGCAAAGACTGAGCAGAAAAATTGTCGAGACATTAAAAAAAGACAGTTTTGTTTTTAATTTTCTTTGAACATTTTTTTAAAATCAGATATATAAATAAAGAAAATGGGAGAAAGTCAATTTGGCTTGACAGTAAAGCATCATCTAATTAGGTAATGAATCTTTTTGCTTTCCAGTTGGTGTAGGAAGGCAGTACATCACAAAGATGGATGTGTTGGCTGAATAATGACTGGAGTATGAGGGCAGGTCATGTGATCAAACCTCCAGGAATACATTTAATCACAGTTGGCCAGATGAACACTACTGGAGTGAAACTACTTATTTCATTTTCGGTTTGAAACATTAACTCTGTTTCCTTCTACACAGACACTGTCAGACTGAAGAGTTATGAAACTTCCCATGACCTCACCACATTTTTTCTGTCAATGAAAAATAAGGGCTAGATGCAGCACAGCAAGATTCCACAAATATAATGCAAGCAGAGTAAGATCCCACAACAGAAAATAAGGTAAGCTAACCCTTGGCAGTTTCAGTTGAGGAGTCCAAAGATGTGTAGGTTTGGTGGGTTAACTATGGTAAATTCACAACGATATTGGAATAGGGCAGGAGGTGGGTGTGGGTAAGATGCTTTTTCAGAAAGTCAGTGCAGACTCAATGGGCCAAATGGCTTCCTTCTGCACTGTAGGGATTCTATGGTTCTATGGTTCAATCCATACTGGACATGATTTTGGGGAGACTTTGCCTGTTCTCCCAGAAATCTTTCCACTGACATGTGTGGGCAGTGTCCCAGGTGGGAAAAGCAAAAAATCCCATCCAGAAACTTAATCAATGCAACCAAAGTGGAGTTTGAAGCCATCATCTTCAGCATTGCAGGTGGAAGTGTTATCACTGCACCAAAATTTGCACTGTTTCCATTTTCTTCTGCCTGCAGTTGGATGGATATAAAGATCATATTAACTGAAGACATCAATGCAACAGTCTAGAAACTCTTGTGCCCATAATGGATAGTGCAATTCAGAGAGTAACCAGCAGGCGATGCAATGTGCAGGGCATTGCCTGATGTCAGTCCCTCCCCCTCCCCCAACACTCATTAAACACGAATGACTGTCTAGCCCAAAGCTTCATCTATCAACCCGTCGCAAACTAATTGACTGCTTCTACTGCCGCACTCTCATTTACAACAAAGATTAATGTTCTCTCCTCCTTTGTATTTGATAAGAATCTCAATTTACTTGCTATAGATTGGGGCTATTTCAGTATCTTGCACTGATAGTACCTTCACATCCCATTGTGGATAAATAGCTGGTGAAAACTCAAAGAATTGGAAGCAGCTGGGAATAATTGGTCACAAATATCAGTGAGAGAGAAACCCTCCTAACCCCTGCCTTTCAAATTAGCTGTTTTTACAGTTGCTCACCAGTAATTCTTTCCAGCAGATAGATCTTACAATGCCAGGGACCCTGGTTCAATTTTGGCCTTTTGTGAATGTCTGCATGGGTTTCCACTGGTTGCTCAGGTTTCATAGAACATGGAACATAGAACACTACAGCACAAACAGGCCCTTTGGCCCACAAGTTGTACCGAACACATCAAAATCTACCCAGCCATAGACTTATCTATAACCCTCAATCCCATTGGATCCCATATACTCATCCAGAAGTCTTTTAAAAGACCCCAGCGAGTTCGCCTCGACCACCACCGACGGCAGCCGATTCCATTCACTCACCACCCTCTGAGTGAAAAAACTTTCCCCTAGCATCCCCTCTGTACTTGCTTCCCTGCACCTTAAATCTGTGCCCTCTCGTCGCGACCATTTCAGCCCTGGGAAATAGTCTCTGAGAGTCAACCCTATCTATTCCTCTCAACATCTTGTAAACCTCTATCAGGTCGCCTCTCAACCTTCGTCTCTCCAGGGAGAACAGTCCCAGCTCCCTCAACCTGTCTTCATAAGGCATGCTCCCAATCCAGGCAACATCCTTGTAAATCTCCTCTGCACCCTTTCAATAGCTTCCACGTCCTTCCTATAGTGAGGCGACCCGAACTGCGCACAGTACTCCAAGTGTGGTCTGACAAGGGTCCTATAAAGCTGCAGCATTACCTCCTGACTCATGAACTCAATCCCTCGATGAATGAAGGCCAGTACACCGTAAGCTTTCTTAACCACATCCTCCACCTGGGAGGCTGATTTGAGAGTCTTATGGACCCGGACCCCAAGATCCCTCTGCTCTTCCACACAGCTAAGACTCCCACCTTTGATAGTGTACTCATTCATCCCGTTGGATCTGCCAAAATGGACCACTACACATTTATCCGCATTGAAGTCCATCTGCCACTTCTCCGCCCAGTCTTGCATCCTGTCGATGTCCTGCTGCAACTTTTGACATCCTTCCAGACCATCTACAATACCGCCGACCTTCGTGTCATCGACGAACTTACTCGCCCATCCCTCCACTTCCTCATCCAGGTCATTTATGAAAATGACAAACAGCAAGGTTCCTAGAACAGATCCCTGGGGCACTCCACTGGTGACCGACCTCCATGCAGAAAAAGAGCCATCCACAACCACCCTCTGCCTTCTGCAGGCAAGCCAGTTCTGGATCCACAAGGCCAAAGCCCCTTGGATCCCATGGCCTCTCACCTTCTCAAGAAATCTTGCATGTGGGACCTTGTCAAATGCCTTGCTGAAGTCCATGTACACCACGTCCACTGCTCTTCCTTCGTCAATGTGTGCAGTCACATTTTCGAAGAACTCAATTAAGCTCGTAAGGCACGACCTGCCTTTTACAAAACCATGCTGACTATTTCTAATCAACCTAAACTTCTCCAAATGCTCGTAAATCTTGTCCCTCAGAAGCCTCTCTATCAGCTTACCAACCACTGAGGTCAGACTCACCGGACGGTAATTTCCAGGACTAACCCTGTTCCCTTTCTTGAAAATAGGGACCACATCCGCAATCCTCCAATCCTCCGGAACCTCTCCCATCTCCATCAATGACGCAAAGATCATCGCCAGGGGCTCTGCAATGACATCCCTCACCTCCCACAATAACCTGGGGTACATTCCCATCTGGTCCTGGAGACTTGTCTATCTTGATAGCATTTACAAGTTCTAACACATCCGCTTCCTTAATATCTACATACTCAATCTTTTCAGTCTGCCGCAAACTTGTAGTGCATCCTCCCAGATCACTTTCCACCGTGAATACTGAGGCAAAGTACTCATTGAGCACCTCTGCCATTTCTTCCGGTTCCATACAGACTTTTCCCCCTTCACCTTTTATAGGTCCTATCCCTTCTCTTCTCATCCTTTTACTTTTCACATATTTGTAGAAGGCCTTGGGATTCTCCTTAATCATACCAGCCAAGGCCTTCTCATGACCCCTTCTGGCTCTCCTAATTTCCTTTTTAAGCTCTCTTCTATAAGCCTTATACTTCTCTAGATCCCCAACATCTCCTAGCTCTTTGAACCTTTTATACACCTTTCTTTTCTTCCTGACTAGGTTCACCACAGCCTTCGTGCACCACGGTTCCCTTGACCTACCAAAATCTCCTTGTCTCACCGGAACGTTGTCGTGCAGAGCTCCAGACAAGCATTCCTTGAATATCTGCCACCTTCTTTCTGTGCTTTTCCCCAAGAACACCTCCTTCCAGTTTATTCGCCCCAACATCTGCCTGATGTCTTCATATTTCCCCTTATTCCAGACAAACAACTTCCTAGCCTGCCTGATCCTATCCTTTTCCAATGCAAGGGTGAAGGAGATAGAATTATGATCTCCATCCCCAAGATGCTCTCCTACCGAGAGATCCATCACCTGTCCTGGTTCATTAGCTAGTACCAGGTTCAGTACAGCCTCTCCTCTCGTAGGCTTGTCCACGTGCTGTGTCAGGAAACCCTCCTGAACACACCTAACAAACTCCTCCCCATCCAAACCCCTTACCCTTGGGATATTCCAGTCGATGTTTGGGAAATTGAAGTCTCCCATCACAACAACTCTGTTATTTCTACATCTCTCCAGTATCAGTTTCCCTATCTGCACCTCAACTTCCCTGTCACTATTGGGCGGCCTATAGAATACACCCAGCAATGTCACCGACCCTTTGCTATTCCTAACTTCCACCCACAGAGACTCCGTAGACATTCCCTCCGCGGTATCCACCTTCTCTGCAGCCATGACACTGTCCCTGATCAACAGTGCCACTCCACCACCTCTTTTGCCTCCCTCCCTGTCCTTCCTGAAGGATCTGAATCCCGGGACCTGTAGTACCCAGTCCTGTCCCTGAGACATCCAAGTCTCTCTAATGGCCACCACATCACCATCCCAAGCAGCAATCCACGCCCTAAGTTCATCCACCTTATTTACTACACTCCTGGCATTAAAATAGACACAGCTCAGCCCCTCAGACTGGACATTCCCTTCTCCCCCACTCGTCTAACCTGCCTCTCATCCTGCCTAGAGTCCTTCCCTACCTGGGAGCTAACTTCCTTGCTCCCAGTCTCCACATCACTATTCCCTCCCCCTAACCTTTCTAGTTTAAAGTCCCCCCAGTAGCCCTAGCCATTCTTCCCACCAAGATATTAGTCCCCCTGGGATTCAGGTGCCACCCGTCTTTGCTGTACAGGTCACACCTGCCCCTAAAGAGGTCCCAATGATCCAGGAACCGGAATCCCTGCCCCCTGCTCCAGTCCCTCAGCCACGTAGTCAACCTCCACCTCATACTATTCCTGCTCTCACTCTCCCGAGGCGCAGGCAGCAATCCTGAGATTACTACCTTCGCTTTCCTCTCTCTCAGCTGCCTACCCAGTTCCCTATAATCCCTTTTCATGTCCACTTCCCTCTTCCTTCCTATGTCAGTAGTACCTATATGTACTACAACTTCCAGTTCCTCACCCTCCCCTTTCAGGATGTCTGGGACGCGTCCAGAGACATCCCGAATCCCAGCTCCAGGGAGACATACCACCATCCGCAACTCCCGTCTGCGTCCACAAAAACGCCTGTCCGCCCCCCTCACTAGGGAGTCCCCTATAAGCACTGCCTTTTTGCTCTGTTTTTTAGGTTTTTGTTTTTGTGCAGCTCCAGGGAGCTGGCCACCGCTGCCTCCCTTGGATGAGCTGTCCCCCACAGTAGTACTCAGGCAAGAGTACTTATTTTGAAGGGGGACACCCACCGATGTACTCTCCATCACCTGAGGTTTCCTCTTCCTAATAGTTACCCACGTGCCTTCTTCCCTTTGCCCTGGTGTGACTACTTGTCTGTAGCTCCTATCAATAATCTCCTCATTCTCCCTAAAGAGTCGAAGGTCCTCAAGCTGCATTTTCAGTTCTTTTACCTGGTCCCGTAGGGATTGCAGCTCCACACAGCGATCACAGGTATGGACATCTGGGAGACCAGGAGCCTCCGAGACCTCCCACATGTTACACTGGCAACAACATGCTGGCCTCACACCCATGCTTGCCCCTTTTTAGTAACCCAGAGAAAAAAAAAGTAAGAAAGATTAAAAAAAAAACTTACCTTGCCTCCCCTTTTTGCTTAGGCCCTGTGAGCCAAGGACCTTACAGCTCACACAAAAACAAACTTACCTGCTCCTTCTCAGAGCTCCTGTCTCTCTCTCTCTTTTTTAGGTTAGAGGAGGAGGGGGGGTTGGGATACTCTACTTGTGTAGAGTATCGGGATTCCACACCACTCCAATTTATAGTGAGGTTGAAAAAAAAACTACACTACCCAAGGTGCTTTGCAACACCTTCCGCGTTTACAATTTAAAAAGTTTAAAAAAAACTAGTAAAATTTAGACTTAAAAATCGCTCTACTCACTCACAAGCTCTCCACTCACAAATCGCTGCCTCTCCACAGTGCTCCCAAGGAACAATTTTCCTTCCATAGTCTATAAGATGTGTAGGTAAGGTGGATTGGCTCATGCTAAATTGCCTCTTAATATCCCAAAATGTATAGGTTAGGTGGATTAGTGGATAAATATGTGGAGTTACACAGATAGGGTCTGGGTGAAATGCTCTGTCACAAACTTGATGGGCTGAATGGCTTGCCTCTGCACTTTAGGGGTTCTTAGTGGAGACCCAAGCAGACATTCACCCAAGGCCAGAATTGAACCAGGATCCTGGGCACTGTAAGACAGCAGTGCTAACCATTGTGCCAACATACTGCATACACATGGGGCTGGGCTTCTGTGGTAACCAATCACCACAAGATTCAGTCAAAGTAAGCTCTTTGTTCCATTTCTTCACTGTCTCTCTGACAGCTGAGCCATACATCCATTCAGTACAAGTCTCCATGAAAGGAAACTCATTCTTCTGTGTGATTCTAAATAAACGACACAATGAAGTAAACATTGTTGAACATATCACAAGGAACATATAAATAACCAAAGGCAAATCAGTAATGTGACAGGACAAGGCCACTAAGGGATGCATAAGATAAATTCACAGGTAATAACAAACAAAATGGCATTAGTATTGAACAATTACCATGTCTCAATATTTACAGAGACTAATAAGGAGTGAATGACATTAGAAAAAAACATTCAAGAAAAATTAAAGAATTTAATATAGAAAAGGGAAAGATAAATGGGTTAAACATTGAAAGGATAAACCATTGATTCAATCCATATGTAACAAAAACAGCTAAGGGAGTGAAATAGAAATCCTGTTGTGTATTTATGAAAAAAATTTAGAAAACAGCACACTGCTAGTTGACTGATAGACAGTTAATGTAATTCCCGTATTTAAGAGAAAGATAGAACACGCAAGGAAACTATTGCCTAGATGGCTTAATGCCGGTGTTGAGAAAGGTAATGGAATTTCTTATTTAAAGATGAAGTGGAAAAAACACCTTGAAACTGAAAATCCAATAAAGAGTAGTCAGTGCAGATTCCAATCACACTGAATTCTTTGAAGACCAAAAAGACTGGACAAGAGTAATGTGATAGATATCATAAACTTGGATTTTCAAAAGGTCTTTGATAATGTAAGACATAGGAGACTTATGAATAAAATCAGAACATGATGAATTGGTGGAAAAATAGCAGGGATGGAGGACACACTGGCTACAAAACAGAAAACAGAGAGGAAAGGGATTTACTCAGACTTCCTGAAGGTAGGGAATATGTTCCTGGAGTATCAGCATTAGAACCACTGTTATAACGATAGCAAATGCTTAAAATACCCAACAAGTCAGGCAGCATCTGTGGAGAGAAAAAAGATAGCATTAATGTTGTAGGTTGATGATACATTGGTAAACTTGCAAACTATGAACATTTAAATGGCATATAAGCTTCAATATAAATGAAAGTGAAGTGCTTTTTGGTAGGAAGAATAAAGACTAGAATAGAGGAGCAAAGGGATCTTGGGAAAAGGCAAACCATTAGTTTATGGCATAAATAGAAATACAATTTTATCTCAATAGCCATCACCGAGATATGGTTGCAAGGTGATCAAGTTTGGAAACCAAGGATTAGATTTTCCAATCTTGATGAGGGTCTGAAGTTTGTCGGCTGGCTATTAAAAATGGCAATAGTATGCCTGGTTTTGGGTTCCCTGTCCCCATTTCCCATTGCCAGCAATTTGGGCAAGGAGACAGGTCGGGAGTCTGTTACACTGCTGTCCCACCATTATGAAAACAGGCATTTCAGAACTTGAGCAATTTGCTAGAGATTGACAGGCTTTGGCAGGAGATGGTATCATGGTGGCAAAGCGATTAGTATTATTGCCTTACAAGTCAGGGACACGGGTGATTCTCTGTGTGGAGTTTGCCAGTGGAAACAATTTCCCTACTTTTACCTTATCTATTCTTTTCATAATCTTATATGTTTCTATAAGATCTTCCCTTATTCTTCTGAATTCCAATGTGTATAGCCCCAGTCTACTCAATGTCTCCTCATAAGCCAACCCTTTCAACTCCGGAATCAACCTATTGAATCTCCTCTTCAATTCCTCCAGTGCCACTATATCCTTTTTCAAGTAAGGAGACCAAAACTATACTCCAGGTGCAACCTCACCAGCACCTATTATAGCTGCAATATAACCTTGCTGTTTTTAAACTCCATTCCTCCAGCAATGAAGGACAAAATTCCATTTGCCTTCTTAATTATATGTTGTACCTGCAAACCAACTCCTTGAGATTCCTGCACAAGGACACCCAGCTTCCTCGGCAAAGCATGTTGCATTTTTTTTACTAATTAAATAATAGTCTATTTTGTTACTATTCCTACCAAAATGGATGACCTCACATTTGCCAACATTGTACTCCATCTGTCAACTCTCATCCACTCACTTAGATTATCTATGTCCCTTTATGATATACATATATCTTTATCCCTTTGTGTACTGTGGTTTGAAAAGATAAGTGCCATTTAGTAATATTGTTCCAAAGTTGTTATTTCTGACATTAGCAAAATGTCAAAGGAAAGAGAAGCTTTATGAAAGTACATGAGTCTCCAGATATATTAGAGTAGGTGGAATAGAATGGAGAAAGAGGTAGAATAATCGACAAAGGAGAATATTATTGAGCTAGAGAGAAAGGATTTCCTGGAGATATCAACAAGAGAATCTATTTGGTTTGAAACAGTGGAAGTACATTTACAGATTGGGCATATCCAATAGACTACTACTGAGTAGTGAGACAAATGCAAAGGAGCAATTTGCAGGGAAATTACAGAATAACGATAATGAAAGATTTGAATTATTCTAATATAGTTTGTGATAGGAATCAGCTAAAATGAAAAGATGAGTGAGAATTTCTGATGTGTATTCAGAAGAATTTTCTTAATTAGAATATTTATGATCCAATAAAAATCTGGTTCTGGTGGATCGAGTGGGTTGACTGTCGGTAAGAGAACAGCTAGGAAACAATGATCATTGCATAATAAGGTTCGGGTAAGCTTTGATAAAAGACAAACGGCAACCCAGAGCGAAAATACCTAATTGAGGAGGACAAGTTTCGACGAGATGGGAACAGAGCTGCCCAGACTCAAAGGTTCGGTTTCCAAAACTAAAAAAAACAATGGGTTGCCTTTAAAGTGGAAATGGTTCTGACAAAATCAAGATTCATTCTCATGAAGAGAAGACGATGAAAAGCAAAGCCAGAGGCAGAGATAGAGGGGTATGATGTAGCAGAAAAGGGCAGTGAATCAGATAGTTAAGGTAATAATAAAAATGAGATCCAGGCTGAAGATAGAAAATCCAAAAGAGAAGTAAAAGTAGATAACCAAGTTAAGAGAGGTTGTGAGAAGTGACTGACAGCTAACATAAAGGGAATTCAAATGTCTTCCAAAGATTATAAATAATAAAAGAGTAGCAAGAGGAGGTGTGGGTTGAACAGGAACCAGAAATGAAATTTACCCATCAAGGACATGGCTGAGGTATTGAATAAATGTTTTGCATCTATTTTTACCAAGGAAGAATATGCTGCCAAAATTCTTAGCGAAAGATCAGGCAGCTGAAACTCCAAAGGCTAAAAACTGATAAAGAGGTGATTTTGGAAAGGCTGGTTACACTTCAAGATGAGAAGTTACCAGAACTGGATGGGGTATTTCTGACAATACTGAGAGAAGTGAGAGTGGAAATTGTGGAGGCACTGACCATAAACTTTCAATTCTCTAGATACTAGGGTGATTTCAGAAAAAGAATATAAAAGATGAAAGTACCAACTAAAGACCAGGTAGGAAAAGCTTTTAGAAATATTAATAAAGGACAAAATTAGTAGTGGATTAATTAAGGAAAGCCAGCACAGATGTGATGAAGAGTAATCACGTTTAACTAACTTGAGTTTTTTGACAAGATAGCAGAAAGGGTTGATGAGGCTAATGCAATTAATGTGGGGCACATGGACTTCCAAAAAGTGTTTAATGAAGTACCACGTGATAGGCTTGCCAGCAACTTTGAAGCCCAAGAAATAAAAGGGGCAGTGGCAGCATGGACATGAAGTTAGCTTCATGCCTTTAGACAGAATGTCTAAAATACAATTGGTGACCAATTGTATTTTTGGCCTGGAGACAGGAATATTGGAGACAATTCTCGCAGCCTACAGGAAACATTAGATCTGGAACATAATGTCCAAATCCAGATATCACATTTGGGAAGAAAGTGAAACATTGAGAGGGTGCAGAAAGAATTCACAAGAAAAGTCCCCAAGATGAGAGACTTCAGTCAGAAGAAGCTGGGGCTGTTTTCTTAGAGAATATTGAAAAAAATTTTGACAGCATTTTGAGTTCAAAATCAAGAGAAATTTAGGCAGAGTAGAGAAAGAGAAACTGCTCCCATTAGAACATAGAACATTACAGCGCAGAACAGGCCCTTCGGCCTTCGATGTTGCGCCGACCAATTAGGAAAAAGCAATGACCCTCTAACCTAAACCATTCCCTTTTTGTGCATAAACTTATCTACTAACCTCTTAAATGCCACCAAACTTGACGCATCTACAACTGCCACAGGCAGGGCATTCCATACCCTTACCACCCTCTGGGTAAAGAACCTACCTCTGATATCCGTCCTATAACTATCACCCCTTAATTTAAAGCTATGTCCCCTCGTGCTAGCTTTCTCCATCCTAGGAAAAAGGCTATCACTGTCCACCCTATCTAAACCTCTAATCATCTTATATGTTTCAATAAGGTCCCTCTTAGCCGCCTCCTTTCTAACGAAAACAACCTCAAATCCCTCAGCCTCTCTTCATAAGACCTGCCCTCCATACCAGGCAACATCCTGGTAAACCTCCTCTGTACCCTCTCCAATGCCTCCACATCTTTCTTATAATGTGGGGACCAGAACTGCACACAATACTCCAAGTGCGGCCGCACTAGAGTTTTGTACAGTTGCAACATGACGTTGCGGCTCCGAAATTCAATCCCCCTACCAATAAAAGCTAAGACTCTATATGCCTTCTTAACAACCTTATCGATTTGACTGCCTACTTTCAGGGATCTATGCACATATACACCAAGATCCCTCTGTTCATCAACACTATTAAGAATCCTACCATTAGCCCTATACTCTACACATTTATTATTCCTGCATTTAAAATTCATTTAAAATTCCACATTTAAAACACATTTAAAATTCCTATTTTTAAAAGTTTAAAAAAAGAAGGGCGATATGGACAAGTTGGACCAAAGGACCTGTTTCCATGCTGCAAACCGCTATGACTCTATGAGTGCTTGGGATCAGGTATATACTGCCTGAGAATGTGGTGAAGACAAATTCAGTTACTGCTTTCAAAAAGGAATTGGAAGGCAACTGGGGCAAGAACATTGCGCAGCCACATGGAAGGGAAAGTAATGGGACTAGCTGGGTTGTTCTTACAAAGAGTGGGACAAAAATGATGCACTAAATGACTTCCTTCTACACTGTAACCATCCCATTTCCCAAGATTCTCCTACACCAAATGCCGAATATGTAAAGGAATTCTGAGCTAAAATATTGGTGCTGCTGACATCAGCTCACAATTACTTAATATTACTCAGCTGTGGCATTGCTTTATTATTTTAAGGGACATTAACCCAACCACAATAAAGGTTCTAATGGCACCATTAAAATAATAGACAAAGTAATATCATATCAACTTGAGGGTTAACATCATACACTGTAATTCCTAACTAAATTGATCCAGTATGTTTTTGAAAAAGCTGCATAGGACATCTTGGTTTGTGTATCAATTTGAGTGTGTCCACTGACCTGGTAGAAAATTCCACATGCTATCTTTGAGTATGCACCTATTTCAACTTGTGCCTTATCTTTATCAACTGCTCCTTCAAAAGCTGACTTTACACAACCCCCGTTACTGAATAAGGAATCAACTGGAGCAACTCGAACTGCAAATTGAAATCCAATTTCAGATCCACCAAACAGCTTCAGAATAAAAAAAATTGTGTTTATTTGAGGGCTTACTTAATCGAGGCCTTTGGCTAGGATACGTGTAGAGAAGGGTTTTTGTCATTTGTTGGGGGAATAAATATAGGATGGTCACAAATAAAGCCAGTTAAACAGAAATTTAGTGGTTAAAATGAGGAACTCACCACAACCAGAATACTTGAAGTGAATAGTATAGTTTCTCTTAAGAAGAGACTGCAACCTCTAAAGGAATAGGGATTCAAGTTTCTTTTGATTAGTTGATATGTAGGAAGATGAAAGGATACTCATATCAGATCAGAGGAGTTGGGCTGAATATGCTGTTTGAGTGCTGAATTATATGCAATGTTACATAAACATTCAAAACGGATGGAAAGAAAAATATCAGGGGCTCCATCGAGCTCTATCATGTGGACAAATTATATAAACTTGACTCCAAAGAAGAGTCACATGGATGCAAAACATTGAATCTGTTTTTAAATGAGTTTCTCCAGAATTTCCTGTATTTATTTTATAACCATGGTGTTCAGATGTTCAAAAGGTGATTCAAATTCTTCAAATGATGCAGATTCATAAAGTCAGACATTTATATCATGGAAACAGGCCCTTTGGCCCAACTTGTCCATGTTGCCCCTTTTTGTTAACCTCTAAACTAGTACCAATTGCCCATGTTTGGCCCATATCTCTCTGTACCCATCTTACCCATGTGACTTCCACATGCTTTTTAAAAGACAAAATTATAACTGCCTCTACTACTACCTTTAGCAGCTTGTTCCAGACTCTCTGCACCCTCTATGTGAAAATATTGGCCCTCTGAACCCTTGTTGTGTATTTCTCCCCTCTCACCTTAAACCTATGCCCTCTAGTTTTAGACTCCTCTACCTTTGGGAAGAGATACTGACCCTCAGCCTCTCGTGCTCCAGAGAAAAAATCCCAGTAGCATCCTAGTAAATCTTTTCTCCACTCTTTCTAGTTTAATAATATCCTTTCTATAATAGGGTGACCATATCTGTACACAGTATTTCAAGCGTGGCCTTATCAAATCTTGTACAATATCAACAGGACAACCCAACTTCTGCATTCAATGTCTGACCAATAAAAACAAGCATGCTGAATGCCTTCTTCACTGTTCTGTGGTGACTCCACTTTCAAGGAGCTATGAATCTGTACTCCTAGACCTCTTTGCTCTATAAGACTCCCCAATGCCCTACCATTAACAGAGTAAATCTTGCCCTGGTTTGATCTACCAAAATGCATCATTTCGCGTTTATCTAAATTAAACTCCATCTGCCATTCATCAACCCACAGGCCCAATTGATCAAGATCCTGTTGCAGTCCTAGATAATGTTCTTTACTGTCCATTATGCCATCAATCTTGGTGTCATCTGCAAAATTACTAATCATGCCTCCTAAGTTCTCATCCAAATCACTAATATAAATGACAAACAACACTGAACCCAGCACCAATCCCTAAGGCACACTGCTGGTCATAGTCTTCCAGTTTGAAAAACAACTCTCTACAATCAACATCTGGCTTCTGTCATCAAGCCAATTTTGTATCCATTTAGCTAACTGGACTAGCCATGTAAATACTGTAGTTACAAGAGCAGATTAAAGGCTAGGAAGTTGGCAGACAGTAGCTCACCTCCTGACCTCTAAAGCCTATCCACCACCTACAATAAATAGGGAGGGAATAGAAGGATATGATTGAGTAAGAGCAGAATTTTCTTTTTAATTTAGTTAGGGCATCATGATAGGTATAGGCATGGAGGGCCAACGGACTTGTTCCTGTGGTGTATTTTCTTTGTTTTTTGAAATAGAAGCCTGGACTCTCATTCCTTAGTTAAATAGCAGGCACAGAAAATTTCCAGACTTGGCATGTTTGCCTTGCAACCAAGTATTCCAAATGAAGGGATCTTCTCTCCATGTCGGGGATTGGAAGAGGGTTGGCTTTGGGTTGAATAGTAAGGTGGCACAGTGGGGTGCCTCACAGCGCCAGGAATCTGGGTTCAATTTTGACCTTGGCTAAGTGGAATTTGCACTTTCTCCTGTGTCTGTGCAAGTTTCCTCTGGGTGTCTGGTTTCCTTTCACAGTCCAAAGGTGTGCAGGTTAGGTTGATTGGCCATGCTAAATTGCCCCTTAGTATCACAAGATACGTAGATCAGGAGGATTAGCAAGGTTAATATGTGATGTTATGCTTTAAGACAGATTCGATGGGCCTAATGGCTTCCTTTTGCACTGTAGGGATTCTATGGAACTCTATGATGATTTTGGGCCCAGCATCTCCAGACAAAGATTGAAAATCAGCTAGAGGCAGGTCAGTTCCCTGGGACGGTGTTACAATTATTTTTTAAAAACATTCAGTCCTCTAACTCTCACACCTGCTTCATCCATGCCAACTCAAGTCTCCTTATGCCTCCCCACCCATCTCAAATTATCTCTCATTGCTTCCATGCCAGTTTATGACCCCTCCTAACTACCCACTGACCCCTGATAGCCCCAATACCAACTTAGTGCCAAAGCACGTCCCTCACCCCTCCCCACCTTTTGCTCTTACACTCTTTATGCCAAGTCATCCAATATCCATCATGGGCAGAGCTCAGGACACGTGTTGAGATGAAATAAAGTTCTAAATATCTATTACCTCTTATATTTTAAAAATATTTCACCAGTTATGCAGCAATTCACAAAAATATGGACAAACAAGAAGGAATAGGGTTACATGGATCCTCTTCCATGCTCCGCCATTCAATAAAATTGTGGCTGATCTCATATGATCCTCAACACCACTTTTCCATCGTATCCCCAAAATCCTTTGATTCCCTCACTGATGAAAAATCTGTCTACCTCAGTCTTGAATATACTCAACATCCCAGTTTTTACAGCTCTCTGTAGTAAAGAATTTCACCAAATAAAGCTTGTATTGGACTCAAGCTACAATAACACAAGAACAATATTTAAGAATTCAAGATTGTTTGAAAACAATAAATGATCAGTTCACAGTCCACAGACAGACATTTAAAATAGGCAGCGAGCAAGAATACCATTGCTAACAACAATGAAACCATGAAAATAGGGTGGCACAGAGTGCTGCCTCACAGCACCAGGGAATCATGTTCAGTTTTATCCTTGGGTGACTGCATGGAGGTTGCATGTTCTTGCATCTGCATGGGTTTCCTCCGATTTCCTCCCACAGTCCAAAGATGTGAAGGTTAGGTGGACCGGCCATGCCAAATTTCCCCGAGTGTCCTAAAATGTGTAGTTTTGGATGATTAGCAGGGTAAAAATGCAAGGGATTTCAGGGATAGGACAGGGAATGGGCCTTGGAAAGATGCCGTTGGCAAATTGGTACAAAGTCAATGGTTGAATGCCTCTTTCTATTATTGTAGGGATTCTATGAATTGTGATATGTGGTAACTAGATAGACAATAATGTCACAAATTAAATAATTAAGACACTAACCAGTATTTTCTAATAACCAGATGGTTTTCAGATCTCTCTCTCAAGGTGTTATCTCATCAAGAGTGTTTTCTGCTGTGTCAATAATGTGCTGCCAAACAAACAAGTAGGTTTAGTGTACCAATCCATAGTTGATCACATGTTGCTTTATCAGAAGGTACTTGAATACTTCCTGGAAAGTCCTGAGATTGTACAAGTGCTGTTTAAACTCAAATTCTTTCTTTTATTTGATGATTGAGTAACTTTTTTTTTATTCATTCATGGGACAGGGGCATTACTGGCTGGCCAGCATCTATTGCCCATCCCTAGGTACTCTTGTTCAAAGGGCAGTTGAAAGTTACATGCAGGCCAGGCCAGATAAGGATGGCACAATTCCTTTCCTAAAGGACGTTAGTGAACCAGACGAGTCTCTCCCGACAATCGACAATAGTTTCATGGTCATTAATTGGAATTGAACATGCTCTTAATTCCAGATATTTTTATTGAATTCAAATTCCATCATTTTCCATGGCAGGATTCGAAATCAGGTCCCCAGAACATTGGCTGAGTTTCTGAATTAATAGTCTAGTGATAAAACCGCTAGGCCATTATCTAGTGGTATTATCGCTAGACTATTAATCCAGAAGCTCTGCTGTAGCTAAATTGGTAATATTTAAAGGTAGAATTAGTATTAACATCATCATCAAGCATTCAAGTGAGATTATCGGGAATGTTTCCAATGAGAATGTCACCAGCCAGCTCAAACATCAGTGGGAGATTAAACAGAGCTGGAAACAGATGAAAATCAAGCAAAACTGACACATGTTCAAATCTGTGCCCATTTGAGGGGAGCAACATTACTTCATTGATCTCTGCAAGAAATGCACCCGACTGGCAGAGAGGGTGGCACTGGGTTCCATCATGATGCTCCTCCAGTTGCGTAGCTAGTGAACAAAAAGGATCTGTGCAAGGTAACGTATCTGGATAATTTGATGCACATTTTCTTCTATCATTTAATAGCAGAGAAGAGCTTGGAAAAGCAGTGATGAGAAGTGATGATCAGAATGACTTTTAGCTGATTTTCATGTGATTGTTAGATATGGAAAGATTCAATTGACTGATCCTTGGTATTATGGCAGTTATATCAATGACCCTACAAAAGGAAACCAAGGCAACTGAATGAATTGCCCTAATCAAGCTCCAATTTATGGTGAATTACAAAATACTTTGCAGGGAATAGGATCAGACACTCAATGTGCCTATACAGACCTCCACCAGACAAACTGGACTCTAAACTGGTTGCCTAATGAACAGATTTCACCAAGCTATGAATTAATCATGTAATTAGCATATTGTGCTGTGACAACCCTTCTCTAAGCTTCCAAATGCTTCCTCAAATTTGCATATTGTGCAGCACACCTCCCTCGCAACCTAAACATTTGCTGCTAATTAGAATACACCAGATGACTCTTAATGAGCAAGTAAGGTGCTGTCTGCATTTGATCGCTCCTGTTAAGCAGACGCTGTAAAATGCACAGGAACAGGTATTGACACCTGGGCTAATGAGCTTTTAGAATTATATCACTGCTGACAGATTATTCATTATAAAGCACCACCACTAATATTCAGACATGGTCGATAGAGATAAATGACTGAAGCATAAATTCCAGAAATGCTCATTATAGGCCCATAAAATGGAAGATCATCAAGAACTGTGCTTTACTTTACAAAATAAAGCATTATGGAAGCAGGTAGAACTGTCTGCTGTAGTTAAATTGGTAATATTTTTGCCTCAGAATCAGAGGATCATGGGTTTGAGTTCTAATTCAGAGCCTTGAATGGAAAAATTAAAGCTGATACTACAGTGCAGCACTGAGGGGGTATTATACAGTCAGCAGTGCCATCTTTCAGATGACACATTAAAGCTGCCTATCTGTCCTCTCAGGTGGATGCAAAAGATCACATGAGGATCTTTCAAAGAAGTGTAGGGGAGTTGTCCCTAATGTCCTGTCCAAGGTTTATTATTCAATCATCATTGAAACACAAGGTGATATGGTCATTATAATATTGCCCCTTGTGGAACTTTGCTGTGTGCAAACTGGCTATCATGTGTTTCACAAAAATGATGACTACACTTCTAAAATACTTCTTGCTGTGTTTTGAGATGCCCTGTGGTCAAGATTTGTGCTTTAGAAATGCATGCCTTTCTTTCTTTCTAAGGTAAATTAAGCAAGGTTAACCATCAAATTAAATAGTCAAGTCCCTGCAGTTATAAGGCGAGACTACCCTGCCCAATATTCATTCAACATCCAATATCACTAAATATGACCAATCAATCAGGATCACATTGGCTGACATTTTTAAAAATTATTTTTACAGGATGTGGGTGTCACTGACTAGGCCAGCTTTTATTGTCCATCTCTAATTGCCCTTGAGATGGTGGTGGTGTGATGAGCTGCTATAGTCCATGTGGTGTAAGTACGGAGTTGGGGGGATAGGAGGGCGGCAATGGGGAGAGTTCCCAGATTTTGACCCTCCTGTCAGTAGCAACACTGAAAAGTGTTTAGTTGGCTCTGAAATGTCTTGAGATCATGAAGAGCACAATATAAATGCAAATCTTTCCTTAATTTACACCAAAGTTCAAATTGCAGAATGGTCACTTTGAACTTAATTTTCAATAATAATTTGCAGATCTTGATTCCACCCTGCATTTGCATCACTCACACAACATGATCCTGAAATGTAAATGCCCCAGTGAGGTGGCAGTGAACTTGAAGGCAGAATTCCCACCCCATCCCTGATTACAACTTCCAACATTACAATGGCTATATTTCAAAATACAAGCAAGGACTAAATTGGATAACCCCCAAGAATAGCACAGGATTCACAATGCACAATTCTGTAAAGGCATTTTTATACCCTCACAATGCCTAAAGCTAGCTGACACTGTTTAACCCTAGCCAATGTTGATTAAAGCTGGATTATACTATTTGAAACTAGCCTATGCTGCTTAAAGCTAGCCTGTGACACTTATTGCAGTTGGACCTGATACCAGATAGAACATAGAACATAGAACATAGAACATTACAGCACAGAACAGGCCCTTCGGCCTTCGATGTTGTGCCAACCAAAATAAAAAGCAATGCCCCTCCAAACTAAACCATTCCCTTCTCTTCCATATACTTATCAATTAACCTCTTAAACGCCACCAAACTTGGCGCATCTACAACAGCTGCAGGCAGGGCATTCCACTCCCTAATCACTCTTTGAGTAAAGAACCTACCTCTGATATCCGTCCTATAACTCATACCCCTTAATTTAAAGCTGTGTCCCCTCGTGCTAGCTTTCTCCATCCTAGGAAAAAGGCTATCACTGTCCACCCTATCTAAACCTCTAATCATCTTATATGCTTCAATAAGTCCCCTCTTAGCCGCCTCCTTTCTAACGAAAACAACCTCAAATCCTTCAACCTCTCTTCATAGGACCTGCCCTCCATACCAGGCAACATCCTGGTAAACCTCCTCTGTACCCTCTCCAATGCCTCCACATCTTTCTTATAATGTGGGGACCAGAACTGCACACAATACTCCAAGTGCGGCCGCACTAGAGTTTTGTACAGTTGCAACATGATGCTGCGGCTCCTAAATTCAATCCCCCTGCCAATAAAAGCTAAGACTCCATATGCCTTCTTAACAACTTTATCCACTTGACTGCCTACTTTCAGGGATGTCCTACAAGAGGCAGAAAAAAGAGAAGGTTCAACAAACATAAAAGAAAATGGGCATCAAGATGTTTGGATGCTGTACTGGAGATGTTGTTGAAGAAGGTAGAAAAGTGGAGAGATTGAAAGATGTTCTGCTTCCACAAAGTGCCAGAAAACCCAAGAGTAATGTTGTCAAAGGAGAATGGGAGCACATAGTCACAAGGTCAATGCCAGGGGTCAAAACTTGAAGATCAGGATACAAAACCATAAGAGGTTCAATGACATCAACAAATGGTAAAGGTCAGTAAATAGACCTGCAAATACCAGATCCTACAAACTGCACCAATAGCCTCACAAACTGCTTAAATCACCACATCATTCACCTACCAATAGTCTCATTCAATCAAGACCCATCCCGAACATTAACATGCGTTTTCTCATCTTCACATACGTGGCACTGTTGAAACAACAGAAATTTGCATTTATATTGTGACTTTGATGTATCATAGGAGAGGAAGTGGCCACTTGGAGCATAAACTTGCTGTCAATAGCTCTGAGGGTGACAAACCTCATCCTCCAACTACCACCACTCTGCCAGTACCTTGTCCATTGCCTGTCAGCTAAGCCAACCTACTCAGACTCATCCATTCTGAGATGGAGCAGTCTGGAGCCTGGCCCTATGAGCCCAGCACTGCTCCATGTTGCTCTTTAAGGAGCAAGTCTCCCAAGTGTAAATCAGCAATCTTTCACCAGCCTTACTGTAGCCACCGGGATAGCAGGGTGTAAGACAGGAAAAAAATGGAAAACACATTCAAAGGAGGTTCACAAGGGTGGTGATTTTACTTTGCTTTATCACATGGAATGGTTTCATTTACCAATTCTTTTTGGAACATTTATAATGCACTGGTTTTTACTTCCACATTGAGGCCAAAAGGTTGTTGTGATAATCAGCGAAAGGGGTAAGATAAGGGGCAACATTTTAGAAAGGGCATGGGGTACTTTATGTGGACCTTCCTGCCCAATTAGGAAGGAGATTCTGCTTCCGAGGGAACTTAAGGGCTTCAATGGGCCACGGGCAAGCAGGATGCCTAATACCTCCCCCACTGTGGACAAAATACCCACGGAATGGACAGAGTCAGGTAGACAATAGGCTGTTACTATGATGCCAAATTTTAGACTCTGTTGCCCCGCCCCCCCCACCTGCCCCTCTCCTCAAGCCTGCTATCTATCCTCCAGGAGGACATACACCTCAGCTGAAAGAATATGAGACTGTTGGTGAATGGGGAATTGGTATTGAGGTTACAGCTAGCACTGAATTAGTTGTTAACATAAGCTGGGCAGAAAGGGGCTGTCTTGACTGTAACCTTTCCCATCTTATCCTCTTACACCTCCTCCACAATGCTCCTTCTCTGTCTCTTACTTGCTAGGTGGTGGTTAAGAGCTGTTACCTCATGATGGCAATGATATGCAGTATGTATGATAAATCTTGAGTCCCATTCAGTATAGTGCGGCACATGAATCATCCTGAGCCTGTTTCAGCATGCTAATGGTCTATCAAATTCTTGTGGCAGCGTGGCTTTCACTGTGTGTGTGTTGCACATATGTGGCTGGTTTGTGAATCAAAATCAGGAGCCACCTTGGCACGAAGTAATCCTCATCACATAGTAATTACCCTTCAGTTTGACACCGTGAATGATATAGAAATGGAAATGTGGACTGCCACAGAATGAAGAACCAGACTGCTGCCAAGATTTCAGATATTGAGCTGTACGATACACATTCTATAATCATACAGTGACTGCATGTTAGGCACTAGAATTACTTTCAGTTCCAGAATGTAGCAGAGTTGAAAAGAGCAATGTGCAAGCAGTCCATGGGGAGGGAAGCCTGCAAACCATATAAACCGTTGTGATCACTCTGTTGTATTACCTCTGATAAAAAGAAATGATGATCTCTCTTCGAGTAGAGAGGCTCAGCGACTTCACTTATAGATTGCAAAATATGAGAATTGCTACTAGCTCCAGTAGAAGCCTGAAAGAAGCCTAATGCGTAAAAGTTCATGGATAAATGGTCATCTTCACAACCATTGGCAATGTGATACTTGCCCTGCTCTCTGCGTTGGAGTTCCGGATGCAGATAGTAGTAGATTTCAGTGTTGCCTTCTTAGGCAAAAAACACCTCAAACATGGTTTTTACTGAAGTTTAGGTAAGAGAATTGCTCCCTAAAAATCCTGTGTGAAATATGATGTCCTACTAAGAACATTTATTTCCCTCCTCCTTCCTCTTCCCACACCTCATTCTGCTCTTTATGACTTCTTCTCATTCTTCCAGATACTTTCAGTTCCAAGGGGAATGTCTAGCACATCCATTTCTGTGAACAACTGCTTTGTGCAGAAGCCCTGAAGTCAGAATACGTTCCTTCAGCATTTTCTATCCCCTTTTCCATCGGCCTTTCTGAAATAATTAGGGAAAGTGTCAAAAATGTACAACTGCTATAACAGTCAGAAGAAACCAAAATTAATTGTTCTTCTTTGTTCTTTGTAATCTTTAGGCAATTGGTGATCCCTTTACAAAGCGCGAACGAAGGATCCTTCATACTTCTTGATGTGATCAGCTGTATGATCTATGCCCAGATTCTGTATTTTGTATCTCTAATAGCATTTGTCGAAGCCAATAAAACAAGCAGAATCAAGACCAGTCCTTACACAAGCATTTCCTTAGTTTTTTTTCCCTGGGAGATTGAACAAATTTGGTTTCTTTTCACTTGAATGTCAGAGGCTAAGGGGTGACTTGATAGAAGTTTACAAAATTATGAGTGGCATGGATAGAATGGATTGTTGGAGCCTTTTTCCCTGGGGTAGAAATCTCAATTATTGGAGGACATAGGTTTAAAATAAAGGGGAGAATGTTTAAAAGGAGATGTGAGAGGCAAGTTTTATTTTTACACAGAGGGTGGTAATTGCTTGGAATGCTCTGTCAGAAATGATAGAAGCAGATACAATGGCAACACTTAAGAGGCACCTTGATAGATACATGAATAGGCAGGGAATAGAGGGATATGGATACGGCTCTTTAATTGAGAAGAGCATCATGTGTCCGTGCAGACTCGGTGGGTCAAAGGGCCTGTTCCTGTACTGTGTTGTCCTTTATCTTTGACTGTATCTTTGTCCTTTATCATTCTACTTCCAGGCCTCTAGCAGAGCAGCCTAGAATCATCAAACCCTACAGTGCAGAAAGAGACCATTTGGCCCATTGAATCTGCACCAACCACAATCCCACTCAGGACCTACCCCCATATCCCTGTATATTTTACCCACTAATCCCTCTATCTCACAACTAAAGGTCAAATTTAGCATGGCCAATCAAGATAACCTGCACATCTTTGGACTGTGGGAGGAAACCCACACAGACATGAGGAGAACATGCAGACTCCACACCTGAGCCAGGAACCGAACCCGGGTCCCTGGAGCTGTGAAGCAGCAGTGCTACCATGCTGCATCTTTGGGACAAATGTTCGGTGCCTGTTTGATACTCATTATTATTCACTTTGGAGACATAAATGAGATAAATTGAGTCTTTGCATTGACAGAGGCCACTTTGCTACAAGGAACAGGTGTCCAACCAATTCACTTCACCTAGCAGAACCAACAATCTCCATCCCTAGCAACACAATTTGATCACTACCTCGCAAAGAATAACTGCTGCAGATAATACTGAAGGGAGTTCTTGCTTAAAACAAGCAGGAGCAAGAAATGAAGGCAGTTTGAAATTGGTTAAGATGAAGAGCTACTTGAAAGGATTCTTTAGTTTTGAAGAGTTTAGCCCTCTATCTGTGCAAGCTCTGTCAATACCTGAATTCATCTGCAATCTTCCCAAAGGCAAACACTTCAGAGCATACCAAAGCAATCAGTGAAAAAAGTCAGCATCCATCTACAACTCTGTAAGGTAGCTAAGGATCAATTTTGCACTGACAAATCTTGACCAAACACCAGCAAAGGACTGGAGAGACAAGAGTTCTTTTGTCTGTGTAAAATGGAAAGAAAAACTTAAAGGTAAACTTGCTTTCCAAATTAACCATCCAAAAATCCAAATATAAAACTTGTCATTGCCTATTTATTAACTGCAAATGATGATGCAAAGGCAAAGTATCTGTCTCTGGATCAGAGAAATCAATGAAGTTCCTATATAAATCAGTATAGATTGTAAGCCAGTCTATACTGATTTACATAGGAACAGGAGTAGGTATTCATCCCTTTAGCCTGTATTATGGCTGGTAAGGACACTTGCCAGGATTCAGCCATTCTTTCCACAGCTTGATTGATTGTAACAGGGTTTTTGAATTTTATAGCATGAAGATATTAATCTAATGTCTGCACGTAATCATTTGCAGCTGATTGCTCAGAATTCAGTCTGGAAGGGTTTCTTATGTTTAACCGCAAGGCGGGGGTTAAGTTTTTATGCTGGTAAAACTTACACAGGTAAAAACTCACACAGTGCAAAATAGGGATCATGACCCTTGGGAGTCCCTGGGAAGTGTGTAAATAGATGATGATATTGATGTACTTGTTTTTATCCTACAGGTGTTTTGGTCCACCTTGTTGTCTAACAAGGGGTATACACGCGATAGATCGTGAGAGGGCTGCTCTTGGATTTTTCGAAAGTATTCTAGTGCTTCACGTCATTAATGTTTGCTTGACCTGGACCATTTGATGGGCAACACGACAGCTCAGTGACTATCACTGTGCTGTGCAGATATATGGATTTAGGCCTGTGTCTGTGGGAGTTTGCGCATTCTTCCTCTGCTTGCGTGAGTTTTCTCCGGGTGCTCCGGTTTCCTCCCACATCCCAAAAATGTGCTCTTAAGCTAATTGGCAAAACAAATTCTCCCTAAATTGTCTCAAATTTGTTTTTTAATCCATAGATCTATAAACATAGACAGGGATCACGGATAGAGGTGGGAACATCGGGGTGGTGGCGCAGGCTCGTTGGGCCGAAGTGCCTGTTTCCCGTGCTGTTTTGTTCTTTGTTCTTTGAGTTTTCCCTTGGATATTGTAGAGTGGGGCTTGATTAGGTTGATTGATAGATAAAGTCGTATGACTGGGTACAGCCAGGCTTACACAGAGAAATCAAGCTCAGTCTGCTTTTTGGGAAAAAAAAAGAAGTGGCTTTTTTTCCTTCTCTCTGAGGTCTGGAGACTGGAATCTGCCAAGAAATAAGCCTTTTTCTCTGAGGTTCTACCCTTTGAGGTGGAAATTTCTCTAAAAGTTGCTGCATGTGAATTAGAAGACAACTGCTTGACTGGATCACTCTTCAGAAGTGTCAACAAGCTGGAAATCTAGAATCATAGAATCTGTACAGTGGAACAGGAGCTATTTGACCAATCAAGTCTGCACCAAAAAAATCCCACCCAGGCCCTATCTCCACAACCCATGTATTACCCACTGTTGTTGTTCATCCATCGTCATCGATGAGCTCCTTGACACCATTAATCGTTTTGAGGCTGGTTGCGGTGTGCCCAAAGATGACTGATCAGGCCAATTTGGGCACGGAATGTCCTGGCACCTAGTGGCCAAACTTGTGTAGACACTGCAGTTGTTGCGCTGGTAGCTCTGGACATATGCAGCTCGTGCTTAAGTTCTTCTTCAGCAATACACCTTGCTTCGTAAGCTTGACAGCCTTTGTGGATGAGGCAGTGCCAGGTGGGGCAGTTTTGTGCCAACGTTTCCCAGGTGGTCGTGTCAATGACAAGCCAATTCAGGGAGGCCCTGAGTGTATCTTTGAAATGTTTCTTCTGCCGTCCATGCTGGTGTCTTCCAGCAGAGAGCTCCCCAAGAAGTAGCTGCTTGGTTATGTGCTCATCTGACATATGGATGACATGACCTGCCCATCGGGTCTGCACTCTCATCAGCAGTGTGTAGACTGATGGTAGACTTGCTCCAGAGAGAACTTCAGTGTCTGGTATTTTGTCTTGCCATCTGATGCGTAATATTCTGCAAAGACAAGTCATGTGGAAATTATTGAGTTGCCTTATATGCCTTCGAGACACAGTCCATATTTCACAGGCATACAGGAGGGTACCTTGTACCACGGCGCTGTAGACCTTCAGTTTTGTCGCTGGCCTGATTCCACAATGTTCCCATACAGTGGAGCACGGTCTATGGAAAGCAGAACTTGCCTTTGCTATTCTGCAGTTAATTTCTGCATCGATAGTCACTGCTTGGGAGAGGGTGCTGCCAAGATATGTGGACTGGTCCACTGCCTGTAGTTTCTGCCCTTTGACTGTGATTTTGAGTTCTGTGTATGGTGCATGAGGAGCAGGCTGATGCATGACTTTGGTCTTCTTAATGTTGATGGTGAGTCTAAAGTTGTCACAAAATTTGTCCACACTGACTTGCATCTCTGACTCTGAGCCAGCATACAGGATGCAGTCATCGGCAAAGAGGAAATCTCTCAGAACAGTCTCTTTCACTTTGGTAATAGCTTGAAGCCTCCTCAGGTTGAAGAGCTTCCCATTCACTCTGTACTTGAGACTAATTGCAGCAACACTGTCCTGGAAGGCATCATTCAGCATGGCAGTAAACATCATGCTGAACAGTGTGGGTGCGAGCACATAGCCCTGTTTGACGCCACTGGTGACTGGGAATTCCTCAGAGAATTCTCCACCATCCAGTACTCTGGCCATCATGCCATCATGGAACTGGCATACCATCTACATGAATTTGTGGGAGAGGCAACTGAACTTTGACATGATTCTCCACAGGCCTTGTCAGTTTACAGTATCAAAGGCTTTTATACGAGGTCAACAAAGGTGTGTTGAACTCGCGATTCTGCTCCTGACTCTTCTGAAGTTGTGCACAGCAAAAATCATGTCAGTAGTCCCATGACCTTTACGGAAGCCACACTATGACTCTGGAAGCAGGCCTAGCTCCAGATGAGTGACAAGATAGACAATTTAGCAGGACTCTTGCGAGGGTTTTTCCTGTGATGGAGAGCAGCAAGATTCCTCTGTGGTTGTTGCATACTTGCCAATTGCCCTTCCTCTTGTATGAGTGTACGATGGAAGCATGTTTAAGTTCCTGAGGAATGGATCCTTGCTTCCAAAAGGACTGGAACAATTCGGTGAGCTTCTCAATAAGTGCAGGACCAGCAGCTTTATAGATCTCTGTGGGTATGGCATCTGCTCCTGGGGCTTTGCCACTAGATAGCTGGCTGATAGCTTTCGTGAATTTGGCTACTACTGGTGGGTCATTCATGGCGCTGTTGATATCAACCTGGAGAATCCTGTCTATTGCCTCATCGTTAATAGATGACGGTCGGTTGAGCACGGCTTCAAAGTGTTCAGCCCATCTCTGCAGGATCTGAGCTCTCTCTGTAACGAGAGTTGTACCATCTGTACTCAGGAGGGGGGGAGCTCCCGAGAGACTGAAGTCCATAGAAAGTGTTGAGGGCTTCATAGAATCATTTCAAGTCGTTTCTGTCAGCATATCCCTGTATTTCATCTGCCTCGGTGCTCAACCAGGCACCCTGCATTTTACACAGTTTATTCCAGACTGTCCTGTGAGCATTGGTAAAAGCATTTTTCTTGGTAGCTGAAGATAGGTCATTCTGACAGGCCCAATAAAGATGGTGCTTTTCATCAAGTAGAGCCTGTATCTCCTTATCATTCTCATCGAACCAGTCATGCTGCTTGTGGGTAGAGGGCCCGAGCATCTTCAATGCAGATGTATGGACAGCATCCCTGAAGCGTTCCCAGTCATCCTCAGCACTGCCTGTGAGATGTCGGTCAGCAAGCTTGATTTCTAAGTCTTCAGCCAGTGCTGGAGCTTTGCTGGGGTTCTTTAGCTTGGCACATTGATTCTTTTCATACCCTTGCTTCCTTGTGGTTGCCTCTTGATCTGATGCGGAGCCTCATTTTGGATACAATGAGCCTGTGATCTGTCCAGCAGTCAGCACCACACATGGCCTTGGTCACTCTGACATCCTGCCTATCTTTTGTCCTGACAATGACATAGTCAATAAGATGCCAATGCTTCGAGCGGGGTGCATCCAAGAGGTCTTGTTACCAGTCAGCAGACAGAATGTTGTGTTGGTGATGAGGAGGTTATGTGCGGCACAGGTTTTCATTAAGAGTAGGTTGTTACTGTTACAATTGCCCACTCCATGCCTCCCAATGACTGCCTGCCAGATTGCAGAGTCACACCCTACTCTTGCATTGAAATCACCAAGCAAAATCAGCTTGTCAGTACTGCACACTGCTGATAGTAAGGCACCTAGTTCTTTGTAGAACTTGTCTTTCATCTCATCCGGGTTGTTCGTTGTGATCAGGTGGCTTGACTTATGTTCTTAGCGGAAGCTGTAATGTCATAAGCCAGTCGTTCACAGCCTTGAGTAGACTATCAAGTTTCCGAACAAGATGATTCCTGACGGCAAATCCAACTCCAGCATCACGACACTCATCGCTGCCACGACCGCTCCTGAAAAAAGTATAACCACCTCCAGTCAACTGACCTACATTGGGAAGACAAGTTTCGGGTTAAAGTCCAACCAGTTTATTTGATAGTAAACCCACAAGCTTTCGGGGTTTGTCCCTTCATCAGGTGAGTGAAGAGAACTCTCCACTCAGCTGACAAAGAGGCAAATTCCGAAACTGGTTGGACTTTAACCTAGTGTTGTGAGACTTCTCATTGTGTTTACCCCAGTCCAACGCCGGCATCTTCACATCAAGACGAGTTTCGCTCAGGGCTGCAATGTCAATGTTGTATCTTGCAAGCTCTTGGCAACTAAGGCTGTTCCTCTCTCTGGTCTTTCTCTCTCTGGTCTGCCCAAAAGCGTGCGTACATTCCAAGTGCTAATGGTGAGTGGTGTCACCTTGTGTTTTATTTTGCTTGTTCGCAAATTGCGATACCTGCCAGCCACAGTAAACTGGCCAGAGTGTAGTGAAGCAGGCAATGTTTAGGGCACCTTTTCTAGCCTGTTCCTCATTCTACGGAGATGAGCAGTGCATTCCTGAAGAGGACTGCTCAGTCGCCCACTAGACGCCAAGTTCTACTGCTATTTCGGTCAGCAGAAAATGATGGTTAGACCTGAACCACTTGTGTGCAGGTCCGTGACTACACCTCCCAGTGTATCCACACCTGCTGCTTTGTCGCTCGCCCATCGCCATAGGACTTCAAGAGTTGAACAGGACACTGATGATCATGATGATTGAGTTGAAACTAGCACTTGATTTGGATTAAAGTGAGGGAGAGTTGCGCAGTGTCAGCCTCACTCTCTCTTCCCAATTCCCATCTTAGATCCAGTGGGACTAAGTGCAGTGGATGACCAGGATGTCTTCTATGTCTTGTCGTACTCTTTGTGTTCCATGACACTTGCAGAGACCACCTTTTTGACCATTGGGCCTTCCATTTGTCTTGTCCACTCAATCCGCCGGACTGTCTCCACATGCTGGAATAGACATCTCCCTATCTCAACGAGGGTTGAGACCTATCAGCTACCCTCGTGTGGTTTAGCTGGCTTGTCGAGGCCGTTGCCTAGGATGTGGTAGCTATCGCAGTAAACAGCTATAGGGAGCCACAGGTGAGAGCTGAGTACCAGGTGGGGACAAAGGATGGACAGAAAGGATGTTCTCCCATCAAAGGTACTACCCTCCCTGACACCCCATACATGCCCATACTAACCCTACTAATCCCCCTGTCACTAAGGGGTAATTTAGCATGGCCAATCCACACAACTTGCACATCTTTGGACTATGGAAGGAAACTGGAGCAAATAAAGGAGTACTTATGCCAGCATCTTTGGCTTCCGTACTAACTGATTCTAAAACAGGGATTTATGTCTGTCGGGGATACTAATAAATTGGAACAATAGAGATAGCTAGAATTATACTATATTATGTTGAAGTGTTTCAATTGGTAACATTTATGCTAATTCTTTTTTCTTTGTTTTTTATTCCAATTCAATCCAATCAAGTCCAATTCAGAGTCTCAACAAGTTGAGACATTCCCAATCCAAGCTGACAAGACAGAGCTCTCACCTCCTGTCTTGGGCTTGATCGACATGATCCAAGCTGATTGGAGTAGGCACAGCTCCTCCTCCAAGGCTTGATCTCATTTGCATCTTAGCCAAAAGGCCCAGAAGCGGCTTGCTAATTCTTTTTTTTATATATTGTAACTGCCTTCTTAAATAAAGTTTTTTTTGATAAAAGTTTTCTAGTGGATCACTTGAATCATACCTAGGGTGAAACACCTTATGCTCACTCTAGTGCCCAAATCAAATGTAAAAGTTAGAGTCTAGGCTAACTTCATAAATTCCTTGGACTTTCTGATCTGGACCTTAATATTGCATTCAAAGAATCTGACACCTCATTATCTCCAATGACTCCTGTAATTGCAGAGTTCAAATCAAGGAGTATTGTAAAAAGGCCATTTATATTTCACAGGCCAAATACTGCCAGTTCCATTGAATAAAGCACCCTGATAAACGCATTAATGATTGAAACATCTCAAGAATCCAGACTAAGGAACATGCAACATTTTTCCAAGGCAAGGTGGAGAGGTGGAAGTCAGATGTTGGCTGATAGGATTAAGGAGAATCCTAAAGCTTTCTTTCGATATGTTAAGAATAGAAGATTGGTTAGGGCAAGATTAGGGCCAGTCATAGATAGCAGTGGGGAGTTGTGCGTGGAGCCTGAAGAGATTGGCGAGGCACTGAATAAATATTTCTCTTCGGTATTCACGCCGAGTGCTGGAAATGTAGCTGTGGAGAGCACTGAGGTACAGGGTTGCAAATTGGGGAGTATTGTAGTAGATAGGGAGGATGTGTTAGAAATTCTCGAGGGTTTGAAGTTGGATAAGTCCCCTGGGCCGGACGGGATTTACCCTCGGATTCTCTGGGAGGCAAGAGAGGAGATTGCAGAGCCTCTGGCTCTGATCTTCAGGTCGTCGTTGGTTACGGGTGTGGTTCCGGAGGACTGGAGGATAGCGAATTTGGTCCCATTGTTTAAGAAGGGGAAGAGAGACCTTCCAGGGAATTATAGGCCAGTGAGTCTTACTTCTGTTGTGGGCAAGGTATTGGAGAGAATTATTAGGGATAGGATTTATAGTTAATTAGAGAGAAATGAATTGATTGGGGATAGTCAGCATGGTTTCGTGAAGGGTAGGTCATGCCTTACTAACCTCATTGAGTTTTTTGAGAAAGTGACCAAAGAGGTGGATGGGGGTAAGGCGGTTGATGTAGTATATATGGACTTTAGTAAGGCGTTTGATAAGGTGGCCCATGGAAGACTTCTACATAAAATGCAGATGTGTGGAATAGAGGGTGATTTAGCTAATTGGATTAGGAATTGGCTGGCAGATAGAAGACAGAGGGTGGTGGTTGATGGGAGATATTCATCGTGGAGTTTGGTGACGGGTGGTGTGCCTCAGGGGTCTGTTTTGGGGCCCCTGCTGTTTGTAATTTTTATAAATGATCTGGATGAGGGTATTGAGGGATGGATCATTAAATTTGCAGATGATACTAAAGTTGGTGGTGTGGTAGATAGTGAAGAGGGGTGTTTTAGTTTACAGAGTGACTTGGACAAGTTGCAGAGCTGGGCCGATAGGTGGCAAATGGAGTTTAATGTGGAAAAGTGTGAGGTAATGCACTTTGGCAGGAACAATAAATGTGTAGAGTATAGGGCTAATGGTAGGGCTCTTAATAGTGTTGAGGAACAGAAGGATCTTGGTGTATGTGTCAATAGGTCCCTGAAAGTAGGCAGTGAAGTGGATAAAGTTGTTAAGAAGGCTTATGGAGTCTTAGCTTTTATTGGTAGGGGGATTGAATTTAGGAGCCGCAGCATCATGTTGCAACTGTACAAAACTCTAGTGCGGCCGCACTTGGAGTATTGTGGGCAGTTCTGGTCCCCACATTATAAGAAAGATGTGGAGGCATTGGAGAGGGTACAGAGGAGGTTTACCAGGATGTTGCCTGGTATGGAGGGCAGGTCCGATGAAGAGAGGTTGAAGGATGTGAGGTTGTTTTCGTTAGAAAGGAGGCGGCTAAGAGGGGATCTTATTGAAGCATATAAGATGATTAGAGGTTTAGATAGGGTGGACATTGATAGCCTTTTTCCTAGGATGGAGAAAGCTAGCACGAGGGGACACAGCTTTAAATTAAGGGGTATGAGTTATAGGACGGATATCAGAGGTAGGTTCTTTACTCAAAGAGTGATTAGGGAGTGGAATGCCCTGCCTGCAGCTGTTGTAGATGCGCCAAGTTTGGTGGCGTTTAAGAGTTAATTGATAAGTATATGGAAGAGAAGGGAATGGTTTAGTTTGGAGGGGCATTGCTTTTTATTTTGGTCGGCACAACATCGAAGGCCGAAGGGCCTGTTCTGTGCTGTAATGTTCTATGTTCTATGTTCTATAACCACCTCAACACAAGGACCCCCCCCCATCTTCTGCCACTCCACTGTCCCAACCCCTCCAAGTCCACATCTCTTTAAGTTGATGGAAACTGTCAACTTGCCTTGTGGAGCTGAACAGATTGCCATCATCCATGTAGTAAGCAGCAGCTCAAAACCAGAGCTCTGTCCAGGTTTAAATGCCTGGCCTCATCTACCATGTTTCTACTAGAGTTTCTGAACTTCTGTACTATTATCCCCCAGGTTAATTGGCCTCTACATATCATCTCATCGTGGAAGGCATCTCGACGGCAAAAATGAATTATCCAGCATCAATCAATCTGCTAAATTCAGTTTTTTGAAAAGATAACTAAAATACGTTGATGAAGGTAGTGCAGTTCAAAAAACTCAAAGTAGTTAGACAGGATCTCCCAACAACAAATCTGTGCTGACTAAACCTGACCAAACTCTGCCTTTCCAAGTTTTGATCAATCCTGTACTTCAGAATTCTTTTCAATAAATTCCCTACCAGACTTACTAGCTTTTATTACCTGAGTTATCACTGCTGCTCTTCTTGAATAAAAGTACTACATTTGCTATCCTCCAGTGACCTGGCACTTCACCTTGGCCAGTGAAGATTTAAATATTTTTGGCTGGATCATTCCATTGCCTCCTATAGATCTAAGAATAAAAAAACATAGGAACAGGAGTAGACAATTCTGCCAATTTTGTCATTCAGTGAGTTTATAGCTGATCTGTTTTTTCTTAGTATCCATACTGTACAGCAGCCAGAAATGGATACTGCTACCTTATAAAAATGTCTGTTATGGACAGGAGGCATTTTAATTTAAACACCCTGATTTTTCCTCTCACCATCTGTTCAGGAACAGAAAGATGTTTTGAATTTGATTTCTCCCTTTTCTAAGTGGCATATTTTTCCCCAACCCCTCAGGTTAGCTGCAATCCAATTTCTATTAATGACCACAGCAAACCCAAGATAGGGTAAACTTAGGAGGGTAGTTTATTTTACACACATGCAAACAGAGAAGGAGGGAAGCAACACAGCCTCTAGTTCACTCATACAATAAAAGAGGGAGAATAGAGAATAAAAGGGATAAAATCAATCTCAATATAAAGAATTGTAGTTTCATGTGAGTGAGTTCTGAATTGAGAATCAAACTCCAATAATGCATTCTTTCACTGGTGGGGAAGGAAGGAGGGGAGGGGAGTTGGACTTCAGTAAAGCTGTTGACAAGGTCCCACATGGAAGGATCCAAAAAGTTAGAGCTCATGGGATCCAAGGCAAGTTGGCAAATTGAATTCAAAATTGGCTTGTTAAAAGGAGGGTGATGGTGGAGGGTTGCTTTTGTGATTGGAAGCCTGTGAATAGCACTGAACCACAAGAATCAGTGATGGGATCCTTGCTGTTTATTCCATACATTAATGACTTAGATGTAAAGTGTAGAAAATATAATTAGTACGTTTGCAGATAAGATAAAAATTGGTAATGTTGTTGATAGTGAGGAGGATAGTCTTAGACTACAGACTGACACTTTGAACAGCTGGTAAGTTGGGTAGAGCAATGGCAAATGGAACTTAATCCTGATATATGTGTGAGGTGATGCATTTTGGGAGGTCTAATAGGGTAGGACATACAAAATGAGCTGTAAATTTCTGGGGAGTCTTGAGAAACAAAGGACCTTGGTGTATGTGTCCATAGAACCCAGAAGGTGGCAGTATAGGGACATAGACTGTTTTTTGATTCTTGGGATGTAGGCATCACTGACTGAGTCAGCATTTATTGCCCATCCCTAATTATCCCTGAGTTAAGTGGTTTGCTAGGCCTTTACGAAGGCAGTTGAGGGTCAATCACATTTTTGTGGGTCTGGAGTCACATATAGGCAGATTTCCTTCCCTAATGGATGTTGGTGAACCAAATGAGTTTCACAATCATCGTTATTAGATTTTTAATTCCAGATTGTTTTGAATTCAAATTTTAACATCTGCTGTGGTGGAATTTGAACCCAAATCCCCAGAGTATTGCCCTGGGTCTCTGGATTACTACTCTAGTGATAACACCACTCTGCCACTGCCCTCCCTTTGTTATTTTTAATTTTTTTTTACAGCATGTGGGGATCGCTTGCCGGGCCAGCATTTATTGCCCATCCCAAACACTCCTCCCTTTGAGATGGCTTTTGAGAGTTAATCACATTGATGTGGATCTGGAGTCACACGTAGGCTAGACCAGGTAAGAATAGCTGCTTTCCTTCCCTTGAGGATATTAGAGGGTTTTTAGAACAATTGACAATGGTTTCATGGTCTTCAGTAGACTTTTAGTGCAGGTGAACAAGTCTCTGAAGGTGGCAGAGCAAGTGGAGAAGGTTGTGAAGGAAGCATATGGTATGCTAGCCTTTATAGGAAGGGGTATAGAGTACAAGAGCTGGCCTTTAATGTTGCAGTTGTATAAAACGCTGTTTAAACCTCATTTGGAATACTGCGTCCAGTTCTGGTCACCTTACTACCAGAAGGACGTGGAGACTCTGGAAAGAGTGCAGAGGAGGTTTACCAGGATGCTGCCTGGTATGGAAGGTCTGAGTTACGAGGAGAGGTTAGGCAAATTGGGACTGTTTTCCTTAGAAAGACGTAGACTTAGAGGAGATCTGATAGAAGTGTACAAGATTTTGAAGGGGATAGATAGAGTAAACAGGGTAAGCTTTTTCCTAGGATAGACTCAAATAGCACAAGGCGTCATGGGCTTAGGGTGAGGGGGCTAAGGTATAATTTGGATGCTAGAGGGAGTTTTTTCACACAGAGGGTGGTGGGGGTATGGAATGCGCTGCCAAGTAAAGTGGTGGAGGCAGGTACTCTGGAGATATTTAAGAAATACTTAAATGGGCACATGAACAGAATGGGAATGGAGGGGTATAGAAAACTGATTTAAAATAGGGATCATGAGCCTTGGGAGTCTCTGGGAAGTGTGTAAATAGATGATGATATCGATGTACTTGTTTTTATCCTACAGTTGCTTTGGTCCACCTTGTTGTCTAACAAGGGGCACACACGCGATGGGTCGTGAGAGGGCTGCTCTTAGAGTTTTTTCGAGAGTATCCTAGTGCTTCACGTCGTTAGTGTACGCTTGACCTGGACCATTTGATGGGCAACACGACAGCTCAGTGACTATCGCTGTGCTGTGCAGATACATGGATTTGGGCCTGTGTCTGTGGGAGTTTGCGCATTCTCCACGTGCTTGCGTGGGTTTTCTCCGGGAGCTCCGGTTTCCTCCCACATCCCAAAGATGTGCTCTTAGGCTAACTGGCAAAATAAATTCTCCTTAAATTGTCTCAAATTTGGTTTTTAATCCATAGATCTATAAACATGGACAGGGATTGCATGTAGAAGTGGGAACATCGAGGTGGTGGCGTGGGCTCGTTGGGCCGAAGGGCCTGTTTCCCGTGCTGTTTTGTTCTTTTGTTCTTTTAATTACAATTTTTTATTGAATTCAAATTTCACCATCTGCCACGGTGCGATTCAAACCCAGGTTCCCAGGGCATTATCCTGGGTGCACATTCACACACACATGGTGACCGAACTGTAACATGGAAATGAATTTAGAAAGATAATCTTTCATACCAAAGAAGCATGTTTGTCCTCGGGGATGGATCTCCATCTTATAACCGTTATCTTGTCTGGTTCGGACTTTACATCATTGGTAAGTGACTCACATAGGGAGCTAGACACATTCAGGGAACTTAGTTAATCTGAATCTGCATTTAGTCGGGATAAGCTTCAGTTGTATGTTCCTGACTCTGTCGAGCACAAGACTTAGTACAAGGCATTGTACAATCCCGCACCAGGATGTCATCGATTATGATTTCAAAGGGTTGGCCTGCAAAGAGCACCTCCCTGTACTGCTGGGAATCTCATTGCTAGTGGAGATCCCAAAGGGCATACGAAGCAAATGATATCTGCCTACCAGAGACATGAATGTGGCAAGTTTAGAAAATTTTTCCATTTAACAGAATCTGCCAGAATCCACATTTCACATCCAGGATTCTGAAAGCCTTGGCATTTGGCATGTCTGCTATCACGCTCTGACTGTCTTCACAGATGTGTAGATTAGGTCAATTGGACATGCTATATTGTCCCTATGTATCCCAGGATGTCTATGTTAAGGGAATTCTTGTTGGAAAGTTGGTGCCGGCTTGATGGGCTGAAAGATGAGGTCTGAGTATCAAATGTAAACTAGTTCAATGCAAATCCTGACTGTACCGTTTTCCTTTACTGCAGTCACTATTGCTAAAACCCCATTTTGTGGCATTATCTATGGGAGTTATGACACCCACTGACTTCCTGTTGCTATCATATGGCCCAGTGACAACAACACAATGCCACTGCCGTCCCTTTGTTATATTTTTTTCAGGATGTGACGGTTTCTTGCCCAGCCAGCAATGAGTATCATCAGCACATTAACTACTTTCTACTTCATAGTTATTGGTTCTCTTCTTAGAGTAGACATTGTTGGTGGCACGAGATATCTAATCTCATGTGCTGTAGTTTACCAGTGATATCACAGTCAAAGAGATCTTTGTAAACTATCACTTCTGGAGCTGGTGTTGCAGAGCATGTACATCTGGGCCAAATTGGATGAGCCCCAGTGTGATGCCATCCTGAAGACTTAACAATGACTCTACATTCTGATCAACTATATTCAACTTGAAGCTTCCCTGTGTGCAGTGGAGAATGACCACATCACCTTCCATGCAGATGGTTTGTCCACCATAAGCAATGAGATTCACCCAGGTACTGGGGTCCAGTTCTTCATATGGGTTTAGTTTTAGTAGCTTTTGGTTGGGCCCCTACATTACACCAATGTCAATCTTTATCTTCAGTTTTAGATTGCTGCAAATTATGTTGAAGATGGGTGAGGATCTCACTCTTTTCTGTGACAGTGTCAACACTCTCACGGTAGCGTGTCATTAGAAGTCCAGTAGTTTGATTACTCTAGTTGAGCTCCAATTCATTCATTTTGCTGCTCCTAATCTTGCAGGACTGTCTGGCTGCAATGATGCTGATAGCAAAAGAAGGCTGCTGTTTTAATTTGCATTTTGTGAAATGATTCCACTTGCCACATTTGTTGCAGCATTTAACATACGCCAAACATGCTGCTTTGTTCTGAGGGTAATGGCTGGTATGATGGGCAGACATGCCCTGTACTGTGAAAACTTTTATTTCTAGTCTAACCACCTTGCTTTTTTTTCCAGATTGTTTGTTCAACATGCAATTCCTGTGTAGTGTTAAATTTTTCCATCACAGCAGCTACTTGCAGACTGAGTCACTGTGAACCTCATAGGCTATTTGATCCCTGATTAACTCATTAGAAAGGATGCCACACACCAGTTTACTTTGCTAAGATTTTCAGAGTTGCTCTATGTGATTGGGTCAATTCGTCCAATCTTTGGTTTGTCGAATTAAATACATTCTTCTAGAGTATTATGTTCTTCACTGGCAGGCAAATGTTTCCAAACTGCTTAAAAATTATTTTGGGGCCCACCTTTTCCCCCTCTATTTGAAAGACAAATGATTCAAACTCCACAATAGCCTCAGGCCACTAGATTTAGTAAGGCATATACTTTTAACTTTTTTGATTCATCCAATAGTTTAACACCGCAGTAATACACCACCCCTTTTCAAACTTGGCTCAGTTGTCCACAATATTTCCATTGAATACGCGTGGGAAGACGTAGCAAAGTCCTTATGTCATACTGCCAATTCCCCTGACACCTTGTACAAGTGCTGGGTTCCCCAAGACTTCGCCCAAGGACTTATAAGCAAATACTAGTTGATTCATTAGTCTGAGAGCTCTTATATGCTTGTACTCTGTCTGCCATCGAGGGAGAATTCCCCTGCTTCCATCATGTAACCTCTTAAGTAATGTAACAACATGTGATGACTCGATTCACATAGAGAACAGAAGATGTGAGATCTCCCTGTAGAGCACCAGAATAGTCAAATTTTCAATAGCAGCTAAACTGAGGCAGGGAAGAAAAGTACAAATTATGGAGCTGGAAGTAGCTTTGTGATGGAGAAGATAGAGTTTTAGGTTAAATTGAAAGGGGAGCCTGTGAACAGTGGAAAACTGAACAATTAGATGAATTGGCCATGCTAAATTGCTCCTTAGTGCCAGGGAGATTAGCTAGGGTAAATGTATGTAGTTTTGGGAATAGGGCCTGGGTAGGATTGTGGTCAGTGCAGACTCGATAGGTCAAAATTGTCTCCTTCTGCATTGTAGGGATTCTATGATTCAGTGGTCGAGAAGAAGGATGGAATTTCAGAGAAGGTAGAGAGCTCATGAATGAATTGATTCTTCCCAACGTTTACTGGGAGAAAATTGCAGATCGCTCAAGAATAGACATCGGACAAGTAGTCTGAAAGTACAGAGAGGTGGAGAATCAAAAGAGATAACGGATAATTAAGGAAAGTGACCCAATATCTTCAGGTGATGTTGCCAAAGAAAAAGCATATGCTCAGAAAAGGAAATGAAGGCAGGGGAACTCCAGAATTAATAATAATGGGGTGGAAGCGAAGCCAGAAATTGTTCTGGCTGTGTCCAGGGAAGAGATAGTAATTAGGGAAGTTGAGTTAGTTCTGATAGTTAAAACAGCTGTGCAGCAGACATGAGGATTGGGACCAAAACAAAGAAAAGGGCACAGGTAAATAGAAATGATCTGTATAGGTTGTTAGAACAGCCAATCACTTTACAACCTGGTTTCCCATTTCCTAACCCTAATCACCAGCTATTGAGCTCCATGCTCCAGCTCTATAACTTTACTCCTGACCCTTGCATTCCATTCCATGGTCCTGTGCTATGACCATGACCAGTGACACAAAGTTCTTAATGCCTAGCTCCACTTCGCAGTACCTGTTCCCCATTCTATGGCACCTGTATCCATTTCTCAGCCCCTGTATCCCAATTCCTCATTAACGTTCCTCTGGCCCCAGCCTTCTGGTCTAAAATCTTCTCCAATCTGATGTGAATAGTCACATGATGGCCTCAATCCCTTGCTGTAAGGGCTCAGGCATACATAGTGCTGGAACATCCTGTTACACGTGTGTGCAGCCTGAGCTATCATCAGTTACAAGGAGCCTGACTCAAGGCACCTGCCAAGATGTGTTGATATGGTGGTTATCGGTGATTTGAACAGCAATCAAGTACCTCAATACTTCTGTAAGAAATTGCTGGTCACAGCATGAGACTGGACTACAGTCCAAGCAACGGCTCCTGGGATAATACCTGAGCAGTAGCAACACAGGGTTAATTTGTTTCATTCCCTCCCCAGATGGTTAGAAGGATCACAAAGCCTGATTAGCTCATGCTGATTGAGTGGTGTGCAGGCAGCGCAGCAATTAAAGCTGTCTGCTAATTGTAATGATTTCTTCATGCAGTCACTGCTTCCTGCAGTTCATTGGCTGTATGCATCAGCAGGAGGCCCAATATCATTAGGAACCTGTATTTCTTAAAGCTAGCTGGCACCTTTCAAAGGAAAAGTGCATTGTGACTGTAGGATATGCTAAGAGCTATTCTGCAACTAAATCTTCCTTGGGAAAGACAGCAAATGTCAAATTAAGGGACACTACTGCCCCCACCCCCACCACCTCTGTGTTTGTCTGCACTCAAGGTCTCGGTGAAAGGGATACAGCTACGATGCTGGCATTAAGCCAGTAAAGTGGAAAATTGCCCACATATTTGCTATTCACAGAAAGCAGGATAAATCAAATATTGTCAATTACTGCCCCATCGGTCTAGTCTCAATCATCAGTAAAGTGACGGAAAAGGTAATTAACAGTGCTATCAAACAGCACTTAGCAATAACCTGCTCACTGATACTCAGTTTGGGTTCCACAAGAATAACTCAGCTCCTGACCTCGTTACAGCCTTGGTTCAAACATGAACTGTGGTGGATGAATTGTTGGAAGGTATTTTGAGAGACAGGAGCTACAGGTATTTAGAGCCACAAGGTCTGATTAGTAATAGTCGGCATGGCTTTGTGAGTGGAAAATTATATCTCACAAATTTGATTGAGTTTTTTGAAGGGGTCACCAAGGAGATAGATGAGGGCAGTGTAGTTCACATTATCCACATGAACTTTAGCAAGGCCTTTGACAAGGTACCACATGGTAAGTTGTTGCATAAAGTTGAATCTCATGGGATCCAGGATGAGGCATCTAAATGGATACGAAATTGACTTCTTGGCAGAAGCCAGAGGATGGTTGTAGAGAATTGCTTTTCAAACTGGAGGCCTGTGAACAGCAGTGAGCCTCAGGGATCAGTGCTGGGCTCACTGTTATTTATCATTTATATTAATGATTTGGATGGGAATATTGGGGGCATGGTTAGTAAGTTTGCAGATGATATCAAGATTGGTGGCATAGTGGACAGTGAGGAAGGTTATCTCCAATTGCAGCGGGATCTTGATCAATTGGGCCAGTGGGCTGACGAATGGCAGATGGAGTTTAGTTTAGATAAATGCGAGGTAATCCATTTTAGTAGATTGAACCAGGGCAGGACTTACTCAGTTAATGTTACGGCCTTGGGGAGAGTTACAGAATAAAGAGATTAGGGTCACATGTTCATAGCTTCTTGAAAGTGGAGTCACAGGTGGACAGAGTGGCGAAGAAGATATTCGGCATGCTTGGTTTCATTGGTCAGACCATTGAATACAGGAATAGGAATGTCTTGTTCAACAAGACATTGGTAAGGCCACACTTGTGTTACTTGTGTGCAATTCTGCTCACTCTATTATAGAAAAGATATTATTAAACTAGAAAGAATGCAAAAAAGATTTACTAGGATGCTATTGAGGCTTGATGGATTGAATTATAAGGAGCGGCTGAATAGATTGGGACCTTTTTTCTCTGGACTGTAGGAGGCTGAGGGGTGACCTTATAGAGGTCTATAAAATAATGAGAGGTATAGACAAGGTAGATAGTCAGTATCTTTTTCCAAAGATAGGCGAGTCTAAAATTAGAGAGCATAGGTTTAAGGTGAGAGGGGAGAGATAGGAAAATGTCCAGAGGAGCAACTTTTTCACACAGAGGGTGGTGAGTGTCTGGAACAAGCTGTCAGAAGTAGTAGTGGAAACGGATACAATTTTATCTTTGTAAAAGCATTTAGATAATTACATGGGTACGATAGGCATGGACAAGTTGGGCCAAAGGGCCTGTTTCCAATCTGTTACTCTCTGACTCCAAATTCTAAGACCTCTAGGAACAAAAAAGCTGAATGCCAAAGGTGAGGTGAGACTAATTCCCATTGACATCAAGGCAGCATTTGACCAAATGCAGCATTAAGGGGGACTACCAAAAGAGGGATCAGAGGAAAACTCTCCAATGGCTGGAGTCATATCTGGCAAAGGAAAGGTCAAGGTTGTTGGAGGTCAATCATTTCAGCTCCAGAACATCTCTGCAGGAGTTCCTCAGGATAGTGTCCTAGGCCCAACCATCTTCAGCTGCTTCATCAATGATCTTCCTTCCATCATAAAGTCAGAAGTGGGGAGGTTTGATGACTGCACAATGTTCAGTACTGTTCACAGCTCCTCGATACTGAAGCAGTCCATGCCCAAATTCAGAAAGACCTGGATAATATCCAAGCTTGAGCTGGCAAGTGCCAAGCAATATTTGCATCACAAAAGGGCCAGACAACAGCTATTTCAAACAAGAGAGAAAATCTAACCATCTGCACTTGACATTCAATGGTATTGTGATCATTCAATCACCTAATATCTTGGAGTGAGAAACCTACTTCCTGACTCCCCAGAAGTTAATGAAGTACTACACCTGCCTAAGTGAACTCCAACAACAATCAAGAAATTTGATACCAGCCAGGACAAAGCCTGTTTGATTGACATCTCATTTACCACCTTAAAAATTCATTTCATCCATCGCTGACATACAGTGACAGAAATTATACCTTATACAAATGGACTACAACAACTTTACAAATAATCTCCAACAGCTTCTTGACATACTGTCACCTCACACCAATACTCCACAACTCCAACACATTGGCAGCTGAATAACCACTACAGCCACATCAGTGGAACCAAATGCACAACACTCTTTGACACTCTTCCTCTTTTCTTATTGGAAAAAGAGTCTCACAACCAAATAGAGTGGATACAGAGAATCCTCCCTCTTGTGAGGAAGAGCATAACTAAAGGCTATTAACATAAGATAGTCACCAAGAAATCCAATGGGGAATGCAGAAGAAACATCTTCACCCAAAGAGTGGTGAGGATGTGGAACTCAACAATAATGAAAAACATTTTAAAGTGAAGCTAAACAAGCACATGAGAGAGATGGGAATAGAAAATTATAATGCGAGATTTGAATGAGGAAAGATGGGCAGAGACTCAGGTGGAGCATAAGCACCAGCATGGACTGATTGCACTGAAAAATCTCTTGTGTCATATATCCTAAATATAATAAAGGTCTATGACGTCCCATATATTTTATACATATAAAGGCCTATGATATCCTATATATATATTATATATATATATATACATAAAGACCTGTTGTGCCATTTATCCTATGTATATTGGACAAAAGCTGAGACTACTCCATTTCATTTTTCTTGCCTCTATATAGAAAAGTGTGAATGACACGAGTGAGAAGAGAAATCTGTGGGGAGAAAATTAGGGCTATAAATTAGTGATGCTCATGGGATAATGGGATGCAGCTATATTCAACTCATCCCTCTTGAATCCTAGATTGATTCAGTACAGAAGGAAGCCATTTGGCATATGTTCATTTATATAATAACTCTGTTTGAGTGTATCCTCACACTCACACATTATTTTTACTCTTTGTAGAATAATGGATAAGTGGTGGGAGGATTGGCAAGCTGATAATCAGCCCTTCGAAGCTCATTGTGGACTCTCCTCCCATGGCCAACAAGTCTCAGTGTTGGACTCAAACTCAAAGCATTACCACAGTGTCAAAGAGCTCCTGAATATATACCTTAAACGCAAGAAAACACATAGCACTTCATCCATAAAACATCCGTCATTGTGGCAAAGAATATTAGAAGCTGCTAGGTCAAAGAAATGAGTTTTAAGAAGGTGTTAAAAGGGAAAGTTCAGGAGCAAGAGATTTATTATGTGTATTCTAAACCAAGAGCCCAGGCAGCTTTCGTAAAAATGTGGGCATCACTGGCTCAGCCAGCATTTATTGTCTAAACTTAACTACCCTTGAGAAGATGGTGATGAGCTGCCTTTTTGAATTGCTATAGCCCCCAGGGTGTAGGTACACCCACAGTTCTGATAGAGAGGAAGTTCCAGGATTTGGTTCATCCGCTTTCATTCCTTTTTGTTCCATTTGTAGCAGTTGAATACAATTGAGTATCTCGCTAGGCCATTTCGGAGGGATTCGAGAATCAAATACATTGCTGTGAATCTCGAGTCAGATGTAAGCCAGAACAAGTGAGGATGGCAGATTTCCTTCCCTAAAGGACATTAGTGACCGAATGATCATAGTTAGACTTCTAATATCTGCTTTGCTGGGATTTGAAGGCAGGTCCCCAGAACTTTATCTGGGTCTCTGAGTTACACGTGAAAATACCACTAAGTCATCACCTCCACAACTGCTGAAAACACAGCCTCACTGTTCAAAAGGCCAGAGTTGCAGGAAAGGAAGGTTTGTGGGATTTGGCTGTAGGGCTGGAGGAGTCTAGGGCAAGGGAAAGGTCAGAAAGACATTGAACTATAAAACTGAGGATTTTAACTCTGTGATAATGGATAGAGCAAGAGCTAAATGAGGATCAGTGAACACAGGAGTACTAGGAAAATGGAACCAAACACAGAGTAGCATAGAAGCAGCAGAATCATTTTCTTTCATAGAACGTGGGTGTGGGTGGAAAAGCCAGCATTTGTTGCCCGTCTTTAATTGCTCTTGAATGGAGTGACTTGAGAGGCCATTTCAGAGGGTATTTCAATTAACCACATTACACTACGCCTGGGATTGCACATAGACCAGACCAGGTAAGGATGGCAGAATTCCTTCCTGAAAGGATGTTAGTGAATGAAATGGATTTTACAATAATTGATAGCTTCATGGTTACCATTACAGTGAATAGTTTTTAATTCCTGACTTATTAATTAAATTTAAATTCCACCAGCTACCGTGGTGGAATTTGTCCCCAAAGCTTTAGCCTTGATTAGTAGTCCAGTGGCTTTGATTTGATTTATTATTGTCACATGTATTAACGTGTAGTGAAAAGTATTGTTTCTTGCATGCTATACAGACAAAACATACCGTTCATAGAGAAGGAAATGAGAGTGCAAGATGTAGTGTTTCAGCCATAACTAGGGTATAGAGAAAGATCAACTTAATGCAAGCTAAGTCTATTCAGAAGTCTGACAGTAGTAGGGAAGAAGGAGTTCTTGAGTCAGTTGTTATGTGACCTCAGATTTTTGTACCTTTTTCCCAAAGGAAGAAGGTGGAAGAGAGAATGTCCGGGGTGCGTGGAGTCCTTAATTATGCTGACTGCTTTGCCAAGATAGCGGGAAATGTAAATCATTGAATGGAAGCTGGTTTGGCACGATGGATTGGGCTACATTCATGACCTTTTGTAGTTCCTTACGGTCTTGGGCAGAGCAGGAGCCATACCAAGCTTGATACAACCAGAAAGAATACTTTCTATGGTGCATCTGTAAAAGTTGGTGAGAGTGGGAGCTGACATGTTAAATTTGCTTAGTCTTCTGAGGAAGTAGAGACGTTGTTAATACATGTGACAATAATAAATCAAATCAAAGTCGAGTCAATTCCTATTTTATCTGAAAGCTCTACTGGAACTGGAACAGCTTACATGCTTATGTTGTCTAATTTATAAACAAATTTAAAAATCCTATTTATTTTTCATGGAATGAGACCTATCAAAGCACTTGTCTGAAGAATTTAAGATATCCAAAACTTGCAATGGAAATAGTCTATTGATCTAAGCTTGTGGGGATGAGATCAGATTTTTTTGGCATATACATGCCTTTATAGTCTATAAAAAGAGATGCATGCTGCATGCCCACTAAAGTAGCCAAAACTAAAGGGAATAATGCATGTTAACACTCAGGAGGACTGGCTTTATAATCAGATTGAATTCTATTACTGAGAGAGCAGCTAATTCTGTTTTATGAAGAACGTTTGGTAATGTACTGAGCTCCATCTCAAGATACACAGAGATTTGAGCCTTTGATTGAATTTGTCACTTGTAATTTTCATAATGTCACTTTATGAGATTGGCTGAAGTTCAAACCTTCATCAACATTCTGCTAAGATTATCGCACTACTTACGAAAAGAAATATCAACATTCACCAAACAAAAATATTTTGATAAAAAATTGCTGGGGGATAAAAGAATAGCCACTCCAAAAAGATGACTGGAAAGAAGTAGAAGTTTTCAGGTATCTTTTGTGATTACAGTCTAAGTACAGCCTTATTCATGAAGTCCCATCCACACTTCATCAGTAAGTAAAGCTGTAAGCATTCTAATGGTGGCCCACAGCTTTTTTTCAAAATATCTTTTACCTCAGCTCAAACTGGTGTAAATAGTTGAAATGGCCACGATTCCACATACATGAATTGCTCCAAACCTATCAGTTACAAACATGGAAAATAGGAGTAAGACTAGGCTGTTCAGCCCATCAAATCTGATCTGCCATTCAATTAGATCCTAGCTGATCACCTCAATGCTACTGTCCCTCTATCCCATCATCTCCAAAAATCTATCTATTTCTATCTCGAACATATTCAATGACTGAGATTTCACAGCACCTGGGGGAGAGAATTCCAAAGATGCATCACTCTCTAAGTTTTCATTTAATCATTCAAGAGATGTGGCACCACTGGCTATTACCAGCATTTGCTACCCATTCCTAATTATCCTTGAGAAGATGGTGGTAGCTGCTTTCTTGAACCACTACAGTCTATGCGGTGTAGGTGCACCATCAGTACAATTGGGGAAGAAATTCCTCCTCATCTCAGTCTTACATGATCTTCCTCTCATTCTGGGTTCTACACTCAGGAGTCAAGGGAAAATCCTATTCACATCTATCCTGCTGCACACTGGAGAATTTTATAAGTGGAGGATGAGGAATTTAGACTCATCCCATGGAGGTCACTTGAATGATCAAGGGTCCACTGAAGAAAATTTTCCTATCTGGAGGTGAACAACAGACAATATTGTGCACATTGCACTTGTTATGAGAGGTGGTGGATGTTATCTGCCACATTCTGCAGGAAAATCTAAAGGCCTATATATTGGAAGGACATCTCCTGTTAGTTCCCCTGAATGGCACCACCACTGCAGAGTGTCATCAACTGCACATATGTGTCATTGAGAGCTCCATAGCAGTGGCCCCTGCTGTTCATTAACAGGAGGGAATTCCACTGCCTGAACACTCAACTGGTATATGATCATCAGAAGTATACGCTGGATACACTGGAAGTTTCTATGGCTCATATCATACATCCTGAGTCATTGCCAGCAGCCATAGATATTCCAGGGGTCTCAGCAATTAAGGGCTGGCTGCTTAGGAATAAGGGATACAGGCTCAAACAATAACTCATGATACTCATGCATCCTTGTCAGAGTGCCTGAGAGGATAGATACACTGTTCTGCCACGTGCATCATGTTGTATCATCAGAGAGATTATTGGCAACCTGGAGATGCACCTTTAATATTCGGATTGTGCAGCTGAGGCTCAGCAGTACATCCACAGAGGGTGTCCCGCATCATCATGGTGTACTGTATCCTTTACAACCTGGCACTTCAAAGTGGGGGGGGTACCCCTTACCATAGAGGAGGCCAAAATTTCTTTCGACTATGATGAGCAAGAAGGGCAGGAACATAAATTGGGACATGTAGGTCAACCTTCAAGTGAGGATGCCATTGAAGAAGTGCGACATGGAAGATATGACCCTGTCACATTGATAACCACAGGATTCCAGGAGAATTCATGGAATGTGGCAATGAGACACAGCCACATTCCTTCTGTCCCTTCATGCCATGCCTAAGCACTAAAAGGCCTTTAAAATCAGTACAATCAGGAGCATGTCCAGCATTTAGACTGGTATGTATCTTCAACCCTCACGATTCACCAGGCTCTAAGCTCTGGAAAGCTCAATGGCACACCCTATACCAATGCACTCTGGGAAGTGATGGTCACCTTTTCAGCACAGACACTGCATCAGAAGACATTCTGCAGTTGTGTCCATCTACATGAGAAACATTTTGTGGACACAGCCATGCACACATTGTTGGAGAGACTATCATGGCTCCAAATCCAGTGCTTTCACACTACTCATGAATTGGTACCTTCTCATTTAGAGAGACAAGAACAGCTCCCCTTCAAGTTTAGTGAGGACATCTAATTCCAGGCTGTCTTGTAAGGAGTATAGTTACTAATGCATTTTGCAGACTCTTCAGTAAAGAGTTTGACACATTTCCCTGACATATCACCAAAGCTGAATAACTATTACAAGTCAGTTACACATCACATAAATGTAAGGCACACAAAGGGAGGTGATCACTAAGTAGAGGCAGGTTTGACTAGATCAAGGACTCCTTTCCTATGGAGACCTTGAGATGCTTGCATGTTGGAGCCACCACATCATAGACGAAGCAGATGAATTCCTCCATCCTTCACTCCAGTCTGTTAACTGCCACGTATAACTCTACCTGACTTTCCAGAGGCTCATCATCTGATTCAGGCTCCGTGGGTGCTTGTTATCCAGCAATTGTCCAAGTGTCAGAGACATCGCTGATACTGTCTCTAACTGTTGTGGAGATATGTCAGTGAGCTGCTCTCCAGAATGTGACCACAAGTCTGATCTATAACTGGGATCCTCTGGAGTATATGTCTCTGAGCTAGCAGAGAGAGTAGGTGAACCCACATTTGAAGATTCTTCTTCAAATGGCTCTCAGTTTCCTTATTTGAGAGAGTATGGGAAGTCGGGGGTGTAGCTGGGGCTTGTATTGGCTCTGCTGGTCTGCCTGGGGCTGCTGTATATCGATTAAGTTCAGGAACAGATTGACACATGTGACTCACTAAAACTGTCAGGGAGTGATCAGCTCATAGTGGATTCATCATATTGACTTGTGGGAGTACAGTTCCAGGATGATGGCCCTCCCTCTTGCAATCTGAGATTGTCCCTTCTTCTTGTGGGTATGTTTGGCCTGAATTAAGACAAAAGGAAGGAATGCGATAAGAAAATTTGGAAGAGAGGTTGGGAAGCTTGCATGTCTGCCGTGTGTACTGAGCATTCCCCAGTATGGACTGAGGATGGATGAAGCTGGATTGATGAGCTGTTGCTGATATTAAAGTGCCTGTGAAACAATAAGCCTCTGAAGAATTAATTAGCTCTGAACACAAAATCAGCATAATTTCCCACCACATTGATCAGTGGAACATATCATGGAACCTGCTCAGCTAGCACTTAACATCATCAATGGAAAATCCCATCCCTTTTAACAGATAGTTTTTGAACATCCTGAAGTCAGTTCATTTGGGACTCAAAATGACCCTAAGGGAAGTGATCCCAGGTCAGGAGAAAAAAAATGAACCTGTCTAGAAATAATTGCAGCAGTGCCGTAAGATTTATTCAAGGCCTGTAACCTTTCAACTACCAAGTTAATGATTGATAATGGAAGTGACATTTTTAACCTTTTAACGAAGCTAAGTGGACATTGCATTTTTTAGGAGAGAGAACTGCATTAGACTGTGTGCATGCGCATATACGTGTGTGTATGCCTATGTGTGCACATGCTTGCTTGCATATATATGTATGTGTGGCTAAGGAGTGAGTCCGTGTTGCATATATATTTCAGGTATTGTGATAAATAATTGCCTACCATTCTTCTTGATTTAAACTTTAAAAAAAAGACACAAGGCAGGTTTTCTTGTAAGTCACACCGTACAAGCTATTAAACATTTTGTTATGATCAGTTGTGAGGTGGGGAAAAGGGAAATGATGTCACAACTTTCTTCCCTATCTCTAACAGATAGGAAGAATGATGGGGTGGGGGCACAAGGAGGGTAATCTAATTTAATTGGTGCAATTTAAAGCAAGTACAGAAAGTGAACAAAAGGAAGGGCACATACACAAATCTTTGAGGCTGTCAGGAGAAATTGGGAAGATTTCAGAAAATACATAGTCATAGTCCTTGATTTGTTAAACACACACACACACAGCACAAAAGCAAGGAAATGATGTTAAAACATAAGTCACAGATGAAACCGCAGCCGAAGTATTGTGACCAATTTTGGGCACAACACTTTAGGAAGGATGTGAAGAACTTTTGAGAATGTGCAGCGGGAATTGACTGGAATGGGACCAAGGGAAAGGGAGTTTAGTTACATTGAGAGTAGAGATACTGAAACTGCTCTTCTTGAAACGGCAAAGGGGAAATTTTGAAGGATTGTTGGTAGACTTCTTCCAGCTAACCATAGGAGACAGGTACAAGTTACAATAGTTTTTCCATGGATACAAGCATGGAGAGCACTGCCCCAGAGAAACCTCGAAAGCAACACTCTCCTCATGCAGCAGTCTCCCAGGCAGAGAACTCTAATACAGTCTGTTGAGTTAAGCTGTCTGTCTGAATGCCAGTTTCCTTGTCAATAAATTGGGTGGCTGATTGTATTTCTGATCAAACATATCACCCTGAAACTTTGGGCTATAATTTCCATGGCGGAGCAATGGGAACTGGATTGTCATTCTGCTCTTGAGATAATTACCCAAAACTGACACCGTTCTCATCTGATCCTTCCAACACAGGCCTGGTGAGAACAGGACAACGGCCTTATGTAGAGGGCTGGAGAGTTAGAGGTGAGGGAGACCAGCCCCTGTTTTTAGTGTGGCAGCTTCCATAAAGCAAGTACGTTTAAAGTCATTTGAGAAGCCAGAGAAAAGGACAGCGTAGAAGGTAAGTGGGTAGGAAGGGAGTGATCAGTTGGGAGGGGTGAGGGATGTATTTACAATGGATGGGGGTGGTGGTGTTATGGCTGATCAGTGTTCGGGGGAGGGGGGAGTGGGCAGCATCACAATCCCAGCTGATGTTACTACTGGTGAGGGAAGATCCCAGAATGAAACAGGGGCTTAAAAGGCTGTAACTTTTTTTTTTCAGAAAGCATGGATGAATAGAGTAACTGGACTACCAATTAGCTTTTAATAACAGAAAAAAAAATTGAGTAAACGTGAAAAATTTGACCACAAAACAATACTCCTTCACCCTGCCTGTGTCTTCACAAATGTACACAGGTATAGTAACACCATTCACAAAATATATATTATGATATAATGCTGTCAGTAAATACACAGTCCTGCAAACCAATAGGCCAACTGTAGTCAGACACATCCCACTCTGAACCCAAGTGGCAGATGCCACCCAATCAAACTTCCGTGGATCTCTCATCAAATCATCAATGGCCTCACTGGACTTTGGCTTTCATATAAGCAGGACAGATTCCACTCTCAAAAAAACAAATCTTAAAACCTTCTTCCAAACAATGCATTCACTCAGCTGGGTTCAACAAGGATCCACTTCCAGCTGCTCCTGGATCCAGCTTACAACTAAAGACCAAAATGTATTTCTAACTTAAAGGTGGTCCCTAATTGCTAAGCAACATCCCAGTCCTGCTCAAAGCTCTGTTTACTCTTCAGATAGTAATCTATCTAAGCACAATAAAGACAGACTTTGAAATTAAATCAACCCCCCCCCCATACATTCAACTACCTTTGCTTAACAAGAATCTAACTAAGGTTTTAATCTTTTTAACAAAGAAATACTAAATTAATTAAATCTGCACCTTATTTCTAGTATCCAACAATACAAATACAAAATATGTAGAATTACTTCTGCTTCCTGGGAGTAGTCAGTCATAGTGGGGGGGAGTAGTGGATGGTCATTAAGTATGATCAATGGGCAGGGGAACTGGCCAGTCAAGGATCGATGGGGGTGATCATTGGAGTAAGGTAATGAGGGATGTTGGGGGGTGTAAGGAGGACTATCAGGCAGTGATGTTTTGGCTGGGGGATGGAGAGTGCAGTCAGGAAGTGGGGATGCTGTCGAGCAATGGTGAAGGCATTCAATGGGTGGGTTGTAGTAAGGATGAGGAGTGCAGTCAGGATAGTGATGACAATCAGTGGTTATAAACAGCAATCAAGGGATGTGATTGTAGTTAGACGTAGAGATGGTAGTCTGGAGGATGGAAATGACAGCCAAGGGAAAGGGGCAGGAACATAATTGGGAATGAAATTGAAGGATGGGAAGGCATTTGCACAGTCCCCTTGGAGAGAATATGTGGAGAGGGTAATAGCAAGTCTAGTTGTGTTCAAAAAGTGGACTGTTATCCAAAGGGCAGAGAGGATATTCAGGGAGTTCCATGGGGTTTGGGGAGTTTGATTGGTGGGTGTTGGAGGTGCTGTATGTCCCATGAAAGGTCAGTTCTATTGTTACTCAGAAGTTACTGGGTTTATTTTTAACTTGTTCTGCATAACAATTAGTGCCAGACAATTGAAACCATCTGAAATGAGTGATTTACATCATATTATCAGATGCTGGGAGAAGGAGATGGAGAGAGAGAAGAGAATGGTTATGTCCCCAGGGTGTCATACGTGGTTCCCCACATATGACACCTGGGGAAAGTAAACTATTGGATTAACTCCTTAAGTGTCTCCGCAGATGCTGCTTGGATTAGTTGAGTGTGTCAAGCTCGATTTGTCTTTGAGTTTATTGGTGTTTTATTCAATCGGTTCTTTTATGTTTCTTGTTTTATGTTCCCAGAAACAGAAAACCTTTTCAATAGAAGAACATCTGACTGTGAAATAGAGTGAACTCAGTAAGAATTTAGCAACACCAATTTTAAATCCAACCGATTTATTTGATAGTAAATTTGCGAGCTTTCAACACTCTGTGTCTTTGTCAGGCAAATGCAGTGTTCTGATCTGCAATAGCACACATATCAACACAGACAGTCACAGATTGCTGATTAGAATGCGAATCCTTACATCTAACCTGCTATTCAAGTGTTAAAGTGGCTAACAATGTGTGTGAAGGGAATCCTGAGCATTGGTTAGAGAATTGTGTATTTTCTCCAGACAGCACAGTAAGTGAGGTTTTTTGCTAACCCAGGCAAGTTACGGGGGTTACAGATAGTGTGTCATGAAGCCAAGATCCCTATTAAGACCGTCCTCATGTGTGCGGAACTTGGCTATCAGTCTCTGCTCAGCGACTCTGCGCTGTTGTGTGTCACGAAGGCCCACTTGAAGAACATTTACCTGCAGGTCGGAGGCCGAATGCCTATGTGGAGGCCCTGGAGAGAGTGCAGAGGAGATTTACCAGGAAGCTGCCTGGTATGGAAAGGCTGTCTTATGAGGAAAGATTGAACGCACTGGGGTTGTTTTCCCTTGAAAGACATCAGCTGAGAGGGGATCTATTAGAGGTATATAAGATTATGAGGGGTATAGATAGAGTAAACGGTGGTAAGCTTTTTCCACCATTACAAAAGGATAGAACAAGGGGTCACGGCCTTAGGGTGAGGGGGGCTATGTATAAGACGAATATTAGAGGGCATTTTTTCACACAAAAGGTAGTGGGGGTGTAGAATGCACTGCCGACTAAGGTGGTGGGAGCAGGCACGCTAGGGTTGTTTAAGGGTCTCTTGGACAGCCACATGAGCGGTCTGCAGATAGAGGGATATAGTAGGACTGTTTAAATATCCTATTTGTTTCCACAGGATGTTCGGTCCACCTTGTTGACCAACAAGGGCATGCATGCAGCAGGTCGTGCGAGAGCTGCTCTTGGATGTTACTTCAGGAGTGGCCTAGTGCTTCACGTCGTTAGTGTATGCTTAAACTGGACCATCTGATGGGCACCATGACAGCTCAGAGACTATCGCTGTTGCTGTGCAGACACATGGATTTGGGCCTGTGTCTGCGGGAGTTTGCGCGTTCTCCCCGTGGTTGCGTGGGTTTTCTCCGGGTGCTCCGGTTTCCTCCCACATCCCAAAAATGTGCTCTTAGGCTGATTGGGTAACAAATTGGTCCCTATATGTCATTAAGACGTTAGGACGGCGGCGCGGGCTCGTTGGGCCAAAGGGCCTGTTTCCGGTGCTGTGTTGTTCTTTGTTCTTTGTTCTTTGACTGCTGAAATGTTCGCCCATAGGAAGGGAACTGTTTTGCCTGGTGATTGTTGAGCGATGCTCATTCATCTGCTGTCATAGTGTCTGCATGGTCTCCCCAATATACCATGCCTCGGGACATCCTTTCTTGCAACATATTAGGTAGACAACGTTGGCCGAGTTGCAAGAGTATGTACCGTGTACCTGGTGAATGGTATCCTCACGTTTGATGATGTCGTCCATGTCTATGATCCGGCATGTCTTGCAGAGGTTGCTGTGGCAGGGTTGTGTGGTATTGTGGTCACTGTTCTCCTGAAGGTTGGGTAGTTTGCTGCGAACAATGATCTGTTTGAGGTTGTGCGGTTGTCTGAAAGCAAGAAGTGGGGGGGTGGGGATGGCCCTAGCGAGATGTTCATCGTCATCAATGATATGTTGAAGACTCCGGAGAAGATGTCGTAGCTTCTCCGTTCCGGGGAAGTACTGGACAACAAAGGGTACTCTGTCCACTGTGTCCTGTGTTTATCTTCTGAGGAGGTCAGTGCGGTTTATCGCTGTGGCACGTCGGAACTGTTGATCGATGAGTCGAGCGCCATATCCTGTTCTCACGAGGGCATCCTTCAGATCAGGGCATCACATTGTGAAATAGAGTGACATTGGAAGTGGCTCAGCTCTCTGGATGGAAATGGTTTGGAGGAGTGAATGATAGAATGACAGAGATTTTACAATGGGAAGTGAAATTACTTTCTGCTTCAGGATTTTGAAGAGCTATTGAAAATTGTGGCTCAAAATTATTCACACCATGTGACAATGTTTCTGTATTGCTTGCAATCAGCCTTCAAAATAACAACAGCACTGCACCACTTTGAAATTTAATTTGCCTTCCAGGATTGAATGGGGCTATGGTAACAGTCAGTAGCTAATTACGCTGTTCAGCTTTCAATAACTAATCATTTGCAATCGTACCCAGAGAGCCTTTCCTTTTATTGTGCAGTGCTTTTATCTTTAATTCATTCTCAGGATGTGCAAAGACCATCATCTATTGTCCATCTCTAATTGCTCTTGAGGAAGAAGTGAATCCTCATTTAAATCCACTGCTGCCTGTATGCTAAATGTGTGAAATGGGATGTTCCAGCATTTTGGCCCGGTGAGAGTGAAGGAATATAAATCTAAGTTGGAAAGGTATGTGATTTGAAGCGGAAATGATGGTTCTTTATGCGCTTTCTACCTTTTTTTCTTCTAGATGGCAGAGGTTTTGTGAGATATTGAGAATAGTAAGAGATTTAGCTAAAGAAGCCTTGACAAGTTACCATAGTAGATGGTGCACAATGCAGCCACAGTGCATCAGTGGTGGAGGGAACAAGTGTTTAAGGTGATGGGTGGAATGCCAAACAATTCGGTTTCTCCTGATGGTGCCAAGCTCATTAAGTATTGTTGGAGCTGGACTCATCCAGGTAGGTGGAGAGTATTTTATTACACTTTTGACCTGTGCCTTGTCTGTTGTGCAGAGGCATTTGGGATCAGGAAGCAATCTTTATTTATCTGACCCTATTAATTTGAAAGCAAACCTTGAGGTACATCCAGATTCAAACAGTATTCTTGTTGTTCAATAACCAACAGCTTTCCGGTCTTTCCGGAAATATATAAACAGAGTACATTCATGGCACAGAAGGAGTTTGTTTGACTACCATCCCTGAGGCAGCTAATCACAAACTAGACAATCTTTGCCAATTTTCTAGCTCTTATCAGTTACAATATTTTAGATCTATGTACTTTTTAAAAAGTGTTGAGGGTTTCTGCCTCTAACACCCTTTCAGCCATCATAGAAATCATAGAAACCCTACAGTACAGAAAGAGGCCATTCGCCCATTAAGTCTGCACCAACCAGAATCCCATCCAGGGCTTACCCCTCTATCCCTACATATTTTACCCACCAATCTCTCAAACCTACACATTCCAGGACACTAAGGGGTAATTTTAAGCATGACCAATTAACCAAACCCACACATCTTTGGACTGTGGGAGACAACTGGAGCACACAGAGGAAACTCACGCAGACACAAGGAGAATGTGCAAACTCCACACAGTAAAGTTTGACAACACCAATTTTAAATCCAACCGATTTATTTGATAGTAAATCCACGAGCTTTCGGCCTTTGTGGCCTTTGTCAGGCGAATGAGGTGTTCTGGTCTCCAAAAGCACACATATCAGCACAGACAGTTTACAGATTACTGATTAGAATGCGAATCCTTACACCTAACCTGCTATTTGAACACCTCATTCGCCTGATAAAGGCCACAAAAGCCAAAAGCTCGTGGATTTACTATCAAATAAATCGGTTGGATTTAAAATTGGTGTTGTCAAACTTTACTGAGTTTACCCCAGTCCAACGCCAGCATCTCTACATCAAACTCCACGCAGACAGTGACCCCGAGCCAAGAATCGAACACAGGTCCCTGGAGCTGTGAAGCAGCAGTGCTAACCACTGTGCTACCGTGCCACCCAGCGTCTAAGAGAACGTGAAACCTTTAAGTGGTTATGACCTCAGCTGAGACGTGTCAACATGCTGAATTTAAACCATCTTCTGAATGAAGAAAAGTCTGTCTGTCAAATCTATTTGCTAATTACTTTAAACCTGTGCCCACTAGGTAGACCCTCTAACAAAATTGTCAAACGTGATTTCTCTTTCATAAAACCATACTGACTTATAAGAACATAAAAACATAAGAAATAGGAGCAGGAGCAGGCCATCCAACCCCTCGAGCCTGCCCCGCCATTCAATAAGATCATGGCTGATCTGCAATGGTTCAGTACCACTTTCCTGCTTTCTTCGCGTAACCCTTAATTCCCTTGTCAATTAAAAACCTATCCACTCTCGACTTGAACATATTCAGTGAGAAAGCCTCCACCACCTCATCAGGCAGAGAATTCCAAAGATTCACCATCCTCTGCGTGAAGAAACCCCTCCGCAACTCCGATCTGAACCTCCCTCCCCCAATCTTGAGGCTGTGCCCTCTAGTCCTGTTATCTTTGTTAAGCAGGAAGCGTCTCTCAACCTCTACCCTATCCACCCCCTTCATTATCTTATACATTTCTATAAGATCCCCTCTCAGCCTTCTAAACTCCAAAGAGTACAAACCTAACCTATTCAGTCTCTCCTCATAATCCAACGCCCCCATCTCCGGTATCAGCCTAGTGAACCTTCTTTGCACCCCCTCCAAGGCCAATATATTCTTCCTTGAATGAGGAGACCAAAACTGCACACAGTACTCCAGTTGCGACCTCACCAGCACCCTATACAGCTGCAACAGAACCTCCCTATTTTTATATTCTATCCCCCTAGCGATAAAGGCCAACATTGCATTCGCCTTCTTAATCACCTGCTGCACCTGCATACTGTGTTTTTGCAATTCGTGCACAAGAACACCCAGGTCCCTCTGCACTGTTGCATGCTGCAGCTTTTTTCCATTTAAATAGTAATCCTTCCGACCATTATTCTTCCCAAAGTGGATAACCTCACACTTGCTAACATTATACTCCATCTGCCAGGTCCTCGCCCACTCACTCAACCTATCCAGATCCCTCTGCAGGCTTTCCACACTCTCCACACAATTTGTTTTTCCACTCATCTTCATGTCATCAGCAAATGTCGTCACCCTGCACTCTACCCCTTCCTCCAGATCATCTATGTAAATGGTAAATAGTTGAGGCCCCAGCACTGAACCCTGGGGCACTCCACTCATCATCAGCTGCCAATCAGAATAACACCCATTAATACCTACTCTCTGCTTCCTATTAGACAACCAATCCTCTATCCAGTCTAACAGCCTACCCCTGAATCCCTGCACCTTAATCTTATTTCAACTATATATCAACTATCCCTGCACCTATCTCTTAGAACTAAAGGGTGTTGGAATTCAGTCCTATGAGTTTCTCTGACACTTTTTCTCTTCTGATGCTAATCACGTAATTTCCTCACTTCTTTAGCTCTTTGGTTGCCCTATGTTTTTGGTACATAATTCGTGTTTCTACTGTCAAGATAGACACAAAATATTCTATTCAACCTCTTTGCCATTTCCCCATTCCTATAATATTTATGCTGTATCTAATTTGATATTTATTTTATCATCGAATCATAAAACTCTGTAGTGCAGAAAGAGGCCCTTCAGCCCATCAAGTCTGTACCGACCATAATCCCACACAGGTCCTACCCCTATATCCCTACACATTTATCTGCTAATCCCTCTAACCCACGCATCTTTGGACTGCTGGAGGAAACCAGAGCACCCGGAGGAAACCCATGCAGACACGAGGAGAATATGCAAACTCCACACAGACAGTGACCCAAGCCGGGAATCGAACCCAGATCCCTAGAGCTGTGAAGGAGCAGTGCTGACCACTGTGCTACTGTGCTGCCCATTACTCTCTTCCTTTTAATATTAGTATAATAAGCTTTTACAATCTGTTTTTATATTCTTGGCCAGTTTTCTATTATATTCTATCTTTTCCCCTTTAATCAACTTTGATGGTTTTTTCTAGTTTCTAAAGTGCACCAATCTTCATACTTGTTACTTTTCTTTACAAAGTTAGAGGCATGTTATTTTAATCTAACACTCCCCAACATCTTGATAACAAGAATGGGTCACAAATGGACCTGAGTTTTTGTTTTTCAATTAAATGTATTTTTGTTGAACATTTTGAACTGCTTCTTTAAATGTTTCCCATTATTTATTTATAACAATACTTTTTAGCCTATTTACCCAATCAACCTTAGCAAGGTCTCCCCTCATACCATGTAATTGGCACCAGTCACACTCCAGGATCAGCCTTGATTGTGTTGAATGGTGGAGTAGGTTTGAAGGGCCGGGGACTGACTCCTGCTCCTATTTTCTATATTTCTGTGAAGGCCCAGATATAAGTGTGAATCTACAAACATACAAAACAAGAGCAGAAGTCCCTTGAGCTTGCACAATCATTTATTAAGATTATACTACTGATCTGTTTATGTTCCGAGTTCTTCATTCCCATCCACCCTTGCCTAACAAGAATCTATCTACCTTCACCTTAAAAATATTTAGTGACCCCGTCTCTACCACTTTCTGAGGCAGAGAGACCCAAAATCACACAACCCTCAGAGGAAGAAATTCTCATCACTGCTCTGAAAGGTTGACCCCTAATTTTAAAACAGTGCCCCTAGTTCTGAACTCATACACAAGAGGAAATATCTTTACAACATCTGCCTTGTAAACATTGTTCAGGATCTTATATACTTCAATCGAGTCACCCTTCATTTTTCTAAACTCCATAGGAAACAAGCCCAGTCTGTCCAACCTTTCCTCTCTAGATAATCTACTATCAAACTAGTAAACTTTTCTGAACCATCTCCAACGCCTTCATATGTTTCTTTAAATGAGGAGACCAAATCTGCACAAAATATTCAAGTCTCACCAATACCGTTATAATTGAAGCACCACTTCCTTACATTTATGTTCAACCACCAAACACATAGCTGTAAATGGAACCTGTTATAGAGAAATCCTAATATCTTGGTAGCATGCTATTTAGAGATGCCACTATTGATGAAAATATCAGAGCACACATCCAGGAAGCAATTTTTGCCAGGATCAACTCCATGATTATATCTGGAAACTGCATTCCCTTAAGGTGAAGACTGAAATCAAAGTGTACCAGGCCATTGTATTACCAACATGTATGCTGCAGAGGTTTATGTCTGTTATAAAATTAGAAACATTGAAGTCCATCATCATGCTGGGCTCAACACATGGAGACTGCCCTGCAAGAAGTTCAGCTCAGAAGGACAGACCATGTCTCCTGCATGGTTGCTTAATAAATCCCCACTATCATAGAAAAAATAACAAGGTGGTCAATAGAAATGACACAAGGGCATCCTTTAGAAAAAGAGCCTTACAAATCTCAACATTGCAGACCAACCCTCTTAGAAAAAGCATTGTTGCCAAGAAGCCATGTCAAGGTAAGCACAGAAATTCACTTCAGCATGTTTCAAATACCATTTACATCAAACTCACAACGTCCAATGTGCCCAGAGGAATCCCAGAGATGAAACAGCTGCAAAAGATCCCCGAGCACCAACAACAAGAAGTGAACTGCCAGTTTTGTCAATGTCCATACTGATACCATATCAGATTCTTCTCAGGGACACACAAAAGATGATGGAGTCATCTGTAGTTTGGACATACTTGAATGATGTAGAGTCTACCACCAGTTCCTTGGCCAAGATTGAGATCACTTTTTTGTTCACTGCTGGGATGTGAGCATCATTGGCTAGGCCAACATTCATTGTCCACCTCTAACTGCCCTGGAGAACATGGTGATGAGCTGCCTTCTTGAAATATTGCAGTCCCCGTGGCATAGATACACCTATGTTTAATGCTATCTCCTCTTCCATTTTCTGCACCTTTAAGACTTGATTAGCTGTAAAGATTTGCATTCTAATCAGTATTCTGTAAACTGTGTGTGCCTTTATATGTGATCAGAACTCTATTTGTGATGAGAGCTCCCCACTCACCTGATGAAGGGGCAGAGCCCTGAAAGCTAGTGGCTTTTGTTACCAAATAAATCTGTTGGACTTCAACCTGATATTGTGAGACTTCTTACTGCATAGATACACCCACAGTGCAGTTAGAAAGGAGTTCCAAATCACTCTGACTCAATATCCCCTATGACTTGCACTGGAATTCTAAGGCCCTGCCCAGCATGGAAACGGAGCAGGCAAGGGAAGGACAATGGAAATGTCTGTTGACCTTGGGTGGGATTTTCTGATCTTGGGTCGAGCAAAGCTGTAAAATCCTGCACATGGAGTTGAAGTGTGTTAGAGGCTTGTTTCTGTGAAATGCTTTAAAGCATTTTGATCTATTAAAGATGTTACCTAAATAGAAGTTGTCTTTCCCACTAATGTTAGGCCTGGAGATTCTTGCTGGCTTATTCTAGATTATCATATCGCAACATGAGAATCTGCCTGCATGACCAGCTCTGTGCACTTGTAGGAACTGGACTTTGGGAGTGCAGGGGATGGAGGGAAAATTTTAAAACGTCAGCCAATTATAGAAATCTCTCAATTACCATCTGTTCTGATGGAAGTGAAATTAGATTGTTTCTGTCAGAATCTGAACAATTAAATTAGAAATCAAATTCATGGGGCAAATTTTCTGATCCTGCCTGTTGTGGGAATCACTGCGCATGGAATGAAAAATTTGACAGACCATTTAAAGGTTTGTTGACCAGATAAGAATTTCTGATCCTGACATGGGCTGAATTGGAGAATCTTGCCCATGGTATTTGATGACGATCTGAGATAAATCACTTCTTGTCTTTAGCCAATTGGTAAACACATTTTCTAACACTGTATTCCCTTTAACAATAGGGTTAAATCCCAAGTGGGGAATTTTATTCAGGATCTAATGGGAGCTCAGATTCAAACATATCCACCTGTTCCCATGCACCTCCACAAAATTTCAGTAAATTAAAGCTTGATCTGCCTTTGATGTTTGCATGAATATTCAAATGAGAAACACATTCAAATGCTAATTCATTCCTTTGATCAGAAGCAGCACAGTACGAGCTTTCACCTCACTGCAGTTCCAATGTTCTCATGATAGTGTAATCCACAAATATATAGTTTAAAAGTTTATTGATTCAATAGCAGCCCTGTAATTATAGCCTATAACACGCTGATATCTCATTGTCATCTTTCTCTGTTGATACTAACCATAAACTAATTTAGTAAATCGTAGCTCTAAGATCATCAGTCACCAACTATGTATTGAGGATATCAACTCGTGCATTATAATTACTGGATGTTTGTTTTTGATTTCAACTCAGAGATAACAGAGCCAAGAACAGACGATGGACATTTTTCATCTCAATTCCTCCAGGAAAGCTACAGACTCCATCGCAGCAGCTGAGCCTCATTTCTCACTTGCGCTGTGTTTATTGGTGCCACAGCACCAGGGGGAGCTCTTCCTCACATGCTCAGATGCAATGCAGGATTCTCCAGTCTCATTTACCTTGTCCGAGCTGTCAGCAAGAATGGGTATTCAGCCGAAATTCCATTCACTGCAGCAGCACCGGAGAATCCCAGTCATGGGTGATGTCAGAGATTTCTGTAGTCGTGTCTGTCCCTTGTGTCACTGATAGCGATTTCTCAGTCAGTTGTCAACCTGGAGAATGAAGAAAGACAGAATACATAATCAGTACTCTCTGTTTACCACCATCCCTGAGGACCTGTGTTACCAACTTGAAACACCTTCTCCCTCGCTATGATTCCAACACCACTGCCCTTGCCACATTCTTGTAACCCCCCCCCCATGAGCCTCCATCCTCCCTCCCACTTCCTTATGATCATTCACTCATTCCTCATGACTCTCATCCATTCTCCTGCCTCAATCCCCCCGCACTGCTCCATCACCACATTTCCCCACAGCACTTCACCACTGACTTTGTCTTTCTCTCTGTCACTCCCTTATACCCTCCACAGCCTCTTGCTGTTCCATCACATCTCCTGGTAGCCTCATGCCACTCTTTTTGCTGCTGTGGCACATCCCCACCCCCTTGGACTTCTAGGCATCTGTGCGGTATCTTGGAATCCTGCCAATATCTTTGTCCGATCCCACGCAATGTCCCAGTTTATTTGAGTGTATCTGTGCATGTGCTTGTGTCTATTTGTATGCATGTCTGTATCTATTTGAATGTACTTGCGTGGCCTTCTTGCTACTTTCCCTGTGCATCCCCTACCTCTCACCCCCACAGTTTGGAGGTGATGGGCGATGGGTTTGGGGGATGCATAATGATAACATAAGCAAGCGGCAAAACTAAAGACCTAATTTTCCTTTCCTGTTCACGGTCAGCAGCAGGAGTTACAATATTTTACACAATTATACTGAAGTAGAAACACATAGGGAGTCCAATAAACTGTGATGTTACAAGGGGTTGGGCATCAATTTGGGCAGCGTTCCAAGACACAAGATGCCTAGAAGTCCAATAATAAACAATTTATTAACTAACCCATGTGAAGGTTCGTAGTCATGAAAACTGTAGGTGTTTAGTTACTGAGATGGATCTTATATCACCCTTAGTCAATTTCTAGATCAAATTCATGACCCACAATACACACAGGAGCCCAAGAAATTCCTAGCTCCCATCTTAGGAATTCCTCTTTTAACAGAATTCAACATTCTGCTTATTTAGTCTGGTAAAACTCCACAGCTGATTCTTGTTTGCAATGATTCCTCGGTCTGTTAAGTGACTTCCTGGGGCCACCTTAGTCAATACCTTAGTAACAATGCTGAATGAGGGGTGGATAAAACCCAGAAAATGGAGGGACAAGTATCAGAAATACAGCCCCACATGGTAGCACAAGACACACTCGCATATACAAATACAATCAAACAGACAACTAACCATACACATAAATATGATCAAATAGACACACAAACACACTCATTTATGCACTGGCGTACACATACACCAAACAAATACATGCAGATACATTTAATTGGTTGCACTGACACAAAGACACTCACACACATACATTCAAACATACATATTGTTGTTCGTCCACTATGATCGATGAGGACCTCGACACCATTAGTCATTTTGAGGTTGGCTGCGATGCATCCGAAGATGACTGATCAGGCCAATTCGGGCACGAAATGTCCTTGCACATATTGTACAGACACTGTAGTCGTTGCGCTGGTAGCTCTGGACTTGCGCAGCTCGCAATTATGTTGTGCTTCAGAAATACATCTTGCTTTGTAAGATTGACAGCCTTTCTGGATGAGGCAATGTCAGGTAGGGCAGTTTTGTGCAGTGTTTCCCAGGTGGTCGTGTCTATGTCAAGCGACTTCAGGGAGGCCTTGAGTGTGACTTTGTAACATTTCTTCTGCCCTCCATGCGAGCATCTTTCAGCAGAGAGTTCCCCAAAAAGAAGCTGCTTGGGTATGTGCTTGTCTGACATATGGATGGCATCACCTGCCCACCAGATGCCAATGCTTAGAGCGGGGATGCATCCAGGAGGTCTTGTTATGGGTAGGCAGACGGAAGGTTGTGTTGACGATGACGTGGTCGTGTGCTGCACATTTCTTCATTAAGACTAGGTCCTCACTGTTACACTTACCCATTTCCCAATGACTCCCTGCCAGATTGCAGAATCACACCCTACTCTTGCATTGAAATCACCAAGCAAGATCAGCTTGTTGGTACTGCTCGCTGCCGATAGTAGGGCGTCTAGTTCTTAATAGAATTTGTCTTTCATCTCATCTGGGTTGTTCATTGGGGGGGCGTAGACACTGATCAGTGTATGTCTGGTTCCATTGGGAAAAAGACACAAAACCCTGAGGTTACATACCAACCAACTCAAAAATAGCTTCTTCCCTTCTGCCATCAGACTTTTGAATGGACTTATCTCATGGTAAGTGATTTTTCTCTGTACCCTAGATCTTTCTCCATATCCTAGCTATAACTGTAACACTACATTCTGCAGTCTCCTTTCTTGGAATGGTATACTTTGTCTTTAGCGTGCAAGAAACAATAGCTTTCACTGTATACTAATACATGTGATAATAATAAATCAAATCAAATCAAAGAACCAGTAATTTTATATCAGACTGAATCATAGAGGAATGTTAGTGCAGACTCAATGGGCCAAATGGCCTTCTTTTGCACTGGGTTTCTATGATTTCAGGGTAATTTGTCAAATACTGTTTTCCTTTTACAAAACCATGTTGACTCTGTCTGATTATATTTTGATTTTCTAAATGTCCTGCTACTATCTCCTTATAATGGCTGCTAGCATTTTCCAATTGACAGATGTTAGATTAACAGGCTGATAATTTCCTGTTTCGTATCTCCCTCCATTCTTGCACTCCGTTCTCCGTTCTTATAGTGGTTTATAATCCAGTATATTAGTGGTTTTACAATCCACTAGGTTGATTGGATTATTGATGACCCTTTTCATCACATTGAACCAAGGAAGTTCCTCTGCATTTCTTTGAAGCAAAGCCATTGAATCTGTTTCATCCATCCATATCAATAGTTGGGTGTCTTGACTTCAGCCTTCAAGTGTGTGAAAGATAATGGACAGAATTCTCCGAACCTGTCCGTACACCACTCCCCTCCGCTCCACCCCGATGCTGAGAATGAGAACAGCAAACTGTCGTTCCAACCAAAACTCTATTCACTGCAACAGCAGCAAGAAAACCCAGCTGCGAACAAAGTCGTCAGCTTCTGGCCAGTATCTCAGACAGGGCAGCACTCTCTCAGCGCCACACAGGGGTTTCAGACTGCATGTTATGATCAATGTTCCTCAAAGCTGAACTGATTTTACCAAAAGAAACAAATTAGAATGATATTCTTATACAGATTTGGTACAGCCCATTCTAGATTCAGGAAAGGATTTGATCCCAATTTTGAAAGTAAAAAGAGCATGATGCATTCATCATATTTACACACATTACATACCTGCTGAATTTGATTCAACTGTTCATTCTGCAGCAACTGTGTAATTGGCATGTCTAATGGTATTCTGAGCAGAACAACTTGATTATTATTGGGGTCTGTTTGTTGGTCATAAACAACGGGGTAGGTTAGAGGGGATATTCCAACCACTGTTTGTGCTGGGCTCTGCTTAATACTTCCTCAACTGAAGGTTAGCAATATCAATGGAGAAAACAAGACTTCAATACATCAACTTGAAACAATGCAGGAATATTGGAGTAACGGCTGCGTTCTTTTCAGTTTGTGTGAGGGATCAATACATGTTTTAGATTCCCGCAGGCCACAAATAGCAGAAAGCAGCCAGAAAGAAAAATACAGGCGGTTTGCATTGATCTCTGTGCTCATTTCCTTATGTTATGTAGGAATAGTGCAGCAGATGTGGCATTCAAGTAATTGATGGGAGCATTTGTATCCTACTTTGGAGGTCGGTTTAGCTCAGTTGGCTGGACAGCTGGTTAGTGATGCAGAATGATGGCAACATGTGGCTTTAATTCCCGTACCAGCTGAGATTATTCATGAAGGCCCTGCCTTCTCAACCTTGCCCCGTGCCTGAGGTGTGGTGAACCTCAGGTTAAAACATCACCAGTCAATTCTCCCCCTTGAAAGAGAGAGCAACCTAAGATCACCTGGGGCTACGGCAATTTTTATATATTCTATCGGGAAAGATCAGATCAAAATAGTATCTATGTTTACAGAGCTATACTTCCATTATCACATCAGTCCCAAAACAAAAAGGGTCCAACTGTCCAACTCAAAACCCTTTGTCATGTGATTGTTTATGTTCACTCACAAAGTCTCATCTTAATATTTCATTTAATGGACAGTTCTTCTAACTCTTTCAGTTCTGTACTGCAATTCTAGCTAAGATTATGTGCTCCAATTTATGGCTTAAATCCCAAACTCATCACCTTCTATTTTAGAGGGTTACCTATTCAGCACAGCTGACACCTTGGTTAAGTGTGCATCATAAGTGGAGTTCAGCAACAATGCTGTAATAAATGCAGAGAATCCCAGAGATGTATAGGGCAAAATAAATCCAAAGTATTATTCTTTTGCTGGCAGGTGCCATTGTTTCCCATCACAACCTTTCTCCTTCACACAATTTGAAGAAGTGCTGGTGTTTTGGGATGGCTGTTTTATTGACACAGAGCACACGCCAGGGAATTCTGTCAAACAGCTGTTATATCATCAGCTCCAACAATGCTGGAGTCACACACTCAGGGTTGTAGGGGTGGAAAGTGAATTTGCTGAATGTCTCAGTAACAATGGGAATTGTTGTAAACAAAAAGAGTATGGATTACCTCACAGGAATTATAGAACTGCAATCAAATTATGAATGTGGAGAGATATTCAAATGGTTCATATGGAGAATAATGAAGAGACAGAACTCCAAATATAGGCACTTCTGAAATGGGTTGTTTCTGTTTGTTTTCAGACAGATGATAAATCAAAAGGTAACAACTCATTCTATACGTGTTAAAAACAATTTTATTTTTAGTACTATGTTACAAATATAGCATAATATTCTAATTCGAGTAATATGTATTATTTAGTATTTTACTTAAATAGATATTTGTCCTATGTAATTCAAGTACTGTATTTATATTTTAAAACTCTGTGATGTTTATGTTCTTTGTCTTTATGTTTGAATTTCCTTAGCCTGGGCTCAGGGTCTGTCCTATAGCCATGACTGCAGCACGCTTGCATGCTTCATTGGTGGTAAGCTATTTTGGAATGCCATGTGGTTATGAAAGATGCTTTAAAATTGCAAATCTTCCTTTCATGTGACACTTTTTCAATGAGAAAATTGTTCCTTTCAAAGCCAGACGGTTTTTTTTATTTATTAGTCATAAGTAGGTTTACAATCATGTTGAAATGAACTTACTGTGAAAATCCCCTGATAAAAGAGAACGTAACACACTGTTCAAAATCTCTTCCAAAATGCAGCACTTATTAGAAGTCTGACAATCTATGGTGTGTCAAAAAAGAATGATGCAGCATTGGACGTGCACAAGTTTAAATCTCATCCAACTTTATGTGGAGTCTTATCTTTCTGGGAACAATTAGCATTTCACATCAAAACACAAAGGGAGGCAACTATCCAGATGGTTTCATTCTGGGCACTCAGAGAGGCCATGTTGCGCTTGGAGAGAGTGCAACCTTATGAGATTTACCAGAATAATGGTAAGGGTGAAAGGGGTTAAATTGTGAAGACAGATTGCATGGACATTAGAGCCAGAATTTTACCGCCTCGCCTGCCAGAGGAACTGAACATGCAAGTGGTGCACAATGGAAAGGTCCTTCCAGAAGGATTTTACTGGTTTGAGCCAAGCGAGGCCATAAAATCCCACCAAGTATAAGATCTGATTCAGGTGTTTAAGATGCTTAAAGGATTTGACAGGATAGACAGACAGAAAATATCTTCGAATCGTGAATAATGTTGCTGAGAATATTAAAGAATACTGTATCATGATTGCCAGAGAGAGGATCTGCTGGAAGAAAGGGTATCATGAAATTCACAAAAATACTACAAAATGAATCCAGGATATTGCACTAAATTGTCAAAGCTGGTCCAAAACTACTATTTCCAAAATACAACATGTTGGCAAGTTGCTTTGCCAGTTTGGATGATATAACTGATCACACATCAAGAAAAACTGGTGCTCGAACGCAGATTTTTTTGTCAACTTTAGCAGTACTAATACTGTCACCTACTATCTGCTGTGGGTCAGGTTCTCCGATCTCACCTGAGGCTGGGATTATCCAGTCCCGCTGCAGTAAATGTAGATTTCTCTGTTCTCGCTGGTGGTGGTAGCAGGGTATGAATGGCTAGAGAATTCTGCCCTATATATGAAAGAGAACAAAAGTATTTTTAGCAATTTCCTCAGCAAGGATGGGAAAGGGTATGTTTGTTTAGGTATATAATTTAAAACTACACAAAACAAGTCTGTTAAAATAGCTCAGAACAACTGGTGGCCCAGTGGCACAGCAGTTAGCCTTCCTGCCTCACAATGCCAGGGACCAAGGTCCAATTCCGGCCTTGGGTGACTGTCTGTGTGGAGTTTGCTCTCGTGTCTGCGTGGGTTTCCTTCCACACTCAAAGATGTGCAGGTTAGATTGACTGACCATGCTAAGTTGTGCCTTAGTGTCAGGCAATTAGCAGGATAGATAAGTGAGGTCATTGGGATAGGATCCGGGTGAGATTGTTGTTGATGTAGGCTTGGAAGGCTGAATGACCTCCTTCTGCGCTGCAGGGATTCTATGAACTCTGTTACTGGTCTGATTTATTCAGGGTATAGATAATTGAGTGCTTATTACTAAAACCATGCTGCATTTAATTCCACTCAACATACCGATGTCACATAGTGATGTAAACAATTAACAATATGCATCCCAGAAACAGTTCAAATTGTTTTTGTTCGACACAAAACTAAAGGTTTGTGCTCAGAATCTGCCCCACAGCTACAATATACATTGCACACCAGTTGAAAATCACTGATGTATGGCGTCAGGTCACAGGATCTGGTTCTAATTATTAAACTCTCTATTCCTGCAGTTTTCATTTCTTTTATTTGTTTGTTAGGCCTTAAAGTGCGTGTATGTAATGCCTGCAGAGGAAGAAGGGATAGGATTACTTCAGAACCAGATGTGGAGGAAAATTTTGAGAAAACTTGATTTTTAAGATGCTAGTAACGGGCAGGAATTTGCAGTGATTTAAAATCCATGTTTGGGTATTAGGTAAGAACAGTTGCTGCTTCTGCTCTGGAAATGAAAAGAAAATCACTCCAGCTTCCCAAGTGGATGAAAGATATCTGTTTCAGCAAGAGGGGGAAAGAGAAGGAATATGGGAGGAGGCAGGAGAGAGGGGAAGAGGAAGGAGGGGGTAGGAAGAGGAGAAAGGAGGAAGAGTGGGGGGAGGAGGTGGGGGAAAGAACAGGGATGAAAGCTGCTGTGATTTAAAAAAAGGAGGATGATTTTCCCCTGTTGTGTGTGTCTTTTACTTGTTAGGCTTTGTGAAATTCTCTTCCAGTTATTATTTCACTCCTTGTTTCACTCCATTCCCTACTCTCCGTCTTGAGATTGTCTGTGTGTTCTCTGTTCTTCAAACTGTCCCCCTCAGCCCCTGCCTTCTAATTTGTGTGTCAGCTTCTGTCTTTGTGAGATTGCTTGTTGAGTGTATCTCTCTCCCTCCCTTTCTCCCCCGCCTCTGACTCTATGTATTATCTCCCCCCTGTCTCTTCCACACTCTCTTGGGCCAATATATATCGGGGATGTTTTTCCATGTCTCTGAGCTTAACTCTCTAACTCAGAGATATCCTGGGGTGACTGTATCCTGTGGGGAGTCACAGCAGTTGAATGTCCTCACCTGAGGCTCAGAGTCTGCCCCACACCATAGCCATAGCACACTTGCATGTTTCTCATGGAGCACACTCCTGTTGAAAACCACTGCTCTGGACTTAGAAGAGTTAACAGATTTTTGTTACATGGGTATATTAAGGGATACAGAACTCAGACAGGTTGGTGGGGTTAAGTTACAGATCAGCCATCATTTAATAATGGTGGAGCAGGCTCAAGGGGCGAGTTTAAACTAACCTCCTGTTCTTTTATTCTAAGCATTTGATTCTGCCAGTTCTGAGAGTTTCTTTTCTGCTTCCAAAGAGGGCGAGCTATATGGTCAACAAGACAAATGGGATTTTGGTAGGATGTACCCAGAATTGGCAGCATGATGGCACTGTGATTAGCACTGCTGTCTCTCACAGTGCTGGGGATCTGGGTTCAATTCTCAGCTTTAGGTCTCTGTCTGTATGGAGTCTGCATGTTGTCCCCTTGTCTGCATGGGTTTCCTCCATGATTTCTTCCCACAGTCCAGAAGACATGCTAATTAGGAATATTAATCACTGTACCTGGGGGTTTTCACAGTAACTTCAGTGCAGTGTTAATATAAACCTACTTGTGACATAAATAAATAAACTTCAAAACTTGAAAAAACAACTTCAGTAGATCCAACAATTCAGAGGTTCCTGTTCTTCAGTAACGGCAGCTGTCACTCCAGGAGATTGGATGTATACTGTTCTGCACAGCTAGCTCACAACTGTAGTCCAGATCAAACAAGTAATCCCCATGAATAATGAACACACAGACATAAACTGCTGTGCTGTAATTAGAGCTGCCTCCAACACAGGGAACAATACAGCAACTTCACTGACACCCTGGTGTAAGTATATCTGATTGATTGACATAGAGAATTCGACTATTAACATGGTAAAAAACCTCAAGCTTTCAGAGCGCTGTTCCATCATCCACTCACCCCATAGAGGAGTAGCACTCTGAAAGCTCATGATTCCAGGTAAACCTGTTCGACTTTAACCTGGTGTTGTGAAACTTCTTACTGTGCCCACCCCCGTCCAACGCTGCCATCTCTACATTATGACTATAAACATGGACATAGCTCTTTAGAATGGAAATATAACAGCTTTGTCATTACTTGTAATTACTGGTCTTTATAATTGGGATATATTGGGCGGAATTTTACCTGCTCACCCACCCATCTGTGGGTGGAGAAAGCCAGTAAAATCATGCGAGGGCCAAGAAATTAGGATCAAACCTGATTTCTTGCCTCTCACGATTTTACAAGACCTGGATTTCCGGTGTGGTCATTGCTCTGTTGCCAGGAGAGGTTCTTTCTAACAAGGAAAACACATGCTCCCCATGAATAGGTGAGGGAAGGAGAGTCCACTGTCACTCTGCCTGCAATTGGTTGCGACAGTGAGGCGGGGAGGAGGGTGCAGTGGAGGCTGCATGTGGAGTCGCGGGCTCCCATGATTGCAGGTGGGTGGTACTGGTTGAGGCTGCTTGAGGAAGCAGGGCCTGACAGCTCTCTGTCTGTCAGATCCCTGTTACTGTTAATGCATATGCCAGCATTGAAGGTCTGCACATGTGTAACACCTCCCTCTACAGGCTGGCTGGCAAATTAAGCCCAGTGCACATCCTCCAGTAGCTAGAAACTGACTAGCCCATCTTTTCAGACAGAGTGCATAAGATTGAGCATGAAAACTCACCTAAAAAATAAATCAACAATATACAAATAATCAGGAACTCTTCCATTTACAAGCTAACTGGATACTTGGGGTTTGATTTTCAATAAGAGGTCTGACAACACCAATTTTAAATCCAACCGATTTATTTGATAGTAAACTTGCTAGCTTTCGGCTTTTGTAGCCTTTCTCAGGCAAATGAGGTGAACACCTTTTACTGTGTTTACCCCAGTCCAGTGCCGGCGTCTCTACATTTTGATTTTCAAGCCAGAATTACAGGATAATTTCCAAGTTCCAACTCCGCACCCATCAGCCTCACATACGCAAGGCAATCTTCAAATGTTAAATGCTCCAATGGAACTGCAGACAGGCCTTGCATCAGAATAGGTGATAAGTAGCATGCCTAATGCCAAGGTTTTCAGCATCTTGAATGTTGCAACAAATCCCATTGGATGAAGAATCCTTGAAACTCACTACGTTCATGTCTCCAGATACTGTTTTCTCTGCATATCCTATGGGATCTGAACTGGCAGTGAGGTCTCCAGTGATACATGGAGCAACTTTTTCCAGGCCAATGTAAGAAATCATTGTCAGTGACATCTTGGTCTGGGGTACCACAATAGCATGTCTTCATCTTGTCAGCAATAGAATCAGGATCGTACGAAAGCTAAAATTCAACCCTGCTTAAGTCATATTCCCTATGTGGGTCAATTGCTCACAGCTGATGGTGTAAAGCTAGATCCAGAGAAGATAGTAGATATCCATTCCCGAGGACAAGCATGGTTTACAATCTTCCTTGGTATGATAAGTTATCTTTCCAAATTCATTTCTTGCTACAGTGAGGTCATTGGAGCTTTCATCAGCTTCTCCACCAAGATGTCAAACTGTGTTGGCAGGAACATACAATATGGTTTTCAATATGTTGAAGAAGCCATTTTCAGTCCCTCTGTTAATACAATACTTTAAAGTTCATAGAATTAGAGAATCCCTACAGTGTCAAAGGAGGCCACTCAGTCCATCAAGTCCATATTGACCATAATCCCACACAGACCTTATCCTCATAACCCCATGCATTTACCTTAGCTAGCCCCCCGACACTAATGGGCAATTTAGCACGGCCAATTAACATAACCCACACATCTTTGGATGGTGGGAGGAAACCAAAGCACCCTGAGGAAACACACACTGAAACAGGGAGAATGTGCAAACTCTACACAGAAAGTGACCCAAGCCAGGAATCGAACCCCGGTCTCTGATGGTATAAGGCAGCAATGCTAACCACTATGCCCCATGCGCCACATGTTCAAACCCCTGTACTCCTATTAGCAAACTCCTGTCAATACTGACTTGACACAGTCTGCATCCAGAATGATAGACCAAAACCTTTGTATCAAGGGTGCTCACTAAAACTGAAACTTCCTGCTCAGATCGAGAAGGAGCTTTAGTCTTCACTTATCAAAAATATCATGATTTCATATATATTCATTAAAATTGAAACTTATTATCAGTCACTGACAATTATTCTTAAAAAGTCTGTTCACAGTATGTCTGCACGACTGCAGTGTATGATTCTCAAGCTGCAAAGCTATAACCTTAGTGCTGTCCACAAATGCATGAAGTAGCTGAACCCTCCTGAACACATTTTCAGAGCCTTTGTACCCACAATTGGCCACAGATTGTGAAGATATTAACATCATAACCATACAGGTACTTTTGCCTCATTGAATCAAGGAACTTAAGGATGCCTGACATGCATGCAGACAGCTCAACAATGTCGTTATCAAAGATTGGCCAAATCCTCAAAGGAGTTTCACTACAAACTCCACACATTCTGCTCTGTGAGAGATGAACTTACTCTACAAGACAGATTGATACTTCCTGGCCTATGATTCATCATCCCCAACTCTCTATGGAGATACTATATCCAACAATTCCCCCAGGAGCACCCAGGGCTGGGAGCAACCAGATACAAGACCAAGGGAATCATTAGATTGGGCCTCGATATACGTGGACATGGAAAGTACAGGCCATGCACCATGCTCAAGCTGCATCAAGTCACTGAATCACTGCACCTACATGAGGTCCTGGACCTTCCACAGTGACTGACGAAGGTTAATATTTTCAACTGGAACACAAACCAGCACTTGGCCCGAGTCAACTCATACTCTGATTGGCTTCAAATTGACCAACTGCCAGACTTGAAGAGAAAAAAACCTCATCGTAGACAAGCTTAAGGGACACATCACCACACATTGAGTCCTTCAGAGGATAATAATGGAAAATGCTTGGCAGTTCGTCTCCAGGAAGTTCAGAGACTTTGCATGAGACTTTGCAGAGACATTGGGGTGGCAGCGCGGGCTTGTTGGACCAAAGGGCCTGTTTCCCGTGCTGTTTTGTTCTTTGTTCTTTGTTCTTTGACTCATAGCACTTTGAGCACATTCCAAATAGTGGTCTGTACCCATAGTCCAATAACCTAGCGTAGCAGGCAATGCACTAAGCCAAGCACCGATTTGAGGTGCTAAATGTGTTCAAGATCACACACATTTCTATGCATTACTCAGCCTCTGAAAAATGCCCTCGAAAACTATTCTCCAAGTCTACCATGACTAGTATTCCCTTTGCCACCAAGAGTCAAAGCCAACATGAGAGACACCCATATGAAACAGCAACAAAGAGAAACAAGGTATTATAATCACAATCCTCATAAACTCTGCCCTTTAGAACCTTATCAAATTGTGGCCAAATTAAGCTGGTGGTATCACACAACTATGTGGTTGTCTTAATTGGTGCTCGTTACATAGAAAACTGACATCTCCCACTGCAGGTACTTGAACCAGCACCATCTACCACCACAGTACCCCATGCATCCAGTGTGCAGTGCAGACCCCCTATCAATTGGAATGGAGGCTCCTCCAGGGGCCAATGCATCAAGCTCTGCAGCCACTGGGTATATTGCAAGGATGCTCTGATGCCATTTATACTGAGGACATCAACAGCGTGTGTCCCAAGCACAGCCAATTGGCACAATTATACACTCAGAGTGCACGAGTAATCTTTGTTTTTTTGAACAAAGGAAAAGAGATGCAATTGGCTATGCTCCTGTGTAGAATCCCAATCAATGTTTTGCTCAATGTAAATTGTTGTATGCTGTTAGCTCTGTTCAACTATGTATGTTGTAAATATTTTATGTATTGTGATTCTTCTCACACACTGTTATACCTCAGGTAATACCAGGTATCTCAAAATAAACAGGGCAGATTAGACTGGGGGGTGGTCACAGGGAAGCTGAGATGGAGCAGGTAACTCTTCTGATTGTTCAAGTTGATGTGAAATGATTGAACAACACTGTTTGAGGAATAGCAGGGAGTCACTAGTGCCCAAAAACAAACACACACTCATTTATTGTTTATGGGACCTTGCTGTTTTCAGATTAATAACAGTCGCTGCAATTCAGAAAATTCAATTGCTTCTCAAATTCACTGGATATTCTAAGGAATGATTACACGCTATACAATCGCAAGTTCTATTTTTAAAAAATTCTAGGCAATACTTTCTCTTGACTGCGACAGGAAGGACACCTCCCCCACACATACCCCAATTCCCTGACCCACCACTGCTATTTAAAAGGATTATCAACTACTTAGATTCATCGCTGGTTGATTTCTTCAGGTTGTCGCTATAATTTGACAAGAATTTAATACTTCCTGTAATTTTTCGCAAACCTCTACAGGAAGTGGTGTGGCAGGTGCTAAAGAATTTTTTGCTGGCTTCATGGTTTCTGCATAAGCCAGTGGCTCCCACATATGGGTATACTGGTTCTCTTTCTCCTAGCAATCCAGCATGTCTGGAAGAATGAACAGAGGACAGATAGAGCTAGAAGGTATCACCACTGACAGAACTGAAGCAATCTTTGTGTGCCTACTTTATCTTGCACTATCAACAACCCCTGAAAAAGTAAATCTCTAGTCAGTCAACTGGTGAATACTGATATGACAGACTTCCTCACAGCACTCTGACTTTGCAACTCTGGAACTCATGTGAACTAATGTTCCATTTTTCTGGAGTCCTTAAGTATTAAGCCTCCTTTTCTCCAACCCTCCCTTCATTGTGCTGATTCAGTTGGATAGTTGCAAACACTCCATTTCACAGGATATTTTAGAAGCATTAAATAAAATAATCTGCCGAGTTAATCCTAACTCAGCTTTGCTGGGAGGTTATGAGTAAAATTGAAGTGCACAAAAACCTACGAATTTAAAAAATACATTGCTGCTTACTCTTAAAAACAAACTAATTCTAAACACCTTCTGTTTGCGGACAGTTGTAAGTGCTGTTTGAATTGATCCCCTCCTGTCATGCAACAACATGCCAATATACCACAAGCTCTTATTTTGTAAAGTGACCTTTCAGGGTGCCACTTTATCAAATGCTTTTTGGAAATCCAAATATACTCTGCTGCCTCTGAGTATATGGTACCTTCTCATGTATGAGAGAACAAGTTGTGTCAATGAAGCGGGTGCAATGTGTTTGGACGCTGTGACTGTTATGGTTAAATAGCTGGCATTATGTACAAGCTGTGAGATATGTGTGTAAGTCTTGAATCAAAGCTATGGATGCAAGGTTGAAGTGAAGCTATGTATTTTCAATGAGACCTGATTGATTGAGGTTGCTGATTGATGAGTGATGAGGGGCTTGTGAATTGAGGATTGACTGAGGTGAGTGCTGCACACTTGTAGGGAGATAGTATTTGAGGATATATTCATTGAAATTGACATTTTCAACTAGTCCCCAGAGCTGAGTCCTGCCTTTGGCCTCCATGGTTATAAGTTGCCATGTGGCTGAAGAGCCTCCTCTTTTTCACCTCTTCCATCAAGACATCTGGGATAGTCTTCAAATACCTTGGAGCCAGCTCTCTCCCAATTTGTGCCATTCCTCATTCTTTCCAAGTCAGATTCTCTCCAAACATGAATCACAGCATCTGCTCCAAAGATAATACATTTTTCTTTCTGCAGCGTAGACTATTGTTAAGCAGCGCAGGCTATTGTTAAGCTGTGCAGGCTATTGTTTAGCAGGGCAGGTTCATGTTAAACAGTGCAGGCTAACATTAAGATTGCAGGCTAGCATAAAGCAGTACAGGCTAACATTAAGCAGTGTGGCCCAGCATTAAGCAGTGCAGGCTAACGTTAAGCAATCAGTGCTACCTGATCACAACATTATCCTCCTCCTTGATGCATCTAGCCAATGAGCAGATTAGCATTGCAGAGTGCAGAGAAATGAGCAGGCAACATTCAGTTGGTTGCTGTCTGCACTGGAATCAAAGGATGTAAGTTAATGACACATTGTGATTCATCTGCCGGTTTTTGAGGACTATCTGATTTAGCCCCGTCTTTGCCATTGTTTTGAAGTTACAGTTGGGTGGATTTTGATCACCAGTAGTGTTATTTTACTGAATTTAGTTGTGCTGTTTTTTTTCTGATGGAAAGCTATCATTATAGTTTCAGAATAAATTGCAGTTCCAGCCAGAGACAAAGTGCTCAGCAGAACAAAGTAAAAGTGCTTTCAGCACCATGCTGTTCACTCTAGTAATGATAATGGCTGGCTTTGGGGAGAAACATATTATTTACTTTCCAAGCAGGTAGCTGTGTCACATTCTATTGATGCAAAGCTATTCCAAAGAACAACCTGGACACAGTATTAGGCAAGATTCCACAGAGTTCTCATTATTCTACACTTTAATGGCCAATTTGCTTTGATCCAATTTCCGTGGGTCATAGTAGATTGTTAAGTAAAATTGTTTTAGGATAACTTGTTCCAGTGAATGACACTATTTATCCATGTTCTGTCTTGACAATGGTTCTTACCTCTGGTAAAATGCCAACAGAATTATCCTTCGACAACCAGGCTGCAAAATTGTAAATCTTGTTATCATCTCAAGGCAAAAGAACACACTGTAGGTTATAATACATGAAAAAATGTTCAACATCTGACTGTCTCCACATCAGAATACAAGAAACTAAGGAGATGAGACTAAAATAAACATCCAAAGCAGTTAGCCACAAACTACTCACCTCAACTGCTGGGCACCAATTCCATTCCTCGAGGCACATGTCTCACATAGACCCAGATTCATCAGACTATTTGACCCTCTGCTAAAATTCTACTCCATCAATAAGACTGTTGGCAGTTTTAGATGTGGTGATACTGAGATTCTTGAAGCCTGAGTTTGCTGAATTTGCTTTGCTTGTAGGATCATTGGCTACCCGGGTATGGATGTGAGCACTGACCATGACAACAACTAAAAAACTCTTTCCTCATTATAGATCCCACAGCCCAACCACACACTAACATTGAGCACTCCTGCATCATCTCCACGCTGGCCAAAGCCTTTGGGAAATATCGAACCTTGCAAGGAGCTCAAACTGCAGCTGTGATGCACACCAAGAAATTACATTATTGGATCTCTCTCAGCCCTTGACAAAATTCAGTGGAAGGCTGAGAGAGATCCTTCCAGCCCCCAATGCGGAAGCTACTGCCTGGTTTGGAGATTACTGAAAGCACTACAACAAATAACACAGACTTTTTGTGCAGTTACCTGGAAGAATACAGTGTGTGTATGAAAGTGGAAAGTTCGATTGGGTACAGTGTGCATGTGTGAGGGTGGGGAATTTAATTGTGTACAGTGTGTGTATAAAGGTGAGGGGTTGGCGGGATACTGAGTGTGTGTGTGTGTGTGTGTGTGTTTGTGTGTGTAAAAGTGTGTGAAGGTGGAAGAGTTTGCTTGGGTAGAGTGTGTGTGAGGATGGGGAGGTTGATTAGTACAGTGCATATGAGATTAGGGAATTGGATGGCATACAGTGTGTTCATGAGGGTGTTGAGTTCCAGTACAATGTGTGAGGATGATGAGTTTGATTTGGTGCAGTGTGTGAGAAAGGAAGTGGGAAATTTGATTGGTACAGTGTGTAAGTTTGGGGAATCTGGATACTGTGTGTGTGTGTGTGTATGTGTGTGTGTGCGTATGTGTGTGTGTCAGAGAGAGAGAGTGGGGAGTTTCAGTACGATGTAAGGGTGCAGAGAGTTTGATTGGGTACAGTGAATGAGAGAGAAGGTGGAGAGTTTGATTGGTACATTGTAAGGGGGTGGGATATATCTTTTATTGGAGTAACACTATTGTATATTTTATGTTGGAGTAACACTATGGTATATTTTATGTTGGAATAACAGTATGGTATATTCTGTTGGACTATTACTATGGTATATTTTATGTTGGAATAACTCTATGGTATATTTTATATCTATCTGAGAGGCAAGTGTAATCTCAGTTCCACATTTCAGCCAGCACATAACATTCCCTCAGTCTGAAGATTCATACTGAAGTATCTGAGGAGAAAATTGAACTCACCACCATCAGACTTAGAGACAAGTGTCTACCAACTGAGCTACAATTGGCTATTTGTTCCCCATTTGGTTCTGAATAATTATATTTGAGGTGTATAGATCTTTCTGAATGGAAAATGTTGAAACACCTTGTGGCAATGACCAACATCACAGAGAGAAGATTTAATGCAGAACTGAAACTCGCCATGTTCCTTCAGTTGTGTAAAGATATTGTACAGTCCGAATTCTCCTGTATGATCACCAAAACCTCTTTGAAGCGCTTGAACAGTCATTACCAGCAGCATTGAAATTGCAATTTTATGATTCTAGGGAGACAACTGCCCTGAAAATAGATGCCTCATAGAAAGGACTGGGAGCATACAGACTATATAAAGGTAAATTGATTGCATTTACTTCAAAATCTCTGGCTGTAATGCAATCGAACCCCAACACCAAGTGGGAAACATTATGTGGGGAATTCTCCCAGCCAATTGTACTGCTTGAGCAGAGTAATGGACTTGGAGACAGCAGAGGCTGTTTAGTGGGTTCCCCGGTGCATGCCACTGCCTCCACACATCTCCGGCTCCAATTTTGTTGGAGCCTTCGGCCCCGCATTGATTTCCAGTGCACAGTTGATTTCAATCTTTAAATTTATGTTTACATTTTATTGGTAGGCCCAGGACTGAGGTCCCTGGAGCCGCTTGTGTCTCCCACTTCCCTAAAAGTGGCTCAATCCAGCGGGGTTTACTCCTGCTCCCCACTAACAAGAAACAAGTGGCCTGACGATGCTGGACAGAACAAAGACCATACAGGCACCCCCATAGGAGGTCCGGGGTAAGGGAGGGTATTCCCTGGGTAGTACCTGTCTGGCCAAACTAGCCTGGCCCCCAACACTGCCCAAGGGGCAAATGGCACTGCCCAACAGGCATCTGGCAGTGCCAAAAGTGCAGGGATAGATGGGGTGGAGCCTATTGGGGGACCTTTGATGGGGGGCAGCGATTGGTAAGGGTGAAAGTGGGGGGAGGGGTTGTCCCATTGCCACACTGCATAGGAATCAGTGGCAGAAGAAGGTTTGATAGCAATTGGAGCTGGTCATCCAGGTGGGAAGGTGGTGGGGGGAGGATATAGGTGTCGGGACTGACGAGGGGAGTGGGAAATGGAGAGGATGGAGGAGGGTGTTGGACTGCCGGAGCGGTAGTCGGGACTGCAGGTGGGGGGGAGTCAGGGAGATCGGACTGTTAAGTGGGGGAGGGGGGAACATTGAGGAGCCAGAGATCGGGGTTGATGGGGCATCAGAGGGGCAGCGATATGGCATCACGGGGCTGGCCAACGATTGGGAGGCCGGCAGGATGGGGTCACTGCGCAAGCACTGATCTCTACTTTGATAGATCAAGTGCACGCATAATGACCTGGGAGATTCATTCTGAAAATCATGCTAAAGAAACCAGCGGGAGTTATTCCAGTTTTCACACAAATTTGGCACTTTGAATATTTTTGGGAGAATCCCGCTCCACTATATTTAGTGTTTGGAATCTTGATTTCTTAAACCTATTTATCTGGCAAATGAATTGGATAGCAACTGACCACAAGCTACTGGAGATGATTTAATGAAAATGATTGACCATTGCACCACCAAGATTGCAATGTCTCTTAATAAAGATTCAAAGTTTTGACTGTGAAAAATATATCCTTAGGTCTACAAATCAGCTTAATTGACATGAAGATGTTCTCTAAGTACATCTGGTACATTTTGCATGGCGCAAATTTACCTGCTCTTACAACATTCTGCCCTCTAATACCAGAGAACAACTTTTAAAAATACAAGGGAAGATGACCAAAATACACAATGAAAACTGGGCGTCGAATGTCTAGATTGAGCAACTTTACAAACAAGGTGACAGGTGCGAACAGAAGGTACCTGTCAATCGGCTGAGGTAACAAAGATTTGTTCAGAATGAAGGTCTTGAACACAAAAGCGTAACCAAGGATAACTCAAATCCATTCTCTCTCCTCAACCACTGTATAGATCCCAAATGCAATCAGAGACAGCATCCAAACATAATGCCCCACAGATCACTGTGAGCAACTAAAGAAACCTCCAGACAAGGTTATGTTTTGGTCCTGGTCCAGACCCCCAAATATTTGTTACAATCCAGGGTTGGTAGAGGCTAATAACTTTTTGTTTAAAGTAAACAAAGTTTAATATCCAAGATACATTCTAAGTGGATGAAGCTAAAGACTCCAATAGGTTTTAAATGAATAAAAATAAACTTTATAAGGTTAGAAAGATAAATCAATTTACATTATTTCTCTTAGATTCTAACATTCAAATTAAATATGAGGCACTTGTGAATTAACAGACAGTCTGTGGTCAAGCATATCACAAGACACCAATATAGATTGCATGATTTTTCAATAACTCACAAAAATGTCAATAAACACAGAATCAACCAATCTTATTGCAATTCTTTCCCTTGTATGAGAGAATCCAGTCTTAGCTTCAAAGATATCACCATGGAATTCTCTCTAAAAGCATCTCCATCTCAGTTCGCTTTAATGAGCCCTCTTCAATTTCACAGGCTTTTGGCTTTCACCTGAACCCTCCTTGATCACCAAGGCTTCTCCTGATCTCTCAAAATTTAACGTCTGACAGCTGCCATGGTTTTCTGCTTGGTGTCTCTTTCTCTGCATCTCTTTTTGAACAGGGACCTCTCCCTGTTCTCTTTCCTTTTGGGATCTCTTCCTTCCCCTCACTCTTTGGGACCCCTCCCTTTCCCGCTCTCTTTGGGACCTCTCTGTGTTCTCTTTCCCTTTGAGACCTCTCCCTGTCCTCTCTCTGTCTGAGCTCTCTATGTCCTTTGTCTGGGACTCTTCTCCAATATGGTGTCCTGTTTCTGGCTTCATCAATTTTTCATTCTGCTTTCTTACTGCGTAAGTGCTTTTCCTCAGCCTAAAGAATTTAACATGCTGAATTGTGCATGTACAGCCACTTCCAATCTATGCGTATATAAAAACTCCCAAGAACTGTCTTAATAAGGAGGTGCATTTGATTTCATAACAGTTATCACAAGATCTGATTATAAATGCAGATTACCTTTATACTTTAGAGATTCATAGACACACCGGTTCAATGTAATTATATAATGGTAACTAAGCATAAACATATATCTTAAACAGTTATATTTCTTTGAAAGGGAGGGCATATCTTTAAAAAAAGAAGGATCTTGTATGTCTTTAAAAGGATGGGCATGTATTGGTGTACATCACTGGAGAACAATATATTAGTGTGTTCCAATTTTTATATCACTTCTATTTTAAGCAGCACAGCAGACAACACAGCTTCTCATGTCTCATACTTATGTAAGACTATGTTTAAGTATCTAGCCTTAATAAGTAAACCCCAATTAATTTACCCAATCCCTTTATGAGTGTTTGGCACCTTGCCTCTTATAGAAGAGAAAAGCTTAAGAGCTTATTTCGTTATAATGACACAACTATTAAGACATTTCCAGTTCACCATTATGCCTCTTAATGCTTCATGTTTACTTTTGTTCTTGCTATCAGTTTATTTTTTGAATTTTTATTCCCTCCTAACAAGTTTTAAGTATCCAGAAATTGCTGTTTAATGACCAATTTGTGTAGAAAACATGGCATAAAATTTTTGTTCTTGATTTTTTTTGATAAACATGGTTTGGTGAGAAAGATATGTTTGAAAATAAAGTTTTAAATATTGTGAGGATGATCTTGCCATTGTGTCCCATCGGCCGATAGATGGGGCCTGCCAGTACGATCACGAGAGAGCCAAGGAATCAGGTTCGTGCCTGATTTCTCGCCCCTCGCAATCTTATTGATCCCAGACACACCTGACATATCTGTTCATTTCTGGCACGAGGCTGAATAAATTATTTCAACTGAACTGAAACGTCACTTAAATAGAATTAGCAGGCCCAGGACTCAATCGTCTGGGCTCACTTGCCTCTGTAGCCTCACCGGGAAAGGTTCCTTCTGGCAAGAATCACAACTGGTTCCCAACAATAAGGGCCAAATGTGATGGCCTCGCTGGTACAACCAGACCCCTGGGGAGATCTGGGTCAATGGGAATGCCCCCTTGAGCTGTGCCAACCTGCCAGTCTGACACACTGGCGGTGCCAGCCTGCTACCCTGCATCAGTCTGGCCAGGTGTGGGCTAACGATCAGTCATGGGGCCCCACAGTTACTTGGTGGGATGTGTGCTCCGTTTAGGCCACAGGGACCAACTGAAAGCAGCAGAATCTCTGTGACCAAACTCTGCGGCTCAGAGCAGAGACCCACACATGTGCAATGGCAGCTGCTAGCTGATTTCTGGTGATTTAAGCCCCACCCAGTCCCACAGTGGAAATCCAATTTCAGGATCTTTTTATGCACTAATTGCCTGGGATACCAGATTTTGACTCATCAAAAAATTGGATCCAACACTCTCCTGTTTTCACCCTCGTTCTGGTCTTTGAATTATTTCATAAGATCAATCCCTGTGCCTCAATGATAAAGACACAGCAGCCCTGTCTGATTTTACTCACTGATTGTGATGAAGGTCTTGACATTGCTGATTTGTTGTTACGAAAGTTATTTGTTTGTCTCCAGCCTAACACAGGCTCATTCCCTTCCGTGAGGTTCTTATGCACACGAGTGTCAGTCCAGTCTAGACTTTTCTTTGTAGCTTCCTCCTATGAGGAAGTAGGTTAATATTTTTAAAAGCTTGGTTAGTTTATTCAAAAATGTTTCTATTCAAAACTGACTCCCTCCCTCTCCTCACAGTCAAACATAAAGTTTAATTGCTGGATCACCAAGTAAGCAGCAATTTTATTTGAAAAAGTCACTGCCATTATGATCTGCTTTAGTGATGTCACAAATTTCACTGTGACCCCGCATGACCTAAGTTGTCACATGACCTGTCAACTGATGACCTCACACATCAGGGTGACCTAATTGACAGACTTGGCTTTTGTATTTTGTGTTTAAAACCGCTTTTAATTTTTTTTTCACAGACAATGATGAATAATAGTTTGTAAGTGTCAACTCTGTGAACTAGTGTTCCTGAGGAGATGCTGAAGCATTATATCCAGATTGTCATTATGAACTCCACTGAAATGGGAGTCTGTGTTTGTAATATCTCCCTTATCCAGAAGCATTACAGGGCTTCATGTCCAATAATGAACTGTGGGCTACATGGATCACAGTCTAATTGATCAGTTTTACCAGTGAATTTTTCTCTTTTGTGTGAGTGAGACCATGGCCGCACCTTTGGTCACATCACAACGACCATATATGTGCAATCTGGAATTCCCCTGATTGACAGATTTCCATTATATGGGATGTAGTCATTCCGTGAGACAACTAGGATTGTAATGAAATGCAATGTAGCACGTTACCATATTGCCAGTTCACTAATTCACCTTGAAGTCACAAACTGCATCAGAGGCAGGGTAAGATAAAAGACATGCTGGTGTAGAGTTCCTGCCATTTTACCAATAGGTGCAGGTCCTACAACTACAGGGGTAGACTTGGACCAAGGTGTACAACAGAAAACACTTTTATAGATGGTAATGACAGCTACCAAATGGTATAATGCAACAAAGGGATTGATCTCACTTCAGGAGACTCTCTGCCATGCACACATTCATCAGCATCACCTACATACAAGAATGTAAATTTCATAGATGAACAAGTCACAAGCAACATAAGACAACTGTGCACAACCAACCTGAATGTAACCCTCAGCAAAGGAAAGGTGGTTTAAAATCCACCTTAAAAGAAAAGGTTGTAAGGTTCAATCAAGTCAAATGATTTTTTGAGGCTATGAAGCATTGGCAGTACCTCAAAAATATAGTAAGCCAAATACTCTTGTCTGAGTTAAATGTTTCATGTTGAATAGTATTATAGCTGTCAGCTGATGTGTTCCATTTGGGTTACTTATTCATGTACATATCCAAATTAAACTAGCTTAATTTCTTTTAAATCAAGGAAAAGGGTTGTTGTGATAATGTGCTGCTAATGTGTAAAGTATACTCATTTATATATGATTCAGGAAGTAGTTATGTCACCATAGGAAGTGATGTAATATCACAGCAGCCATCTTAGCGTGTATAGTGAGAAGCATTTGTGGTGGCTGTCAGAAGATATTTCTATTAAGCATGTGTTCAATCTTTACACCTGGATTAATTGGTATTAGTCTAGAAAGAGATAATAAAATAGAGGTTTGCTCATGGAGGCAAAATGTGGGACCTCAACCTGTGTCAAATGGGAAATTAAGATTTTCATTTGAGCGAATGTTTAACTAGTAGGGGAAATATGCTTCCTCTCCAATTAAGGGAAGAAGGGAAACTCTCAAAGCTCAAGCACCAATCGGATGCTTCCTACATAAGAGGGGTGCCTGACTCAATACAAGATAAGTGACTGGGAAGGTATCTCAAAATGAAGATGTTCTTTTAGCAAAAATGGACAGACTCTAAGATTGGGCTGGGAAGCTGTCATACCTCAGAACATTCAGGTCCTGTCCATCTCTGTTCCTGACATTGGCAGAGCCTGATAATTCAGTCAGTTGTTTGGAAACTAGAATCTCCCAGGTTGATGGGTCTCCATCACAACATGTGGGGCATTTACTGAGTAAGATAGTTGGAGCTGTAATGAGATGTAATGTAACAACTAGTCACTGAGTGTATTTTCTAGCCTGTAAGTTGAATCGTACTGTATCTGACACTTATTAATTTTCTTTACTCCTTCTCCTCATAATGCTAAAAAGACTTTGTGGAACTGTAGAAAAAGGTTATTTGGCCCATCATGTTTATGCTGGCTTGCTCTGAAGCTGTTCTTTTAGTTTTCCAGAGAATGTGTTGCTGGAGATGTATTCATTTCAGTAAACGTCTGAGAGAAAAAGTATGGAATTTATCTCAATTGTGAGAGATGCAGAGGGAAAGCGAGTTCTTGGTAAATTGCTATGTATCTGCAGCTGAAGATGTACAAGTCCAATCTACAGCAACTTGTTCAAGCATTTTGTTCAACTAAGTGTTCAGTGCTCTGAATTTCAATCACAGCCTCACACTCTGCCATTATCACCCCCAATACTGACAGTAAATTGCAAAATCTCCTAATTAATATTTCTGTATTCAAATAAAGCTTACACTTATCCCTTAATTTCCCCTTGATAACAGTTTAGATTGCCTGATGTTTAAGGCACTTGAATAGTAAATGGTGCTGTAGCCATTTTATTGTTATTTTTCTTTCTTGCAGCTGTTTGCAATATCAAATCTAACATATTTTAATGCATTTAAAGTGCTGACCCTGTGTAAATTGATGCACATTACTAACAGATGATACAATATACTACAAATAAATCTGCTTATACTGCAGCAATGAATAACCTTAATACAAGATTCTCACTCAGAACATAATGAAAATTTGATTCTTTGAGGGGCCTGTTACACAGAAGGGTTGGTTGTATAAAAGATCTACCTAGACTGTATTTTGAGTCCAGTATTCACCTGGGCCCTACACTTCAGAAAGGATTTGCTGACCTTGGAGAGTTCACAGTGCAAATTTACCAAAATTATACTGGAACTAAAAGGACTAAAAGACAGTTTAGGAAGCATTTCTTCACACAAAAGCAATGGAAATCTGGAACTTGCTTGTTCAAAAGCTGTTGCAGTTGGAGGTTGATTTAGAAATTTCAAAACTGAGATTGATAGCTTTTTGTTTGGTGACAGTATTAAGGATGGGTAGATGGAGTTAAGGTACTGATTGACTGCAATATAATTGAATGGCAGAGTAAGAACCAGAGTCCAAATGGTCCCCTCCTTCTCCTACATTTTTATGTATCATGACAATGATGTAAAGGCACCAGTCACTCGTAAGAGACTAGGTAAATACAACTTGGATTCATTTAATGAAAATAGGCACATGAGAACAGATATATATTGAAAGCTTGAAGACACAACAAAACTTTGTGTGTATTAGAACATAGAACATAGAACATTACAGCGCAGAACAGGCCCTTCGGCCTTCGATGTTGCGCTGACCGATTATGAAAAAAGCAATGACCCTCCAAACTAAACCATTCCCTTCTCTTCCATAAACTTATCAACTAACCTCTTAAACGCCACCAAACTTGGCGCATCTACAACTGCTGCAGGCAGGGCATTCCACTCCCTAACCACCTTCTGGGTAAAGAACCTACCTCTGATATCCGTCCTATAACTATCACCCCTTAATTTAAAGCTGTGTCCCCTCGTGCTAGCTTTCTCCATCCTAGGAAAAAGGCTATCACTGTCAACCCTATCTAAACCTCTAATCATCTTATATGTTTCAATAAGGTCTCCTCTTAGCCGCCTTCTTTCTAACGAAAACAACCTCAAATCCCTCAGCCTCTCTTCATAAGACCTGCCCTCCATACCAGGCAACATCCTGGTAAACCTCCTCTGTACCCTCTCCAATGCCGCCACATCTTTCTTATAATGTGGGGACCAGAACTGCACACAATACTCCAAGTGCGGCCGCACTAGAGTTTTGTACAGTTGCAACATGACGCTGCGGCTCCTAAATTCAATCCCCCTACCAATAAAAGCTAAGACTCCGTATGCCTTCTTAACAACCTTATCCACTTGACTGCCTACTTTCAGGGATCTATTGACACATACACCAAGATCCTTCTGTTCCTCAACACTATTAAGAGACCTACCATTAGCCCTATACTCTACACATTTATTGTTCCTGCCAAAGTGCATTACCTCACACTTTTCCACATTAAACTCCATTTGCCACCTCTCAGCCCAGCTCTGCAACTTGTCCAAGTCTCTCTGCAAACTATAACACCCCTCTTCACTATCTACCACTCCACGACTTTAGTGTCATCTGCAAATTTACTAATCCATCCTTCAATACCCTCATCCAGATCATTTATAAAAATTACAAACAGCAGGGGCCCCAAAACAGACCCCTGAGGGTACACCACTTGTCACCGAACTCCAAGATGAATATCTCCCATCAACCACCACCCTCTGTCTTCTATCTGCTAGCCAATTCCTAACCCAATTAGCTAAATCACCCTCTATCCCATACATCTGCATTTTCTGCAGAAGTCTTCCATGGGCCACCTTATCAAACGCCTTACTAAAGTCCATATATACCACATCAAACGCCTTACCCCCATCCACCTCTTTGGTCACTTTTTCAAAAAACTCAATAAGGTTAGTAAGGCACGACCTACCCTTCACAAAACCATGCTGACTATCCCCAATCAATTCATTTCTCTCTAAATTACTATAAATCCTATCCCTAATAATTCTCTCCAATACTTTGCCCACAACAGAAGTCTGCTGAAAACAAAAGTGAAACAAAATTGGATCACATGACACACTTCTTTTCGACTGAAGTTATGCCACAATGATTTAAAGACATGTTATAACATGTTTCTAATGGGATTATAAACTCTGAGAGACAAGTCCACATTACATTTGTCAAATATTATCTGGGACCTCAGTGCTCTCTAGCACAGAACTGTTCAGTCAGTATCTTAGTGTTACTCCTCATTAGACGGTTCTGCCAGGAATTAAAGGCAAGAAAAATCTTTGCAGGAGAATACTTGGACTAGGCAGTCTTGATGATAAGCAGAGTATACAAAGGAATCAACTTAAAATGACCTCCTTCTGTTTCCCTATACTTATGTTCTATCTTTCTGTATTCCTAAATAAGATGCTTGTTTTTTTTTATTTCTGTGCTTTCAGAATAAAAAGCTGACAGATTGACTGCTGGTTGGTTACTCTATCAAATTTTAAAAACACGCAGCCCAATTTGAAAGTATTTAAAGTGGGGGGATTTCTGGCTCCTCATCGTCAGCAGATGGGAATGGTGGAGAGGATGGAGAATCCGGCTAGAGACCCACAACGGCTTTTAGACTGGCTGGTTTTCTCTGCTCAATTGCCCCCGACACCCTGCAAATGATGTAACAGGTGTTGAGATCACCCTTTACATCAAATGTTCAATGTAGATCAGGTGATTACAAGTGGTAGAATAGAACCTATTGGTTCACAAGTGATACAGCCCCAGAGGGGAAGAGTCATTCCCTGCATGAACCATTACGGAGGCAATGAGGGGATAAATGCTATGTAGTAGGTACAGGAGGTTTTGTGTTCATTTGGGGGGATTCTCTGGTGGGAGTGGGTGCTCCATCCAAAAGATGCGTGTGATGGTATGATGGTATTGCACTACAGCACCAGGAACCTGGGTTTGATTTCAGCCTCTGTATCATGTTTGCACATTTTCCCCTGTGTGCCTAGATTTCCTCCAAAGATGTATAGATTAGATGGGTAAATGTGTGGTTTTACACAGATGGAGGAGAGGACCTGGATGGAATGCTCTTTTAGAGAATTGGTCAGACTCGATGGGCCAAATGACCTCTTTCTGGACCAAACGGATGTTATGGATTCTACGGAATCTATCGGTAAAGCTGTATCATCAAAATTGGGAACAATGAAGTAGAATGCAAGATCTGTGATAAGTTGAAAAGCTGGAGGGATTAAATGATAATAGAATTGGTGGGACGAGGCCAAAAGAATGATTATGAGATAAATAAAGTGATACAAGAAAGAGGTGCAAAGAACAAACTGAAGAACTGCTTCTGTCTAAAAGTTAAAGTAAAAACAAAATTAAGACTGCAACATGTAAAAAAGTAGAAAAAAAATGGGGTGAGAGATTATGATTTGAAACTGTTGAACTCAGTGTTGAATCCAGAAAGTTGTGCTTGCATCGGAGGCAGTGCAATGAAGGCTTACTTTGACTGGTCCCTGGGGTGAGTAGGTTGTGCTATGATGAGATACTGAAATAAATTGGGTCAATATTCTCTGGAGATTAGGAGAATGTGAGGCGATCGCATTGAAACATAAGAGTTTGCTGGCAGTATTGGATTATTTGATAAATGAAGGTACCACTTGCTTTAAGATAAGTTTGTAATTTAAAGTATTCCAAAGATCAGTAATGACCGCATCTCACAGGAAATAGTGACAGATTGCAAATGCACTAGAATATTCCTCGAGTTTTAACAGAACAAACTTTGTTTGCTGTTGTCCCTTTTAAGTTTCTTGTCCTTTGTTGCCCTATCCCTTACCTTTCAAGGTTTCAGTTCAGACTTTTATGTCAGCCATTTGGGGAGAAAATTGTTTTCTGTTTTTTAAAAGATTTGTTAATAATGTCCTAATACTCCAGTCTGGTTGATCTGGTCTCTTTGTCCAGATGATGATTTATTAAATATGTATTCATCCGAATTTACATCTGAAATGCATATTCTGAGCAAGAATCACAATTAAAGCATGAAACACATCCATCTAAAATATTTGATAGTCACATACATTAATATACAATGAAAAATATTTTGTTTCTTGCATGCTATACAAACAAAGCATATCTTTCATAAGAAAGAAGAGAGTGCAGAATGTAGTGTTACAGTTATAGCTAGTGTGTCGAGAGAGATCAACATAGCGTGAGGTAAGTCTGTTCAAAAGTCTGATGACAGCAGGGAAGAAGCTGTTCTTGAGACAGTCCATATGTGACTTCAGACTTCTATATCTTCTTCCCGACAGAAGAAGGTGGAAAAGAATATGTCCAGGGTGCGTGGAGTCCTTAATTATGCTTGCTGCTTTTCTAAGGCAGCGGGAAGTGTAGACAGAGTTAATAGATGGGAGGCTGGCTTGCCTGATGGACTGGGCTTTATTCACGATCCTTTGTAGTTTCTTGCTATCTTGAACAGAGCAGGAGCCACACCAAGCTGTGATACAATCAGAAAGAATACTTTCTATGACGCATCTGTAAAGATTGGTGAGAGTTATAGCTAACAGACCAGATTTTCTTAGTCTTCTGAGAAAGTAGAGGCATTCTGAACTATAGCATCAGCATGGGGGAATCAGGACAGGTTATTGGTGATCTGAACACCTAAAATCTTGAAGCTCTAGACCATTTTTACTTTGTCTTCATTGATGTAGACGGATATGTTCTCCACTGTGCTTCCTGAAGTCGATGACAATCTCCTTTGTTTTGTTGATATTAAAAGAGATTATTGTTGCCACACAAGTTCACCAGATTTTCTATCTCATTCCTGTACTCTGCCTTGTCATTGTTTGAGATCCGACCCACTATGATGACGTCATCAGCAAACTTGAAAATCAATTGGACGGGAATTTGGCGATACAGTCATAGGTGTATAAGGACTATCGTAGGGGGCTGAGAACACAGTCTTGTGGGGCACCAGGATTGAGAATGATCATGGAGGAGATGTTGTTGCCTTTTCTTACTGATTGTGGTATGTGAGTTAGGAAGTTCAGGATCCAGTCACAAAGGGAGGAGCCGAATCCCAGGTCCTGGAGTTTGGAGATGAGTTTTGTAGGAATAATGATGTTGAACACTGAGCTGACATGGGTGTCTTTGGTATCTCGGTGTCCCAGGTTTGAGTGCAGGACAGGGAAATGGCATTTGCTATAGTCCTGTTGCAGCAGTAGGTGAACCGTAGTGGATCCAAGCAGTCTGGAAACAGGAATTGATTTGTGCCGTGACTAAGCTTTCGAACAACTTCATAATGATGGATGTCAAAGCCACTGGACAGCAGTCATTAAGGCACTACGTGTTAATTGAAACAAAATATTCAAACCAACTGCATAAACAGTCCTATTTTGGGATATAATTGATGTTAGATTCAAAGTAACATACCTGGAAAAAGTAAAAATGCAGGTTCAGTGGTTATAAATCTGAATGATGTCTATAATTGCTGAGAATTACATTGCTAGCAAGATGTGAGTTTGCTTCTGTGGTTATTAACCCTCCACATTCTTGTGCTTTGTATTAGTTGAAAATATTTTTAGGAAATGACAAATAGGAATGTATGGTCAAGTTTACATTGGTGCCTTAATTAATTATTCAGGGTTAAACTGTTGGATCTGACATCCTGGATTTCAATGAAACTGAAGAGAAAGAGATTCACTCAGTGCCCATTGAGAGACAGAAACAGCTGGGTGCTCTAACCTTTCACAAATTCTTTTGCAATGTTCCTGCCATGAGGAATATTCTCTTCTTGCATTGGCAATGCAAGAGATTCTTTTGAATATCTGAACTGATGTTGAGGGCCAACAAAAGTATTATATAAAACAATCTACAACTCAAAACATTCTGTGCCTACACCTGAACAAACAGCGAAATCTGTCACTTTAAATTCAAGTGGGACCATTAACTCACTGTTCAAGTTGTGTATAGACTCAGGAGATGTGGGAATGCTTATCTCTTGGTGGTGCTCTGCCATTGCCTCTTGATCTCATCCTGTAATCATGCAAGAACACCATCAGCAACTGTTGTAAAGTGTTTGGTTACCTGTCATAGTTGCATAGCTGGAAATCTGAAGGAGCTGTGAGGTGAGGATGTGAGTCTTGCAGCAATGGTAAATGTGTGGGATTGAAGTGGGAACATCTGTATATTAGGTGTGAGTCCTGTTTGCTGATGGGAGAGTGGTTAGAATGCTTAAAAATCCTATTTACAATCCAAATACACATCAATGGGGACAAAGTAAAAACGGTCAAAAACTTCATGTTTTTTAGTGTCTGGACCTCGAACAGCCTGTCCTGATTCCCACCGTGCTGACACTACAGTCAAGAAAACCCACCAACATCTTTACTTTCTTAGAAAACTAAGGAAATTTGGCATGTCAGCTACTATTCTCTCCAACTTTTATCAATGCACCATAGAAAACATTTTTTCTGGTTGTATCACAGCTCAGTATGGTTTCTGCTTTGTGCTAGACCGCAAGAAACTACACAAGGTTGTGAATGTAGCTGAATCCATCACAGAAACCAGTCTCCCATTAATCCTGTCTACGCTTCCTGCTGCCAATACAATTAAGGACTCCACAAACCCCTGACATTCTCTCTCCCACGGGAAAAAGGTACAAAAATCTAAAACTATGTACCAACCAACTTAAGAACAGCTGCCATCAGACTTTTGAGAAGATTATCTCTCTACACACTAGCTATGACTGTAACACTACATTCTGCATACTCCTTTCCTTCTCTATGAAAGGTATGCTTAGTCTGTAGAGCATGCAAGGAACCTTTCACTGTACACTAATACATGTGACAACAAATCAAAGAATCCCTGCAGTTCACAAAAAGGCCATTTAGCCCATTCAGCTCACAGGACATCTTAGCAAGATCATGCAACGCCAGCACCCTATTGCCATAATCCCAAACATCTACTCCAGCTAATCCACCTAACCTACATATCTGTGGACCATGGCTTGAGCATTTGGAAGAGACCTACAGATGCCAAAATCCAAGCTGGGTCCCTGGCATTGTAAGGCAGCAGTACTAATTACTGTGCCACTGTGCTGGGTTATAGGGCTGTGGTACCATCTGTGAAGTTAGTCATTCAGTTGGATAGGAAATGGCATTTTAAGATATATTTACTTACTATAGAACATAGAACATAGAACATTACAGCACAGAACAGGCCCTTCGGCCTTCGATGTTGCGCTGACCAATATAAAAAGCAATGCCCCTCCAAACTAAACCATTCCCTTCTCTTCCATATACTTATCAACTAACCTCTTAACGCCACCAAACTTGGCGCATCTACAACTGCTGCAGGCAGGGCATTCCACTCCCGAACCACCCTTTGGGTAAAGAACCTACCTCTGATATCCGTCCTATAACTATCACCCCTTAATTAAAAGCTGTGTCCCCTCGTGCTAGCTTTCTCCATCCTAGGAAAAAGGCTATCACTGTCCACCCTATCTAAACCTCTAATCATCTTATATGTTTCGATCAGTTCCCCTCTTAGCCTCCTCCTTTCTAACGAAAACAACCTCAAATCCCTCAGCCTCTCCTCATAAGACCTGCCCTCCATACCAGGCAACATCCTGGTAAACCTCCTCTGTACCCTCTCCAATGCCTCCACATCTTTCTTATAATGTGGGGACCAGAACTGCACACAATACTCCAAGTGCGGCCGCACTAGAGTTTTGTACAGTTGCAACATGACGTTGCGGCTCCGAAATTCAATCCCTCTACCAATAAAAGCCAAGACTCCATATGCCTCCCTAACAACCTTCTCGACCTGACTGCCTACTTTCAGGGATCTATGCACATACACACCAAGATCCCTCTGTTCATCAAGACTACTAAGAATCCTACCATTAGCCCTATACTCTACACATTTATTATTTCTGCCATAGTGCATTACCTCACACTTTTCCACATTAAACTCCATTTGCCACCTCTCGGCCCAGCTCTGCAACTTGTCCAAGTCCCTCTGCAAACTATAACACCCCTCTTCACTATCTACCACTCCACCGACTTTAGTGTCATCTGCAAATTTACTAATCCATCCTTCAATACCCTCATCCAGATCATTTATAAAAATTACAAACAGCAGGGGCCCCAAAACAGACCCCTGAGGTACACCACTTGTCACCGAACTCCACGATGAATATCTCCCATCAACCACCACCCTCTGTCTTCTATCTGCTAGCCAATTCCTAATCCAATTAGCTAAATCACCCTCTATCCCATACATCTGCATTTTCTGCAGAAGTCTTCCATGGGCCACCTTATCAAACGCCTTACTAAAGTCCATATATACCACATCAACCGCCTTACCCCCCATCCACCTCCTTAGTCACTTTTTCAAAAAACTCAATGAGGTTAGTAAGGCACGACCTACCCTTCACAAACCCATGCTGACTATTTCCAATCAATTCATTACTCTCTAAATAAGTATAAATCCTATCCCTAATTATTCTCTCCAATACTTTGCCCACCACAGAAGTAAGACTCACTGGCCTATAATTCCCTGGAAGGTCTCTCTTCCCCTTCTTGAACAACGGGACCACATTCGCTATCCTCCAGTCCTCCGGAACCACACCCGTAACCAACGACGACCTGAAGATCAGAGCCAGAGGCTCTGCAATCTCCTCTCTTGCCTCCCAGAGAATCCTAGGGTAAATCCCGTCCGGCCCAGGGGACTTATCCAACTTCAAACCCTCGAGAATATCTAGCACATCCTCCCTATCTACTTCGATACTTTCCAGTTTGCTACCCTGTACCTCAGTGTTCTCCATAACTACATTTACATCACCCTGCGTGAATACCGAAGAGAAATATTTATTCAGTGCCTCTCCAATCTCTTCAGGCTCCACGCACAACTTCCCACTGCTGTCTATGACTGGCCCTAATCTTGCCCTAACCAATCTTCTATTCTTAACATATCTAAAGAAAGCTTTAGGATTCTCCCTAATCCTATCAGCCAAAGTCTTCTCATGTCCTCTCTTTGCTCTCCTCAATTCCCCCTTTAGCTCCCTCCTGGCTAATCTATAGCTATCCATTGCACTAACCGAGCCTTCAATCCTCATCCTGACATAAGCCTCCTTTTTCCTTTTAACCAGCAAATCAACTTTTTTCGTACACCAAGGTTCTCTTACTCGACCATTTCCTCCTTGCCTGACAGGGACATACTTATCAAGGACCCGCAGTAGCTGCTCCTTGAATAAGCTCCACATTCCAGATGTTCCCAGTCCCTGTAGCTTCCTAGTCCAATCTATGCACCCTAATTCTCTCCTGATGGCCTCATAATTACCCTTCCCCCAGCTATAACTACTGCCCCCAGCTTCATACCTATCCCTATCCATCACTAAGGTGAACGTAACCGAATTGTGGTCACTATCACCAAAATGTTCACCAACCTCCAAGCCTAACACCTGGTCTGGCTCATTGCCCAGCACCAAATCCAATGTAGCCTCACCTCTAGTTGGCCTATCTACATACTGAGTCAAAAAACCCTCCTGCACACTTTGTACGAAAACTGACCCCTCTAACGAGCTAGAGCTATAGCTATTCCAATCAATATTAGTAAAGTTAAAGTCCCCCATAACAATTACCCTATTACTTTCACTCCTGACCAGAATTGACTTTGCAATCCTTTCCTCTACCTCTCTAGAACTTTTAGGAGGTCTATAAAAGACTCCCAACAGTGTGACCTCTCCTTTCCTGTTTCTAATCTCAGCCCATACTACCTCAACAGACAAGTCCTCATCAAACTTCTTCTCTGTCACTGTGATACAGTCTTTGACTAATAATGCCACTCCTCCCCCCCTTCTACCTCCTTCTCTACTCCGACTAAAGCATTTGAACCCTGGAACCTGCAACATCCATTCTTGTCCCTGCTCTACCCAAGTCTCTGAAATGGCCACAACATCGAAGTTCCAGGTACTGGTCCAAGCTGCAAGTTCCTCCCCCTTATTGCGAATACTCCTTGCATTAAAGTATACGCATTTCAAACCATGCCCTACCCCACCCGTATGCTGCTGTGTTTTACGGCTTTCCTCTATGACCCCCTTACTCTCATCCCTCTTAGCACCCCAACTATTTAGGATCCCACCCCCCCCGAATCAGTTTAAAGCCCCCTGCATAGCCTTAGCAAATTTTCCCCCCAAGATATTAGTTCCCCTCTGGTTCAGGTGTAGACCATCTCTCTTGTAGAGGTCCCACCTATCCCAGAATGAGTCCCAATTGTTCAGGAACCTGAACCCCTCCCTCCTGCACCATCCCCGTAGCCACGAGTTCAAACATTCCCTCTCTCTATTCCTCTCCAAACTATCCCTTGGCACAGGCAAGAGTCCAGAGATAACCACTCTGCCAGTTTTGGCCCTAAGCTTCCACCCCAACTCCATAAATTTCTGTTTAATATCCCCTTCCCTTTTCCTACCTATATCATGTGTCCCTACATGAACTATGACTTGGGGTTGACTCCCCTCTCCCTTAAGAATCCTAAAAACCCTATCTGTGACATCCTGGACTCCAGCCCCTGGGAGGCAACACACCAGCCCTGAGTCACTTTTATTACTATTTACCCTCCTATCTGTCCCTCTAACTATGGAGTCTCCAATTACTAGGCCCAATCTCTTATTCCCCCTACCCACCTGAGCATTCTCAGCAGGCTCACCCCCAGAGACCTGCTCCCTTTGGTCATCTCCAGTTGATTCTTCCTCAACTGTAGCCTCCAAGACAGAAAATTTGTTTCGGAGGGGAACAGCCCCAGGGGATTGTCTACCCGATTGCTTCTTACCCCTCCTCCTAACAGTTACCCACGAATCACTTTTAGGAGTGACTATCTCTTTGTCACTCCTGCCAATATCCTCCTCAACCTCTCGGATTATCCTGAGTTCCTCTAATTCCAGCTCCAGCTCCTTAACACGATCCTCAAGGAGCTGCAAATGGGCACACTTCCTGCAGGTATAATCAGCATGAACACTACTGGCATCCCTCACCTCATACATACTACAGGAGTTGCAACGGACTGCCTGCACTGCCATCCCTGATACTTTAATTTACTTTAAGGAGAGAGAGAAAAAAAAACTTCCCACACACTTATATTATTAGGTTAGAGGAGGGGGGAGGGTGGGATACTCTACCTGTGTAGAGTATCGGGTTTCCTCTCTGGACCAATTTATAGAGACAGAGAAAACTACAACTACCGGCAGCCTCCTAGTGACGACTTCCGGTTTCTTGTTAGTTTAAATAAAAACGGCAAAAACTACCCCCGCTCGCTATTTTAAACAAAGAGAAAAGTTAAAAAAGTACTTAACACACGAACTTCACGCTTTCCCAAATCGCTGCCTCTCCGTGCTGCTCCAAGGGAACAATCTATAATCACTCATGTGGGACCATTGAGCTTCTTGTAGTATTACAGCCATATTTTCAGGGCCAGACTCCTTGAATTGACTTCTTTCAAAGTCTATGCCTACGGGCACTTCTGTTCCCTATAGAAACATGATCTTTCTCCTCCCTTCCATCTCCTGGATTAAGGCTTTCAGTGATGCATCAGAAAATCCAGGAATCTTCTCTCTGATTGTTATTCCTTCTCTGAAGCACTCCTTGACATAGATCAGGCTTCAGCAGCTGGTGGAAGTAACTCTTTTAAGAAGTGCAGGTCACCTGCCAGAAATGAAGATGAATCACAGCTCGTGCATCTTCCTGAACCACTCCTCCCCCCCGCCACCCCTCCCCAACAGTCAGTAATGAACTACCAAGTGAACCATGTCATAATTATTGAGATGAGCAGACAACAAACTCTACATCCTGCATGTATCACTCCAATCGATGTGGAATTATTGCACATCATTCAAGGCTAAGTATTTAGAACTCGGGAATCAAGGGATATGAAAACTGAGGTCAAAGGTCAGTCATGATCTCTGCCTCTTCAAGGCATCATGCATCTGCTCCTATTTCATCTTACCACCACCCCAGCATCCAAAGACTAGATCTGCCACTTTTCACGGGTGATTGCGTACTTAAATTCCAAATTTTAAAAGACATCATTTGACACTTAGCCATATAATAAAATATTAGGACAAATGACGAGGACTTTGATCAGAGAGGTAGATTTTAAGAAGTGTCTTAAATGAAATGGAAGGGTTTAGGGAGAGAATTCCAAACCTTACAATCTGGACTGCTTAGGGCAAGGCCTCCAGTGGTGCAGTTTGAAAAATCAGGAATGCTAAGAGGCTGAAATTGGAGGAATGCAGCCGAATTGGAGAGCTGTAGGGCTAAAGGATATTACACTTTGAATAATTGTGCATATCTGCAGCCACCAGAGTTTCTGATGCTTTATTTTTGTTTATTCATTTGTTTTCAGAAGAAAGTACATTGCCACGAGGAGCAAGGCAAAATTTCGTCATAAATATGACTCGAGTACAAACTAAACCAGTTTATCCAACTGTTAGGTGTAGATAAGGAAACCTGGGAACCAATTTAAAAATTAAACCAATGAAATTAGAATATCTGAAAATTACATTTTATTCAAAACACTTTTCAGAGATTGTGTTTGTAAGTGGTTTTGGAATTGCTTCTCCCCTGTCTTTCAATAGTCTTAAACACAGGACTAACAAAATAACTCAAGATTTTGTTTGTGGTCCATGGACAGAAAATATGTGCTTGCTCTCGATCCAAAAATGACAGAAGCAAAACTTGACCTGTACACACTGTTGTTGTAGGGTTAAACTAATCAACTGACTCAAACCCAAGCCATCAATATGTAGTGATAAATTTTATAACTTCCTAGCTTGGTCCTGAGGGCTGAGAGCAAAGCTATTGCAATTCAGTTTTATCTGAACCTGGACTTTAGCTGAAAGCCAAGGCACAATCCGAATCCCCTGGTTGGCCCTCAGATAAGCTGGTGTTTAGTTCCAGCAGCAAGATGAAAAACTAGAGCTGAGCCACTTTTTTTTTTAATTTCACACTGAGCTGGATGAGGGAATTTCGATTTTAATGGGTCGGATTTGACACGGATTTAATGGGATGCTGTTTGCTCATCCCTGGTAACTAGGACATTTCACCGCGCAAAGCTGATTGATTTTGGCCCCTGGAATCCATGCATTCTGCCTGTGCGGAATGGCATGCAGCACTTCTTTTCAATCTGTAACCTGTTCACTCACAGCTAGCAGACTGTGTGCTCAGGAAGGGGCTATGGGGCTTAATGTTTAATAAAGCATACAATTTGGAAGATGAAACTAAAATACAAAGAAACAAAACCTATACCTGAGAAAATGACAGATGGATGCATTTTAGTTCCATCTAAAAGTACCATTTTGAAAGATTTGCAGAAACACAGAAACCAAGCAGAGCTGCATATGCACAAAACTTTGAAAGTGACAAAACAAAAAGGCTGGTTCAAAATAAAACTTTTAGGATCCTAGGATTCAAAGGGAATGGAATATAAAAATAGGGAAGTCTTATTAAAATTATACAAGGCACTAGTTAGACCACACTTGGAATATTGTGAGTTGTGGTTTCGTTATCTAAAGGAAGGTATACTTTTATTGGAGACATTCCAGAAAAGGTTCACTAGGTTGATCCCGGGCGCAGAGGGATTTTCTTACGAGGTGAGGTTGAGAAAGTTGTGCCTATACTCAGTGGAATTTAGAAGATTGAGAGGCAACCTTATTGAGACATATAGGATTCATGGTGAGGGGCTTGAGGGTAGATGCTGAGAGGTTGTTTCTCCCTTTGTGGGAGTATCTAAGACCAGAGGGCATAATCTCAGAGTAAGGGATCACCCATTTAAGACAGAGATAAGGAGGAATTTCTTTGCTCAGAGGACAGGGGGTCTATGGAATTCTCTATTGCCAAGGCTGGGTCATTCAGTATATTTAAGTCTGAAGTATTTAATCAATAAGGGAATCAAAGATTCTGAGGATAAGGTGACAAAATGGAGCTGAGGATTATCATACATATTGCTAAATTGTCTAATAGCTTGAAATGCTCACTCTGGTTGTAACCAGGAAGATGAGTGACTACTGCAGCATTAACTGACGGCATAGAGGGGGGTTATTGTGCAAGACCTCAAGGAATTTGGGCCTTCAAGGATCAGGCTGCAAACTGCAATATCTAAATGGCAGTCTGGACAACCTAGTCCAGCTGGATGTCTGGCACTAGGACACTGATTGAGGGACAAAAAGAATAGAAGGCACCAGAGCCAATCTCCTGTGACTACATTGTTTTATTACCAGAATGAGCGCAGGAGTCTATTAAGGTTTAGAAACCCTCACTTTAGATTTCCTTCAGTAGAAGAGATGTTGAAACTGAAAGCCAGAAGAATAGCTAACTAGTTTCTAATGGAGCTGTTAACATAGACACCAGTAATTGGGGGCCTCACCATATGGCTCATAGAAATTCTCTGGGATATCTGTGTTCGTTCCACATCCTACATGCATACCATATTCCTTTAATATAATCAAGTGGGGCTGGAGCACCAATTTGGTTCATGCTTGTGACAGGAATGTAAGGGAAGTGGTGTAGCTCTGGTATTTAAGGATGATAACAGAGTGGTAGTGAGAGGTGATATAGGTTCGACAGGAAATAGGCTGAATCCATTTGGGTGGAAATTAGAAATAATAAGGAGAAAAAGTCACTGGTAGGTGTAGTCTATAGATCACCAAATAATGACATCAAGGTGGGGCAAGAAATGAACAAAGAAATAACTGAAGCATGTAAAAATGGTACTATAATTATCATTGTGAATTTTAATCTACACATCAGTTGGTCAACCAGGTCGGTTAAGACAGCCTTGAGGAGGAGTTCATAGAATATATCCGTGATAGCTTCCTTGAACCGACAAGGGAGCAAGCTATCCTAGATGTGGTCCTGTGTAATGAGACGGGAATAATTAATGATTTTGCAGTTAGGGATACTTTTGGAAGAAGCGATCACAGTATGATTGAATTTTAAACACAGGAGGAGCGTGAGAAGATAAAATCTAATACCATTATTTTGTGCTTAAACAAAGGAGACTACAAAGAATGAGGGAGGAGTTGACTAAGATAGACTGGGAGCAAAAACTTTGTGGTGAGACAATGGGGGAACAGTGGAGGCCTTTCAAAGCTATCTTTCACCATGCTCAACATACGTATATATCAGTGATAAGGAAGGACTGTAGAAAAAGAGATAATCAGTCATGGATATCTAAGGAAATAAAGGAAGGTGTCAAATTGAGAGAAAATATATACAAAATGGCAAAGATAAGTGGGAATCTAGAAGATTGGGAAATCTTTAAAGGTCAGCAGATAGCCACAAAAGATACTATAGAGAAAGGTAAGCTGGATTATGAGAGTAAACTAGCTCAGAATATAAAAACAGCAAACGTTTTTTACAATATACAAAATGAAAAAGAGTGGCGAAAGTAAACATTGGTCCTTTAGAGGATGAGAAGAGAGATTTAATAATGGGAAATGGCTGAGACATTGAGCAGGTATTTCATGTCAGGCTTCCCAGTGGAAGACACAAATAACACACCAAAAATTGATGACCAAAAGGCTATGGCAGTTGAGAACCTAGAAACTATCATTATCATGAAACAGGTAGTGGTGGACAAGTTAACGGGACTAAAGATAGACAAGTCTCCTGGTCTTGATGGAATATATCGCAGAATGATAAAAGGGATGGCTGGAAAAATAACAAATGCACTATTGGTAATTTACCAAAATTCACTGGACTCTGGGTGGTTCCCACTGATTGGAAAACAGCAAATGTGACGCCACTGTTTAAAAAAGGAAGTAGGCAAAAGGCAAGTAACTATAGGCAGGTTAGTTTAACTTCTGTAGTAAGGAAAATGCTGGAATCTATCATCAAGGAAAAAATAGCAAGACATCTGGATATAAATTGTCAAATTGGTAAGACACAGGATGGGTTCATGAAGGGCAGGTCATGTTTGACTAATTTGGTGAAACTCTTTGAGAACATTAAATGTGCAATGGACAATGGGGAATCTGGAGGCATTGTAACAGGGTGGCACAGTAGCACAGTGGTTAGCACTACTGCTTCACAGCTCCAGGGACCTGTGTTCGATTCCCGGCTCAGGTCACTCTGTGTGTGAAGTTTGTACATTCTCCTTGTGTCTGCGTGGGTTTTTTCAGGGTGCTCCGATTTCCTCCCACAGTCCAAAGATGTGCGGGTTAGATTGATTGGCCGTGCTAAAATTGTCCCATAGTGTCTTGAGATGTGTGGGTTAAAGGGATTAGTGAGTAAAATATGGAAGGATATGGGGGTAGGGCCTGGGTGGGATTGTGGTTGGTGCAAACTCGATGGGCCAAATGGCCTCTCTCTGCACTGTAGGGTTTCTATGATCTCTATGACAAGGTGCCGCAACAAAGAGTTCTACATAAGATAAAGATGCACAGTGTTACGAGTAAAATATTAGCATGGCTAGAGGATTGGTTAATTAACAGAACACAAAGAGTGGGGGTAAATGGGTGTTTTTCTGGTTGGCGATCAGTGATTAGTGGTGTGCCTCAGGGATCAGCATTGCGACTGCAATTATTTACAATTTACATAATTGATTTGGAGTTGGGAACCAAATGTAGTGTGTCAAAATTCGCAGATGACACTAAGGTGGGTGGAAGAGCAAAGTGTGCAGAGGATACTGAAAATCTACAAATGGATATAGATAATCTAATTGAGTGGGTGAGGGGCTGGCAGGTGGAGTACAATGTTGGTAAATGTGAGGTCATCTATTTTGGTAGGAATAACAGCAAAATGGACTATTATTTAAACAGTAAAATAATTGCATGCTGCTTTGCAGAAGGACCTGGATATCCTTGTGCAAGAATCTCAAGGAGGTGGTTTGCAGGCACAGCAGGCAATTAAGAAGACAAATGGAGTTTTGTCCTTCATTGCTAGAGAGATGGAGTTTAAAAACAGGGAGGTTATAAGATGCTAAATCTGGACCCAAGGGCCAATGGAGGAAGGACCCAATTACATGACTAGCTCCTAAACAGCAGCTTTGTTCCTCCATCACTGGTGCAATCTATCTTAACCACAAAATAAAGTACTGGGCAGCAGGAAGGTTTAGTGTCAGCAACCTGAATACATTAACATTTTACTGCGGAGAAACTGTCTGGTGATAATAGAGGAAGACAAACACGCTGAAGATGTCAGCAGAAAAAGGAAGTTACGCCTTGCAAGAGGGAAATGAGAATCATAGAATAATTACAGCTATAAAAGGAGGCCATTCAGCCCACTATATTCATACAGGCTTTCTGCAACAGCAATTCACCTGATGTTATTCCCTTCTTCCCCCATAACCATAGAATCCAGATAGTGCACAAAGAAGACATTGGCCCATCTGTTCTGTACCATTATTCCTTTGAAACTCATCTCCAAACATGTGGCCTGGATCTCGGCTCTTCTCTGCCACTGGATCTTAAATTTCCTAATCCACCGAGCATAATTACTAAGGATAGGCAACAACACTTCCCTGATCGTTCTCAACCCTGGTGCCCCACAAGACTGTGTCCTCAGTCCCCTAATGTACTCCTCATACATCTATGACCATGTGGCCAAATTCCTCATCAACTCGATTTTCAGGATCTCCACTGTAGTGGATCATTCCTGGATTCTTTATCTTTAGAGATAAAGAATCGGGTGAACTGGTGTGGCAACAATAATCTCCCCCTCAATGTTAACAAAGTAAAGAGATTATCATTGACTGCAGGAAGCGTAGTAGAGGAAATGCCCCTGTCTACATCAATGGGGATGAAGAAGTAAGGGTCAAAAGCCTCATGTTTTTAAGTATCCAGATCACCAGCAACCTGTCCTGGTCCCCCTATGCTGACCTTAAAGTTAAGAAAGCCCACCAACGCCTCTACTTTCTCAGAAAACTAAAGAAATTTGGCCTATCAACTACTACTCTCTCAAACATTTACAAATGCACCATACAAAGCATTCTGGTTGTTTGGTATGGCTCCTGCTCCACTCAAAACCACAAGAAGCTACAAAAGGTACATCATGCAAACCAGCATCCCATCCATTGATTCTGTTTACACTTCCTGCTGCCTTAGAAAAGCAGCCAGCATAATTAAGGACCCACACAAGCCAGATATTCTCCCTTCTATCGGGAAGAAGATATAAAAGTCTGAGATCACATACCAATTCTAATAAGATCAGTTTCTTCATTGCTGCCATCAGACGTTTGAATGGACCTGTTTTGCATTCATAGAACATAGAACATTACAGCACAGTACAGGCCCTTCGGCCCTCGATGTTGTGCCGGCCAGTGGACCCTCTAACCTAAACTATTCCAATATCATCCATATGCCTATCCACCGACCATTTGAATGCCCCCAAAGTAGGTGAGTCCACAACTGCTGCAGGCAGGGCATTCCACGCTCTCACCACCCTCTGTGTAAAGAACCTGCCTCTGACATCCATCCTATAATTACCACCACTTAATTTAAAGTTATGTCCCCTCGTGTTGGTCATCACCATCCGAGGAAAAAGGCTCTCACTATCCACCCTATCCAGTCCTTTGATCATCTTATACGCCTCAATTAGGTCACCGCATAACATAGAACACTACAGCACAAACAGGCCCTTCGGCCCACAAGTTGTGCCGAACACATCAAAACCTACCCAGCCATAGACCTATCTATAACCCCCAATCCCATTGGATCCCATATACTCATCCAGAAGTCTTTTAAAAGACCCCAGCGAGTTCGCCTCAACCACCACCGACGGCAGCCGATTCCATTCACTCACCACCCTCTGAGTGAAAAACTTTCCCCTAGCATCCCCTCTGTACTTGCTTCCCTGCACCTTAAATCTGTGCCCTCTCGTCGCGACCATTTCAGCCCTGGGAAATAGTCTGAGAGTCCACCCTATCTATTCCTCTCAACATCTTGTAAACCTTTATCAGGTCGCCTCTCAACCTTCGTCTCTCCAGGGAGAACAGTCCCAGCTCCCTCAACCTGTCTTCATAAGGCATGCCTCCCAATCCAGGCAACATCCTTGTAAATCTCCTCTGCACCCTTTCAATAGCTTCCACGTCCTTCCTATAGTGAGGCGACCAGAACTGCGCACAGTACTCCAAGTGTGGTCTGACAAGGGTCCTATAAAGCTGCAGCATTACCTCCTGACTCCTGAACTCAATCCCTCGATGAATGAAGGCCAGTACACCGTAAGCTTTCTTAACCACATCCTCCACCTGGGAGGCCGATTTGAGAGTCTTATGGACCCGGACCCCAAGATCCCTCTGCTCTTCCACACAGCTAAGACTCCTACCTTTGATAGTGTACTCATTCATCCCGTTGGATCTGCCAAAATGGACCACAACACATTTATCCGCGTTGAAGTCCATCTGCCACTTCTCCGCCCAGTCTTGCATCCTGTCGATGTCATGCTGCAACTTCTGACATCCCTCCAGACCATCCACAACACCACCGACCTTCGTGTCATCGGCGAACTTACTCACCCATCCCTCCACTTCCTCATCCAGGTCATTTATGAAAATGACAAACAGCAAGGGTCCTAGAACAGATCCCTGGGGCACTCCACTGGTGACCGATCTCCTTGCAGAAAAAGAGCCATCCACAACCACCCTCTGCCTTCTGCAGGCAAGCCAGTTCTGGATCCACAAGGCCAAAGCCCCTTGGATCCCATGCCCTCTCACCTTCTCAAGAAGTCTTGCATGGGGGACCTTGTCAAATGCCTTGCTGAAGTCCATGTACACCACGTCCACTGCTCTTCCTTCGTCAATGTGTTCAGTCACATTTTCGAAGAACTCAATTAAGCTCGTAAGGCACGACCTGCCTTTTACAAAACCATGCTGACTATTTCTAATCAACCTAAACTTCTCCAAATGCTCGTAAATCTTGTCCCTCAGAAGCCTCTCCATCAGCTTACCAACCACTGAGGTCAGACTCACTGGTCGGTAATTTCCAGGACTATCCCTGTTCCCTTTCTTGAAAATAGGGACCACATCCGCAATCCTCCAATCCTCCGGAACCTCTCCCGTCTCCATCGACGACGCAAAGATCATCGCCAGGGGCTCTGCAATGACATCCCTCACCTCCCACAATAACCTGGGGTACATCCCATCTGGTCCCAGAGACTTGTCTATCTTGATAGCATTTAGAAGTTCTAACACATCCGCTTTCTTAATATCTACATACTCAATCTTTTCAGTCTGCCGCAAACTTGTAGTGCATCCTCCCAGATCACTTTCCACCGTGAATACTGAGGCAAAGTACTCATTAAGCTCCTCTGCCATTTCTTCCGGTTCCTTACAGACTTTTCCCCCTTCACCTTTTATAGGTCCTATCCCTTCTCTTATCCTTTTACTTTTCACATATTTGTAGAGAAGGCCTTGGGATTCTCTTTAATCCTACCAGCCAAGGCCTTATCATGACCCCTTCTGGCTCTCCTAATTTCCTTTTTAAGCTCTCTTCTATAAGCCTTATACTTTAGATCCCCAACATGTCCTAGCTCTTTGAACCTTTTATACACCTTTCTTTTCTTCCTGACTAGGTTCACCACAGCCTTCGTGCACCACGGTTCCCTCGACCTACCAAAACCTCCTTGTCTCACCGGAACGTTGTCGTGCAGAGCTCCATACAAGCATTCCTTGAATATCTGCCACCTTCAGTTGATATTTCTCTACATCCTAGCTATGATGGTAACATTACATTCTGCAATCCCTTGTTTCCTTCTCTATGAATGGTGTACTTTGACTGTATAGCGCACAAGAAACAATACTTTTCATTGTATACGAATACGTGTGACAACAAATCAAATCGAACTGTCCAGAAGAGCATCATACCCAGCCCCCGTCCCCACCCACCCACCATATTTCTATAAACTCATGCATTTTCCATGGCTAATCAACCTAACCTACACCGTCTTTGGACACACTGATGGGGCAATTTAGCATAGTCAATCCACCTAATCTGCACAGCTTTGGACTGTGGGAGGAAACCCAAGTGGACACAGGAAGAATGTGAGAATTCCACATAGGCAGTCATCAAGGGTGGAATGGAATCTGGATCCTTGGCGCTGTGAGGCAGCAGTGCTAACCACTGTGCTGCCCTTTGTCGATTTTTTATGAAAGAACCAATTAACTACAAATGGTCAGAGTGTGGCAACAATCAGTAGTTATAAAAATGACCAAGAATTCTAGGTACTCACGTTGGGCCTGATTAACAGAGGTACCCTCACAATGCAGGAGGACAGCCGAACATTCAATTACATATTCAGAAACTATCAGTCATGGGCTCTTGCACCGTCTGGAACAATCATGTTTGCATTAATTTAGTGGAACAACATTTAGCATTAATTATCATCTTTTTAAACAACCGTCTCTCTGATCAGCAAAAATCACTGTCAAAAGTCCCAATGCAATTCTTTCTGCATGTACTGTGGTGGAGAGGATATTCGGAGGGTCAGAAATGCTTATTAAATACCCAGCTGATCAACAGTCTAAACCATATTGTCAGTGGAGCTGACGTAGTGAGATAGTAATACAGTTTGATGTCTATTTTTGATTAGACGCTATTCAGTCAACTCAATCTCAGAAGAGAAATTAAGCATCAGCACTAAACAGGAATATTGAATATAAATGAAGCGAATGAACAGTGATCACTATTGTTCAGAGGAAAATCCAGTGTTGGGTTCAGATCCCGCTTCAGAGATTCGGGCTGGAATTTCACAACACCCCCCTCACTATCCCCCCTGCACCACTGCCGCCAACCCCCCCCCCCCCCCCCCCCCCACACACACACAACCCACCTCCTCATTTTCCAGTGGCCCAGGCAGCCCACGGTTGGACCTTCCAATTCTACCGAAGTCTACAATGCTTTGTATGGCTCACCCACCAGGTGGAGTTGCCTCTGGCGAAACCGAAAGATCCCACCAATAGGGCGGGCTGGTGAATCCCGCCCTTACTCTTTGAGTCTTTGTTGCAGCACTGAGGGAGTTTGTTTGTGATCAGAATTCCCCACTTGCCTGACGAAGGAGAAGCACTCCAAAAGCTACTGGTGTTTGCTACCAAATAAACCTGTTTGACTTTAACCTGGATTGTTGGTTACGGGTATAGTGCCGGAAGACTGGAGGATAGCAAATGTGGTCCCATTGTTCAAGAAGGGGAAGAGAAACTTTCCGGGGAATTATAGGCCAGTGAGTCTTACTTCTGTTGTGGGCAAAGTATTGGAGAAAATTATTAGGGATAGGATTTATAGTTATTTAGAGAGAAATGAATTGATTGGGGATAGTCAGCATGGTTTTGTGAAGGGTAGGTCGTGCCTTACTAACCTCATTGAGTTTTTTGAAAAAGTGACCAAAGAGGTGGATGGGGGTAAGGCGGTTGATGTGGTATATATGGACTTTAGTAAGGCGTTCGATAAGGTGTCCCATGGAAAGCTTCTGCAGAAAATGCAGATGTATGGGATAGAGGGTGATTTAGCTAATTGGATTAGGAATTGGCTAGCAGATAGAAGACAGAGGGTGATGGTTGATGGGAGATATTCATCGTGGAGTTCGGTTACAAGTGGTGTACCTCAGGGATCTGTTTTGGGGCCCCTGCTGTTTGTAATTTTTATAAATGATCTGGATGAGGGTATTGAAGGATGGATTAGTAAATTTGCGGATGACACCAAAGTCGGAGGAGTGGTAGATAGTGAAGAGGGGTGTTATAGTTTGCAGAGAGACTTGGACAAGTTGCAGAGCTGGGCCGAGAGGTGGCAAATGGAGTTTAATGTGGAAAAGTGTGAGGTAATTCACTTTGGCAGGAATAACAAATGTGTAGAGTATAGGGCTAATGGTAGGACTCTTAATAGTGTTGATGAACAGAGGGATCTTGGTGTATATGTGCATAGATCCCTGAAAGTTGGCAATCAAGTCGATAAGGTTGTTAAGAAGGCATATGGAGTCTTAGCTTTTATTGGTAGGGGGATTGAATTTCGGAGCCGCAACGTCATGTTGCAACTGTACAAAACTCTAGTGCGGCCGCACTTGGAGTATTGTGTGCAGTTCTGGTCCCCACATTATAAGAAAGATGTGGAGGCATTGGAGAGGGTACAGAGGAGGTTTACCAGGATGTTGCCTGGTATGGAGGGCAGGTCTTATGAAGAGAGGCTGAGGGATTTGAGGTTGTTTTCGTTAGAAAGAAGGCGGCTAAGAGGAGACCTTATTGAAACATATAAGATGATTAGAGGTTTAGATAGGGTGGACAGTGATAGCTTTTTTCCTCGGATGGAGAAAGCTAGCACGAGGGGACATAGCTTTAAATTAAGGGATGGTTGTTTTAGGACAGATGTCAGAGGTAGGTTCTTTACCCAGAGGGTGGTAAGGGAATGGAATGCCTTGCCTGTGTCAGTTGTAGATGCGCCAAGTTTGGTGGCGTTTAAGAGGTTAGTAGATAAGTTTATGGATGAAAAGGGAATGGTTTAGGTTAGAGGGTCACTGCTTGTTCCTAATTGGTTGGCGCAACATCGAGGGCCGAAGGGCCTGTTCTGCGCTGTAATGTTCTATGTTCTATGTTCTATGGATGTTGTGAGACTTCTTTCTGCGTTTACCCCAGTCCAACACCAGCATCTCCACATCATGCGTGCTGCACTGTCAGAGGTGTCAGCTTTCAGATGAAGTGCTGAACTGACAGTCTGCCTTCTCAGGTGGACGCTAAACATTCCATGACACAAATCTGAAGAAGAGTGCAGGAGCTTTCCCCAGCTTTCTGGCCAATACCTGCAAGCAATATCAGTGAAAGATGTATCATCTAGATACTAGCACAGTACTGTCTGTGGGATCATGCTGGGTGCAAATTGGCATCTTCATGTCTTCTATCACAGCAGTAACTTCAAAAGGATTTAATTGGCTGTATGATGTTTTAGGGTGCCCTGAGCCAACAAAGATGCTATATAACTATAGGCCTTGAGCAGCATGGTGCCTCACACTGCTGCCTCACAGTGCCAGGGATCTGGGTTTGATTCCTGGCATGTGTCACTGTGTGGAGTTTGCACATTCTCCTCATATCTCTTGTGGGCTTCCTCCAGCTGATCTGATTTCCTCCCACAGCCCAAAGATGTGTAGGTTAGGTGCATTGGCCATTCTAAATTCTCCCTCAGCTTACCCAAACAGGCACCAGAGTGTGGCGACTCGGGTATTTTCACAGTAACTTCATTGCAGTGTTAATGTAACGCTACTTGTGACTAATAAATAAACTTTATCTTTCTTTATAAAGATGAAATTTCTTTTTTTTGTGGGGGAGGTGGGATTATCTTCACACCCTGCTTGAGTGTGGAATATAATGTCTCTATGTCCTAAAAAAAATTACGCAATACTGCTTTCACTGTCAGCTGTGAGCTATGAACTCTTACAATGACACATCAAAGCTAATTGTTCACCTTTCCCTTTCTCTCTCATCTACGCACAGACTTGACTGCATAATAAAATGTAAAAAGCTTTTCACATCTCTGAAGTCTTGAAAGTCCATTTCCTTTAGTTGCCAGCAAAATAGAAGTAAATATACTCCCTCCACCAGCAACCCTCTCATTATCACAAGGAGCTCATCAACAGAACATTTTGGTCCTGACATCTCCAATTCCAGTTCCATTTTTAATCACTCTAAATCCATTACAATGGATGAGACCTGCAAAGGGAATGGAATTCAGGCCTTCACCCTCTATTATTATGAATGTTGTTGCTTCCTTTGTTCCCCTGAGGTTAATGCCATCTTCCCGTTTAATCACAATCCATTGTCTTCTCTGAAAACATTGTCTGCATTGCAGATAAAAGCTGAGATAAGTTCAACATCTCACTCAGGCAGACCACTAAGTAAACTTCAAAAAACACACCAAGCTCCCAACTCAGTACTAACCCATTCAGAGCCAGGAGAAATGGGAATTTTAAGCTTGCAGTTTATTCACCTTTGAGAAATTGTGCACAGACTTTAATCTTCCTCTTCTTTCTCTCTGACTGATTAATGGGGTACAGCTCCACAGGCTCCAATACAGTAGAGGGCAACTTATGGCTGAGGGCTACATGCAGCCCATCTGAGTTCTGAGTGCAGCTCAAGAAACATTTTGTTGATCCACATCCAGAGTTGTCACATTCCACTCATTTCCATCAATGTAGCATGCTTGGTTTTGTTGGTCAGAACATTGAATACAGGAGTTGGGACGTCTTGTTGAAGTTGTACAAGACAATGGTTAGACCACATTGGAATACTGGGTACGGTTCAATCTTGTGGCCTACTCAGATGAAGGAAGGCCATGTGCGGCTCACTCACTAGCCTAAGTTGCCCAGCACTGCAGTGAAATATCACATGGTTTTCATTCACATGTGCCTGAGTTACATTTAATTCTTTCCTGCATCAATATCCACATGGGTCAAAGGACAAAGAACAAAACAGCACAGGAAACAGGCTGTTCGGCCCAACAAGCCTGCGCTGGCACCCCGATGTTCCCACCTCTACCCGCGATCCCTTTCCATGTTTATAGATCTGTGGATTAAAAACCAAATTTGAGACAATTTAGGGAGAATTTGTTTTGCCAATTAGCCTAAGAGCACATCTTTGGGATGTGGGAGGAAACCGGAGCACCCGGAGAAAACCCACGCAAGCACGGGGAGAATGCGCAAACTCCCACAGACACAGGCCCAAATCCATGTATCTGCACAGCACAGCGATAGTCACTGAGCTGTCGTGTTGCCCATCAAATGGTCCAGGTCAAGCGTACACTAACGACGTGAAGCACTAGGATACTCTCGAAAAAAATCCAAGAGCAGCCCTCTCACGACCCATCGCGTGTATGCCTCTTGTTAGACAACAAGGTGGACCAAAGCACCTGTAGGATAAAAACAAGTACATCAATATCATCATCTATTTACACACTTCCCAGGGACTCCCAAGGCTCATGATCCCTATTTTAAATCAGTTTTCTATACCCCTCCATTCCCATTCTGTTCATGTGCCCATCTAAGTATTTCTTAAATAACTCCAGAGTGCCTGCCTCCACCACTTTACTTGGCAGCGCATTCCATACCCCCACCACCCTCTGTGTGAAAAAACTCCCTCTAGCATCCAAATTATACCTTACCCCCCTCATCCTAAGCCCGTGACCCCTCGTGCTATTCGAGTCCATCCTAGGAAAAAGCTTAACCCTGTTTACTCTATCTATACCCCTCATAATCTTGTACACTTCTATTAGGTCTCCTTCCAGCTGACACTGCCCATTGCTCAACAGCTCACGAGCTCACTCAGGTCAACCTATAACACAGACTACACTAGGAGATTTTGCCGTTGCACTTCTCTGACTCTCCTCAACCACCTCACACACCAGTTCTACAGCAAGCACTACATTCTGGAAATCAAGATAGAGTACATATTCTCAACTTACATTCAGGACGCAGACCAGTTATGAAACTCTGCTAAGCAGATGAGACAAGGAACTATGCCATCTACATGCACACCAAGAACGGGAAACTTGAGAAACTCTGCATCACCACCAGCAGCAACCAAGCCTCCCCTGTAGAAAACAGCACCGCTGTAGGAAAATCCATTGTCAACTTGTCAGACTACACACTTCAACTAGTGAAATTGAAGTTCTCAGCCGAGGGCTCAATTTCTGGCCCACCACCAAAACAGACCCCATCAGTCTCACAGCAGACCGGCATCTCCACATGTTGTACGTAGCAACCAGGGACTTCCTAATGCAGCAAGTATTACCTGTCTTTATATAGAGCCTTTATTTAAAGTAATAAAGCAACCCAGTACACTTCAGAACCAAACAAAATGTGATAGAAAGTAAAATGAGGAGATATTAAAGGAGATGATCTAATGCTTGATTGAAGGGGCAGGTTTTTTAATAAGGTGTAGTAGGTAGAAAAGTGAATAGGTTCAGGGAGGGAATTCCAGAATTTGAGGCATGGACAGCTGGAGGCATGGATGCCAATATCGTGTGATTAAAATTAGAGATCCTCAAAATAAGGGAATTATAGGAATGTAGCTTTCTCAGAGTTGGGGAGCAGGTGGGAGGAAATTATCAAGATACGTCATGAGGGATTTGAGAGCAAAGATGAGACTTTGACTCCTAGGTGAGCCACAATTTTATTTTCAATGTGTGGGTCAAAAAGCTCAGGGGTGAGAAGGGAATGGAGCTTGCTGGAAGTCAGAATTCAGACAGCAGCAGTTTTGATAGGTTCAAAGTTTAAGAAGGGTAGTATTTGGGACTCCGGTGGAATATCAAAACTGGAGATAGCTCACCTAGTCTTCAAACCCCCATATCTTTGCTGAGGCAGGGCACAGTTGGACAAAGTGATAGGAGTGAAATAGAGGGTCTTAGTAAGGGGCACAGTGTTGTAGTCAGAAACTGATCTTGGAGTCAAATAGAACACTAAGTTTGTTAGGTTAGCCTGAAAAAGTTGCCTGAGAGAGGGATGGTGTTGGTAAGGAGGGAAGGAATTTGCTACAGTGTTCGATGGCTTGAGTGTTCCCAATATCGGAGGATGTTTCTGGTTATCCAGCAGTGCAGCAGTATTGCAAATTCAGAACAGTAAAAAGATTGAGACAGGCATTGGTGAGGTATGATTGGATACGATCAGCCTACATGTGAAAACTAATGTTCAGCCGAGTACCCAATCCTGGGGGCAAGAAATAAGGGACACTTCTCCAGAAGAGAGGGAAAGTTTTGACAAGAACAGATGACTAGTGAGGGAGTGAGTGCTGAGCAGGCTGGAGGAGCTGCGAGGACTGAAGGGGGCAGAAATGAGGGGCTTGGGACTGAGTTGGCTGCAGGGCTGGGGATTGGTGCTGCAGAATAAAGGAAATGCCATGCTAGGCACGGTCTCACGTATTTGCCCAGACCCTCTTGCTGGAACCTCATCAGGCCTGTCTGGAACCTCTCTGACATGTCTGGATCTCAATTTCCCCTCCCGAAGACTATCCCCCCTTCCCCATTCTTCTCTACCATCCGTCGGTCTTGCCAGAATGCCCTGGACCCATGTTGAATAGAAATGCCTGGACTTGAACAACAGAATGCCACCACAGCTACTTGACTTGATTTTCAGTATTGGGCCCTCACCCCTCCCACTCTCCAACGAGGCCACAGTGCTGCCACAGCTGCTGCCGCGAGCATGTGCGGGTACTCAGTCATGAGGGAATAGCAGCACTGACTGATGTTTTCCTCTCTAGGTTTAACAAGTGGGTTATCAAGATCGGTGGCACAGTGAACAGTGAGGAAAGTTATCTCTAATTGCAGCTGGATCTTGAACAATTGGGTCAGTGGGCTGACAAATGGCAGATAGCATTTAATTTAGACAAATGCAAGGTAATGCATTTTGGTAGCATGAACCAGGGCAGGACTTACTCAGTTAATGGTAGGGCACAGGGGAGAGTTACAGAACAAAGAGATCTAGGTATACATGTTCGTTGCTTCTTGAAAGTCGAATCACAGATAAACAGAGTGGTGAAGAAGGTATTCAGCATGCTTGGTTTCATCGATCAGAACACTGAACACAGGAGTTGGGATGTCTTGTTGAAGTTGTACAAGACATTGAGAAGGCCACACTTGGAATACTGTGTGCAATTCTGGTCACCCTATTATAGAAAGGGTATGATTAAACTAGAAAGAATGCAGAAAAGCTTTACTAGGATGCTACCGGGACTTGATGGATTGAGTTATAAGGAGAGGCTGAATAGACTGGGACATTTTTCACTGGAGTAAAGGAGGCTGCGAGGTGACCTTACAGAGATCTATAAAATAATTAGGGGCATATCTCAGGTAAATAGTCAATATCTTTTCCCAATGGCAGAGGAGTCTAAAAGTCTAAAAGGAGTCTAAAAGTCTAAAAGTAGGGGGAGGGAATAGTGATGTGGAGACTGGGAGCAAGGAAGTTAGCTCCCAGGTAGGGAAGGACTCTAGGAAGGATGAGAGGCAGGTTAGACGAGTGGGGGAGAAGGGAAATGTCCAGTCTGAGGGACTGAGGTGTGTCTATTTTAATGCCAGGAGTGTAGTAAATAAGGTGGATGAACTTAGGGCGTGGATTGCTGCTTGGGATTGTGATGTGGTGGCCATTACAGAGACTTGGATGTCTCAGGGACAGGACTGGGTACTACAGGTCCCAGGATTCAGATCCTTCAGGAAGGACAGGGAGGGAGGCAAAAGAGGTGGTGGAGTGGCACTGTTGATCAGGGACAGTGTCATGGCTGCAGAGAAGGTGGATACCGAGGAGGGAATGTCTACGGAGTCTCTGTGGGTGGAAGTTAGGAATAGCAAAGAGTCGGTGACGTTGCTGGGTGTATTCTATAGGCCGCCCAATAGTGACAGGGAAGTTGAGGTGCAGATAGGGAAACAGATACTGGAGAGATGTAGAAATAACAGAGTTGTTGTGATGGGAGACTTCAATTTCCCAAACATCGACTGGAATATCCCAAGGGTAAGGGGTTTGGATGGGGAGGAGTTTGTTAGGTGTGTTCAGGAGGGTTTCCTGACACAGCACGTGGACAAGCCTACGAGAGGAGAGACTGTACTGGACCTGGTACTAGCTAATGAACCAGGACAGGTGATGGATCTCTCGGTAGGAGAGCATCTTGGGGATGGAGATCATAATTCTATCTCCTTCACCCTTGCATTGGAAAAGGATAGGATCAGGCAGGCTAGGAAGGTGTTTGTCTGGAATAAGGGGAAATATGAAGACATCAGGCAGATGTTGGGGCGAATAAACTGGAAGGAGGTGTTCTTGGGGAAAAGCACAGAAGGAAGATGGCAGATATTCAAGGAATGCTTGTCTGGAGCTTTGCACGACAACGTTCCGGTGAGACAAGGAGGTTTTGGTAGGTCGAGGGAACCGTGGTGCACGAAGGCTGTGGTGAACATAGTCAGGAAGAAAAGAAAGGTGTATAAAAGGTTCAAAGAGCTAGGAGATGTTGGGGATCTAGAGAAGTATAAGGCTTATAGAAGAGAGCTTAAAAAGGAAATTAGGAGAGCCAGAAGGGGTCATGAGAAGGCCTTGGCTGGTAGGATTAAGGAGAATCCCAAGGCCTTCTACAAATATGTGAAAAGTAAAAGGATGAGAAGAGAAGGGATAGGACCTATAAAAGGTGAAGGGGGAAAAGTCTGTATGGAACCGGAAGAAATGGCAGAGGTGCTTAATGAGTACTTTGCCTCAGTATTCACAGTGGAAAGTGATCTGGGAGGATGCACTACAAGTTTGCGGCAGACTGAAAAGATTGAGTATGTAGATATTAAGGAAGCAGATGTGTTAGAACTTCTAAATGCTATCAAGATAGACAAGTCTCCAGGACCAGATGGGATGTACCCCAGGCTATTGTGGGAGGTGAGGGATGTCATTGCAGAGCCCCTGGCGATGATCTTTGCGTTGTCGATGGAGACGGGAAAGGTTCCGGAGGATTGGAGGATTGAGGATGTGGTCCCTATTTTCAAGAAAGGGAACAAGGATAGTCCTGGAAATTACCGACCGTTGAGTCTGACCTCAGTGGTTGGTAAGCTGATGGAGAGGCTTCTGAGGGACAAGATTTACGAGCATTTGGAGAAGTTTAGGTTGATTAGAAATAGTCAGCATGGTTTTGTAAAAGGCAGATCATGCCTTACAAGCTTAATTGAGTTCTTCGAAAATGTGACTGAACACATTGACGAAGGAAGAGCAGTGGACGTGGTGTACATGGACTTCAGCAAGGCATTTGACAAGGTCCCACATGCAAGACTTCTTGAGAAGGTGAGAGGCCATGGGATCCAAGGGGCTTTGGCCTTGTGGATCCAGAACTGGCTTGCCTGCAGAAGGCAGAGGGTGGTTGTGGATGGCTCTTTTTCTGCATGGAGGTCGGTCACCAGTGGAGTGCCCCAGGGATCTGTTCTAGGACCCTTGCTGTTTGTCATTTTCATAAATGACCTGGATGAGGAAGTGGAGGGATGGGTGAGTAAGTTCGCCGATGACACGAAGGTCGGTGGTGTTGTGGATGGTCTGGAGGGATGTCAGAAGTTGCAGCATGACATCGACAGGATGCAAGACTGGGCGGAGAAGTGGCAGATGGACTTCAACGCGGATAAATGTGTTGTGGTCCATTTTGGCAGATCCAACGGGATGAATGAGTACACTATCAAAGGTAGGAGTCTTAGCTATGTGGAAGAGCAGAGGGATCTTGGGGTCCGGGTCCATAAGACTCTCAAATCGGCCTCCCAGGTGGAAGATGTGGTTAAGAAAGCTTATGGTGTACTGGCCTTCATTCATCGAGGGATTGAGTTCAGGAGTCAGGAGGTAATGCTGCAGCTTTATAGGACCCTTGTCAGACCACACTAGGAGTACTGTGCGCAGTTCTGGTCGCCTCACTATAGGAAGGACGTGGAAGCTATTGAAAGGGTGCAGAGGAGATTTACAAGGATGTTGCCTGGATTGGGAGGCATGCCTTATGAAGACAGGTTGAGGGAGCTGGGACTGTTCTCCCTGGAGAGACGAAGGTTGAGAGGCGACCTGATAGAGGTTTACAAGATGTTGAGAGGAATAGATAGGGTGGACTCTCAGAGACTATTTCCCAGGGCTGAAATGGTCGCGACGAGAGGGCACAGATTTAAGGTGCAGGGAAGCAAGTACAGAGGGGATGCTAGGGGAAAGTTTTTCACTCAGAGGGTGGTGAGTGAATGGAATCGGCTGCCGTCGGTGGTGGTCGAGGCGAACTCGCTGGGGTCTTTTAAAAGATGAGTATATGGGATCCAATGGGATTGGGGGTTATAGATAGGTCTATGGCTGGGTAGGTTTTGATGTGTTCGGCACAACTTGTGAGCTGAAGGGCCTGTTTGTGCTGTAGTGTTCTATCTTCTATGTTCTACACGGCAAAGGTTTAAGGTGAGACGAGAGAGATACAAAAGTATCCAGAGGAGGAATTTTTTCACAAGAGGGTGGTGAGTGTCTGGAACAAACTGTCAGAGGCAGTAGTAGAGATGGGTACAATTTAATATTTTAAAAAGCATTTAGATAGTTACATGGATACAATTGGTATAAAGGAATATGGGCCAAATGTGGGCAATTAGTTTAGGGTTAAAAAAAAAGAATGGCATGGACAAGTTTGGCTGAAGGGCCTGTTTCCATGCTGTAAACCTTGATGACTCTATGACTAGCACTGGAAAGGAAAGTGTCAGTCAGTGTTTCTATTCCCGCATGACTGAGTAAATGCACGTGCTGACTCTGCACTATACATGTACTGTCCACAGATAATCTGAACAATCAAATAATATCCCGAGAAACCCATGCCAGAACACCGGACTTCAAGCCCAGTTCTGGGACAAACTCAAAAAAACTGTCACTCTGACACTGTGCTATGAATGGTGTCACTGAGGGGGAGCAAAACAGAAGAGGCCAAGGGTCAATCTTTGAGGAAGACCAGAGGTAACAGTTGGGAATAGGAAACAAAGACATTGATGGTGTGATCGAGGAGAATGGAGCAGGTGAGAACAGTCCCATCCAGCTGGACAATAGTGGACAGCTGCTGGAGGAAGAGAGTGTGCTCAAACCATGTCAAAGGTCAAGAAGGATGAGGAAGGGAGCATTATGTGTCACAGACACGTAAGATGTTATCAATGACATTGATATGAAATATATTTGGTACTGTTTCAGGGCAAGAAACCTGATTGGAAGAACTTAAACACAAATTTGTGACAATGAGATGCATGGATTTGAGAAGCAACAACACATTCAGAAAATTTGGAAAGAAAAAGAAGATTTGAAAAGGGGCAAAAGTTTGCCAAGTCAGGCAGTGAGTGTATTTTTTTTGAGAAAGAAGTGATGATAGCTGATATGAAGGATAGAAGGACAGTAACTGAGGAGAGAGAAACATTCAAAATGTTAGCTAACATGTGGAGCTGAAAGAGAATTTGGAAAATGAGGAAGTAGGTCATTTGAGCATGATGAACTCAGAAAGCATGAGGGGAAACTGTAAAATAAAGTTTAAATATCAGAGTAAATAAAATTTTAAAAAGCATAACCCATAGATGCTTTAATGGCAATGCCAGTTGTCAGACATTAAGGCTCTGATCTTAAATCCCCAGCCTCTCATTACCCCAGTGTATCAGGATCTGGGAGGATTAAATTGTAGTCAGTCACTTATCCATTCTGGTCATACTATATTATCACTATGCCCCAATATTTACTTGCTCTCTTCAGCAGGCAAGCACCAGCAGGAAGGTAAAAACTCAATCAACTTCAGACAATCTAATGCTAACACATTTGCTCACCTTGTACAGAGTTCTGGATTCAATTATTTGCACCATTTGCCAACCTTTAATTCAAGCTGAAACATTTGCTAGTGATTTGAGTGTTGATGCTTATCACAGCAAATATCATCAGTTTTCTGCTACATAATAGTGAAACAAAGTTTAACTGTCAGAGTAAACAAGATTAAAAAACAGAACACATAGATGCTTTAATGGCAGGGTCAGTTGCCCTAATTATAACCCCCTTCACCACCCTAAGTATATTAGGTGGCGGGGAGGATTGTTGAACTATGAATAAGGCTGGTTTGGAAAAAGTATGTAATAGAACATAGAGCATAGAATATAACAGCGCAGTACAGGCCCTTTGGCCCTCGATGTTGCGCTGACCAATGGAACAAATTTTATGACCCTCTAACCTAGACTATTCCAATGCTATCCATATGCCTATCCACTGACCATTTGAACACTTTAAACTTGATGAGTCCACAACTGCTGCAGGCAGGGCATTCCACGCCCTTACTACCCTCTGAGTAAAGAACTCACCTCTAGCATCCGTCCTATATCTACTACCCCCTAATTTAAAGCTATGTCCCCTCGTGTTATCCATCTCCATCCAAGGAAAAAGGCTCTCACTATCCACCCTATCTAACCCTCTGATCATCTTATATGTCTCAATTAAGTCACCTCTTAGCCTTCTTCTCTCAAATGAAAATAACTTCAAATCCCTTAGCCTTTCCTCATAAGACCTTCCCACCATACCAGGCAACATCCTGGTAAACCTCCTCTGCACCCTTTCCAATGCCTCGTCATCTTTCTTATAATGTGGTGACCAAAACTGTACACAATACTCCAAGTGCAGCCACACTAGAATTTTGTACAGTTGCAACAAGACATCTGGCTCCGAAATTCAATCCCTCTACTAATAAATGCTAACACACTATACGCCTTCTTAACAATCTATAAGGGAAATTGTTCTCTGACTTACCTTGGTGATCAAAGCGAGCTTAGGAGATCACACTGGCCATGAATATCTTTTAGTTCCTCCCTTTCGTAAAGGATGATATTTCCCAAGAAGACGCCAGTCCCTCTCTTGCGTGAGTAAGTGAATTGCATCTACCACACTAAATGGCAGCTTATTCCAGGATGGTGGCCCAATGGTTAGCACTGATGCCCCACAGCACCAGAAATCCGAACTCAATTCCATTCTCGGGTCAGTGTTCCTGTGGAGTTTGCACATTCTCTCCATGTCTGTGTGGGTTTCCTCCAGGTGCTCCAATTTCCTATCACAATCCAAACATATGTGAATTAGGTGGATTAGCAATTTACCATGGCTAATCCACCTAATCTCTATTTTTGGACACTGAACGGCAATTTAGTATGACCGATCCATGTAATGTACACATTTTTGGTCATTAAATTATCTCTTAATTTCCAAAGATGTGCAGGTTAGGTGGATTATAGAGATAAGGCAAAGGGGGGATACCTGGTACAATATTCTTTTGGACAGTTGGTGCATACTCGATGGGCCTGATAGCCTCTTTCTGCATTGTAAGAATTCTGTGATGATTTCTCTCACACAATTCCAACTGTGGCCCCCTGGAAATGTGGAATAGACATGTTCCTACGGTCATTCAGTACAATGTAGCAACATGGGATGATAGTGAAGTTATATTTCCTTTTTATCGCACTGGTTGCCTTATATTGGTTAGTTTAAATATGATGTGGAGGTGCTAGCATTGGACTGGGATAAACACAGTAAGAAGTCTCACAGCACCAGGTTAAAGTCCAACAGGTTTATTTGGTAGCAAAAGCCATTAGGTTTCGGAGTGTTGCTCTTTCATCAAGTGAGTGAGATACTGTTGGACCTGGTGTGGTGAGATTCCTGACTAGTTTGCATATCCCAGTTATAGCGAGGAGACAAGTGGGTGAAGAGATGGGATGGGTTTGAATTGTTGAGTAAGGGCTGGGGGTTGTCAGATGATCAGGGGTTCAGTGATTATGGTGTTAGTTAATTGATCGACCATTTGGGGGATAGCCAGGAGGACTATTTTTTCCAGGTCACCACTTTGGTAAGAGAGTTGGAACGATCTGAAATCTCCAACTCCAAGTCCAAGTTTAAGAGGGTTCCAGATGTAAGGGAATTATTCAATGGAAGTTGAAACTTCACAGGCAAATCCAATGTTATTCTTCCAGAGGGACTCCTGAGGGTCTTCTAGCACATCTTCAATGTACTCTGGGACATGACCCCCACCACATGCCCTACCGGGGATTGGAAGATCTGGTCCAGCACTACTAGAGCACCACTCTCAGCATTCTTCCATCTGTGCTAGCTTCCTACAGTGTGGTAACCAGACTACTCCATGCTGCAAAAGTGATGAACACACCCCATTTCCACCCCTAGCTCATAATTTCATGTTATATTGAGAACTACCTGGGTAGTTCTCTGGGGTCCGTAGACCCTAATTTGTGAACCATTGAACTACATTATTAATGCCATTGTCAGGATTACAGATCTGGGGATATTCTGTAGGTTAGTATGCTCATTGAATCATAGGAGTTAGTAATCCAATAAGGTATTTCTATCACAGAAAGAGGCCAATCAGCCCATCAGGTCTCTGTCACATCAGAAAGCCTCTTCCCTTTTTATTTTGTCTAGTCTGAGTTAACGTGATTGTATCATTCTGACAAGCTGTTGATTAAAAATAATGTTGAATGCTTTGCAGGCACACAGCGCAACTGTAACCTGTACTTGCCTTTCTCCCAAATGGACCAGTTTCACAGAGCATCAATTGCATTATTGCTTCCAATTTATATTTTCAGGATATGAGTTAGTCTCTTGTCAGTCCTTTACAAAATGTTTTGACAGTATTTTCAGCCTTGTATACACGTTTATTCCTGACCCAAATCAACTCACTTTGAAAATCATGGTGGATAAGTGATAAATTCATGATGACCTTGAAAGAAGGGCTAACTTCTAGAATGTTCGATTGATTATCTGCAGAATCTGGCTGGAAATGATAGAAAGCTGAGACAGGATTAACACCAGCTGCCAATGTGTGTATACAGCTTTCTGCTGCCTGACAAATGCTGATATGATACAATATTAGCAACCTCGCTCTCCTAATCTGTGTGCACTGCACATCCGTCAGCTTTGAGTGACTCAGTCAATCATCTCCAAAATGGATAAGTAATGAGAGAAAAAGTAAAGAGTGCTTTCATACAAAATACTGTTTGAAGGTTTTTTTTAAAAAAGAGAAGGGTTTGCGAATTCTCCTAATATTTAACTGTGCCCCACAATGCACTTGCAGCTCTATGATTAATATGAATGGATAGTGTCATGGACAGAACTTGTGTTTACTACTATCTGTGATCAAAATATTTTAATAATTGAGGTTAATGTGATTTTCCTACACCTCAGAGCAGTTTAAATAATTTCCAGCAGCAAGCTTTAGTGAACTTTAAGGATAAAGATGATTTCTTCATTGTCACACACTTGTTCTGGAAGTTTTAAAGTGACATCATACATGCGCACAAACACACATGCACCATTCACACACACTCCCAAACAGAAAAATGAGACATAGATGAAGAAAAAAAATAACACAATTACAACGTGTAATGATTTTGGTCTCTTTGAGAAGCTAGATAAAGAAGAGTGTGGCAAGCAGGTAGGAAAATCTTATAGCCCAGTGGGTAGCATCCCTATCTCTTGACTCAGTCCCACCTCTGGCCACAGAAGCCATGTTCATAACATGACTGAACAGGTTAATGATCAAAATGTAAATCCCTTCAATGCACCCATGACAGGCAGTAAAAGCACAAGAGTTTACTTGCGCTTAGCTATCTGTGGAAAGCAATGGCAAACCATTCAGTATCTGAGCAATCATGGTGTCCTATACAGTTTCAGATTCCTGACAGATAAACTATTTGTCTCATGCTAGACTGCGGAACAAATTTAGAACTCTTTCCCCCTCAAAAAAAAATTGCAATTGGATGTTAACTGATAATTTTCTAATTGAGATTGGTGGATTTTTGTTTGGTAAGAATATAAGGGCATGAGAACCAAGATGGGTAAATTGAATTATGATAGACCAAAAAAATGAGATCATCAGAAATGATCAAGCTGAGTTGTAGAACAAGCGCAAAGTGCTGAATGATCTCTTTCTGTTCCTTCTGCTGGGGCAGCTTTTGTAGCTCTAAAGATAGCCTCCAAATTCCTTCAGACTATGTGAAAGTTAAAGAATCACTCCAAAGTAACCTGTCAAATGGATAACGAACATATCAAAATTTAAAGCAGAGTAGTGTGAAGTGATTCATTTTAGTAGGAATGACATATATAGAACATAGAACATAGAACATAGAACAATACAGCACAGAACAGGCCCTTCAGCCTTCGATGTTGTGCCGACCAAAATAAAAAGCAATGCCCCTCCAAACTAAACCATTCCCTTCTCTTCCATATACTTATCAACTAACCTCTTAAACGCCACCAAACTTGGCGCATCTACAACAGCTGCAGGCAGGGCATTCCACTCCCTAATCACTCTTTGAGTAAAGAACCTACCTCTGATATCCGTCCTATAACTCATACCCCTTAATTTAAAGCTGTGTCCCCTCGTGCTAGCTTATCTATCATAAAGGATTCAATTTTAAAGGGGATAAGGAAACAGACAGATATGTGCATGAAATATTGAAGATGACAGGTCATTCTAACAGTGCGGTCTACAAAACATTTAACATTCTAGATTTTATTAATAGGGGCATAGAATACAAAAGCAAAGAGGTTATGCCAAATCTGTATAAGACACTGTTTGGTCTTTCTTTGCAGTATTGTCTTCAGTTCTGGACACCACACTTCAGGAAAGACATGAAGGCATTAGAGAGGGCACAGAAAAGATTCGCATGAAGGGTTCCAGGAATGAGAAACTTCAATTATGAAGATAGATTTGAGATGGTGGATGAAAGCGAAAGAGAAAATGCTGGAAAATCTCTGCAGGTCTGGCAGTATCTGTAAGGACCTCTTTTCTCTCCTTAAGGATGCTGCCAAACTTGCTGAGATTTCCCAGCATTTTCTTTTTTTGGATCCGGCAGGACTATTTTCCTTGCTGAAGAGAAGGCTGAGAGAAGTTTTGGAAGGGGTATTTCAAAATCATGAGGTGTTTGGACAAAGTAGATACAGGGAAACTTTTCCCATTGGTTGTTCAGTCCATTGGATTGAGAATGAGTGGGTATGGATTTAAAGTAACTGATAAAAACGCAATGGCATCATGAGGAAAGATTTTTTATGCAGCAAGTAGTTAAACTCTGAAATGAACTGCCTGAATGTGTGGTGGAGTTAGATTCGACTGAGAAGGAGTTAGATTGTTATCTGAAAAGGAAGAATATGAAAGAAAAGGAAGAATACAGGGAGACAGTGGTGGATTCTCATTATAGGTAAATTACTCCTTCAGAAAGCCAGCACAGAGACAATGGACTGAATTGCTTCCTTCTGCAAAATACCCTTGTCTGACTCATGGCTCTTGTTCTTCTGAATCAGAAGTTGTGAATTCAAGACTGACTCAATAAAGCAAGCTGCTGTTCCAGTGTCACACTGAGGAAGTGTTACATTATCAGTTGTTTTTCAGATAAGATGCTAACCTTGAGTGGAATTAGAAGATCTTTCAACACAATTTACAGAACAGCTGCACTGTTTGTTTGAGCCAACATTTGTCCCTCATAAACAGTGATTCTTGTTTATCCCAGTATTGTGTATGCATGTTTGGTGTGAAGACATCAGCTTCTATTCTGCCTTATGTTTGATCAATAACTACACATCTATTGTAGAAAGTCCTGAATCCATGAACTGAGTTACGTAGGCATAAATCCTTTATTTCTATTTTCTATTTCCATGGTCCAATGTTCCCTGGTGGGGCAGATCCCTCCTACAGGGAACCAGATTGGATTATTTAACATTCCCTGCATCAGGGATAATGTGAGACTCCAGCATACTCCAAAAAATTACCAACATACTGAATATATTAGGCTTATAAATTCCTACAATAAAAGACTCTGAGAATTTTGTTGATATATTGCTAATTCTGTCAATAATACAGACTCTTGGAATGCAATGGGTAAGTACCCTGAAGATGGAGCTCATTTTGTTTCACACAGTGTATCCCAGATATCCAAAGATAGTAACACTGGGTATGCTCATTGTGCTCATTCCTTAGAACATTTCTTTAATTGTCATTTTGTCCACTTTGCTTTAATTTTAACATCTGATAAGATGTGAGATGTTAGACACATACAGCACAGAACCCCACTGTAACAATGATCTACTGGGGGATAAGGGGAAAGGTTCATTTCCTTTAGAATATATACAGGTTAAAGCAACTGAAAATGAACTGAAATCTCAAAGGTTTGCCAAGCATGGGATGTGATTTTTATTTTACTCTCTCTTTTCTGAGACAATTGGACGAAATCATTTCAATGTTAAAAAGGCAATCCACAGATGAGATTACTTGATAAGAATGCCCAAGAGGACAATTTACACAAGTAAGCATTGTCCTTCTCTCCACCATCAATTCTGGTTTTTGCAATTTTGCACAAGGCAACAATGATGCAAATAATTATACAAAAGCAAAATATTACAGGTGTGGGAATCTGAAACAAAAACAGAAAATACTGGAAAATCTCAGCAGGTCTGACAGCATCTGTGGAGAGAGAGCCAAATATTTTGGTTCTGGAGAATAGAGTTAAAATTGGCATTGAAGTATAGAAGTTAGTGTCAAAGGAGGAGACATGGTCTACACCTGATATCCTCTCAACAAAGTCAAAGGGGAAGGGATATGGAAAAGGATTCTGTACAATCCTAACTCTAACCCTAAAAGAACTCCTGAGATTGGGGCAGCACAGTAGCACAGTGGTTAGCACTGCTGTTTCACAGCTCCAGGGTCCTGGGTTTGATTCTGAACTCAGGTCACTGTCTGTGTGGAGTTTGCACATTCTCCTCGTGTCTGCATGGTTTTCCTTCAGTTACTCCGGTTTCCTCCCACAGTTCAAAGATGTGCAGGTTAGGTTGATTGGCCACGCTAAGAAATTGCCTCTTAGTGTCCAGGTTAGCTGAGGTTAGAGGGATTAGTGGGTATAATATATAGGGATATGGGGATAGGGCCTGTGTGTGATTGTGTTCGGTGCAGACTTGATGGGCCAAAGGGCCTCTTTCTGCACTGTAGGGTTCTATGGTTCTATATGAACACAAGGTATCTGCTGCACATCCCAATCTAGCCCTAACTTGAACCAGAGCCAAAATGGTGCTTTGTGTCACACAGGATGAGATTAATTTCAAGCATATCCTGTGTCACAAATTACATAGCTGAGAATAGAAAGCATTGTGAAGGGAGATGCTGTAAGAAGTCTCACAACACCAGGTTAAAGTCCAAACATTTATTTGATAGTAAACCCAAAAGCTTTCGGGGTTTGCCCCTTTGTCAGGTGAGTGGAAAGTTCTCACTCACCTGATGAAGGAGTAAACCCTGTAAGCTTGTGGGTTTACTATCAAATAAACTGGTTGGACTTTAACATGGTGTTGTGAGACTTCTTACTGTGTTTACCTCAGTCCAACACCGGTATCTTTACATCAAAAAGAGACACTCCCAGGAGCCATGCAGAATCGATAGTTGGTAAAAGTGCTTATGGCTTTTGTTATTTTGATATCCAGAAGCAACAGAATATATGATGTGGTGTTTTTGGGATACAAATAATATCCCATCTTATAAAAATGAACATAAATAATCAATCGTCAGTTTACATTGAATATACTCTGCAAGTGACTTCTTCAGAAAAGGGCTATGTCAGATTTTAGAAATACTTGTGCTCTGGCATTGGCTAGCTGGAATTAGTGTACAAACCAATATTGCTCTGCAACATTTGGCTAACATAAAGCAAAGCTCATTGAAGGCACATGTTTTGCAAGCAAGTTATGGAGAAACAAACTGATATCACTAATGTAATCCAAAGCCAAGTATTTGAACTTTGCAATTTACACAAAGCAGCACTGAGATTTGAAGGTGAAAATACAGAACAGCAAAAATCCATTCTGACAGTCAGTAGCAGAAGCCAATATATGAAGCTGCTATATGTTTATTATGTTTTTTCCAGGAATAATCTATTGGGACGTTTTGTGATAGTTACAGAATCTCACCCTGAGCTGGTGCAAAACTGACTCTCAACAAATAGCACAATTGGAAAGCAAATAAACACAAGTTTAGAAAATGCCAATAGTTAAAACTCTTCTGACAAATGTTAAATGCATCTTAGAAATCCAGCATCTAATAAGATAACATTATGTTCCAATATCTATGACCGACTATATTGTGCGTTGACCTTTATATTTTCTCAGCTGATCTTTGTTAACCTCAAACGATCATAGCTTGGGTTTTCTCTTCAAGGTCATTTAACATAAAATTCCTACAGTGCAGAATGAGGTCCCTCAGCCCATTGAGTCTGCACCTACCACAACACAGCATTCCACTCATGTCCTATTCCCGCAATCCCATATCTTCAGACATTAAATGCAATTTAGCATGGCCAGTCAATCTAACCAGCATATCTTTGGACTGTCAGAGAAAACTGGGGCACTTGGAGGGATCTCAAGCAGACATAGAGAGAATGTGCAAAGTCCACACAGACAGTCACCCAAGGCTGGAATTTAACCTTAGTCTCTGGCACAATGAGGCAGCAGTGCTTGCCACTGTGATGCCCACATTAATCTTTCATATTCACTCATAAAATATCTTTTTTGTTGCTCTTGCTGGGAAAGTCCACCGTTCCCTGGTAAACTCCCTCTAAAACTGGCAATACATGAACTGTATGTACAGTCTGCCGGAAATATTGCAGCAGCTCACCAAGGCTTCTTTGACAACACCTTCCAACCAACAATTTCTACCACACTGAAAAGCAAAAGCAGCAGACCTACAGGAACATCACTACTTGCATGTACTCCTTCAAGTCACAAACCATCTTTACTTGAGATCATATTACCATCGCTTTGTTGTCATTGGGAATTCCCTCCCTAACAGGACTGTGGATGTTTCTACACCAGTGGATTGCAGCAGTTTTAGATAAAGTTCTTTTACCATATCATCAAAGGCAATTAGACAAGGAATGCTAGCCTGAACAACAATGACCACAATACAAGATAAATATTAAAGGCGCAATGAGTATTTGAAGAAAATATTACATTCTGCAAGGAAATGAGAGACTAATGGTACTTAATGCGAAAATTCTTCAACTCCTGCACTTACCTTCGCTCCTCACCTGTTTTTTTCAAATTTTTCATTATATATTTATTTTACCACTGGATGTCTCCCTATATGTACTACATCTATCAGGTTACTTTAAGCTTTGCTTTGTAGCTCCAAGCTTATCCTTATCAGTTGCTGGTTTCCTGATTAACGAGGTGCTGACAGGAAATGACTGGACATCCGATAACATCAGGTATTCTCAACATGCTGCCTTCCTTCTGATGATTCTCTACGCTCGTCTGATCATTTCCAAATTAACTGTGCCCTTCAGTTGGTTTTTGTCACCCGCAGATTCCTCATCTCATGCAAGGCTAAGCTAGCAGAACAAAAAGAGAAGAGAGCTGATCTCATCAAATACACTGACCACAAAACCAACTACCCTGGCTGCAAATTTAAATCTGCAATTTAGCTTATAGGTACCAATTATAAAATAGGAGTCCAGAATAATGGCTGCAGATTCCTTAGAGTAGTTAACAGTCAGAGATATTATAGCACAGAAGGAAGCCATTTGGCCCATCGCATCCATGCTGGCTCTCTGTAGAGTAATCCAATCAGTCCCGCGTTCTTGTAGCTTTATTTCCCACAAGTTCACATCCGTTTCCTTTTGAATTCATTGATTGCATACTCTTCCACTAAACTTGTAGGCAGCGAGTCTCAGCTCACTATCATTCGCTGCATGAAGAGGTTCCCCCTTGTGTCCCCCTGCATCATATATATGAAGAAGTGGGTTAAATAGTATTTGATTAAGTCTGGCAATGAGAATTTAAGATGAACGACATCAGCATTCAGAATGACAAATTGAAATTTAGTTGGGCTCTGTTAGCAAGGGCAAAGAGAGATATTCCCTCCATCAAGTACATTGTTCAAGCTCTGCAGTCAAAGATCTGCTCACTAAACAGGATGGGTCCCATATTCAGGTAACAGTAAACCCCCCTCAATTCTTCTTTCCTTTTTGTATGAAGTGACAAAGTCCTGAATTTTCCCTCATTACGCCACCCGTGGCTTTCCATTCGATAATTCATGGCATTATTGGAAGTGCAGAGAGAAGTTTGGTAAATATTTATCCTCAACAATGTCACCAAACTAGTTACTGATTGTATTTATTTGTGAAATCCTATTGTGTATACATGAGTTACTACACTTTCCTGCCTCATGTCAAAAGTAATTAATTGAAAGTGAAGTGAAGCTATTGGATAACCTAATAACAGGATATGGTGCTACAATTTTTATCTTGTACAGCAGACTTGAAGACACTAGGCCTGGCAAATATGATGTGGGTAGGGACTATTGACTGTGGAAATCCTGTTTCATGGTCAATAAGCATAGCTAGACAAACAGCCAGACACAAGTAAAATTCTGTCAGAATTTCAGCTTTTTTATTCGATTCGTGGATACAGCCTAAGCAGAAGCTCAAAAACACAGATAACTAATATAATCATGTGCTGTAGAATTGCAACATTAAAGGTATATTTAAAGATCTATGCGCTCGCACTAGTCCAGTTTAGTTTCTGGTCAAAGGGAGATTCAGTGATGGTAATACAATTGAATGTCAAAAGGAGATGGTTTTTGAAGATAGTACTTGTGTGACATGAATGTTATTTGCCACTTAACATTCTAGACCTGAATATTTCCCAGATCTTGCTGCATATGCGCACAGACTGCTTCAATATCTTCGGAATTGTGAATCGTGCTGAACATTGTGCAAACACCGGCAAACATCCCCACTTCTGATCTTATGCTGAAGAAAATGTTATTGATAAGGCAGCTGAAGATAATTGGGCCTATAGCACTACCCTGAGGAACTCCTGCAGTGACGTCCTGAGGCTATGATGAATGGCCTCAAACAACTACAACCACTTTCCTTTGTGTGAGGTATGATCCCAGCCAGAAGAGGGTTTGCCCCCTGATTCCAATTGATATCAATTTTGCCAGCATTCCTTGTTGCTCTAGTCAATTACTGCCTCGATGCCAAGGATATTCACTTTCACTTCACCATTGGAGTTCAGCTGCTTTGTTTATGTAGGAACCAAGGATACAGTGAGGTCAGGAGCTCGCTGTGGTGGAACTCAATTCAGTGTCAGTGAGCAGGTTATTGCTGAGTAAGTGTCATATGATAGCACTTTAACCTAGTGCCCAATAGGTTTATTTGGTATCATGGGCTTTTGGAGTGCTGCTCCTTTATCAGGTGAGTAGATTCACAAATACAGCATATTAAAGACAAAGATTCAATTGCAAGACAATGTTTGGAATGTGAGTCTTTACAGGTATAAACAATGCAAGTGGAGAGAAGTTTAATCACCAGTTGAAGAGGTGTGAATTGTCTCAAGCCAGGACAGTTCGTAGGATTTTGCAAGCCCAGGCCAGATGGTGGGTTTTACTCCCAGTGTGTCATGACATGAACCCAAAATCCTCATGCATGCAGAACTTGGCTATCGGTTTCAGCTTGGCAATTCTGCATCATTGTGTGTCTTAAAGGCTGTCTTGGAGAACACTTATCCCAAGATCATAGGCTGAAATGTCCCCAGCAGGAGGAGAATACTCCTGCCTGGTGATTGTCGAGCAGTGTTGTAGCATCTGCATGGAATCACCAATGTACCATGCCTCGGAACATCCTTTCCTGCAGCATATGAAGTGGACAACATTGGCCAAGTCATAAGAGTATATGCTGCGTACCTGGTGGATGGTATTCTTACGTGAAATGATGGCATCCAGGTCAGTGATCCGGCATGTCTTGCAGATGCTGCTGTGGCAGGATTGTGCGGTGTTGTGGTCGCTGACACCACTGTGCATGTGAAAAATGAATGAAAGCTTAAAAAAAGCCTAAAACTTCACTCAAATCCAGAAACACAACTAGAATTACAAGCACGAATTACAGAAAGAGCATTTGGCACGGGAAACAGACAGTTTGCCCTGATTAGCAAGTTCAGCGTTAGATGTTCATTACTTGTGTCACTTGTGAGTCATTAAGCCATCCTCATAAGTGTAATCAACATGCTTCACACCATTTCCTCCTCTTATGATGAACATCAAAGCACAAACAGAAGTTAAAACACAAAAAAAAGCCCTGAATGAATGTCTCATAAATTAACACCGAAATGGTTTATGAGACTAAAGGGACATGATACCATTGATTCATTGATAATTGAAATCACACAGGCTTCTTTGTTCATTTGGAACAATAATCCATAGTCGAGATCATGCACCAATGCTGGGAACATTGGAACCCCACATCCAGTCCCATTGGATATGCTTTGCTCAACTCAGGACGAAGCACTTGCTGCCACACAGTATGAGGAAACCCTGAGGAAGATGGAAAATTCAGCAGATCTGGCAGAGAGAAACAATGTTAATGTTTCAGATCAAGGATGTTTCTTTTCAGCTGAAAGAGATAGAAATACAATTTTAAACAAGTGAAAGGAAAGAGGAAGAACAAAATGGAAGGCCTGTGATAGGATAGAGGGTGGGAGACATAAACTGACAATGGTACAAGAGCCAGGAGGAGCTCCAGTAGCTGTCGTAAAGAAACAAAAGGGCTGATGATGCAACATTCCACAATAGCTTTCCTGATATGCCTTCCTTTTTCTTCAACTGAGTTCGCTGTGGTTCCCCTCCCCCCCATGATTGACAGGGCCCTTAACTATGTCCAACCCATTTCCCATACTTCTGTCCTCATCCCTTCTCTTCCTTTCCAGATCCTTTGTCCTTATTTTTCATCCCACCAGCTTTCACCTGCAAGTGATCATCCATCATTATTCCTGCTACCTCCAGTGTTATGTTATGCCACCAAACACATCTTCCCCGCCCTCTCCTGTCAGCATTCCTAAGAGGCTCCGTGACTACCAGGTCAAATCCTCTTTCATTCCCAACATTTTATCCCCTTCCCATGCCATCTTAGCAGGTGGAACACCTGCTCCTTTCCCCCCTCTCCCTCCTTATTATTCATGACCCTGAACATTCCTTCTAGCTGGAGCAATGATTTATTGTATTTCTTTCAATTTAATCCATTATATTCACTCCTTACAATGCAGAATCCCCTACACTGGGGACACAAAATACAAATCGGATGTCTGCATTGCAGAGTACATCCGCACAGTCCCAGCCCTCCAGTCACTTCCCATTTCAATTCTCCACATTACTTTCACACACGTTTTTGTCATCGCCTACTCTAATGTTGCAAAATCCACCTAACCTGCATATCTTTGGACTATGGAGGAAACCTATGCAGATTATAGGGAGAACATGCAAACTCCACACAGACATTCACCCAAAGCTGGAATTGAACCTGGGTTCTTGGTGCTGTGAGGAAGGAGTGCAGCCCAGTTTAAGGCTGATTTGAGAAATCCACACTGATTAGTATTTGTTCAACGATGTGACATTCTTGTACCCCAAGTACCTAGGTTTAAATGATTAAGCGTCATGGATCCAAAAGGAAGACATTCAGCCTCATCAGCCAGTTCACCATTCATGTCTCTATTAGACATGAATAGAGGTCATGTCTAACCTCTATTTTAACTCCAAATAAATAGTTTTGTTCTATCTCAGCTTTGACATTTTCAATGTGACTCCAGCTTCAACTGGGAGACAGAGTTCTAGATTTCCACAGTCCATTATTGAAGAGGTGGGCGGCACAATAGCACAGCGGTTAGCACTGCTGCTTCACAGCTCCAAGGGCCTGGGTTCAATTCCCCCTCAGGTCACTGTCTGTGTGGAGTTTGCACATTCTCCTGTGTGGGTTTCCTCCCACAGTCCAAAGATGTGCGGGTTAGGTTGATTGGCCATGCTAAGAAATTGCTCCTTAGTATCCAGGAATGCATAGGTTAGAGGGATTAATGGGTATAATATGTAGGGATATGGGGATAGGGCTCGGGTGGGATTGTGTTCAGTGCAGACTCAATGGCCCGAATGACCTCTTTGTGCACTGTAGTGTTCTATGATTCTATGAAGCGCTCCCTTGCATGATCTGGCTCGAATTTTATGGTTGTGTTCCTTTATCTGGACTTTTCAAAGAAGGGAAATCCTCCGTATCTACCCAAACATATAATTTAATAGTCATGTAGACCTCAGTTAGAACTGTGGGAGCATCTTCCCATATGGGGACTACATGGTAATGGGAACATCAATAAGTTCACACTTTTTGGAGTTAGCTGCATTCTAAAAAGCAGTAAGAAATACTTGTGCGGGCAATAACATAGCACCAGTGATCATTCAGCAATAGCTCAATAATGATGAGTAACCCTAATGAATGCTTTCTTATTATCATGGTCGGATTGCAAAGAATTACAAAGTATTTACAGCCTAGAGATCAGCTATTTATCCCAGCAGGTTTGTACTCTGCACAAGCCTCCCCTCACCCAAAATCATCTAGTTCTATTAACATGTTTATCTAACTTCCCTTAAATACATCAATATCCTTCAGTTCAACCTGTTTCTTCCAGTAGCAAAATCCACATTCTCACCAGACTCCAGGTAATAAATATTTTCCAAAATTCTCTACTAAATTTATTAGTGACGATCTTATATCTATGGCCTTACCCACAAGAGGAATCATCCACTCTGGGATGGCCTTTAAAAGGAGGGGTAAGAAGGAGGATGGGGGGTACGTGTTATTCAAAGGCTACATGTTCTCCAAGGATCCTATGGATTGGTCCAGTGGGAAGCTGAGCCACTCAGCAGGAGGGTACATATCATGGGGTCGAAGAAGAACTCGCAGTTGGAGCCAGGGAGTCGAACAGAGCAGTTGCATTGTAATTTGGTTTGACCTTATTGTAGATATATTTATTTATTCTGTTGGCAATAAAGTCTTTTACTGTTATAGCTGCATTGAGTCGCCCTCGAGCTATTATACTTAACAACCCCTTTTATAATTTTAGAAACTTTTATCAGGTCAGCCCTCAGTTCTGAAGAAGTAATTTTGGGCTCAAAATATTAGTTCTGTCTTTATTTCTGTAATAACTTCTATTTGCCAGTTAGAAAAATAACAACTGAAATATGTCTTTACATCGATCTATTAATACAGAGACTTACAGCCTCATTGCTGCTAGCCACCACTCCTCCGCTCCCCTTCCCCACTCTCTTCACCTCTACATGGGCTTGCAGAGACTTGCCCTATTTAGTAAACTGGCCTTTTATTCACTTTAAAAGTTTGCTTTTGACTTGGTAGGTTGTTGCATCAAGTTAAATCTTATGGGATCCAGGGAGAGGTGGCCAAATGGATACAAAATTAGCTTTATTGACAGAAAACAGAGGGTGGTTGTAGAGGGTTGTTTTACAAACTGGAGGCCTGTGACCAGTGTGTACCTCAGAGATCGGTGCTGAGTCCACTATTATTTGTCATTTAAATCAATGATTTGGGTAAGAAATTAGGAGGCATGGTTAGTAAGTTTGCAGATGACACCAAGATTGGTGGCATAGTGGACAATGAGAAGGTTATTTAGGATTGCAATGGGATCTTGATCAATTGGGCCAGTGGGCTGATGAATGGCAGGTGGAGTTTAATTTGAGGTGATGCATTTTGATAGATTGAACCAGGGCAGGATTTACTCAGTTAATAGTAGGGCATTTAGGAGAGTTATAGAAAAAGAAATAGAACATAGAACATAGAACAATACAGCACAGAACAGGCCCTTCGGCCTTCGATGTTGTGCCGACCAAAATAAAAAGCAATGCCCCTCCAAACTAAACCATTCCCTTCTCTTCCATATACTTATCAATTAACCTCTTAAACGCCACCAAACTTGGCGCATCTACAACAGCTGCAGGCAGGGCATTCCACTCCCTAATCACTCTTTGAGTAAAGAACCTACCTCTGATATCCGTCCTATAACTCATACCCCTTAATTTAAAGCTGTGTCCCCTCGTGCTAGCAAATCTAGGAGTATAGATTCATACCGCCTTGAAAGTGGAGTCACAGGTGGACAAAGGGGTGAAGAAGGCATTCGGCATGCTTGGTTTCATCAGTCAGAACATTGAATACGGGAGTTGGGACGTCTTGTTGAAATTGTACAAGATATTGGTAAGGCCACACTTGAAATACTGTGTACAGTTCTGGTCATGCTATTATAGAAATTATATTATAGAAATATTATTAAACTAGACAGAGTGCAGAAAAGATTTATTAGCATGCTACCAGAAGTTAATAGTTTGAGTTTTAAGAAGAGGCTGGATAGACTGGGACTTCTTTCTCTGGAGTGTAGAAGGCTTAGGGATGATCTTATAGAGGTCTATAAAGAGGGGCATAAATCAGTTAGATAGTCAATATCTTTTCTTAAAGGTAGGGGAGTCTAAAACTAGAAGGCAAAGATTTAAGGTGAGAGGGGAGAGAGACATAAGTGTCCAGAGTGGCAATTTTTTCACACAGAGGGTGGTGAGTATCTGGAACAAACTGCCAGAGGTAATAATAGAGGCAGGTATAATTTTGTCTGAAAAAGCAGTTAGCCAGTTATATGGGTAAGATAGGTATACAGTAATATGGCAATTGGGATTAGCTTAGGGATTAAAAAAAGGGGCGCCCATCGACAAGTTAGGCCAAAGGACGTATTTCCATGTTGTAAAGCTCTATGACTCTAGCGATTGACAATAGACCGAGAGGTAACAAGGAAACATCTTTTTACACAGTGAGCTGTTGTGAAGTGGATTGCATGGCCTGACAGGACAATGGTAGCAGAATCAATGGTAACTCATCATAGAATATTGCATAAATACTTGAAGAGAACATATTTACAAGATAATGGGCAAAAAGCAGGGGAGTGGGGTCAATTGGGTAATTCTACTAAAGATGTTGGCAGAAATACAATGAGCCAAATAGCTTGCTATGATTCACTGATTCAATGAAAAGACCGATGAATTTAATGCCTAAGTGAGCTTTACACCAAACCACTTGCATTTACATTTTCTTTCATCTTTTACATTGATTTGAGGATTAATTTGTCCTAAGTCTCTGCTGACAAGACTGGCCATGCTTCCTGATTTAAATGCAATGATCTTTCTCGTTCAAGAAGGTCTATCAAATTGAGTTCATTTTCATAGAACCGAGTTGGCACATCTTTTCCAAATCAATGTACATTTAATTCATGAAGAAATGGATTCATGTAACCAACAAAACTATTAATTTAATCAGTCCAGCTAAGTCTAGTGAGTGGCATGGGGCAAAGCAGTTATCCCTGCTGCCTCACGCTGCCAGGTAGTTGGGTTCAATTTTAGTCTTCGGTGACTGTGTGGAGTTTGCACATCCTCCCTGTGCCTGTATTGGTTTCCTCCGGGTGCTCAGCTTTCCTCCAACAGTTCAAAAGATGTGTAGGTTAGGTGGCTCGACCTAACAGTTAAATGTGTGGTGTTACAGGGAGAGAGCGGTAGGGTAGGTCTGGGGAAGATGCTCTTTTAGGGTCGATGCTGATTTGATGGCCCAAATGACCGCCTTCTGCACTGTAGGGATTCTATGGATTTTCGCAAATGATTTTCAGTGCTCTGAATTCAACTCACTCACGGTCAGGAGACTGGTATCAAAAATGATTACGTTTGACAATAATCTCATTTTTAGCCTTATTTTTAATGCTGCATCAAGTTGCCAGTCTTAAATGCAACAACTGGTTAAAACTGCCACAGTTACATTTGTTAGCATTTGCCCAATTGTTTCATAAAATGTTTGTGATTATTCAAATTCATTTTAGTAGAAAGCTAACGAGTGCAAATCCAAGCATATTTTGGGCATAGCTTCCTGATTGCACCCAAGGCAGAAACTCTGCTCTGTTTTATTTAAATTTGTAACAGATAAGGACATTAAAGACTGAACCTTAACCATGAATTCATGACAAGTAAATTATCTTCAAGGAGAACTAAATAATATTATTAGCATGGCTATAATACAAGTAATTTACTATAGAGTACAGATCGCAGCTGGAAATCAGACTCTGGAAGGTGCGCTTGCTTCTAATCTGCATTTCCTTTGGGCTGAAGGACATGGCAATGGGATTTCTCATTTCCAGCAACAAAGGGTGCAGGTGTTTGCTTATATCAGTCAGGAGTAGTAATGAGTAAACATGGACAGAAACCAGACAATCCAAGAGTTCTGGCTCCCTCTCTTGGACATGGCTCTGTCTGTGCATTGCTCCAATAAAGTCTTTTCCAATTTCCTTAGTGGAAAATGCAAAACCATTTTGGAAAGGAGTTGAGAGTCAGCAGTGGACAGCCCAGGCTCAGCTGCAGAGATGATGACAACTTTAATTCTATTCAAATGAATTAGTCGCAAACCAAGCTCGAAAGGCCACAGGCAAACTTCAGTCTGTCTGGGTCGGGGAATAAATCTACTAGGCTTTCTGCTGCAAAGTCAATCTGTGGGGACAAGATCACACTTGGCTGTATTCCTTCCCTCAACAGTTCCCTCGAGAAATCAGTCTGTTGACGTGGAGTTGTGGATTGGGAAGGAACTGGAAAAACATTGTGAAAGATTGTACATGGTAAAGTAACTTTTGCGGAAATGTAGGAAAATAGAATCTTGTTACCCACAATGAGGCTTCTTTTCAAGAACCAATGTCCTGAAATTATTAGAGAACCGTAAAAGATATCCAATTCGTTCTGGATTTGGTTGTTTTCAAATGCCCTGGTCAGTCATCTAAAGCAGATCCTGAAAGATCGTACACAGTAGAACATGAGTCAGAACACTACTGACTGCACTAACAATCTGATGCACAGTGGCACAGTGATCAGCTCTGCTGTCTCACATTGCCAGGGACCCCGGTTCAATTCCTGCCATGGGTACTGACTGTGTGGAGTTTGTACGTTCTCCCCATGTCTGCACAGATATCCTCCGGGTACTCAGTTTCCACTGACTCCAAAGATCTGTCGATTTAAGTGGATTAGCCGTGGTAAATTTGTGGAGTTGCGTGAATAGAGAGAATGGCAGACCAAAATGGGATATTCTTTTGGAGAGTTGGTGTATACTCAATGGACCAATTTGCCTCTTCCTGCACTTTGGCAAAACATAGAATCCCTAATGTCCTGTTCATAGAATAATAGAATCCCTACAATGAAGAAGGAGGCCATTTGGCCCTCCTAGTCTGCACCGACCACAATTCCATCCAACTTCTATACCTGTAACCCCACATATTTACCCTTCTAATTTCTCTGACATTAGAGTCAATTTATCTTGGCCATTCAACCTAACCCGCACATCTTTGGAGGAAACCAGAGCACCCAGAGGAAACCCATGCAGACATGGGGAGAATATGCAAACTCCACACAGATAGGGACCTGAGCCAGAATTGAACCCAGATCCCTGGCGCTGTGAGGTAGCAGTACTTACCACTGTGCCACTGTTCTGCCCTGCTAGTTTATCCTTCAGTTAGGGAAGGAAACCTGCCATCCTTACCTGATCTGGCCACATGTGACTGCAGACCCATAGCAATGTGATTGACTCTTAACTGTCCTCTAAAATGGCCAAGCAAACCACTTAATTTAAGGTACAAACTATAGCTAGCAATGTGCATACCCTATGGAAGAATACAGGGAGAAAGTGAACTCCTCAGGGTGATTGTTGGATAGACCTCCATCAATTCTTTCTGACTGTCCTGTTTCTAATTTGTCATTTACTACTGCGCACCCTGTCTGGGGTGATCCTTCCACTTGTTTACATGAGCCATCTACAAAAAGGGTCTCCTCAGCTGTTGTTAAAGACACATCCTTAATCCCACCCTCTTCTACATCCATATCTATGTCCCCACAATCATGTGGCTCTTCGGTATCTAAAATTCCTTCCGTTGGGTTATCTCCTGTGTCCCTTACTATTATAACTGATTTGCTGGGAGATAGGAGTACGGCTTCCCATTTAGTCCTTCTCATGTTTAAGATGGATGTTAACTTTCCCGTATTCAGCATTTCCACCAAAATGTGTTTGGTATGGAGGATTATATTCCGTCATTATTATTGGCTTGCTAATCTTTATGGCCCTGGCGGTGCAATCTAAGATGGCTATGCATCTTGGCAGTCTGATGACTACCGGCCCTTCTGCTATTTAATAGAAACTTACGGGTCTCCGTTTATCACCATGATCTTGTGTTACCACTGTGGAATAGAATTTCTCCTTTTTCACAATTGTGCATGTGGAAGTCTTTACTGGAATCTGATAGCCCTAATCAGGGGCTGATATCAGTTTTGTTTTTAACTTGTTATAAGCCTCTTCCTGTTCAGGCCCCTATTCTACAGAGTTTAAAACTGGCTTTCCCCCTTTAACTAGTCTTTTGATAGATTTGCCAATTTTGCAAATCCCGGGATAAAACATCTGCAATAGTTAAACAGTCCCAGCACCTTCCTGAATTCTCTTACAGTGACTGGCTGAGGCATTTGTTGGACTGCCTTCTTTCGGTCTGTTGACATTTCGTTAAACCCTTATGATACTAGATGTCCTAGGTACAAGACTTGTATTTTCCCAATTTGTGCCTTTTTGGGGCTCACTTTTAACCCTATGGTTTTTAGTTCATTTAACACTAGGTGCTTCCTGATATCCTGACTTAGATTCTGAAGCTATTAAGATATCATCAAAATATTATAGAATCATGCTACCCTCTGGTAGTCCTATCCTGTTCAGGATGTCACTCTTTATTCCATGGAAGATAGTGGGACTGTTGTGTAATTCCTGTGGTAGGCGAGTCCAAGTGTACTGTTGGCTCCCACTGTAAGGGCAAATTTGTCTCGGGATTCAGGATCCATGGCTAGGGACCAAAATCCATTGGCTATATCCAATACAGTAAATATTTTATACTCTAGTGGTAATCCATTCAGGATTGTCAAGGGGCTTGATACAATGGGTTGTAACTTGGACATGACTTTATTGAGACCGGTGTAATCTATGGTGAGCCTGTAGCATCTGTTAGGTTTGCTCACCAGCCAGATTAGGGAGTTAGTGGTATTCATAATTTCCCTCAGAATTTTCCACTAACCCTTTAACTATCTCCACTAGAGCTGCCTCTGCTTCTGGTTTTATTGAGTATTGTTGGTGGGGCTTATGCTCCGGTCCTGGTGCCTTAATTGGGTCTGTTTTAGTTAAGCCAGTATCTAATTTTGTCTCAGCCCATACTCCAGGGACAGAGGCACAGATGGTTCCAAATCCTTCTGTTTCTAAATTCCAATCTCTGGTGGTGGCTGTAGCTTCCAAGTGACATGTGAATTTTCCTTTTCTAATTTTCCAACCGTCCTGTTTTGGCCAGATTAATTTTCCCTTTCCACAGTCTATCAGAATCTCATACTCCTTCATTAAATCATTTCCTATTATTGTACCTTGTTATTTTTACACACATAGAATTTCATAAGTATATACAAATTATTTATTTCTACTAACGTGGTCTCGCTCAGGTAAGCAGGTGTTTTGTTCCCTTCTATCCCAATTAGATAAGTCATCCTACCTGTAATGCGTAAGGGAAAGTCGGTGACAGATATCGATGCACCTGTGTTCACCAGAATCTCACATTGCCTGCCTGCTACTAGTGCAGACACATAAACCTTTCCCTCCTTCTTACCCTTATGAATGGGGACTGCAGACCGTCAATCTTGCTGACTCTGGAGGTTCCTTAGTTTTTCCGATTCTGCTGCAGTCATGGATTGGGTCAAGGGTCTCCCATGTTTGTCCCAACATATTGCTTCTGTGTGTCCATTTTTATTACAGCGGTTATGTTGTCTCCCACTGCTTCAGATTTGTTTCCTTCCTTAAGGACCCCGCACTCCCTTGCAAAAGAAGACAGAGGGTGGTGGTTGATGGGAGATATTCATCTTGGAGTTCGGTGACAAGTGGTGTACCTGAGGGGTCTGTTTTGGGGCCCCTGCTGTTTGTAATTTTTATAAATGATCTGGATGAGGGTATTGAAGGATGGATTAGTAAATTTGCAGATGACACTAAAGTCGGTGGAGTGGTAGATAGTGAAGAGGGGTGTTATAGTTTGCAGAGAGACTTGGACAAGTTGCAGAGCTGGGCCGAGAGGTGGCAAATGGAGTTTAATGTGGAAAAGTGTGAGGTAATGCACTATGGCAGAAATAATAAATGTGTAGAGTATAGGGCAAATGGTAGGATTCTTAGTAGTCTAGATGAACAGAGGGATCTTGGTGTGTATGTGCATAGATCCCTGAAAGTAGGCAGTCAGGTCGAGAAGGTTGTTAGGAAGGCATATGGAGTCTTGGCTTTTATTGGTAGAGGGATTGAATTTCGGAGCCGCAACGTCATGTTGCAACTGTACAAAACTCTAGTGCGGCCGCACTTGGAGTATTGTGTGCAGTTCTGGTCCCCACATTATAAGAAAGATGTGGAGGCATTGGAGAGGGTACAGAGGAGGTTTACCAGGATGTTGCCTGGTATGGAGGGCAGGTCTTATGAGGAGAGGCTGAGGGATTTGAGGTTGTTTTCGTTAGAAAGGAGGCGGCTAAGAGGGGACCTAATCGAAACATATAAGATGATTAGAGGTTTAGATAGGGTGGACAGTGATAGCCTTTTTCCTAGGATGGAAAAAGCTAGCACGAGGGGACACAGCTTTAAATTAAGGGGTGATAGTTATAGGACGGATATCAGAGGCAGGTTCTTTACCCAAAGGGTGGTTCGGGAGTGGAATGCCCTGCCTGCAGCAGTTGTAGATGCGCCAAGTTTGGTGGCGTTTAAGAGGTTAGTTGATAAGTATATGGAAGAGAAGGGAATGGTTTAGTTTGGAGGGGCATTGCTTTTTATATTGGTCGGCGCAACATCGAAGGCCGAAGGGCCTGTTCTGTGCTGTAATGTTCTATGTTCTATGTTCTAAAATGCTCTTGTTGGCCACAATTGTGACAGATCAGTTTGGACTTAGTTCCTCTCCTGCTACTGTAAGCAGCTATTCTTTCTTGTCTTACTCTGGTCTGGGATTTTTCCTCTCCACCTCCCAGTACGCCACTAGCCCATTCCATTAATTCATCATAATCCAGGGACATTATCACTCCCATTTTAGGATGGTTTGGTAAGCACTAGAGAGCACATCCTTGAAAGTCTGGATGGAAGCTTGATCCCCAGATCTGAGCATTCCTGGTATAATTGGAACAACCGTTCCCATATTCAGAAGCTCCTTCCCATTTAGCTGCTTGGTCATTGTAATTTTGCTCCAGTTAGTATTTCCTATAACAGTCTGGGCTTCTGTTTCAAACTGGGCAAAGGCTGCCTATCGGGCACCTATTTCTGCTGTTAGGGTGACTGTGTGTCCGATGTCCCCCACTATAACCTTGTGCTGGGAAGTCCTCCTGCTACCTGCCTCTATTTATCCACTGGACATGCTGCCCTGACCAGTTGATGTATGTCTCTTAGAAGCAATCGGTATCCTATCTGTACTGTATCTAATTCTTCTCAAAATTAGAAGTTTACATTTCTAGTGTTTACGCTTCTAGGTTGTAGTTTACCCAGGGAAGCCATTCTCTGTTGTCTTTCACCTGAGGTGAATGGTTTATAAGTTGCTGTTGGCTGCACATCTGTCCCCCTTCAGGTTACTAGTGCTAAGTTGTGTTCTAGCACTTCCCATTCCTCTGGAGGATGGTTGGTCCTTTTGTATATACTCATAAGGGGGCAGAGGAATACTCTCCCCTCCTCATTGATTCTATTCTAATATTCAGTTCCATTTCTCCAGTTCCCTTACTCTGGATTCTAACTTTTTAACTTATCTTTATCTTCATCTTGGGGATGGAGATCATAATTCTATCTCCTTCACCCTTGCATTGGAAAAGGATAGGATCAGGCAGGCTAGGAAGGTGTTTGTCTGGAGTAAGGGGAAATATGAAGACATCAGGCAGATGTTGGGGCGAATAAACTGGAAGGAGGTGTTCTTGGGGAAAAGCACAGAAGGAAGGTGGCAGATATTCAAGGAATGCTTGTCTGGAGCTCTGCACGACAACGTTCCGGTGAGGACAAGGAGGTTTTGGTAGGATGCGGGAACCATGGTGCACGAAGGCTGTGGTGAACATAGTCAGGAAGAAAAGAAAGGTGTATAAAAGGTTCAAAGAGCTAGGAGATGTTGGGGAGCTAGAGAAGTATAAGGCTTATAGAAGAGAGCTTAAAAAGGAAATTAGGAGAGCCAGAAGGGGTCATGAGAAGGCCTTGGCTGGTAGGATTAAGGAGAATCCCAAGGCCTTCTACAAATATGTGAAAAGTAAAAGGTGAGAAGAGAAGGGATAGGGCCTATAAAAGGTGAAGGGGGAAAAGTCTGTATGGAACCGGAAGAAATGGCAGAGGTGCTTAATGAGTACTTTGCCTCAGTATTCATGGTGGAAAGTGATCTGGGAGGATGCACTACAAGTTTGTGGCAGACTGAAAAGATTGAGTATGTAGATATTAAGGAAGCGGATGTGTTAGAACTTCTAAATGCTATCAAGATAGACAAGTCTCCAGGACCAGATGGGATGTACCCCAGGTTATTGTGGGAGGTGAGGGATGTCATTGCAGAGCCCCTGGCGATGATCTTTGCGTTGTCGATGGAGATGGGAGAGGTTCCGGAGGATTGGAGGATTGCGGATGTGGTCCCTATTTTCAAGAAAGGGAACAGGGATAGTCCTGGAAATTACCGACCGTTGAGTCTGACCTCAGTGTTGGTAAGCTGATGGAGAGGCTTCTGAGGGACAAGATTTATGAGCATTTGGAGAAATTTAGGTTGATTAGAAATAGTCAGCATGGTTTTGTAAAAGGCAGGTCGTGCCTTACAAGCTTAATTGAGTTCTTCAAAAATGTGACTGAACACATTGATGAAGGAAGAGCAGTGGACGTGGTGTACATGGACTTCAGCAAGGCATTTGACAAGGTCCCACATGCAAGACTTCTTGAGAAGGTGAGAGGCATGGGATCCAAGGGGCTTTGCCCTTGTGGATCCAGAACTGGCTTGCCTGCAGAAGGCAGAGGGTGGTTGTGGATGGCTCTTTTTCTGCATGGAGGTCGGTCACCAGTGGAGTGCCCAGGGATCTGTTCTAGGACCCTTGCTGTTTGTCATTTTCATAAATGACCTGGATGAGGAAGTGGAGGGATGGGTGAGTAAGTTCGCGGATGACACGAAGGTCGGTGGTGTTGTGGATGGTCTGGAGGGATGTCAGAAGTTGCAGCATGACATCGACAGGATGCAAGACTGGGCGGAGAAGTGGCAGATGGACTTCAACGTGGATAAATGTGTTGGGGTCCATTTTGGCAGATCCAACGGGATGAATGAGTACACTATCAAAGGTAGGAGTCTTAGCTGTGTGGAAGAGCAGAGGGATCTTGGGGTTCTGGGTGTCCATAAGACTCTCAAATCAGCCTCCCAGGTGGAGGATGTGGTTAAGAAAGCTTATGGTGTACTGGCCTTCATTCATCGAGGGATTGAGTTCAGGAGTCAGGAGGTAATGCTGCATCTTTATAGGACCCTTGTCAGACCACACTTGGAGTACTGTGCGCAGTTCTGGTCGCCTCACTATAGGAAGGACGTGGAAGCTATTGAAAGGGTGCAGAGGAGATTTACAAGGATGTCGCCTGGATTGGGAGGCATGCCTTATGAAGACAGGTTGAGGGAGCTGGGACTGTTCTCGCTGGAGAGACGAAGGTTGAGAGGCGACCTGATAGAACTTTACAAGATGTTGAGAGGATTAGATAGGGTGGACTCTCAGAGACTATTTCCCAGGGCTGAAACGGTCACGACGAGAGGGCACAGATTTAAGGTGCAGGGAAGCAAGTACAGAGGGGATGCTAGGGGAAAGTTTTTCACTCAGAGGGTGGTAAGTGAATGGAATCGGCTGCCGTCGGTGGTGGTCGAGGTGAACTCGCTGGGGTCTTTTAAAAGACTTCTGGATGAGTATATGGGATTCAATGGGATTGGGGGTTATAGATAGGTCTATGGCTGAGTAGGTTTTGATGTGTTCGGCACAACTGGTGGGCCGAAGGGCCTGTTTGTGCTGTAGTGTTCTATGTTCTATGTTCTGTGTTCATTCCACGTTTTAGTAGAAGTGACTACTCATTCAATTAGTCCTGCTAATTGATGTACAAATATTGGCCCTGCCTTCTTTGCTTTGTCTCTCTTTTCTCCATCGATCCACTTTCTCTGCTGTTCTAAAGTCTGAGAAACATCCCAGCCATCCCTTTGCATCCTCTTAATTAACACATGTCTATCATGTACTTTTCAATGAGAGATCCTGCAGGTCCCCACTTAATTTCTTTATCTGCAATGTCACAGACTTTACTACCTCCAGCCATGATTACCTTCTTGGCAATGTGTTTTATCCACCGGCTGGCCATGATTACTTCCTAGCAACGTGTTTTCTCCACCCTTAAGATTTCTATTTATACTCACGGCCACGATTACCTCCTTGGCAACATGTTTTCTCTACTGGAGTCCGGCTCTAGGTCAGAGTGATCAGCTCCTTTTCTGCACCGCTTTGCAACATGGCACACAAATACCCAACCATACAAACGTTCACGCAAACAGGTGACAAATTCTACATTTGTTCATCACTACAGAGTTTGGTGTTAAATGGCCTTTGCCACTTATGCTTCATGATCCTAAGTGCCCTTGTGCCTCTATGCCTACTTCAGGGTCCTGACCTTCACATGAGAGATTTTCCCTTTTAACAACTGGTCTTAGGCTGCTTGTTTGAGCACTTTCTTGTCCTCTAGTCAATCAGCACAAGTAACAGTCAATACTTATTACTATACTATTAAAAAATCAATACTTATTTCTATACCATAAGTTTCCCTTGATTTTACTTCTATCAAACAGTATTGTTAATTCAGTCTGACTCCTACAGATTCAATGATCTCTATCCCAGTTCGCTAATCGAAGCCAACCGATCGAACTTACGAGCAGTGAGATCCTGCTGACTATGACAATTTGTTGTAGGAAAGGCTGTTTTCCCCCTAGCTGGAACTGAGTCTCAAAAGAAAAGGTTGTTTAAAACTGAGATAAGGGGCCTTTTTTTGACTCAAAGATTTGTGACTGCAAAGAATTCTCTATCCCAGAGAGGTTGGTCGATGAGTATTTACAAAGCTGTAATCAAAAGGTTTTTGGAAACTAAATTAATCAAGGAATATGAGGCTAGCACAAGAAAGTGGAGTTGGTGTGGAAACTTGTTGTAGGCTGTGCAAAGCCAGGATTCCAACAAGGAAGAGCTGTATGCATATCAGAGTATTTATTTAAAAATTAGTTTATTTACAATGTTTGCAGTCTGCACACAATGGGTTATAGGGAATACACAATGGGTTATAGGGAATGCACATTGCACCTCAAAGTTGCCTTTCTGCTGCTTAGAGAACCAAATACCAAAAACTCTGGTGCGGCCACACTTGGAATATTGTGTACAGCTTTGGTTGCCACTTTATAAGAAAGATGTGGAGGCATTAGAAAGGGTGCAGAGGAGGTTTACCAGGATGTTGCCTGGTATGATGGGTAGGTCTTATGAGGAAAGGCTGAGGGACTTGAAATTATTTTCATTAGAAAGAAGAAGGCTAAGAGGTGACTTAATTGAGACATATAAGATGATCAGAGGGTTAGATAGGGTGGATAGTGAGAGCCTTTTTCCTCGAATGGAGATGGATAACACGAGGGGACATAGCTTTAAATTAAGGGGTGGTAGTTATAGGACAGATGCTGGAGGTGGGTTCTTCACTCAGAGAGTAGTAAGGGCGTGGAATGCCCTGCCTGCAGCAGTTGTGGACTCGTCAAGTTTAAGGACGTTCAAATGGTCAGTGGATAAACATATGGATAGCATTGGAACAGTTTAGGATAGAGGGTCATAAAATTGGTTACATTGGTCGACGCAACATCGAGGGCTGAAGGGCCTGTACTGCATTGTAATGTTCTATGTTCTACGTTCTACTGCCTGATGATAATGTCTTGGAGAGTGCTAACCTGAAGATTAGAAGCTAAATGCCCGTGACCACTGAAGTGTTTGCCAACTGGAAGAGAACACTCCTGCTTAGTGATGGTCAAGTGGTGTTCATTCATCCTTTGTCGTGGCATCTACATGGTCTCCCCAATGTACCATGCCTCGGGATATCCTTTCCTGCAGCATATCAGGTAGACAACATTGGCCGAGTCGCAAGAGTATGTACCGTGTACCTGGTGGATGGTGTTCTCTTGTGAGGTGATAGCATCCATGTCGATAATCCAGCACATCTTGCAGAGGTTGCTGTGGCAGGGTTGTGTGGTGTCGTGGTCACTGTTCTCCTGAAGGCTGGGTAGTTTGCTGTGGAGGTTGTGTGATTGTTTGAAGGCAAGAAGTGGGGCTGTAGGGATGGTCTTGCAAGATGTTTATCTTCATTGATGACATAAAGGCTCCGAAGAAGATATCACAGTTTCTCCACTCTGGTGAAGTGCTGGACAACGAAGGGTACAGTGTCCACTGTGTCACTTGTTTGTTTTCTGAGGAGATCAGTGCAATTTTTTTTGCTGCGGCGCATCAAAACTGTCAATTGATGAGTCGAGCACCTGTTCTTATGAGGGTGTCTTTCAGCATCTGGAGGTGTCTGTTGCAATCATCCTCATCTGGAGATTCTGTGTGCATGGAGGGTTTGCCCCTAAGCGATGGCTTCTTTAGAATGTTTAGGGTGGAAGCTGGAGAAATGGAGCGTCATGAGGTTAGCTGTGAGCTTGCGGTACAATTAAGTGCTAAGGTGACCATCCTCAATGGACATGCAAGTGTTCAAGAAAGTAACCAATTCCAGGGAGTAATCCATGGTGAATTTGATGGTGGATGGAACTTGTTGATATCATCATGTAATTGTTTCAATGATTGTTTGCCATGAGTCCAAAGGAAAAAAATGTCACCAAAGTGCCGAGTGCGTCATGTCAGTTGAAGGTCCTGTGCGGTGAAGAGGTCTTGTTCGAACCTGTGCATGAAGATGTTGGCATATTGAAGTGTGAATTTGGTCCCCATGGCTGTTCCATGTGTCTGGATGAAGAACTGGTTATTGAAGGTGAAGACATTGTAGTCCAGGATGAAGCAGATGAGCTTGTAGAATTACATTTGGAAATTGGCAGTTGTCGGCCTTGAGTAGCTTCCACCCTAAACACGCTAAAGAAGCGATCCCCTACAGATAAGCCCTCCGTATACGCAGGATCTGCTCAGATAAGGAGAATCACAACAGACACCTACAGACACTGAAAGACGCCCTCATAAGAACAAGATTTGGCACTCAACTCATCTATCGCCAGTTCCAACGTGCCACAGTGAAAAACTGCACCTACCTCCTCAGAAGGCAAACATGGGACACGACAGACAGAGTACCTTTCGTCGTCCAATATTTCATCAGAGCAGATAAGCTATGGCATCTTCTCCAGAGCCTTCAACATATTGATGAAGATAAATGTCTCCATAAGACGCTGCAGGAAAGAACGCCCCTAAGCATGATACACTGGGGAGACCATATCGTCACTACAACAACAGATGAATGAACACTGCTCGACAATCACCAGACAAGAGTGTTCTCTTGGGAAACACTTCACCAGTCACACGCATTCAGCCTCAAATCTTAGGGTAAGCGTTCTCCAAGACGGCCTTCATGACACATAACAACACAGAATCTCTGAGCAGAAACTGATAGCCAAGTTCCACATACATGAGGATGACAGACCGTGGATTCATGTCACACTATCTGTAACCCTGATGACTTGCCTGGGCTTGCAACAGCTCACTAACTGTCCTGGCTGGAGACAATACATTCTTTTTAACCTGTGCTTGGCCCTCTCTTCATTCACATTATCTGTACCTTTAAGACTTGATTACTGTAAAAATTCAGATTCCGACATTATGTTGTAAATTGAGTTTGTGTCTTTATAAGCCCTGTTTGTGAACAGAACTCCTCACTCACCTGAAGAAGGAGCTATATTCCAAAAGCTAGTGCTATCAAATAAACCTGTTGGACTTTAACCTGGCATTATGACACTTCTTACTGTGCTTATCCCAGTCCAACGCCAGCATCTCCACATCATTAGAGAGTACCAAACCGCATCTGGATCAAATACAGGTTAGGGTGCTTTATGCTAATGAGATTGAGGGCTTTGGTTTTTCACTAATCCAGCACCAAAAGATTTTGTACTATTCACATTCTTTTTCCCAAAGATTCAATTCCTTTGCTCTCATTATACTCAGCAGGGATGAGATGAAGCTGAAGATTTTCGTGGAGTAGGGGAGCTTACGTTTTTAAGGAGTTCAGTCAGAGAAAATGCATTGGCCAGGGTTGTGTTGGATACCGTATGAGAGCTGAAGGCCAATCTGAATTCTTACACATCAGATCCTCATTGGTCCATTCTGCTCTCTTAGTCTCCTTAGTGGAGCTGGTGAAGATCCAATTAACAGTGAATAGATGAAAATTATCATTTGCAAATTGTGGCCCATTATCTAGACTTTTGTCCAGGGTTGCAAAAGAAGGAGTACAGTGTCTTGCTGACAAGCTCTGCTGTGGTTGTATGAAGCCAGGTTATCGCTATCCATTGACAACAGTAATCAAGAATCATGAGGCACATCTTGCTGAGGAGTTTAGATAGTTACATAGGTGGGATGGCTATTGAGGAATATGGGCCAAATGCAGGCACTTGGAACTAGATTAATGGTTAAAAAAAATGGGGTAGCGTGGATAAGTTGGGCTGAAGGGCTTGTTTCCACTCTGTAAATCTGTATGACACTAAATCAAAGAAGTTGAGGCTTAACGTCTTCCATAGGCATGGAGGAAAGACAGATGGTGCCAAGGGTTCCACTGGTGTTCGTGTGTTATTGTGGTAGGTGTGACAGGACAGGACAAAGTGCTGGCACATTTGTGACATGCCCAGCCACCACACTAAATGCAGGTCTCTCGCTCTGCATTTAACAATGTCTACAAGATCTGTGTGGACGTTGTGAAAAATATCTCATTACATGGCGTGTAGAATGACTAAATGATGTTCATAAACCAGGAAGCTGTCCACAATGGTCAAATGGAGCTATTGCTCATCATCTGTGCAGAGAAGAAAGTTGCTGAGGCTGTAGTTAGGCCACTCTTGAAGACAGAACTCCCGTACTTGATGACTTTCAGCATCCTGTTTTTGGGCACTTTAGACATGTGGAGGGGACCCATTGCAGTTGAGAAAAATGTTTCTACTATGGACAATGGTGTAGAGTTGAGGGTAACAGCATGGTCAAGTAGAGCTCTGAAAAGAGCTTTGACTGTGGTTTGTGACTTGTCTGGGACATAGATGACTCTATATTCATATCACATCACCCAGAAGCAAAACTGCTGAATATGGATAGGCCTTTTAACAAATCTGTGCAATTGAGGAATAGTATCAGGGGATAGTAATCTACTTCAACAGTAGGACAGCCCAAATGGTATTCAGAAAAGTGCTTCTTTCTCAAACATGGCATACTTATGTTCAGCTGCCAGTCTCCTCCCTACAGTACTGAGTACATGGCTGCCTGATGTCAGTGCTACATTGTCATTTGTCATATTAGCATATCTCTTCTGTTAACTCTCAGCCACAATGGTCGAAAAGGCTCAAGGGATCATATGCCTCCTCCACTCTCCTCTTCCCCCCTGCCCCCCAATCCTATTTTCTATATTATTAAGAACATTGGAGTTTCAATGTTAACCCCTTTAGTCAACATTTTCAAAACAGCCATTGCCTTATTGTTATACGTAGAAAGGGGAAACCTGTTTCCCTTGGCAAAGATTTCAAATAGCAGGGGTTATAGATTCAAGATAAGTGGCAAAAGGATTAGAACGAAAATGAGGAAAAATTTCTTTACACACAAGTGGGAGTCTGGAATTCACTGACTGAGTTGATGATGGAAGCAGAAACTCATTAAAAAGTACCTGGATCTGCACCATAAGTGCTGTAAGCTGCAAGGCTCTGGGGCGTTGTATGTAGCAAGATAGGATTAGCAAGGACACTTGGGTGTCTTTGGGTTGACCTGGATAAGATGAGCCAAATGGTCCCCTTCTGTGCTGTACTGTTTCTACAAATGTGGGCAAATTTGTTTCTGTGTTTCTTACATTGAAACTGTTGACTACATTTCCAAACTACTTGATTGGCTGTAAAATTTGGGACTACCTGAGGTTTTTGAAAGGCATTTGCCTGACGAAGACAAAAGGTCAAAAGCTCGCTGATTTACTATTAAATAAATTGGTTGGATTTAAAATTGGTGTTGTAAAACTTTACTGAGTTTTTGAAAGGCACAGGAAGGCTTTCATAATTGATACTTTATAGACTAAGGAAACTGCCTTTGATTGCTGTATTTCCACTTTCTTTTAGCTCCTTTGGAGTGAGTTGTTCTAAGTAGAATGCATCCAAAGAAATAGTGTGTACTGTAATTATGGATACTCTGAGTGTCACAAATGACAGATTTTACAACATAATCACCCATGAGTGTCTCAGCAGATCATAGAGACAAGGAGCAAATGGAAAACCTGTTAGCCATGAAATTAGAATATTAATTAAGGGACTCAACCGATGTTAGTGACCGAGGCTTACAGACAGAAGTGGACGCAAGCAAAACAGACAACAGTTACAGTCTGCAGTGATTTCACACAGTGTGAGTAGGAAGCTTACAAAACTGAAGCATGTCTGCTGTGCGTTAATGTCTGTTTTATTCCGTTGTGTACCAGGAAAACTCAAAATAGGCCAATGATATTTAGTAGAAGACATTACAATGATGAAGTGTTACAAAATAAATGAAAGGAGATACCTGAAAGGTTGACAGTATTGAAAGTAGTCACTGTCTCTGGATGGGGTAAATATTTAGTTACTGATGAAAGCAAGGGTAAACATTGAACAAGTTCTGGCCACACAGTCTTCCAAATCTCTTGGGTATGAGCATCGTGACTGAACACAGGAAATATTCTAAAAGGTAGAGAGGGATAAACCAAGCAGTAACAGGCCAGCCAATGTACTGTTGGTGATTGGAAAACTTTCAGAAAGAATAGAGAAACTTTAACTACCTACCCGCACCTGCCCCGCGCCCCCCCCAACACACACGCAGACACACACACACACACACACACACACACACACACACACGCACACACACACCACAACCAGACACACACACACACGCAGACAACACACACACACACACACACGCAGACAACACACACAACCACACACACCACACAGACACACACACACACGCAGACACACACACCACACACACGCAGACACACACACACACACACACGCACACACACACACACACACACACACACACACACACACACACACACAGAGGATTTGGTACGCTCTGTTAAAATGTTGAAAATCTGAATGCTGATCACATCATTTACAACCATTTCTGGATTTAAAGAAGGAGGGAAATTGTGTAGACAACAAGCCTACTCAGGAGGCCATTTCATAATACTCATACCGAGGCTGCATACCATACGTTTAATCATAGTTTTAAATCTAATCCTAGCCAGATGACTTTTTAGGCTTTGGGAATCTCAATAATTAGGGTGGCACAGTGGTTGGCATTGCTGCCTTACAGCACCAGGAACCCAGCTTCGATTCGAGACTTGGGTCACTGTCTATGTGGAGTCTGCACGTTTTCCCCATGTCTGTGTGGGTTTCCTCCGGGTGTTCTGGTTTCCTCCCACAGTCCGAAAGGCATGCTGGTTAGGTGCATTGGCCACGCTAAATTCTCCCTCAGTGTACCAAATAGGCGCTGGAGTGTGGTGACTAGGGGATTTTCACAGTAATGTTATATTAACATTTCAGTGTTAATACTTGTGACACAAATAAATAAAGCGTCACTAAACAGGAATGAGGATTTGCAGCAAAGGTATCTTTTCACTTATCTGTTCTATCCAGCTTAGCGACTTCACCTCTATGTTCAAATGCTGCCACTTTCCCTTCTGATCTCCTTCACGAGACCTTCGATCTGCCTCTGACCACTGACACCCCCTTATCCTGGCTTCCCAACGTTTCCTGGCTCCATAATTCAATCACCCACTGTTCCAATCTCCCCCATCTTCCCCAGTTCTGGCTGGCTATGTCTGGGAACAATAATTAAAATGTTGGTGAAGAAAATTCAAGAGACCCACTCTTCTAGATTTTCCGACCTCAAACCAACATTCCCTACTCCCACCCCATCTCCGATGTAAGGGGGGACATATTAGCATAGTGGTAAACACTGTTGCCTCACAGCACCAGGGAATCAGGTTCAAATCCAGACTTGGGTGACTGTCTATGTGGTGTTACATGTTCTCTCTGTGTCTGAACAGGTTTCCTCCTACAATCTAAAGCTGTGTAGTTTAGATGGACTAACCATGGTAAATGAGGATGGAAATTGGGAGGATGGTAGTCCTGAGTAATGTTCTTTTGGAGAGCTGGTGCCAACACGATGGGCCAAATGGCTGCCTCCTGCATTGTAGGGATCCTATGGTTCTATCCCAGCCAATGTTCCAGGAAAAGATGAATACTGTCTAATAAATGATTGTACGTATTTGTCAATCAGTTTTGACTAATTTGACCAAGTCCTAATGAATGGACGGTATGGGTTGATGAGGATTGAGTAGTTGAAAGTAGTAGATTGAAAGCACATATGGACTTTCAAAAGGATTCATTAAATAATAAACTTATTATTAAAATTAAAATCCATGGGATTAATGGCATTGTGACAGTATGGATTGGGTTAAAAAAGATAGAAAGCTGTGAGTAATGGAGAACTCACTCCATTATTTCTGTTCTCCAGACACTCAGGGTAGGATTTTCTGGCCGTGCTCGTCTCAAAACCAGGAAATCCTGCCCGAGATCAATGCATCTTTGCAATGGTTCACTTCTTGCACGCTATAATTCCTGTGGCAGGTGGGGTGGGACAGTAGTGTCCCCAAGGAGTACTGTACTTCTTGAGAAATATTAATGATTCCAACACCCACTTACATCATTCTGAAACTTACAGATTAAACATAACTCAGAAAGGTAGCAAACAATAAGATGGATATTAAGAAACTTCGGGAAAAGATAACTGGGAAGACAAAATGGGAAGATGGGAAGAAGGCTAATGTAGTGAAATGTCAAGTGGTCAACTCTGATGGGAGGAATGAGGAGAGAAAACATGAAGCAATTGTTATAATCTTAAAGCAGATGCAGGAACACAGAGATCTGGAGGAGTGTGCACATATTGTTTGGCAGGACAGTTGAAAAGGCTTAGAAATAAAGAGGTCAATGGATTCATTGATAGAAGAATAGACTACAAAGTCTTCTTAATAAATACATGCAAAATAATATGGATGCTAGAAATCTGAAATATAAACAGAAAAATGTGAGATAAACTCAACTGGTCTGACAACAATGGCGGAGACCAGAAACAGAGTCAACACTTCAAGTCCATATAACTCCTCTTCAGTGCCGCCTCCTACAAAAGTCTCTTTAGTTGTCTGTTGCATAATTGAATTTCTAGCTAATGGCTGAAGCTAATAGGATTCAAGTCCCACATACAGAGTTAAGTTTAGCTAGTCACAATACTGGCTGGGACAAAAATTTATAAATATAAGAAACTGTCTGTAGAAACTGTAAGAAACTGCTAGATATTAGTTTCCTGTCACCAAAAATCTTTTATTGTGTACCAAAGAGAAAGGCCACATTCACAGCTTACAGCTCAACAGTCTACACCTTGGATCTATTACACTGCTCTAGATTAAGCAGCTGGTTTATAAATTTCCACTGACCATGTCTCATTGGGTGAGTCTCCATTCACTCATTAAGAAAGCTCATATTCTACGAAATCCATGGGTATACTTATCGGTGATCCCGTGTGACATCCCTCCCTACCTTATGTCTGCGTCTCCCCCAGCACCCCCACTATGAGATAGATCCTTTTCACTGCTTAGTGATTAGTCTGAGGCCTGTCAAAGACAGGATTGGGTCACGAACAAACAAAGAACAAAGAACAAAGAACAACACAGCATGGGAAACAGGCCCTTCGGCCCAACGAGCCCACGCCGCTATCCTAACGTCTTAATGACATATAGAGACCAATATAGGGACAATTTGTTACCCAATCAGCCTAAGAGCACATTTTTGGGATGTGGGAGGAAACCGGAGCACCCGGAGAAAACCCACGCAACCACGGGGAGAACGCGCAAACTCCCGCAGACACAGGCCCAAATCCATGTGTCTGCACAGCAACAGCGATAGTCTCTGAGCTGTCATGTTGCCCATCTGATGGTCCAGTTTAAGCATACACTAACGACGTGAAGCACTAGGCCACTCCTGAAGTAACCTCCAGGAGCAGCCCTCGCACGACCTGCCAAATGCATGCACCTTGTTGGTCAACAAGGTGGACCGAATAGCCTGTGGAAACAATTAAAGTATTTAAACAGTCCTCATATATCCCTCTATCTGCAGACCGCTCATGTGGCTGTCCAAGAGACCCTTAAACAACCCTAGCGTGCCTGCTCCCACCACCTTACTCGGTAGTGCATTCCACACCCCCACTACCCTTTGTGTGAAAAAATGCTCTCTAATATTAGTCTTATACATAGCCCCCCTCACCCTAAGGCCGTGACCCCTCGTTCTATCCGAATCTAATGGTGGAAAAAGCTTACCACCATTTACTCTATCTATACCCTCATAATCTTATATACCTCTAATAGATCCCCTCTCAGCCGACGTCTTTCAAGGGAAAACAACCCCAGTGCGTTCAACCTTTCCTCGTAAGACAGCCCTTCCATACCAGGCAGCATCCTGGTAAATCTCCTCTGCACTCTCTCCAGGGACTCCACATCCTTCCGGTAGTACGGCGACCAGAACTGGACGCAGTACTCCAAGTGAGGCCTAACCAACGTTCTATACACTTGCAACATCAAACTCCTACTCTTGTATTCTATACCCCTTCCTATGAAGGCTAACATACCATACGCTTTCTTTATCACCTTTTCCACCTGTACTGCCACCTTCAGAGACTTGTGAACCTGCACCCCCAGGTCTCTCTGCGTCTCTATACTCTGGATAGTTTTACCTTTTATCCTATAACTCCCCTCTACATTATTCCGGCCAAAATGCATCACCTCGCATTTATCCGGATTAAATTCCATTTGCCATCTATCTGCCCAATCTACCAGCCTATCAATGTCCTGTTGTATTGCCTGGCACTGCTCCTCAGTCCCCGCCAATCCAAGTATCTTAGTGTCATCAGCAAATTTGCTGATCGCACCACCTACCCCCTCTTCCAAGTCATTTATATAAATCACAAATAGAAGAGGTCCTAGTACTGAGCCCTGTGGCACACCACTAGTGACTGACCTCCAGTTGAAAAAAGAGCCTTCCACTAATACCCGCTGTCTCCTCCTCCCAAGCCAGTTCTCAACCCATCTACATACCTGGCCCTGTATCCCATGCGCCTTCACCTTTTTTATCAGCCTACCATGGGGAACCTTGTCAAACGCCTTACTGAAATCCATGTAGACGACATCAACGGCTTGTCCTTCATCAACCGTTTTTGTCACCTCTTCAAAAAATTCCACTAGGTTCGTAAGGCACGACCTCCCCTTAACGAAGCCATGCTGCGTATCCCTGATCAGATCGCAGCGCTCCAGATGCTCACACATCCTGTCCCTGAGGATCCTCTCCATTAGCTTACCTATAACTGAAGTCAAGCTCACCGGCCTATAGTTCCCTGGGTTATCCCTCTGACCCTTTTTAAACAACGGTACTACATTTGCAATCCTCCAGTCCTCTGGGACCTCACCTGTGTCCAAAGAAGAGACAAAGATTTGCGTCAGAGGCCCAGCAATGTCATCCCTCACCTCCCTTAGCAGCCTGGGATAAATACCATCAGGCCCCGGAGCTTTATAAGTCTTTATGCTACCTAAAAGCCCCAACACTTCTTCCTCATAATGAAATCTAACCTGAACAGGGATTCTTCATTTCCGGAGGGAACATCGCAGAGTTACTGATGTGAGTATCTCCTTAGGTTCTGCTTCAGCCTGATGTTTGCTCCTTCAGCTTCTATCCTTGAGTTGGTATCTTCCCTACCTTAAAGTACTAACGGGAGGTCAGCTTCGAGCTTAGGGCTGACACCAGAAGTGGCCATCATCATGGCTGGTAATGAAAGTGGCATGGGCAGCGACTCACTGGCTCTGAGATGGTTGAACGTTTTCTTTAAGGTTTTACCCTAGACTTTGACCTTGTAAGACTCTGCCCTGTTTTCTCCATGACGATCCCAGGAACCCAAAGTTTCTCATGTGAACCAGATCACCTATTGCAAAAATTGTTTCTGTCCTTGTAGAATCAAAAGTTCTTCTCTGGTTTTCTTGTTGGGACTCCACTCTCCCGACCAAGTTTGGGAATAATAGGCTTAGTCTGGTACAAAGGTGTCATCTCATTAACAGTTCTGCTGGGGAAATACCTGTTCTTATGTGTGGTGTGATCCTATAATTGATTGAAAATTGTGCCAGTTTGGTCTCCATGGATGCCACCAGATTCCATCCCACTTTTCCACTGATGTGGTAGCACCAACCTAATCTTGTATGGGAAAAGTCATACGTGAACATAAGTTCATTCTAAGGGTCAAAATGGACCAGTCGGTTCGATGACAATAGCTAATGTTTAATTTTAGAAAAAGCCTATGCCTGCGGAGCTTCCCAGGACTATCTCTGGTATTTTTATAACAGGGTATGCAAGGGGGCAGCATGGAAGAAGCCAGGTTCAGGATAAATTTTCCATGATAATTTACTGACTCCAGAAAGAATTTCAACTCCATGGTGTTACTTGGAATTGGTGCTTCCTTGATTGCCTTTACCTTATCCTCTATTGGATGTAAACCCACGCTATAGTCAGCAGACAAAATAGGTTAATTCATCCACTTGAAAAACACATTTCTCTGGATGCTCTGGTTTCTTCCCATAGTCCAAAGATGTTCAGGTTAGGTGCATGGGCCATGCTAAATTGCTTCTTAGTATCCCATGATGTGTAGATTAGATGGATTAGACATGGGAATGTGGAAAGTTGGGGGATAGGGCAGTAGAGAAGGCCTAGTTAAGATATTCTGTCAGAGAGTTGGTGTGGACTTGTTGGGCCAAATGGCCTCTTCTGGTCTGTAAGGACCCTTTGATTCTATGATCCACTGGAAATTCAACTGCAAGAAGCCTCATAGCTTACTGAGACATTTAGTTCAACTAAACTTGCCAACTCATCCCTGAAAGAGTGATACAATCATACTATGTAACCACATTGTTTTGTTTCATCTTATCTAATATTTGTGGGAGCAATAGAGTGTTAGGTCAAGTAAAGTAAGATGTCACTTGTTTTAAACATGAGGGCATGAGTGGGATAATAAATAACTCTCCTTATTTTTAAACTCAAAAAAGCTTGCTGCTGGAATTAGGTAAAGTAGGACAATCACTCTAAGGGTGATCAATATCAAGACACTTTGGAAAGAAGTGGTGCAACTTCAAAGAAGCATACAATGATGATCGAAGCAGGTCATTGGATTGAGGCAAAAGAAGGACAGGAAATCATTAACAGCGGAAGAAGATGAAGACTTAAGGAAAAGCTGCTGAATGTTGAGTCACTCAGGCTGATTGAACAAGTTGAAGAACAAAATAAGACCAAAAGTAAAGAAGAATGCTAGAAGAGAAAGCTTTTGTTGATGAATTGGAAGCAGAACAGGCTGCAGAAAGGGCAGAACTGAACATAATAGATAAGATCTTAAACGTCTCCATGGACAAGACACTGATCACATCATGTCAATCAAGGACAAACATGGAAATGTAATGACAACAGAGCAGACAAGCTGCAGGATGAGTTCAGGGCTTTGAAAAGGCTCGTATCCAACCTGACCTGTGGGTGGGGGTGAAGGGGGAGTGGGAGGAGTGGCGAGAAGCAACGCTGGTCCCCGTGTCTATGTGGGTTTCCTCCTGGTGTTCCGGCTTCTTCACATAGTCCAAAGATATGTAAGATAGATGGATTGGGCATGTTGTTTTTGCCTCTTAATTTCCCAAAATATATTGCTTAGAGGGATTAATGGAGTAACTATGTGTTATAGGGATAGAGCTTGGGTAAGATGCTATGTTGGAGAGTCAATGAAGACTCGATGAATGGAATGGCCTCCTTCTGCACTGTACAGATTCTATGTACGGTGATTCTATGGCTATATGCTTGTTTTTCTATGTTTAGTGATCTGAATATCTATACCCCAATCTCTCTGTCTTTTGCCATGCTTATTTTCTATGGTGTATTTGACCTCTTTCTGCCTCTTATCAAAATGTACCTGTCTATATGCAACCTCTCTTACATAAAATCACCAAGAAGACATGAAAAAAATAAAGCAATTAAAAAGGATTGCAACATGCATCCAAGCTGAAATAAAAACCACTGATATCGAAGAGAATAGAACTTCATGGCATAACAAATATATCTTTTATACTCCTGAAATGACTGCTTAAATTGTAATGACAGAATACTGCTGGTATTTACTAAAGATATATGGAGTATGAATCACAGCATGAATTGGAAAAACAATCCATGACAAGTCATTAACTATAAGTATGAATCATAGAGGCAAAGCATGATCTTTCCTTTGGTACAATCCCATTTCTATTATAGGCATGCATGAAAAACTAACAGCATAACCCTGACCTTCTTGTGTTTCCCTGAGCAAATCTATGCACATAAGAAAGCAGGAGCCTTCATACACACACAGTTGTGTGTTGCTTAATTGCACAGATTAAAGGTAAACTTTAAGCAGCAGGGCCTTTCTTGTAACATAGGGCTAAGATCAGGAATGCCCATTTTCTCCTACATTCAGCTGAAAAACAGAATTACATTGAATTTTACATCTTTCTACATATATCTTTCTACATTGATCTTGTGTTTATTTATTTGTGGATTGTGTGCATCACCGGCTCGGCCAGCATTTAGTGCCCACCCTTAATTGCCCTTGAGAAGGTGGTGGTGAGTTGCTTTCTTGAATCTTTGCAGTTCCTGAATTGTAGGTACAATCACGGTACTGTTAGGGAGTGAGTTCCAGGATTTTGACCCAGTGACCGTGAAGGAGTAGCAATATATTTTCCAAGTCTGGATGAGACTGATTTGGAGGGGGACCTCTTCATGATTAGAAAGATGTTTGTTGCTCCTCAGACTTCCCCAACCCATTCAATCAAGTAAATAATTTTGTCATTCCTGCCCCCCCATTGCAGCCATGTCCTTTATTATAAAATGAAAAATGGTTTAATGCCATACACAGGGCAGGATTCCTCCCAGCTCCGCCAATATTATTTCACCAGTTTGGCATTTTACATTCCCATTGGTCTCAATGAACTTTGTGAACCAAAACTCTAAATTGCCAAACCTCAAATTGAACCCACCAACTCTGCTAGGAAACTCCTATTTCATTTTTCAGAGTGTAATGGCCAGACAAACATGAAAGTGGGATGCTTGCATAGTCCCAGTGGTTAAATATAGAAAAACCTTGTGTTGTTTTCAGTATCCACTTGAATCAATTATGGTAAGCAACTGAGCAAACACAGTACAACAACCTAATTTTGGTTTGGCTGCAATATGACCTGTGAAGACTTTTATGTGAATCAATAACTAATTAGAGAAGGAACATAGATAGTGGAGCTTACCGAAAAAGGTCACTGATGATCCAATTTCCTCCTCAGGAGTCTATCACCACTTGAAAACGTGGTAATAGCTATTGCAAGAACATTAGCTAAGTACATGAAGGGCAGCTCATGATCACTGAGATTTATTCAGCTTAAAGATTTTTATTTCATTGGGAATATGGACAATAAACCTGGCATTCATTGCTCACCTCTAGATGACCTTGAGAAGGTTATAGCATGCCTTCTTTAAGAGCCACAGCAATCTGTTTGCTGATGGTGCTGCTATGGTGGTATTGGTTTGTGTATTCCAGGAAACTGTGTCAGAAAATGAAAGGGCAGCAATTTATGACCAAGTCAAAACAGAGATAATGAAGGATGGAGAAGTTCAGAGTTTAAACTATTCTGTAGTTATTATGCCTTATGCAATACTCATTCACTAACACACATCTCTCTGTTCAAATATTCATGCATGCATAGACTCACCCCACACGCACACTACACACAGAACTCAAAACACCCAGAACCACATACACTCACACACACACACACACACACCCACACACATCCACATGCACCACACAAACACATTTTGTAACCACATACACGCGCTACACACATATACACACTCATACACAGTCAGACATGCAACAAATCATACACACATCACATGCACACCACACACCCACATACACACACCACACATGCACACAGTCTTACCTACACACACACACACACCCACGCACACGCACACACACACACACACGCACACATACTCACACCACATTCACATGCCACATATTCATACATGCACACAGTCACACACCATGGACACACACATGCGCACGGTCCACACATACACTATATTCACATGCCATCTATAACATTCACATGCCACATATTCATTCATACATGCATACAGTCACACACCATGCATACACACCTGCACATGCACAGGCATACCATGCCCACACATGCACACATACATGTGCTATGCACAGACTAATGCACTCAGACCCACACATGTGCATACACACTGCACACAGTCACTCGTTGTGCACACACAGAAACACACCATGCATACACACACATGTGAATATATGGACACATCATGCACACACACACACACACACAGGCCATGTGAGCACACAAATGACATGTCCACATGCACACATATAAGGACATAAGAACTAGGAACAGGAGTAGGCCATTTGGCCCCTCGAGCTTGCACCGCCACTCAATAAGATTATGGCTGATCTTTTTGTGGACTCAGCTCCATTTATGCACCTGCTCCCTTAATTCCTTTACTGTTTAAAAAATTATCTATCCTTGCCTTAAAAACATTCAATGAGGTAGCCTCAACTGCTTCACTGGGCAGAAATTTCACAGATTCACAACCCTTTGTGTGAAAAAGTTCCTCTTCAACCCAGTCCTAAATCTGCTCCCCCTTGGTTTGAGGCTATGTCCCCTAGTTCTAGTCTCACCCATCAGTAGAAACAAATTCCCTACTTCTATCTTACTATTCCCTTCATAATCTTATATGGTTCTATAAGATCTCCCCTCATTTTTCTGAATTACAATGAATATAGTCCCAGTTTACCCTCTCAACTCCGGAATCAACCTAGTGAATCTCCTCTGCACTCCCTCCAGTGCCAGTATATCCTTTCTCAAGTAAAGGGACCAAAACTGTACGCAGAACTCCAGGTGTAGCCTCACCAGCACCTTCTACAGCTGCAACATAACCTTGTCATTTTTAAACTCCTCCAGCAATAAAGGAGGATTTAAATTTGCCTTCTTAATTATCTGCTGGACCTGCAAACCAACTCTTTGAGATTCATGCACAAGGACACTCAGGTCCTTCTGCATAGCAACATGCTGCAATTATTTACCATTTAAATAATAGTCCATTTTGCTGTTATTCCTACGAAAATGGATGACCTCACATTTACTAACATTGAACTCCATCTGCAAGACTCTCACCCATTCACTTAAACTACCTATATCCCTTTGCAGACTTGTATCATGCATACATAAATACAGACACACCCAGACATATATGTCATGCACATACCATACACACACACGCGCACACCATGCATACACGTACACACTCACACCACACACTCAAGGCAGAAGTCAATCATAGGTACGGGCTTATCATTACAGGTGTAGTTCAATCAAGTTGCTGCTTCTGACAGTGTTCAGAATATATCTCTTAGAGTTAAAGGGATCACGGGATATGGGGGAAGGAGTGGATCAAGATATTGAATTCAATGATCAGCCATGATCAAAATGAATGGTGGAGCAGGCTCGAAGGGCCAAATGGCTTACTCCTGCTTCTAGTTTCTATCAATGGAGATTTGGCTGAGCACTAAATTCTTTGTCCTTGCTTGCAGCAGCAGTACAGCACGAACAGCCAGAGAATCACAAGAAATGATACTTTCCATTATATATAGGACTTGTGACAATAATAAACCAAACCAAATCAAATCAAATTCCATAATAATGTTCTGAGGAAGTGTTGATACCCACTTTATGCTGGAAGATGAACAATGTTGTTGACTTTCCCAATGGCCCCAAGATTTAAAACAGAGAAACTTAGTTAACTCTCTGAAAAAGAACATTAAACACTCAAAATATTAATGATATTTCTCCCTCCACAGATGCTGCCAGGACTGCTGAGTTTTTCCAGCATTTTCTGTTTCTATTTCTGATTATTTGAATTAATTTACCTCTGACAGTCTGATACTTTCACATAAATGCAATATAACAGTATCAACAAGTGAAAAGCCTTCTCAGTAGAGTGCGTGGATGTGATTTTCCTGGCTGCTGCACTGTTCAAGTAGCACAGCGGGCCAGAAAACGTAAGCGGGAAGGCTGCAACAGGATTTGCAACTAGCTTCCAGTCGATTGCGACTTTCCTGGGCCATTTTTTATGGTGTATTCAGCATCTCACCAAAAAACAGACAATGTGAGTGGACAGAGCATTAAGCACAGGTTAAAAAGATGTGTATTGTTTCCAGACAGGAAAGTTAGTGAGATAAATCTGTGTAATGTTGCTCACTTACTGGGAGCTATTTAGAGATGTGACCAGAATTTTAACCTTACTAAATAAATCTCACTAACTTTCCTGTCTGAAAACAATACACATCTCTGTACCCTGTGCTTAATGCTCTCTCCACTCACATTGATGTATCTTTAAGACTTGATTAGCTGTAAAGATTCGCAATCAATCGTTATTCATGTAAATTGAGTTTGTGTCTTTATATGCCATATTTGTGATCAGAATTCCCACCCACCCGACGAAGGAACAGCCAGTTCCAAAAGCTAGTGGCGTTTGCTACAAATAAACCTGTTAGATTTTAACCTGGTGTTGTGAGACCTCTTACTGTATTTTGGGTAGAAACAGTGTTTACTCAGAAGCTCAAAGGCTCACTAATGAATGATAATGCACTGCAAGCATGTCATTTTATAACATCACAAAATGCTGGGAAGGAAAATAGAGTTCACGGAGGCAATTCTCCCAAAAAAATTCTAAGTGCTGAATTTGTGGGAAAACTGGTGCAAATCATGATTGTTTTTTCAGTAGGAGTTTAGACTTGAATCTCCCACACTCTTCAATGCAGAGGTCACAATGGTGAATGTCATTAAAAGTTAGAGAGGGTGAGGCGTATACACACCAGAGTCTGACCATCCCACAACTCTGCACATGCACAATGGCCTTGAGCTGTCAGCCTGCAGTTTGCTGGCCAGCTTGACCATTGGCCAGCTCAGGACCTCCCATAAATTAACACTGAAAGGGAACCAGAGGCCAGGACATTGCTGGCCTCTGACCGAGGATGTGTCCCTGGGTCTGCGTCCCAGAGCTTCAAAGGCAGAGTTTCAAACATGAAGGAGCAGCAGAAGAGCATCCCTCTTCAAGAGTGCAAGCCTGACTGGAGGAATCCCATCACCTTATATCCGAGGAGATTGCCATGAAATGACACGTGATGCAGCCAACATTGCAAGGGTGCCGGCCTCAATGGAGAGCTTGTCTCAGGACCTGCACTCCATGGCAGGAGATGAACACACCATGGCTTAGTTCATGACATCCATGTCTTTAAGGGCTTCGACAGCATAGTGCGGGCACTAGTGGGAATCCACTGGAGGATAGTGAGGTTTCTGGATATCATTCCACCTGCCCTGCTATCCCATGGAGGACCACTTGGCACCTGAAGGAATGAGGATTGTCTGGGGCACAGTCTGGAGTTCTCCACCCAGAGAACCATGGGGTTGACCAGCCCATCTAACTACCCCTCTCCCATGACCGACACGCCTCCAGCCCCACACAGCCAGAGGGGCAACACTGCATAAACACTGCCGCCAGAAAGCAGGCCAGGAACTGTAAGAACCAGGTTCCCAGGGATGCCCACCAAGGCCATCTTATGCAATAGGGTGTGAAGGTCAACAGGCCTCCTCGAGCTTGGTTGCGGGTGCTGGGAAAGGACCAAGTAGTCTGAGGGTGAGGAATGGTAGGTGTAGGCACCTTGTCAGCATGGGTGGAAATATGCATAAGTGTAAAAAGTTCACTATTGTATATAGTTCTAGAATAAGTATTCATTTTGTTCACCCATAGAGCCTCCACCTTGTCATCTGTTGCTGAAAGCTATCCCTTGCATACACCCAACCCTTCATCCCCTATGAGCGTGAGAATATGCTATGTCATTCCCACATTTAAAATTGTAGATGCTCAGTTGCACCCCCAATCCCCAGAAACCCTCTCCACATCCCCATTCATTGAAGGGACATCCTTCCCCTCATCCCAAACCCAGAAACCCTTCCCACATCCCCATTCATTGAAGGGACATCCTTCCCCTCATCTCAAACCTAGAAACCCTTCCCACATCCCCATTCATTGAAGGGACATCCTTCCCCTCATCCCAAACCCAGAAACCCTCCCCACATCCCCATTCATTAAAGGGACATCCCTTCCCTCATCTTAAACCCCTCAAACCTTCTCACATTCCCATTCATTGAAGGTACGTTCCCCTCATCTCCCAATCACTGCACCCCCCCTCCATTGCCACATCAAGGTTAGAGGATTTCAATAGCGCAACATTACACCTGTATGCAAAAGACCAAGGGGCTGTCAGAGAACTTGTCCAACTTGGGTTAAAGCTAAAACTGAAAAACTGAACTTGTAAGCACCTGATGCTTATCTTAAACTATTTACAAAGCCCATCATGTGCCAGTACATCAGCAAGGAACATTCTGTTAGGCAGGACTCAGACATATCACTAAGGATGAAAGAACATTGCTCTGTCTTCTCAACAAGTCATCATCACTCTCTTGAGAAGTCTGGCCAATGGCTTTGGCCCCCTGCCCGTGAAGGTATTGGTTGGATGATGATGGCATGATGTTTCTGGTTTTACCTGACACCAGTGGTGGAGATGGCTTAACCCAGGCTATACCTGTTCATCCCCAAACAGATGAGCACAGGAATCAACTGACAGTATGGTAGCATGCTATCTCCCCTACCTTCTAACATACTGCCAGAGTAGTCAATCGATGCTAGCAAACCTACTAATTATTTATGACATTCAGTTTTTTTTATTTCGAATACATGGGGCTTTATTCATTTCAAATGTGTTGTGAGCATTTAAACACTTGTAATCTCCTTTAAATTATGTGGGATTTGACTTTGTAAACTCATTGCAATGTAAGTGAAACTACAGTCAGATTGAGTTTCTGATTTGATATAAACCTTGCCCCATATGTGTTTGGCTGTGAAGTGGCTTAGATGCTCAGCAGGATCCCACTCTGAGTTATAATTGCTCCTCACCATAAGCTGTTGTTGGATAATGAAGGATGGACGATCCTAGTCTTCTTATTGTCATAGGTCTTGTTGCCAGCCAGTTATCAGCAGTCACAATAAATGCTTGTGTTGGAGCTGGAGTCTCCACTGATCTGACTACTGTTACTCAAAATTGTGACCATTGTGCAACAGGTAGTCAATATAGCCAACAGGAAGGTGGAAACCAGTTCTGGATGAACAAGTCCTTGCCAATGTAGTTTTTTTTTCCAATTGCCAGAGTAATCTAGTTCTCAGTGACGCTGCATTCCTGCACCATTTATCATCTCAAGCCAGAGAGCAAATTGGAGTGTTGCTGCACAGAAGGAACATTTCTGTTGGAGGTCTACCAGCTCTGTGTCATAGTTAACATGCTCACCTTCAAATCATAACCTCTTTTCAGATATTTGAGTGCATAATCCAGCCTGATGCTTTAGTGCAGTACTAGGGACTGCTGGCGTTTCTTCCTGGCAGATGATCATCTTTCAACTAATTTTACTTCATCATTGCTATGTCCTGATTGGCTGTGGCATTTTGCACAAATGTCATAGCAACAACAGCAACACTTCAGAAGTATTTAATTTCAGAAAAAGCACATCTATGTTTACAAAGAATGCTGTAAAGTGAGTTTTTATTACAATTTACTGAAATAACTCTGTCCATAATACTGGCCATTGAATTTATCTAGAATGTTCATATTCGTGGTACAGTGGCATAATGGTTAACACTGCTGCCTCAAAGCACCAGGGACCCGAGTTCAATTCCAGCCTTGGGTGATTGCCCATGTGAAGCTTGCACATTCTCCCTGAGTCTGCAGGGATTTCTTCCAGGTGTGCCAGTTTCCTCCCACAGTCCAAAGTGTGCCGGTTAAGCTGACTGACCATGGTAAATGCATAGCATTACAGGGATGAAGGGAAAGGAAGGTCTGGATGGGATGCTGTTTTGGAGAGTCATTGCAGACTTGATGGGTCAAATTTCTCATTCTACACTGTAGGGATTCTATTCTATGATCAACGTGTCTGATATGAACAATTGGGACTATACTCTAAATCAGAGCATAATTTTAGACGGAAAGAAGAAAATGTTTCTCGTTTATGTGCTTCTTAACAAGTTAAACAGATAAAATCCAGATTCCATCTTGTATTTTTCTGTCTCCATCTATGTCAACTGAAAAGTCAATTTAAAAATTAAGTAGTTAAACATGACAATTCACCAACTTGTGATTTTCAATGGCTACATTTCCAGCAAAACTATTGATGACAATCTGACCCAGGGAATTTGCAATGATTGAAAAATTGCATCAAAAGATGCCTGTAGTGCTGCCTTAATGGTGAGACACTAAATATCTGATGACTTCAGCTTGAGACAGATGAAAATATAATTGAAACAGAACTGGTTATTAGTAAGATACAACAATTTTCCATTGGAAAGATCAGGAAGTGCTGTGTATTCAGAAATAGAGTCAATAAACTGATGCACATTAACAAATAAGTCAGATTTCAGATCGGATGCTATAGTAAATGTTTTACCTGAGAATGAATAGCCAGGTCTATCAGATGCTTCTATTTGCAATGTTCAGGATTTTCATTATTCAAATAGCACAGAAAGAGTTATAGAGCAGAAGAATCAACATCCGCAAGTTCAAAAACAGGAAGTGCCAATTTTTGCATTTTTCCAAGATATACTTAGGCTTGTTTGGAGTGTTGCAATGAATCAGTCACTGCAAATGATGTGGAGATGCTGGTGTTGAATTGGGGTGGGTACAGTAAGAAGTCTCATAACATCGGATTAAAATCCAATAGGCTTATTTAGAATCACAAGCTTTTGGAGCTCCTTCATCAAATGAGTCACTGGGAAAATGCTGAAGTGTGTTATTAATTATGTCTCAAAATGAGTTTAGAAAATTATAATGTGATCAGTGTCACGGACAGCTTAAGGGGGAGGCGGTGCGGGATGGTCAGTTTAAACTGTCCTTATTTCCTTGCTCTCTACTCATTTGTAAACAGTTTTTTTTTATTCTTATTTCCCCATTTATAAATTATGGTACATTTTTCCCAACCTTTAACTTTGGAGTGTTCCAATCCTCTGTGAATAACTTGCACAGCAAACTCGAGATAAGATAACATGAAAGGGTTGGTTCATTTTTAGAAGCATACATGCAAGAGAGGGGTTTCACAAAGTCCACCCCTTTTTCACTCACACAATAAATGGGGAATAAGAAAAAAAGAAGAGGTTTCAGAACACAACCACAATAAAATACAACTTGAGGTTTTAGAAGCGTCCAGAGTCCAGACTCTGAAGTCAACTGGAATGTTCCTTCTGAGGAGAGCTTGACTGATTACAGAAAAGAGGTAAATAATGGTAGCAATGCTAAATAGTGAGGAGGAAAGTCTTAGAGGGCTGGTTAGATGGGCAGAACAGTGGCAAAATGGAATTTAATCCTGAAAATTAATCCTGAAAACTGTGAGGGCAGTCATTTTGGGAGGACAAACTTGGCAAAGGAATAAACACTGAATGACAGGATGCTAGGAAATACAAGAAAACGGAGAGACCTTGGGGTACATGTCGAAATGGCTGAGGCCCACCACTGATCCTTATGGCACTTGTTACAGCCTGCCAACTTGAAAATGCATACATTCTGTTCCCTCTCCATTAAGCAATTCACAATCCATACTCATCAAATACCCACAACTCCATGACCGCTTTTCTTGCATATTAACTTTTTTGTGACACCTTATCAAATGCATTTTGGATAATGTTATAATGCAATTTTTTTATTATAGTGTACTGAAATAACACTTTCCATAACACTAACCATTGAATCTAGAGATAAAATGTTCCCTATGACTTGCCTGAAGTGAGCAATTGGAACTGTAACTATTCTGAGTCAAAGCATCATTTTACAATGAAAGAAAAATATATTTTTAATGCAAATGGTACGGTTCATGTTCAGATTGAAATATGCTACATCTACTAAATGATGTGGAGATGCCAGCATTGGACTGGGCTAAGCACGGTAAGAAGTCTCACAACACTACGTTAAAGTCCAATTGAACATCTACTAAAGACAGGAGGACAGATAGTTGAGGTGTTATATGGTATTCTTGTCTTTATTAACTAAGTCATTGAGGCAGAAAGGTTATGATTGAGCTGTTTAAAATGCTTGTTAAGCCACAACTATAGCACCACACAATAGAAAGGATATGATTGCACCAGAGTAGGTACAGAAGAGATTCCCAAGATGTTGCCTGGGAACTGGAGCATTTCAGCTGTGAAAAGAAGTTGACTAGGTTGGAGTTGTTTTCCTTGGAGCCGAGAAAGCTATGGGGGAACCTCATTGAGGTGCACAAAATTATGAGGTGCATAGATAGGATGGATAGGAATGATCTTTTCCCCTTCGCAGAAGGGTCAAAAACCAGGGAGCATAGATTAAGTTAAGGGGCAGGAGGTTTATAGGAGACGTGAAGAAAAACCCTTTCACCCAGACAGTGATGGGCATATGGAAATCACTGCATGAAGCGAGGGAACTCTCACAACATTTAAGAAGTATTTAGATGAGCACCATATGCATGGCATAGAAGACTATGAGCCAAGTGCTGGACAATGGGATTAGAATAGATAGGTGCTTGAGGGACTGTACAGACAGGATGGACCAAAGGCCCTCTTTCCATGCCGTGGAAAGCATGGCATTGATTCTCCCCAAAAAAATTCTGTGTGTCAAACTCAAGTCAAAATTAGAATAACTCTTGTTGGTTTTTTTTTAGCAGGATTTTCAAAATGAATCTCCCACAGTCTGCACAATACGGAATGTCTCAGAGAGATTCATGCTGAAAATCCAGGGATGGTGTTTATTCTTGCTAGAGAGGCCAGCAGCATAGCACATGTGCCAATTTGCCAGATCAGAGATCAGCACATGCACAGTAGCCCCCCATTTTTGGCCTCCCGATCATTGGCAGACTGGCAATACTCTGGGGCACCCCCCTTACCCTTGACCTCCTGGAGGGAGGAAGGGGTCACCTCCATAGCCTCTCTTCACTATAGTGGGGTTAACTGCCAATTTCCCATTTGTGAGGAGCTGTTGAAACTCCACAGGAGTGAACCACTCTGAGTGGGAGAGGGGAAGGCGCTAGCGAGTCTGGAGATTTCAGTTCTAGGCTTGCTAATGGATTTAAACACAAATTGTAATTGGAACTGACATCTTCAGAAAACACACAGGCTAAATGGCCTCCGCTGAAGTCTTCTCGCCTGTTGCACTGCTGAAGCATATCCCCCTATAACTATAAGAATACTTCATCTTTCCAGAGTGTGATTCCACAAAGGGAAGAAGCATGTTGGGTGAGTTAGTCAGGAGGTACATGTTCCAACAGTTGGAAAATTTGATGAGAGACAGAGATCTTTCTGCTGCCACCAGCTTGATGGTAGGCAGTACAGGCTGTTGCCTAGAGTTCTGTTTAAATTGGGGGTCAAACAATAACTGCCAAAGTTCAATTCCACCTGACAATATTGCAGTGCGCTTGGGACAATATTGCAATGCAGATGATATACCTCCTCAATATTGGACAAAGGATGGCTGGAATCTTGAAGTGTTTCAGGTTAACTAAGTGAAATCCTCTTGTTGAAACCATTAGACTAGAACACTTAATGCTTTGGGCATTAGCACTATTATGCAGATTAAGAAAGTTGGCTAGAGCAGACCCATTATAGGCCATTGTAACTTTGAGACTGTTGGAAGGCATCATGTGACTTGCTGGAGACATCTTGTCCCCTCAGCAACGATCATTCTGAAAAGCACAAAAAAAATGACTTTACAAAGTAGCCCAGTTAATTTTTTTTTCGTGTCTCTACCATAATACGCAGTCAACATCAACATGGTTTCACAAAAAATAAATCATTCTTGACATTTATTGGAGTTTTTTAAGAATGTAGCTATTCGGGTAGATAAAGGCAAAGAAGTAAATGCAGCATATTTAAATTTCCAAATTAGATTTGATAGGGTGGCATACAAAATGAGGCACTTTTCTCTACATTCTTCCTTCAGATACCATACCCTAAGAGGGCACTTAACCATAGATTCCCATTGGTTTGATCCAAGATTATTCTTGGCAAAGTACTTCAGTGGTTTGTAATTGCCTTTTGCAGTGGCCAGAAAACTCTCCTGCTCTTAGCACTTGCCATTAGGTGCATTGGAAGTATGTTCTACCAGAGAACCAACCTGTTTCGCTGCATTATGAACACACGTTCAATGGCCACCGAGTTCTGACTCAAACCAGGAGGCCTACTGCTGCGCCACAAATCATCCATTTTTCTACATGAATAAGCACAAGGGAAAAAAGCATCATTACTTGTTTGTAAAAATTCATTTTGAGCAAACTCTAAAGGCAGAATAATGACCTCCTTTCTTAGAATAATAGAACATTGCAGTGATGAAAGAGTTAACAAAAAAAAATGCAAGAATCACAGTAAAACAAATCACTTTGGAAATAATAGGTATGACACCATATCCCACAGCAGATAAAGGTTTGGGCAAGAGATAAGATGAAGGTCAGAGAAAAAGTCTGACAGGCATTGGAAATATGTCTCATGGGTGAAGGAAGGAATACCACATCAGATTAGATATAATTGAATCAAGAATCTGATCATTTCAGAGGATGAGCTTCACATCAACCCGTGTCTCAGCAGGATGAGGGGGACAAGTAGGAGGGCGAATTTGTCTCAGAACGATGTTCCACTGATATCAATTATACCATAAACAGAAGCTGTACTTTTACACAGCTCAGGCTGATGGCTAATATTGAAGAGGATGGATTTTCTCCTCAGGATGATCAATAAGCAGTCTTCTCTCTGATACATGAAAGGCAATTATTCACTCAGCTCTCATTTTGTTACTTGAAAAATGACATTTGGTAGATATTTACACCCTGCCTCATTACTGAGACTTCAATACATGAATGGTAACTAATTCAGAAACGAGTATGATCTTTCTTACAGAACAGCACTGTTTTAGTGACTCTTTCCCTTACTGATTGTGAAAAATGACAAAATGCTGCAAAATTAGGCTTTCTTGTATTTACAACTCCACAGGAGCCAGTTTGAGAAATACACATGGAGGTCCATCCCAATCAAGTCTGATATGTTCCATGTTCCAGGTGTTAGGCTTGGAGGTGGGTGAGCACTTTGGTGATAGTGACCACAATTTGGTTACGTTTACCTTAGTGATGGAAAGGGATGGGCATGTACCGAATAACAGTAGTTATAGCTGGGGGAAAGGTAATTATGAGGCTATTAGGAGAGATTTAGGATGCATAGGGTGGAGCAGGAAATTGCAGGGGCTGGGGACATCTGAAATGTGGAGCATATTTAAGGAACACCTTCTGCATGTCCTTAATGAATATGTACCTGCCAGGCAGGGAGGAAGTGGTCGAGTGAGGGAACCATGGTGTACTAGGGAAGTTGAATCTCTGGTGAAGAGGAAGAAGGAGGCTTATATAATGATGAGACGTGAAGGCTCAGTTAGGGCAATAGAAAGCTATAAATCAGCCAGGAAGGAGCTAAAGAGGGAGTTGAGAAGAGCTAGAAGAGGACACGAGAAGACTTTGGCGGATAGGATTAAGGAGAATCCTAAAGCTTTTTACAGGTATATAAATAATAAAAGATTGGTTAGGGCAAGATTAGGGCCAGTCAGAGATAGCAGTGGGAAGTTGTGCGTGGAGCCTGAGGAGATAGGAGAGATACTGAATGAGTATTTTTTGTCAGTATTCACGCAGGAGAAAGACAATGTTGTCAGGGAGAATACTGCGATACTAGGTTGTAGACTGGGCAGGATTGAGGTTCATAAGGAGTAGGTGTTAGCGAATCTTGAGGGTATGAAAATTGATAAGTCCCCTGGGCCAGATGGGATTTACTCTAGGATTCTCTGGGAGGCTAGAGAGGAGATTGCAGAGCCTTTGGCTTTGATCTTCATGTCGTCTTTAGCTATAGGTATAGTGCCGGAAGACTGGAGGATGGCAAATGTTGTCCCTTTGTTCAAAAAGGGGAGTAGGGACCGTCCTGGAAATTATAGACCGGTGAGCCTGACTTCTGTTGTAGGCAAGGTCTTGTAAAGAATTATAAGGGACAGGATTTATAAGCATCTAGAGAGAAATAAATTGATTAGGGATATTCAGCACGGTTTTGTGAAGGGTAGGTCGTGCCTCACAAACCTTATTGAGTTTTTTGAGGAGGTGACCAAAGAGGTAGATAAGGGTAAGGCAGTTGATGTAGTGTATATGGATTTTAGCAAAGCGTTTGATAAGGTTCCCCATGGTAGGCTACTGCAGAAAGTGCAGATGCATGGGATTGAAGGTGATTTAGCAGTTTGGATTAGGAATTGGCTAGCTGATAGAAGACAGAGGGTGGTGGTTGATGGGAAATATTCAACCTGGAGTGCAGTTACAAGTGGTGTACCTCAAGGATCTGTTTTGGGCCACTGCTGTTTGTCATTTTTATAAATGACCTAGATGAGGGTGTAGAGGGTTGGATTAGTAAATTTGCTGACGATACCAAAGTGGGGGAAGTTGTAGACAGCGAGGATGGATGTTACAGTTTGCAGAGGGACATAAATAGGTCGCAGAGCTGGGCCGTGAGGTGGCAAATGGAATTCAGTACGGATAAGTGTGAGGTGATTCACTTTGGTAGGAATAACAGGCATATGAAATATAGGGCTAATGGAAGGACCCTTAATAGTGTTGTCGAGCAGAGGGATCTTGGGGTACAAGTATATAGCTCTTTGAAAGTTGGCACCCAGGTTGATAAAGTTGTTAAGAAGGCGTACGGTGTGTTAGCTTTTATTGGTAGAGGGATTGAATTTAGGAGCCGTGAGGTTATGTTACAACTGTACAAAACTCTGGTGCGGCCGCACTTGGAGTATTGCGTACAGTTCTGGTCGCCGCATTATAAGAAAGATGTGGAAGCATTGGAAAGGGTGCAGAGGAGGTTTACCAGGATGTTGCCTGGTATGGTGGGAAGGCCTTATGAGGAAAGGCTGAGGGACCTGAGGTTATTTTCATTAGAGAGAAGAAGGTTACGTGGTGACCTAATTGAGGCGTATAAGATAATCAAGGGATTGGATAGGGTGGATAGTGAGAGCCCTTTTCCTCAAATGGTGATGACCAACACGAGGGGACATAACTTTAAATTAAGAGGTGGTAGTTATAGGACGGATGTCAGAGGCAGGTTCTTTACACAGAGGGTGGTGAGGGCGTGGAATGCCCTGCCTGCAGCAGTTGTGGACTCGCCTACTTTGGGGGCATTCAAATGTTCGGTGGATAGGCATATGGATGATATTGGAATTGTTTAGGTTAGAGGGTCCACTGGCCGGCGCAACATCGAGGGCCGAAGGGCCTGTACTGCGCTGTAATGTTCTATGTTCTATGTTCTGTGTTCTATGTTTTGTTGGGTGGGAGACTGTCTGCTTGTACTCTTCATTTCTCTTTTGCTCACTTGCACTCAGCATGAAATCATTGAACAAAAATATCAAATTCTTAATGCTTAAATCTTACACAAACAGCAGATGTATTGGAAACAAACGCTCAAAGGTACATCTGCCTCCTCTTCATTGGAGGTCTTTGGGCATTCATGCCTCTCAGCTAGGAGTTCTGAGTTCAAGTCCCACTCTAGGATCTGATGGTCAAAGATGGTGAGTTCATAATGCAGCCAAACCAGGCTAACCATTACAAATCCTTCTGTAAGGAAGGAATCTTACCAGGATTTTTAAACCATTAGACATTAAGGCACTGACAGAACTGCCAGCATTGAGTTAATTACTTTAAAACAGAATTATGAACTAACAAGAAGGCAGTTTACACATATATGAAATACAGTAAGAGATTTAAACAAGTGATTATGATTTAAAAAGTTATGTGCCAATATTTTGAAAGTATTAATATATTTTTAAGAATCATTGTTTATTTTAGCCAAGACAGATTGCTGCAAAGTACAGTGCGGCCCCGTTATAACACGACGGTTGGGGTCCATAAAATATTAACTCGAGAAAAGTGGGGTCGCACTAAAGCAGAGTGCTATAGTTACGTTACAGATGATCTCAGCACCCATCAGAGCTCTGTTTGTTTATACAATCACTTCACGCTTCATTAACTTTTACAAACCTTTTGGCAGGTCCAGGCTAGTTTAAAACAGGCAGTGGGCAATGTTTATTTACAAAAACACTTTCATGGTCCATTAACTGTGAAGTACTTCCTCTTTTGAACAACTGTCTAAAGTTCTCACTTTTCGAAGTGAGAACCCCTTTTATCTGAACTGGACAAGGGGAGAAGCAAGTGTTTTCTTTCCACAATTTCTTTTTAAAGCAGATTATTTTCACTTTTGAAATAGATTGCAGCAACCAAAAACATTTTAGTTCCCTGAAAAGAGAGCAAAAATAGGTCCAATGATTCATCACATCATATCCGAATTCACGCTAAATCAGGGCGCGTAAAATCGGTGTTTCACTGTATAATGGTAAAGGGTATGAGGACAGAATCATATTCTGAGATAATATTAAAACCTTGGGAACATGCAAGGTCTTATCAATAGCGTTTCTAATGGTTAGAGCATTTAGAACCCTTAACCAGACTCCATGAATAAGATTTACTCAAGATAAACCCTAAGATAGATGCATGCCCAGACATGGAGTCATGTGTTAATCTTATTTGGCAGTTATCCTTGGGGAAACTTATGGAAACTTTGAGCTAGCGTCACAATGAACATAGGGAGTGGAGTCAGCCAGGAAGGAGAAGCTTACAGATTTTATGAGCTAATAAAATTCCATTAGGCCAGAGGGGAAGATGCATAGGCTGAGGTATATGACAGGTATTATTGTTGATTTATGTATAGTGAAGATGATTGATTTTAAGCTAATGAAAGGTGGGAGTAATTGATGAGAAAATCTATAAATAACTTGTTTTGTATTGTATACAACAGCATTCAATGGAGAAGTCTCGCTGCTCTACCTTGGGAGTTGCCCTGATCCTTTGATGGCTTCTCCTAGCAGCCACTGATCATAATAAAAGTTAATCTTTAAACTGAGAACCTGGCTTTGTGAGTCTTGTCTGAAATTTCGACAGTACCCAAGCACCTTGAAAACCCCACCAACATCTTCCAATGCGTGTCAATGGCAGATGGTGAGAGTGGGAGAGATCCTGGTCAGCCTTTTGATGGAATAATTTTTGGAGTCTCCAGCATCACCATCCATTGCTGTAGACAAAAGGCTTAGAAGTGTATGCTGCCATAGCAACTTCGACTTCCTAAGTGAATGACAGCACACCTCGCCTTCACCACAGTTTCCCTGCACCCATTGAATTCTGCACCCTCACCAAGGCCAGTAAGGACCAGGGTTTGATTCTGGCCTTGTGTGGAGTTTGCACGTTCTCAGTGTCTACATGGGTTTCCTCCAATAGTTGTATTTGGTAGTAAATGCCATTATTCCTTCGTTAGTTGAGTGGGGAGTTCTGATCACAAACAGAGCATATAAAGGCACACATAGTTTACAGAATACTGATTAGAATGCGAGTCTATACAAATAATCAGCTAATCGGCTTCTTAACTTTCTTCCATTCTCCTGTCCTTCCTACAGGGTGCTGTGTATATTGTCGTGGGCAGGTATCCCCTTCCATGTATACAGTCGGAGCCTCCCATGTCTTTGTTATGGTCACCAAAGGAAATAAGAAGCTGTAAAAGCATTAACACTGATCCCCACTAATAAGGTGGTCATTAACTCTCTTGTACACAAATTTAGATAGGTATAATATTTTCATTTTTGCGAAACTTTCATATCTACAAAATGCAAAGTGCCTCGTCTTCAATTGCTTGATAGAGTCCTATCCATCAGAGCTGCGAACATGCTCTTTCGGAAGTAATTTGAGCATTACCTTATCCCCCGTCATGCGGTGTTGAGTTGGATTTTTCCCAATCGTTAATGCTCTGCATATCTACCATTCCACTTTTAGGCTATGCAGCTGCTCAGTCTGATAAACTTGAACATCCTTTCTTTTGCATTGCAAACCTCTGCGCCTCCTGTCACTACATCCTCAAGAGGCATCATGGTCCTCCCTGTCATTATTTCAAAAGGTGTCAGTCCCATTCCTCTGGCCGGCAAAGCTCACATCTTCCTTAATACAGCAGGTAAGACTTTACCTAACCCTGTCCACTCTCCAGCAAGGTTTTTGGCAGACTGGTTTTAAAAGCCCTGTTCTTCCTTTTTATCATACCGAAAATCTGCGGGTGGTATGGAACATGAAATTGCTGTTTGATTCCCAGCAGGGCACAAGCCTGTTTTATTACTTTCCCTGCAAAATGAGTGCCTTGATCCGTGTCTAACTGCAATGAAACATCCTAGCCACAGTTCCGACTGAGCAGTCTCTGCAGAGGAATGTATCCAGCTACTGGGTGAATTTATCTATCAGCACCAATTAATACTCTTGTTGCGTGACTGTGGGAACAGTCTAAATAAATCTGTCTATATATGTTCCTACAGCCCCTGTGGTTGTGGTCGATGCCCCAACATTTGCTCCGATCCTGCCCTATCTCAATGCCACTCTCTGAGAATGAAGAGCTGAATTTACCTTGATTGTTGTGGAAGAACAGAGGCTCAAATGCTATGCAAAAGGAAAGTAAATGTCACGTATGTAATAAATATATCTAAAATCTCAAACATTGGACTATTAATATACCAGAGGAATGTACATATTCAAGCTATCAGCATAAAGTTACGTCAAAAACTTGAGTATAATTTATCTAGAACATCCATATTGTAGCAAACAAAATGTGTCACAGTTGAGAGGGAAGAGAGCAAATATTCCTCCACTGAGCACATTGCCACCACATTGAAGCTTTCTATCCTTTTAAATGGATCAAATTCCACAAGGTTGATCTGCATGTTATTTTGTTAAGTTGGCACAGCAGAAAAAATATACCATGATTACATGGGGTTTATCTGCCTAATGCAAGACAATCAAGAATATACGACAAAGCTTAAGACTGCGTAAAGCTGCTTCTTGGCTTGCTTGAAGTTAAAGAAACTTCATGTGATATTAGAACTATTAATTAAGGGTACAGTATTTTTTGGAATCTCAGAAACATTTGATTGAACAGACAATTTCATAATATTTCTGACAAGTTTAAACCTCACGAGCTATTAAAAAGGCAAAGCTGGGCTATTCTAAAATAATGTTTCTGTACGAGTTAGATTATATAAAGAAAGTGTAGTTCAAAATAATTAAGCTGAATTTGGCTAATTCATCTCCCCACATTCCAGCATTTTTAAACTGTACATTAAGTCTTATAGAACAATTGGAACACATCTTGTGACTCAACTGAAAAATATGGTTAAAAAATCCTGCTGCTGCTTCTGAATAAAAATTTTTTAAAAAATCAATGGGAGTTTTTTGCAGCTTCAGGCAAATATTCAGAATGCAGTCCTTCCTCTAAATAAATGAGGCTGATTTTAGTCCAGTTTGATTCCTGTCATGGTTCTGGTGCTGATTATTGTCCCTACAAATTGTCTGTGCTGTCTTTTCTCCTCCTCCTCCTGTGCATGTCTTACAACTGCAACTCTCACTTCACGTTATTCTTTTGTCCCTTAATATTTTAATATAGCTGCTGCAATTACTGTGCTTTTCTCATACTTTTTTAGCTTGACCTGTCCACCAAGTCTTTTGCTTGACTGCAGATGCATCTGAATATTTTCCCTTCTCCCTCATCATCTTAATTAATTTTATATGATGATTTACTAATGACTGCGCAATAGATCCCTCATGCTCCCATTGTAGATTCCCTATACTGGTGCCTGTCATATCACTTCCAGCTGTCCCGCCCATTTTACACTCTCTACACTCACAGAATTCTCCTCACGGTGCTACCCTCTCATGGAATTCTCCTATGCAGCTATTTCTCCTTGCTGCAAGCGAAATCCCTCAATCCTTCCTTCCTGCAAAATTCTCCATTGCAGTATTTTCATCCAGGCTCTTTGAATTCCCCTATGCAGCCCCAGATGTGCAGTATTCCACTCTGCAGCCAATGGTACCCTCCGTCGTGGCTCTACATCCGGACTCCCAGAATTGTCTCTCAATTCTATGCCTCAGTATGTGGTGTTCCCTAATGTGATTTTATTCAAGCCCACACGCTCAGACTCTTCTTTGTTACCACAAGTTATAGCCGGCCAATGACTAGTGTGGGATCTCTCCCCTAACTATAGGTGGTAAATTAAATGTACTTACTCAAATTGGAGTATCTGGTGCGGTATCCTGCTGCTATGCCAATTGTTGGAGAGATTGAATGAGCTGAGTCTTTAGAGACCATGTAGAACTTCAACAAAAACAGCTTTATTCAACATGCATGAGGGAAAGCAGAACTCAAGACTAATTCCAGCTTGCTTCCAAGTTACTTTGTTGATCATAGAGTCTTACATATTGTAATTTTTCACATTGCAGAGTGTTACATTTTGATTAGGTCTTCACATTGTTGCTTTAAGTTGGTTACAATTCTGTTTTTGGTCATGTTATACAGATCCATTGTCCTGTGTGCTTTAACTTTAATTGTTTTCTCGACATATCCTGTCTACCTGTTTATAATCTCAAAGAGTTGTGTTTGTCAAACCATTTTCAATGTTGTGTTAATTGTTCCCTCTCCCTGATAATTGATTAGTTTTCCAGAGGCTCCTCTAGACATTGTGGAGCCTTGATAAGATATTGATTCTCTTATTGTTACTGTAACCTTGGAATGATCTCACCTGTGGTGTGACTATGTAAGTTCCATCTGAGATGTAGTTATTGTAATTTGACATGTCTGCCTGCAGTGAATATGTACACTGTAGTGTTGTCTGTTTAACCATTTCCAAACATTCCTCTCCTGCTGCAGCCCACAATTCCTGGGTTTGCCCACTATAATAACACAGTATAAAATAACTCTTAACAAATCAAACAACTGAATGATTAACAGTTGAACAAAATTTAAAACTGAAATGGAAATAACTTTAATTTCTAATTGATGACAGTTGCAGTTCCAAATAAACAACATTCCTCTTACAGACTTAAATGCTACTTTAAATACAGTTAGCAACCTTAAATATACTTGCTATAACGGGTATAGACAGTCTTGAAGCATTCAGATAGAAAATGATTTGACAGCAGTTTCCAGAAGTTTCTATATTCAAGCAATTCCCAGCTGGAACTGCAACTCTAAATTGCAAAAGCTTCTAGTTTCAAGATGGCCTTGTTAGCAATAGACAGCATGGTTTTGTATGAGGGAAGTCATGTCTCGCTAATTTAATGAGTTTTTTGAGCAAGTGACAGAAGTGATTAACAAAGGAAGGGCACTGGATGTTGTCTACATGGATAAATTAAGATACTGCACTCACCCAAGTTGGACCCACGTAGTCACTGGTCATCTGTAAAGCATTTGACAAGGTCCCTCATGACAATACAAGGCCAAAGATTAAATATCATGGGATCCGGGGTAAACTAGCTAGATGGATCCCAAACGGGTTGGCTATAGAAGACAGAGAGTAGCAGTAGTCGTGCTTTTTCTGATTTGAGGACTGTAATTAATGGTGTTCTGCAGGGATCAGTGCTTTGACCTCTGCTGGTTGTAACATATATATAAATGACTTGGAAGAAAATGTAGCTGGTCTGATTAGTATGTTTGCAGATGACACTAAAATTGTCAGAGTTGCAGATAACGATGAAGATTTCAGAGAATACAGCAAGATATAGATAGGTTGGAAAGTTGGGCGGAGAAATGCAGATGGAATTTAATTCAGACAAATGTGAAGTGATGCATTTTTGGTAGATCCAATTCAGATGGGAGCTATCAAATAAATTGCAGAGCAATCCAGGGCATAAACAGAGAGAGATCTGGGTTTGCAGGTCCACAGATCCTTAAAAGTGACAGCACAGGTGGACAAGGAAATGAAGAAAGTATATGATATGCTTGCCTTCATTGGATGGGGCATCATGTGCAAATGTTGGGAAAAGAGGTGGCGGCGTGGGCTAGTTGGGCCAAAGGGCCTATTTCCCGTGCTGTTTTGTTCTTTGTTCTTTATATAAAACGTTCATTAGGTTACATTTGGAATATTGTGTCGAGTTCTGGTCACCACAGTACCAGAAGGACATGGAGGCTTTGGAGAGAGTACAGAAAAGGTTGACCAGGATGTTACCTGGTACAGAGGGTATTAGCTATGAGGAGAGATTGAATAAACTGGGATTGTTTTCCCTGGAAAAACGGAGACTGTGGATCGACCTGATCGAAGTTTATAAAATTATGTGGGCTATGTAAAAGGGTGAACAGTTGGAAGCTTTTTCCCAGGGCAGAAATGACAATTACAAGTTAGCAGGCTTTCAAGATAAGGTGGGAAGTTTCAGTGGAGGTGTGCAGGGCACCTTCTTTTTTACACAGAAGGTGGTGAAGTCTTAGAATGCACTGCCAAGTGATATGGTTGACACTGATTCATTAGTGACATTTAAGACTTATCTGGATAGACATGTGAACAGATGGGGAATAGAGGGAAATAAGCAGTTGATCTAGATAGGATAATGTGATCAGTGCAGACTTGGAGAGCTGAAAGCCCTCTTCCTGTGCTGTACTGTTCTTTGTTCCCATTGTTCTACTCTCTGTTACATATCCAGCACTACCCACGAACCATAGCATCACAAGGCCCTGTCAGTTGATTTCCCAAATAACCTTTTGTATGAACAGAAGTGCACTCACTCCATCAAAGTAATAAACCCCTAACTGAAATGAATAATTATCCGGCTTTTACAAAATCTGAACTAAATGTTTTTCCAGACAAACATTTGTAAAATAAAGCTGAATTTTGAGCATTCCCTTTAAACATAATATATAAAATAAATGTATATATATATATAATATATATATATATATTGCATACTGACATCACATCATTGGTACATATTGATGCATTCCACATGCTTCCCTAATCAAAGTGCAATTACCAATAAGTCAGCACCTTCTTATATAGCGTAAAATTGTTTCCCCTACATTGTTATTGTTGCAATTAGCCTTATAAGTGCCTCGACAATCATTTTATTCAGCAATACAACACTCTGCATTACCAAACAATCATTAATAATATGTTTGCAGTATTATTTAGATAGGAATTAGACTGAGACAGATAATTTGCAGGCTACGTATGGACAAAAGGGGAGGTGGTAGCACATTGATGATGTCACTGGATGAGTAATCCAGAAGCCCAGATTAATTCTCTGGGTGCATGGGTTCAAATCCACTTACAATATTTGGTGGAATTTAAATTCTATAAACAAAAATTTGGAATTGAAAAGCTAATTTCTGTATCGGTGACCATAAAATTAACATTCATGGTTTTAAAAACCCATCTGGTTCAGTAATGTCCTTCAGAGAAGGAAATATGCCATCCTTACCTGGTCTGGCCTAAATGTGATTCCAGAACTGTATTACATCCAACCATCTGAAATGGCCAAGCAATCCATTCAATTCAAAGGCAAGTAGAAATGGCCATAAGTGCTGGCTTTGTCAGCAGTACCCACACCCCATTAAAGGATTTTTTTAAAAAGCAACAATGAGTGAATAGATCCATCAAAGATGCTTCACAGCCATGGATGGTTCTTTTGGCCTCTCTTTGTCCAAATGATTCAATTGGAAGATGCATTCCAGATCATAAGGTCTGTTTTCAAAACCTGAAAAAACATTTGAAGTAAAAATCCAAAAATGTGACAGCTATTTCCAATCCGAATGCCCTAAGATTTCTCAAAGTCAACGCGTGTAACTAATGTTTCAAAAAGTAATTATGGTTTTATATTGAATAAATTATATACTTAGCAAACAAATTATATAGTTAGATACAAAATAAATTATAAGACAGATACTCAGCTTTAAATTCTAAGTGAGGAATGGTTGCTATATAATTTAATTGCAACCGTTGAATAGTTATTTTGTCCTATAAAAATTCTCTCCAGCTCTGAATTCCCTGATTACTGTTCTTTATTAAATTTAATATATTTGAAAAATAACCCTGGAAGAAAATCTCCCCTGCTTCTTCATAGCATCATAGTATCCCTACAATGCAGAAGGAGACCATTCAGCCCATCAAGTCTGCACTGACCACAATCCCATGGGGAGTGACAGCATAAATGAATTATTTGAGAACATGTCAGAGTTTCACTTGAAACAGCAAAGGAGATATTTGCAAACACAATGACAATGTGACTAAACATTGACTGCTTTGTGTATCTCATCTATAGAAGGATTTGTTCAATAGTGAAAGGTGCAAAGTTTGTCACTAACTTTCAGAAACTCAGGATCAATGGAAGCATCTGTTCACACCATAGATTTAAGATATTTTTCAGTGTAAAAGATAAGCTTTGCTTATATAGAAATCACTTATGCAGTTCGTAGATCTTATATCTATCAAATTAACAGATCGTCATGGGTAATATATGATCCATAAAACTGCATAACCATCAAATATGAACCAAGAATTACTGCATGATATGAACAATTTCTGTAACATCTTTCCACATCAGGGTCTTCACTGACAGATTATTAATAAATGAATAATCTTTGTGCACTGTTCAGGACAATTTGCAAACTTTTAAATATGCAGTAAACAACAAATTATATTGCATGGTTGGCAATGGACATTGATTCGTAGAGGTGTTGCCATGGTGAATGCACCAGTTGATGGTGACAAACAGTTAAATATCAAATATTATTTGAAATTTAAACCAGGCAATTACATAGAATCCCTACAATACAGAAGGAAACCATTCGGCCCATAAAGTCTGCACTGCCCACAATCCCACTGAGTCCCGAAGCCATAAACCTACTTACTCACCCTACTAACCCCCTATCACTAAGGAGCAATTTAGCATGGCCAGTCAACCTAACCTGCAAATTTTTGGTGTGCGGGAGGAAACCAGAGCATCTGGAGGAGACCCACACAGATATGGTGAGAAGGTGCAAATCCCATACAGATAGTGACTCAAGCTGGGAATCGAACCCAGGTCCCTGGTGCTGTGAGGCAGCAGTGCTAACCACTGTGCCACCGTGCCACCCCAGAAATGTTGACAGTGGGCGGGATTTGAATCCACATCTCCATTGAATCTGGAACTAAATCTAGCCTTAGATCGCTCAGCCACACTACCAAGTTAACTCTGGTTAAGGCATTGCCCTGAGGAGTGAATCAGCAAATGGCAAATGCCTATTTTGTGTAGCTAAAACAGGCACAATGTGTTCTGTTTGCGAAGCACAGGTTCCTGCGTATTAATATATGTAGCTTCCAGTACGCACAACAGCATCACACTTGCAAGCTTGACTGACAATCTTAAATTGATTGTCATCATAATTCTTAACTTACCTGATTATTTAGTAAATGCCATCTAATCTCGGAATCACACCTAATGTTGAACAATGTTGGATTTTGTATACAGCCTGCTCTGCCTGAAATTCCAGTCCCTGGTAGGATCTTGCAAATGTACCTGTTTAAAGCACTCTCATCAGTAGTATCTGTTTGGTGGGCAGAAAGTGGGAGAGGGGGGAGGTGGGGTGGGGAGGAAAGGAGGGAGGGAGTGAAGGGAAGGTGGGGGGAATGGAGGGTTGGGGGTACTGAATGGGGGGGATGCACTTCCGATGATCCTGAAGGCTGTGACAGTGCTTCCAAGGGACAAAGTGAGAATGTAGTGGTTAGAATTGAAGTAAACCATTAGTGCCATAGTTAGTCCCTAGTCAGCAACAGGAAGATAACTTTTGGAGGCTAATGTTCACTAGTGTTTCTATTTAATGTTCCTGCAGAGAAGTTTACAAGAAAAAGATGGATAGAGCAGCTAACCAGCTATTATCCTAGAATGCAGGCAAACCAAATGTGGATAAAAAGGGCATATCAGCACCATGCTGGACAAAGGGAAGAGGCTCACCTTCATGAGCAAGGAGCAATAGGGCCTCTTCTGATCCCAGAAGCTGAGGCTAGCAGAGCCATTAAGTGTGGACATCTGGCCAGATCAAAAATGTATGGCGAATGCTTCTCATTACCTGGAGATGGATGAGAGAAAATGCCATCAACAACTCTACATGTCTAGGGATCTAGTGGCTCACATCTGTCACATTGTCCAGAAGGAGTTGAAGCCATAGGAGCTGGGAGGTCACCCATTGCCAGTAGCTCAGAGTCACCACTGCTTTGAACATTTTCACAAGTGGCTCATTCCACAGTTCCACCGGAAACACCTATGGGATTTCTCAAGCTGCTATACATGAGTGCATATGAGAGGTGATGGATGCCCTATTCTCCTGAAATTACACCAGCCAGTCTGCCAGTGCAGTAGATTTTGCTGTTATTTCTGGATTCCCACACGTGCAGGGTGCCATCAGCTGCACTCTTGAGATTTTAAGAGTTCCCTGGCAGCAGCCGCTGTAAGTTGTCAACAGGAAAGGATACCTCTCTTTCAATGTGCTACTGATCTGCAACCACCAGAAGCACATTATGCAAGTACAGGCCCACGTGCTAGATATGCAGGAAATTGCCACAATCTATTTACCTTGAGTTGCTTACAGATAGATATTATATATCTTCAGGAGATCTCAGCATATCTAGGCTTGGTTCCTCAGAGACAAATGCTACCAGCTAAAGCCATGACTGATGCCTATGCAGTGACGTGAAAAATATACTGTTGCGCACGTCTCAACATGTTCATTGATAGAACAGATTATTGGCATCTTGAAGATGCAATTCCAATGTCTGGACAAGTTAGGCAATGCTCTCCCGTAAACTCCCCAGAGGGTCTCAGGCATCACTACTGCAGTCTACACAACCCTGTGTTCCAAAGGGGGATGTCTTGCCACTTGCCAGGATGAAGGAGCTCTGATGAGGATTTTGAGAGGACTGAGGGTGAGGAAGCTGAAGGGACAGGGAAAGGTGCCAATGTAGTGGCCAGACAAGACAGCCATGCACATGAAACACTAATAGCCACCAAGTTCCAGGAGGATGATGATGAGCTTTTTCACCAGTGTCCTTTTTGCTGGGTCCACTTTACCACCTTTGTTGCTACCCCCCCCCCCCCCCCCCCCCCCCCCCCCCTCATCACAAAGATCCATTTCAATCTCTGAGTGAATCCTTATATCCTTGTGTCACTGCATCCTTATTCGAGGAAGCTTGGCCAGCCTCAAGAACACGTGACCTTTGTGATCCCCTCTACAACAAGGTGGTTTGTGAGCATAACTGAGATGGTGCAGCCTCTTCTAGCATCCCTCCAATATTCCACATCTCCCTGGGCATCAGTTTGTGGCATATTTCTTACTCCTTTCCCTCTGTTTTTTTTTCCTTTTGAGGCTTTCCCTTTTACTGTTTAGTTGTTCAGTCCCACTCTCAGGGCAATAGAATACAATCCAGCCAGGAATATTACAAAGCAGTTGCTCTCACTGTCTTCTCACATGGCTATTCATTACTAAATTTGGGATTTGACTTTGTGTAGTTAAGTTGGTTGCCTGATAGAGCAATGATGCAGCTGACAGGAACATCAGCGCGCTACCAGAGCCACTGTGAGAACTGCAGTCATGTCAAATCCCAAAGGGGAGTGATTGAAGCTCCTTCTTGCTGTAGAAGACTGAGGACCACACACTGCCAAATCCTCTTTACAACAAGGCAGCTGAAGACATGCCCTCTTAAGAGTCTCAGTAACATGGGGCAAGAAAACTGCCAAGGTAAACTTACCAGCAACACAGAGAATGCGGCTGTCAAAAATGGAAGATGGAATTCTTGAGCTGAAAGGGGTGACGGGAATAGATTTCACTTTCAAATGGGATAAATACTTAATATGGAAAGATCAGCAAATTAAAACTAATTGAACAGCTCTTTCAAACAGCTAGCAGAGACAGATGGGCTGAATGCACTCCTTCAATGATCTATGATTCAATGACAGTAGGAAGCAGTTGCCCAACAGTTTCATGCTGCAAGTTTCTGTGTTAAAATGTTTCCTCAAAGCATTTAGTTTCTTTACTACTATTCAGTCCGCAATACTCAGACACCCACATTTTAATGTTTAATTTAATGCATCTAGCCATATTGCATTATGACACAGGTGCAAGGTGTAATTTATTATGAAATTGTTGTCATACTGAAATCTGAAAGGGTTTTCACATAGCAACTATTCCTGACACAATCTGTCAGTGCATGCATATTTGTTACTCAGACTTAGGAGGTTGCAGTTGAATTGTGCAAACTCATTTGGCTGATTACAGGACAAGATGGTGCATAACAGAAGGCAACAGATAAACCAAAGCGGGTGTCTTGTTGACTTTAAAGAGGACTTTAAAGAGTAGCTATCATAAGCCAAACAGCAGTGAGGACACCAGCCCTTCCACAAGGTTAAGATGGACACCATTCTGCTCCAGCCTTCCCAAACTTCTACGTTCACTCACATACATATAGAATCTGAATTGGACTAGTCAAATCAAAATTGTGGCTACGAACACAGGTTAGATGCTAGTAATTCTGCGGTGGGTAACTGAGCTCCTGACTCCCCAAAGCTTCTCCACCATCTACAAGGCACGAGGAAAGTATTGTAATGGAATACTTGACCCTGATAGGTGCAGCTCCAACAGCACCCAAGAAGCTGAACACCACCCAAGATAAAATAACACGCTTAATTGACATCCTACCCACTACCTCTAAGGCTGATGATCAGTGGCAGCAGTGTGTGCAAGATGCACTGCAGCAGCTGACTCCTTCCTCAGCACTTTCAAAACAAGTGCCTGCAAATTTTCATATACCATCCTGCCTTGTAACTATGTCGCTGTTCCTTCGCTGTTGTTGGGTCAAAATCCTGATCTCCCCCGCCACCCAATAGCAGTCTGAGCGTACTTACACCTCATAGGCTGCAGTGGTTCAAGAAGACAGTTCATCACCACCTTCTTACTTTTTAGTACACCATGGTGTACTAAAAAAGTTAATTCGCTGGTTAAAAGGGAAAAGGAGGGTTATGACAGGATGAGGCTTGAAGGCTCAGTTAGTGCAATGTATAGCTATAGATTAGCCAGGAGGGAGCTAAAGAGTGAGTTGAGGAGAGCTAAAAGGGGACACGAGAAAACTTTAGCTGATAGTATCAAGGAGAATCCTAAAGCTTTCTTTAAATATGTTAAGAATAGAAGATTGGTTAGGGCAAGATTAGGGCCAGTCATGGACAGCAGTGGGAAGTTGTGCGTGGAGCCTGAAGAAATTGGAGAGGCACTGAACAAATATTTCTCTTCGGTATTCACTCAGGGAGATGTAAATGTAGTTGTGGAGAACACTGGGATACAGGGTTGCAAACTGGAAAGTATTGAAGTAGATAAGGAGGATGTGCTAGATATTCTTGAGGGTTTGAAGTTAGATACGTCCCCTGGGCCGGACAGGATTTACCCTAGGATTCTCTGGGAGGCAAGAGAGGCGATTGCAGAGCCTCTGGCTCTGATCTTCAGGTCGTCGTTGGCTACAGGTATAGTGTCAGAAGACTGGAGGATAGCAAATGTGGTCCCATTGTTCAAGAAGGGGAAGAGAGACTTTCCGGGAATTATAGGCCGGTGAGTCTTACTTCTGTTGTGGGCAAAGTATTGGAGAGAATTATTAGGGATAGGATTTATAGTTATTTAGAGAGAAATGAATTGATTGGGGATAGTCAGCATGGTTTTGTGAAGGGTAGGTCGTGCCTTCCTAACTTTATTGAGTTTTTTGAAAAAGTGACCAAAGAGGTGGATGGGGGTAAGGCGGTTGATGTGGTATATATGGACTTTAGTAAGGCGTTCGATAAGGTGGCCCATGGAAGGCTTCTGCAGAAAATGCAGATGTATGGGATTGAGGATGATTTAGCTAATTGGATTAGGAATTGGCTAGCTGATAGAAGACAGAGGGTGGTGGTTGATGGGAGATATTCATCGTGGAGTTTCGTTACTAGTGGTGTACCTCAGGGATCTGTTTTGGGGCCCCTGCTGTTTGTAATTTTTATAAATGATCTGGATGAGGGTATTGAAGGATGGATTAGTAAATTTGCGGATGACACTAAAGTCGGAGGATGGTAGATAGTGAAGAGGGGTGTTCTAGTTTGCAGAGAGACTTGGACAAGTTGCAGAGCTGGGCCGAGAGGTGGCAAATGGAGTTTAATGTGGAAAAGTGTGAGGTAATGCACTTTGGCAGGAACAATAAATGTGTAGAGTAGAGGGCTAATGGTAGGGCTCTTAATAGTGTTGAGGAGCAGAAGGATCTTGGTGTATGTGTCAATAGATCCCTGAAAGTAGGCAGTCAAGTGGATAAAGTTGTTAAGAAGGCATATGGAGTCTTAGCTTTTATTGGTAGGGGGATTGAATTTAGGAGCCGCAGCATCATGTTGCACTGTACAAAACTCTAGTGCGGCCGCACTTGGAGTATTGTGTGCAGTTCTGGTCCCCACATTATAAGAAAGATGTGGATGCATTGGAGAGGGTACAGAGGAGGTTTACCAGGATGTTGCCTGGTATGGAGGGCAGGTCGTATGAGGAGAGGCTGAGGGATTTGAGGTTGTTTTCGTTAGAAAGGAGGCGGCTAAGAGGAGACCTTATTGAAACATATAAGATGATTAGAGGTTTAGATAGGGTGGACAGTGATAGCCTTTTTCTAGGATGGAGAAAGCTAGCACGAGGGGACATAGCTTTAAATTAAGGGGTGGTAGTTATAGGACGGATGTCAGAGGTAGGTTCTTTACCCAGAGGGTGGTAAGGGTATGGAATGCCCTGCCTGCTGCAGTTGTGGATGCGCCAAGTTTGGTGGTGTTTAAGAGGTTAGTAGATAAGTTTATGGACGAAAATGGAATGGTTTAGGTTAGAGGGTCATTGCTTTTTCCTAATTGGTCGGCGCAACATCGAAGGCCGAAGGGCCTGTTCTGCGCTGTAATGTTCTATGATCTATGTTCTATGTTCTCAAGGGCAACTACAAATTGGCAATAAATGCTGGCTTAGCCAATGACACTCCCATCTAATGAAAGAATTTTCTAAAAAGCTAAAGGAGATTTTGACCAATGTAGAATTATTTACAGACGTTAGGCTAAATCTGTCACAAACTGCTGAGAAATTCACCAGCTACATTGCTGCTGTTATTACGTACATAGATCCCTGTGGACTGAAGTTGAAGCTGAGTTGTGAACTCAGTCTTGAGCTCTGGGACTAGTGGAGTGTGGTTCCCAAGTACATTCGGATTATTTTAAGAATGAGCTAGCCTCTGGTCTGTAATTATCTAGCTTTAACAGACTGGGATGAAAAGGAATTCAGGGATTCAAAAACGTTGCTACTCCCCACAGCTCTGACCCTCTGTGGGTGGAGTGTGTGATTGGGGAGCCCAGCTCCAAAGGGTCTTTGCTGCAGAAAGTGTGGACTAGGCCTGTTATCCCCTGGGGTGGTGCCATGTACAACTGTTCCCTGCAAATACCAGTGGACATGAAAGAGAATGGGCAGAAATAGCCAGACCACAGTAGCAAACATATCAGATCACAAGCTTAGAGAAACATGCAATACGGAAAGAAGTCCATTGTATCTGTTTGAAAGAGCTAACCAATTCTTCCTCTTCCCATGTACGTTTGCCATGGCTTCGCACATTTCTCTTTTTCAATTATACATCCAGTTCTCTTTTGAAACTTACTAACTCACATCTTTCTCCAGCTTCCCTCATAACCTCTCAGTGCTGTTCTTACCAATAAGACCAATCCCCTCCCTTCCTCAATCCCAATCCTGAAACAACTGCACTGTTGCTTCACATTGATACCACCCTCCCTCCCTATCCCTAATTGTCAGGGCCTGTCTACTCTGACTCAACTTTTAAAAACAGACTCAGCTGCCTTGGCCACACCACCATGGAAATGCTTTCTCCATCTTGCAGACTTGCCAGCCGAATCAGTGGAACTGCTGAGGTTGTCGAGTTGCTGCTCTCTGATTGGCCTGGCAGTTCTGAGAGATGGGCCACCATCCTCAATTGGACAGCAGTGCCAGTGAAACACTGCCTTGGCCCCACAGCTACTGATAAATGGTCAACATTTGCTTTTGTCCCCAGTGTTTGGGCTCTACCATGGTTACAAACTTCAGTCCCGTTTTTGACAAAGGGATGAATTTCCAATCATATGTCCAAGCCAGCACTATTCCCAATTCTGCAGTATTATTCAAGTCTGCCCCATCCTCAGCTCATCCATTGCTCAAACCCCCATATATGCCTTTGTTACCTCGACACTTGACTATTCTGATGCATTCCTGGCTAACTTTCCATTTTCCACCATCCATAAACTTGAACTTTTCCAAAGTTCTGTTGCCCAGCTGTTAATTTACATTAAGTTCCATTCACTGTGCTTACAGATCTACATTGTTTCCCATTTAAACAACAGCTTAACTTTAAAATTCTCATCCTCAATTTCAAATCCCTCTATGGACTCAGCATTTTTAATCTCCTTCAGTTCCACAAATTTCATATCTGCCCTTCTCCAACTCTGTCCCCTTGCACATTACCAATGCTCGAACATTTGCAGTCATGCCTTTAGTTGCCTAAGTTGAAAAATCTGAAATTCTTTCCCTGACCAGCTCTCTTTCTCTTCATTTAAGATTCTTGAGACTGACTATTTGTCCAAACTGCTAAAAACATGGAGAAGACATCTTATACCATGTTAAGTAGAACCTATTACACAGATAGAGGCCTGAAAATATACAAAAGAGCTACATCTTTTGTATATTTACATCTCCCCAAGAGGGAAGGCAGAGAAAGGAAGCAGGCGTTTCCAAGGATAGATCAGTTCACAGTTGTCACCTTCGTGCAGAACCAGAGTCCAAACTTTAATTCTGAGTATTTCGTATGGGCATAATGAGGTGTAACTTCAAATTCTGTTGAATCACGTATTAAAATCCACAACACTTTCATTCACACGTACACACAATTAGAAAGTTGTTACTATCATTCAGTTGATACTCATTTCAGCCTACAATGTATGTGTGCGCCAGCAATAAATGCAGCTCAAGACTGGAGCCTAAAATACCACAGATAAACAGGGACCATTTTGGACCAATACTGTTGGCTATAATCACCTATCATATTGGTACTTCTTATTGAGTTTTTAACTCAGAACTGGTGCCAGACTTACTAGAACTTCCTTCCAGGGAATGAAGATAAGAGAGTTGCAATGTGGCATGATCTGGTATCACGTGACAAACTTGTAATATACTTAAATCCCCAGAATGTCCCCAAACACTGGTGACAATGATGCTTTAGGTATTGAATTGGGGATGAGGTCACTTCTGAATTTCAAACTATTTATTTTTTATATGCTGGCTGATTGCAGTGTAATCATAATTTTGTTTTGAATTTGCAAGTTGGGAATGTCAACTACCAGCATCTCGCATTGAAACAGACACACTCCAGACCTTTAAGCCCCCTTGGAACCTCCTTCTCCCTGACGTATTCCTTCTCATCCAAGCTTACTCTATCTTCCATCTCGCTCTCTACCGAGCTATCGATCTCAGCCCCTCCCCGCCTCCATATTAGTTTAAACCCTGCTGAAACACTCCAGCTAACCTCCCAGCTAAGATATTCACACCCTTCCCATTTAAGTGTTCCCCATCCCTTCTATACAGGTGCCCTTCTTTCACAAATACTTCCCAGTTATCCACAAATATGAAACTCTCTGCCCTCCACCAGTCCTTCAGCCATGCATTCAGCTGTAGGATCTTATTTCTCCTGGCTCCGCTATTACCCGGCCCTGGAAGCAGCCCTGAGATTGCCACCTTGGAGGCCCTGCTCTTCAGCCTATCCACCAACTCCGTGAACTGCCTTCATATATCCTCTCTGCTCTTCCTTCCTACATCCTTCTCTCCTATGTGAATAATCACATCCGCCTGGGTCCCCTCACCCTTCAAAATGCCCTCTACCCTGTCAGACACGAATAATGCGAGGTGATGCACTTGGGAGAAAGAATATAGGGGGGAGGTATATGATAAAGGGTAAAACTATTAAGAGTGCAGAAACGCAGAGGGACCTGGGGGTGCAGGTGCATAAGACTCTGAAGGTGGCAGAGCAGGTGGAGAAGTTGTGAAGAAAGCATATGGTATGCTAGCCTTTATAGGAGGGGGTATAGGGTACAAGAGCTGGTCTTTAATGTTGCAGTTGTACAAAACGTTGGTTAGACCTCATTTGGAATTCTGCGTCCAGTTATGATCGCCTTACTACCGGAAGGACGTGGAGACTCTGGAGAGAGTGCAGAGGAGGTTTACCAGGATGCTGCCTGGTATGGAAGGTCGGAGTTACGAGGAGAGATTAGGCAAATTGGGACTGTTTTCCTTAGAAAGACGTAGACTTAGAGGAGATCTAATAGAGGTGTACAAGAGTATGAGAGGTATAGATAGAGTAAACAGGGTTAAGCTTTTTCTTAGGATGGACTCAAATAGCACAAGGGGTCACAGGCTTAGGGTGAGGGGGATAAGATATAATTTGGATGCTAGAGGGAGTTTTTTCACACAGGGGATGGTGGAGGTGTGGAATGCGCTGCCAAGTAAAGTGGTGGGGGCAAGCACTCTGGAGTTATTTAAGAAATACTTAGATGGGCACATGAACAGAATGGAAATGGAGGGGTATAGAAAACTAATTTAAAATAGGGATCATGAACCTTGGGAGTCCCTGGGAAATGTGTAAATAGATGATGATATTGATGTACTTGTTTTTATCCTACAGGTACTTTGGTCCACCTTGTTGTCTAGTGAGGGGCATACACGCGATGGGTCGTGAGAGGGCTGCTTTTGGGTTTTTTTCGAGAGTATCCTAGTGCTTCAATGTAGCTTGGCCTGGACCATTTGATGGGCAACACGACAGCTCAGTGACTATCGCTGTGCTGTGCAGATACATGGATTTGGGCCTGTGTCTGTGGGAGTTTGCACATTCTCCCCGTGCTTGCGTGGGTTTTCTCCGGATTTTCCGGTTTCCTCCCACATCCCAGAGATGTGCTCTTAGGCTAATTGGCAGAACAAATTCTCCCTAAATTGTCTCAAATTTGGTTTCAATCCATAGATCTATAAACATAGATAGGGATCACGGGTAGAAGTGGGAACATTGGGATGGCAGCGCGGGCTTGTTGGTCAGAAGGGCCTGTTTCTCGCGTTGTTTTGTTCTTTGTTCTAGCATCATTAAGGTGAAACGCAAAGATAAAAGTGCAATACATGGTAAAGGAAAAGTAAACGTGAGGCATAATTATTTCAGGACAGAAAACTACTCTGAAAATGAATGTATATTCAAAGAATCTTTTGGCATTCAAACAGAAAATTTCACTAAACAAAACACAGAACAACAAACGAGTTAGAACAAACACAGGATTTTGTACAAAAGAGGGCAGACTACAGGAATCAATACTGCAGGATTGAAGTTAATAGATTAGATATTCCAATCAGAACAGCTGTAAGAAATACAATCAGCTCCTGGCAACTGCTTGCAAAAATGAGAATTTGAGAAAAATGGCAGAGCATCTGGTACAAATGAGACTTAATGCAAAAATCACTGCTTCCAAATGTACAGCTCTGGGATTCTAACCATCAGTGGTCCCTGACTAATCTAATAGGATTTGGAAAAGCAGGGCTAATATCATCCACCAGTCTGAAACCTCTAAACAAACTGTAATCTGCAATCTGGCTCCAATCACACTACCTGTGAGGTAGCAATGAGGTGGAGCTGGGTCTCCATCAGGAGACATAAGGAATTTGAGCTGTTTTCGCACATGGATGAAAAATAGGAAAGGGCCAAGGGCGGAATTCCAGAGGTAATGATGTGGGAGTGAGAAGGAACCCTCTGGCTCTACGTAATTTAATTCTCTGATGTAATTGAATTTTAGAAGTTAATACAGCATCAATCTTTTTCTCTTTCTCCTGAGCATTTGCAAAGACTGTTCTGTGAATATTTCTGATCATAAATGACCTTCCCATCTCACCTTAATTTGGAATTTCTCTCCCGTCTTTCTGCACCTTCAGTAAGAACAGAATGAAGAGGAGAATGAGTCGACTTATTAGTTGCAATAACTGACCCCTTTAAGGGAGGTCATGTCACCTGGTCACCCAATGGGAAATGAGCACAGGGAACTTTTGCAACCAAAACGGATCCTAGAGCTGGAAGTGTTGACATTGGCTATTGAAATGAAGAGATGGGTTACCAAGTAGTTCAGTGAAGTTAATTTGCACATAGACCATGATAATTGTATTGTTTCCTCACACTCCTTCCACCTCACTATTCCAATTTTGTCCTCTGCCGAAAGAGATGTCTTTGGTCTGTTTATTTGTGCTGCACATGTGCAGATGCAGTGCCTGTCTCAGTGAATCATAGAAACCCTACAGTGCAGAAAGAGGCCATTTGGCCCATCGAATCTTCATCGACTACAAACTCACCTAGGACCTACCCCATGTCCCTACATATATTCCTGCTAATCCATCTAACCTACGCATCTCAGGCCTCTAAGGGGCAAGTGAATAGAATCTTTTACTCGCTCTAGTGATGTGTTTGGAGGCGGGGAGGATCCTCCCTTTCCTCGCCACTGCAACTCCTAGAATTCCTGACTTGCGACCTCTTTTCCCACAAAACACTACTCCCCATTACTTCTAGCTTAGGCCTTTCTGTGATCCTGGGCCTCAGGTTGCAGAAACAGCTGCCAGCACCTCCCCGGTGACCCTGCTGTGCAAAAGAGCTGCCAGCCTTTGATTAGCCAATAGCTCTCAGTAGATGGGAACTTCAGCCGACAGGGGTCCTGATCGCTGGAAAGGCTCTCTTGTGATTTCTGGTGCCTGGTCAATTCATGGTTGGCTCGGCCTTCCTCAAAAGAGGCAAAAGATTCCTTCACTAGTTCTCTAGCCAGCTGGGGAAGACTATTGCCTCCACAAAATTCCATCTGGTGTTTCAGGCTGTTTAAAGTGAGGGATATTTTTTACAATGCATCTCTCCTTTCTGTTGCTGAATTATGCATTTTTGTTTTGCAGGCTGGTGTCTAATAACTGAGTTCTTTACAACAACATCAGTTAATGGAATAAATCACAACTATTCAGAGTGCAATTATCAGTCAAGTTCTTGTGATGACAAAAATAATGATTAACTTTTTTGGTGGTTTGCTTGTCCTTGAACTTTTGTCATCATCAGACTTTCAGATAATTGAGTTTTGATAAAAAAAATGTTTTAAATAATAAATTTTAAAAAAACTTCACTCAGTGTAATTCTTGAGACCATGACTCTGGGGTTAAAAGTCCCATTAACTGTTAACTGAGCTAACTACTTTGTATAAAAATGCTCTCTACAAAACCTCCAGTAAGCTGGTTTCCCAAATGAAAATAAGTCAAACGTGTCCTTCATGCAATGAAACTGTTTATGCAGTTTTTATACAAATTCATACAATTTCGTTCTGATCATTGTCTTTTTTTCTCTCTCTCTGCACTTCCCTTTAGTTAAAAATGAAACCTGTTTTTGGTTGAAATTAGTTCATTTATTTATTTTCTGATATAATTCTCCTATGTTCTACCACTACCCAGTCATTGCAACAAATTATTTTTTTTTAATCAAAGTTTATGACACTAATTAAACATTTTGAAACTACTAATGTTCTTCTGCTACAGCCCGGAAAGGCATGTGAAAAAGTTATGCATGCACGACCTTCCGCAGTGCATCTATGCAACCATTCCTAACACTGTTAACCTTCACTCCAGGCAGGCACCACTGCCTTCAGAACTCCTGATTATGTCTATACCCTGACTGTACCATTTCCTACGATTACCATATTCCTTGTCACTCCACTTCAATGTCTTCCTGTACCACAGTTTCATAATCAGTTTGATGATCTACCTGCTGATGCTGTCCTTATCCAGGCAAGTAGAAAATCTCATGTCTTATGGATAAGGGCAAAGTTCAAGGCTCCACAAACCCCGCACCAGGAATCATCCTATCTGCGTGACTTGGTGGCTGTTTGTCCATTTCTGGATTTTATCCGTCCTGGCCACTGTCCTGAATTGGATGGCTTTATGTCTGGTTTTAGTTCATTAGCTGCAGTAAAACATCAGCTGGGACCTTTGCTCATTCCTATCCCCATCTGGAGCAATAAAAGAATGTGTCAACTTGTGACAGAGACCAGAAATATGTTCAACTGTCGACATGAGATGGATCTGTTTAGGAATGGGAGTCACTTCATATATGCACTATTTTTGATGATTGAAGAGATCAGTTCATGAGAGACTGGTTCTGCCACAAGTGAGGCATGAAGTGGTTCTCAGATACCATTGTGTGCTGTTGTTTTTTTGCATTAGTACCTGTAACCAAGCTGAGGTAACCACTAATTATCACGGTGGAGCATGCCAGCTCATAGGCCATGAAGTCATCTACTTCTGTTGTCAACTGGTGTCTCCCAGTCACAAGAATTGATGTTTAGAACCATCATTTATGTAGCAAGTTTACCACAGTGAAAGTCTCAAACCGCTTCATCAGAGTGCCAGCAAATGAAATTTGAATGAGGAGAGAGGAGGTACAAGAGTAAATAGCCAGAAGCCTTGTCAAAGAGGAAGAATTTAATGAGTTTCTTAAACAGCAAAGAGAGTTAGAGAGATGGAGAGGTTCATGGAGGGAATTCCACAGTAAGACTCCAGGGCTGTGAAAGCACAGCCTCCAATGGTGGAATGCAGAGGCTACAGTTGGAGGAGTGCAGAAATCTCAGAGTGCTGTGGGGATGGTTTTATGGCATATATTCACCATGAATTTTATACCATGCTCCATCCCATTTTTGGCATAGGGTAAGTAATATATGTCAGGTGGCTAGCCCACATCCTTCCTGCCCACCTCCAAACAGTGCCCATAAGTTAAGGGGTAGGCAAGGGGCCCATCAGCCCTTCCACCCCTAGGCCCAGTGAAGCCCTTAACTGACCCATTATAAGACCTCAATCCAATCCCCGGCATAATATGCCAGTCTGGAGAAGGTGGGCAGGAATGGAAACGCTACTCTTCCACCCAAATTAATGGAAAGGTAGAAAGAGAAAGGGGATGATACATCTTTTGGATGACGCCCTGTATGGACCCCCACCACCTCTCCAATTTGTTCCTCCCCTTTATGTTTCTCTGCCTGGCCTCCAAAACCAATCCCATTACCTAGCTTACCCTACACATGGGTATCCAATCTGGCCCTGCCCAAATATCCTGAGAATTAACTGTCTCCGATATCCATGACACTTTTACATGAGTCTGCCACAGCCTAATATTACTGGGATTGCAGCAATCAGATAAATCAGACTGGTCAGCAGCTCACAAAGGTGTGACGTCCTTGAACTAAGGGATGGAGGTCTGACCCTCGGCTTGTTCAGGTCACCTGCAGCATGTTCAGCAGTTCCTGATTGAAATATCTCCAGGAATGAGAGCTGTATACCTTCCTCAACTCCTCCATAAAAATCCAGCCCTATGTACTCCTGACCAGCTTTCTGTAGAGCTCAGGCGACATTACCAACCAGTAAAAGCCCTGCTTAGTACAGGGCAAATTGCCAGTAACCTGGACACTAGAATCTCTAAGGCAATAATGAAGCATCAGATGTTGACATGTAGGACTCAATGGGATATGTTCAGAGCCTGTTCAGTGCAATCGAAGATGGTAACTCTCTCAGGGAGCTCAGCCTAAGGCTTGGCCAATATTACTACCTGGGTCATATTTGATTTCATTTCATTTATAATTGTCACATGTATTAGCACATAGCAAAAAGTATTGTTTCTTGTGCACTGTACAGACAGATCATACCATTCGTAGAGAAGAAAATGTGGAAAAGTGTGAGGTAATGCACTTTGGCAGGAACAATAAATGTGTAGAGTATAGGGCTAATGGTAGGGCTCTTAATAGTGTTGAGGAACAGAAGGATCTTGGTGTATGTGTCAATAGATCCCTGAAAGTAGGCAGTCAAGTGGATAAAGTTGTTAAGAAGGCATATGGAGTCTTAGCTTTTATTGGTAGGGGGATTGAATTTAGGAGCCGCAGCATCATGTTGCAGCTGTACAAAACTCTAGTGCGGCCGCACTTGGAGTATTGTGTGCAGTTCTGGTCGCCACATTATAAGAAAGATGTGGAGGCATTGGAGAGGGTACAGAGGAGGTTTACTAGGATGTTGCCTGGTATGGAGGGCAGGTCCTATGAAGAGAGGTTGAAGGATTTGAGGTTGTTTTCGTTAGAAAGGAGGCGGCTAAGAGGGGATCTTATTGAAGCATATAAGATAATTAGAGGTTTAGATAGGGTGGACAGTGATAGCCTTTTTCCTAGGATGGAGAAAGCTAGCACGAGGGGACACAACTTTAAATTAAGGGGTATGAGTTATAGGACGGATATCAGAGGTAGGTTCTTTACTCAAAGAGTGATTAGGGAGTGGAATGCCCTGCCTGCAGCTGTTGTAGATGCGCCAAGTTTGGTGGCGTTTAAGAGGTTAGTTGATAAGTATATGGATGAGAAGGGAATGGTTTAGTTAGGAGGGGCATTGCTTTTTATTTTGGTCGGCACAACATCGAAGGCCGAAGGGCCTGTTCTGTGCTGTAATGTTCTATGTTCTATGTTCTATAAAACAAGAGAATGCAGAATGTACAGTTACAGTCATAGCTAGGGTGTAAAGAAAGATCAACTTAATGCAAGGTAGTTCCATTCAAAAGTCTGATGGCAGCAGCAAAAAAGCTGTTCTTGGGTCATTTGATACATGACCTCAAACTTTTGTATCTTTTCCGGATGGAAGAAGATGGAAGAGAGAATGTCCGAAGTGCGTGGGATTGTTGATTATGCTGGCTGCTTTGCCAAGGAAGCAGCCAATAGAGTCAATGGAAAGGAGGCTGGTTTGCATAATGAAATGGATTGCATTCATGACCTTTTGTAGGTTCTTGCGGTCTTGGACAGAACAGGAGCCATACCAAGCCATGAAAACAAAAGGAATGTTTTTTATGATGCATCTGTAAAAGTTCGTGAGAGTCATAGCTGACATGCCAGGAGAATAAAATTGGTGCTGGTAGAGAGGGTGAAGATTGCAGGGTTGAGAATGTGAGGCAAGTTCCGGATGGGACTACACTCAGGGATTATCCATCCACAGCCCAGTGCAGAAACCCTCCCTCTGCTTTATCACCCATAGGGACTCCACGGAAGCTTAGCTTGGGCATAATGCAGAATCTTGCCATGATGTTGTGTTTAGTCTATTATGGGACCCCTGAACCATCAAGCGATGATGGTGTTCGAGCTCAAATATTTTTTCCAAGTAATTTAGGCCAGGACCTAAGCATCTTATTACAGTCACTATGGAAAGGTATTCTGGTAGAAATGTGGGAACACTGTCTCAATTACTCCCTATCCATAATGCACCCTCCAGGAGAGAGATGCATGACATCTCCTAGGTATCTCTGGACAGCTTGTGAATAGAGAGGATTTTAGTTTCAGGCTGTCTTTGTGACTGTTGGTTAACTGCTAAGGAAGGCAACTGAGAAGCAGCTGACTGGGGTTCTTTAATTGTGCGGTAAAGTTGGAGGATCTGAGCCTCCTGGTTTTACATTCAGGAAAATATTTTTTAAATTTATCTTTTCAATGGCAGCTGGCTGCAGCAGCAACTTTAAGGAGCCCTACTCAGGGCATTTGGAAACCTATTTTGTTGGAACTCACCCAGTTTGGCAGCATCTGCCTCAGGGCAGCCCAGTCTGACAGGCAGACCCACAATCAGATGTTAGGTAAAAACTGCTCCTACAGCGCTGCAGCAAAGAATATCTTGAATAGAGCAGCAAGCTTCAAAGAGTTGTGGAAAAGACTTTCATCTTGATCTTTTCAACTTTTTTTCTTTCTTTAAATGATTAATCAGCACAGCTCCAAACTCAGGTAAATCCTTTAATTAATTTAAGGTCCAGGTGAGGGTCTGTCTATAGCTGGAATTTTAATTGGTTTGTTGACATCCTTTCATGTGATGCTTCTGCCTGCTGTCTGGGAGTAAGGTGATGTTAAAAATCTGAACTGTTGCTGAGAGGGGAGCTCCGCCCAAGCATCAACTTGGATATGCTTTGCCTCCCTGACAAGCCTATGCCAGTCACTGTGTTAATCTCCCTACTCCCAGAATTCATGCCATTATATTCATCCCTCTCCAGGTGAGAACTACATCCACCATATCCAACCCTGCCTCTCCCACTCTACCACATTACACTTTCCCTCTTAAAGACATCAACTTGTCCATGCTGCCCTTTTTTTTAAACCCTTAGGCTAGTCCCAAATGCCTGCCTCTAATTGTCTAAATGCTTTTTCAAAGACAATTGTACCCACCTCTACTACTGCCTCTGGCAGCTTGTTCCAGCCACTTACCATCCTCTGTGTGAAACAATTGCACACTTTTGTATCTCTCCCCTCTCACCTTAAACCTATGCCTAGTTTTGACTCCCCTACCTTTGGGAAAAGACATTGACTATCTACCTTGTCTATGCCTCTCATTATATTATAGACCTCTATAAGGTCACTCCTCAGCCTCCTATGCTCTAGAGAAAAAAATCCCAATCTAGCCTCTCCTTATAACTCAATCCATTAAGTCTCGATAGCATCCTAGTAAATCTTTTCTACACTCTTTCTAGTTTAATAATATTGCTTTTATAATAGGGTGCATACAGTATTCCAAAGGTGGCCTTACCAATGTCTTTGTACAATTTCAACAACACATCCCAACTCCTGTACTCAATGTTCTGACCTATGAAACCAAGTATGCCAAATGCATTCTTTACCACTCTGACCATCTGTGGCTCCACTTTCAAGGAGTTATGAACAAGTGTCCCTAGATTTCTTTGTTCTGTAACTCTCCCTAACACCTTACCATTAACTAAGTCCTGCCTTGTTCAATCTACCGAAATGTATCACCTTGCATGTATCTAAATTAAATTCCAACTGCCATTTCGTCAGCTCATTGGCCCTGTTGGCCTTCTTCTGCAATGTAGGGATTCTATGAACACCTCTCCATCTCCTTTGTGTTTTGCACACAGACCGTACCTACATTCCAGTGAAGCATTGATATCTAATATGTACTCTTACAAGCCACATTTGTCAGATTGCCAAACAGAACAGCATGATTTTCCACTTGAAGAGGGCGGATGATTTGACCGGGACCAAAGATTCAAGTCTTTTGTGATTTTTAACGTGTCTGTAAATTGGAATTCCAATGAGTTTCAGTGAGAAGATCAACAAGTCAACAAGGTACCATGAAAATTGGGAGTGCAAGAGCTCACTTTCATTTTGTGAGGTGGAAAACTGATTTTTCACATTCCGACTTATATCGATATTCTCTTTCCCAGAGATGGAAGCAGGAGGCACGCTGGACACAGATAAAAAAGCAGGTCAAAAAGCATGGATCCCACAGGAAACCTGTGACAAAGTGGATGAAAGATTTGCTGCTTGGGTGAGTGTTACTGACTACCCAAAGGCACACGCATAGGAGCACGGAGCATTGTAACTTTGTTACTGCCGAATGTCATCATGCAGTGGGTGATGCAGTAGGCATCACTATCAGATGCTTCATGTGGGCTGAATGTGTGGGAGTGCATTAATGCTCCAAACATTCCACAACATTGTTAGTGCATCTCTCACCCACGTAGGGGCTTAAAATAAAAACAGATAATGTTGGAAAAAGCTCAGCAGGTCAGGCACCATCTGTGGTGAGAGATACAAAGTTAACTATTGAAATCTTGCTGCCATTCACGCTGGTGGGATTTAATGTTCTAGCCAATGGTGCAAACTCCGCCACGGGTTCCTGGGCAGAGATGCATTCAACAGGAAACCCCACTGACAACAGTAGAACCATAAGATCCCACCGCCAGTGAATGGTACACCACCTCCCATCACCAGAAAGGGAGAAAAATCCCACCCAATGTTTCCAGCCTGTGACCTTTCATCGGAACTCAGCAAAGACTGAAATGTAACAGATTTTGAACAAAGGATGGACGTGACAAAGACAAAAGCCAAAAAAGAGGCTGCATTTTGAACACGGCAGAGAAATCCTGATTCTACAGGCGAGACAAAGCACAAGATTCTTGTGAGTAATGCAACTTTAACAAAACAAGAACAACTATAACTGTTCAAATGCCCCATAGCAGGTTCCGCTCACTAGTATAGCAGACACAGAAATTAGCAGTTTTAGGAGCCACTGGAGAATATCCAGAGAATGCTGTGAAATTGCTTGCGTACTCATACCTCTCAAGGCTCCTGTCCATCCACAAGAGAAACTCGTGCACAGTAAGTACAAACATGCACAGACAGGAGGACAAATGCCTGTCTTCAGGATCCTAACTCCATTTGAAGAAGAGACCACAGAACTGGCAGGAGAACAGGGTAACATTCCTGTGCTGAAGGGGAAATTGGACTTGCCCAACCATCTCCTGTCCGTTTCTCCCTATTGGAAGCAGCCTTATGAGCCTCATGGATCATAATGCTAATAATTCTTTGTGTTCTTCATTGCAGCCTCCAGACCCCACTCCCAATCCAGGCATAAGAGAAGAAGACCCCCAACCCCCAGCTCCAATTTCATCTTTGTAGAGGAAGGGTGGGACCGTCAGAGAATGCACCATTGAGGCATTCCTCAGCACCTCCCAACAGCACAGACGCGTTAGCTGGGCTGGTATTCTGTCAATAGTCATTGGTTCAGGGTCACTACCTGGTAATCACATCACTGACACAGGTCCACAGCCGGTGGAGAAAGTGACAGCCAAATTCTTTTTGACTGTTGGAGACTGGGCCTCATGCAGGTGATGAGCTTCTGGACCCAGCCATCAGAGACATGTTGGAGATGCAGAGACAGGCACAGGAGTATCGGGTAGAGATGGCAGAGACACCTCAGTCAATAGGGCAGAGCAGTCAGCAAGCAGTCTCCATCTCAGCTATGGGTGTCAGGGCACCTACTTGTAGTGATAGAAAATAAAAACATTTTGAAGGCAGATGGTGTGCACAGGTGTCCAACCACTGGATAGATGATTTACCATTATAAATATGTTTAATTGTACTGTGTTCAAGTTTATCATATTCTCATCATCCTACTAATTGCTGCCATGGGGATGAAATGGTGTTGCACATCATTCCCAATCAGATTCTGATGGTGTGGTTCTACCAATACACCATTTATTGCTTCATCATCTCCTCCATGGCTACCCATCAACTTGCTCCCCTCCCCCATTACCCTGAACCCATACAGTATGACCATTCCTTTCCCCTCTGTCACTTTTCTAATCAGTCTTGAGCATATAACCTTTTCCATCTACATGCCATATATCCCCTCGGAGTCTACACAGATTATTACATTCATGCTCATCTTGACTCTAATTCCTTCTGTTATCTCAGCCACCTGTTTTGTCTGGTTATGTGACCCCCCCACCCCGTCACACCCCCTTCCATGAGACTGTCTGCTCATTACCTGACCATTAACTTGGAGCTGCTACCCTATTGCATTCCTGTAGCCCATATCATAGAAGTCCTATAGTACAGAAAGAGGCCATTCAGCCCATCAAGTCTGCACTGACCACAATCCCACCCAGGCCCTACCCTCTTATCCCTACATATTTTACATACTAATTCCTCTAACCTACGCACCTCAGGACACTAAGGGGCAATTTTAGCAGGATCAATCAACCTAACCCGCACATCTTTGAACTGTGGGAGGAAATTGGAGCACCCGGAGGAAACTCACGTAGACACGAGGAGAATGTGCAAACTCCACACAGACAGTGACCCAACCTGGGAATTGAACCCAGGTCTCTGGAGCTGTGAAGTAGCAGTGCCAACCATTGTGCTACTGTGCCACCCTCTCTCACTGTTCTGTGCACTGCTCATACCTCCATTTTAAACCCCAGGGCTCCATCATAGACGGCACCTATCCTTTAGGACAAACACTTTCCCATTATCCCTGTCTTGCTGAGAAACCTCTTTCCACATGGGTCTTCCACAGACACCTTGCAAGCTCTTTACTCTTTCTTCAACTGGATTATAATTCTAGCCCTTTTTTGGGACTATTTCTCAAACATTGTACTCCTCAGATGATCGCTCTTAAGATTTAGAAAGAAAGATCTTGCAGATACTCAACTGATCTAACTTCCTAAAGGGACAGAACCGCATGAGAATATTGCTGTCATCCAGATAACCTTGTTAACCAGTTTCACATTATAACAATTTAGATATTATAAGGGTCCTGGCATATCTCCTGTATTCTCCACTGAAGAATGTATAGAGATAGTTTATTGAGTTTGGATTCAGAAGACTATATGACAATATATTTTCTAAATCATATAAAAGTTATTTAAAAACAAAACATGCAATTCTCAAGAATATCACAAGATTGATAGTTCTTGAAAAAGGATAATTTTGTTTCTACTAGAGATTCCAAGTTTAAATAATGTTATAGAAAGGTATTTAAGACATCCACCAATATTGAAAGCAGTGTTTTTCTAAAATCCCTTAATAGAAAGCTACAGAGTCCAGCGAGATATATCTATCCCAATTAAGAGGGAAACATTCATCACTGTACTACAGGGCCATACTTTTATTGTGAGAAATGTTGGAGTTAATCCAATTAATCTCAAACTCTAACAATATGTTGTTCCAATATTTGTATCATAGAAGAGCTGAAACAGCAGGAAGCATGTTGAACACTTGTCTGGACAACAGCTTTTGTTTTAGTCAACATTCTTTATTTTAGTCACTATCCTTCAATTCAACACAATACTGAAAAGTGCAGATTGTGGTCATTGCACTCCAGTTCCAGAATTTAATTAACAAATCATTTAGGGATATTGTTAAGGTTATCCACTGTTAGATTGTGGTACTTTGTAATTTATCAATGTCTTGCTGAGGTGATGTATAGGCCAGTCCCTGTTTTTTTCAGAACTGCTTTGTATTAGAGGATATGCCATATCCTATGCTGTAGGATGTTGGTGCCATTGAGCACTTATGCCTGACATTTTCATATTCTTTTGTCCAGCAAATGTTTTTAAATTTTGAATCCCTACTTCACAGGGAGATTATACTTTTTTAGTCTTATAATTCTGCATTTAATAAAATCATAGAATCCTATAGTGCAGGAGGAGGCAATTTGGCCCATCAAGTCTGCACCAACCACAATCCCACCCAGGTTCTATCTCCATTATCCCATACCTTAACAACTTAGCCAATCCCCCTGACACTAAGCGGCAATTTACTATGGCCAATCCATCTAATGCGCACATCTTTGGACAACTTTTTTTTATATTTACAGCTAGATTCCCTTACACCTTTATACACAAGGCATTCTGTCGCATTCCTATTTCCATACACTCCTGCATTAATTTGTTGCTTTCCACCTGCCCCAGAGAGCCTGGCCTCCTTAGATGATCCCCTTTCCCTGTTGACTTGCCTCCCTTACCCAGATTCTTTGACCATTGTCCCAGTAGACACCCTCACTCGGTTAACCTCCATGCATCTGGGACAATTAACATCCAAACTCAATCATAGCTTGCCATAGAAAAATGCTCCTGAAAGACAGCGAGATAACAGCTCCTTCGAGGTGCAAGACAAAGTTTAGCTCACCTAGTGTGTGCCTCTTACAGTTGGGTTTAAGATGGCATGTTTTCCTTGCCCTTCACTAACAAGACTGCAACTGTGAATACAATAACTGCGAGCTGGTTGTAATGATTTGGCATGACATGCTCATGTATGCAAAAGAGTTTTCCTAACATCAGCATTAGGAAAATCAACCACTTACAAACATTCTTCAATCTTAATAACAAAAATTGAATCCACTATCAGAAATCTGAATTTTTGGCCATGACTCAATTACATTCACTTATCTTCTTGCTCCAGACTAGCCTGGAAAATTTCACCCAGTTTGGATCATTGAATTGTGCAGAGGAGAAGGTGCCAGCTTTGTGAAAGTAGGGGCAACATCTAGTGCCCTAAACAGTTTCAACAAAAACATGAAACCACATCACAAACAAATTGGCTGACATGTTGAACTTTCATAGCAACAGTGAATGTATTAAATATGAATCAAATTGATATTTTTGAGGGGTGTTAGGAGATAATTATATACTAAATATTTGTGCTTCAGAACATGCCATGATCCAAGGCAAGCTGTCCACTACAACTCAGGCCTCTATCCAACAATCTGGAAAATAGCCCAGGTACGTCCAGTCCACAAAAAGCAGGACAACTTTGATCCAGTCAATTACTGCCCCATCAGTCTATTCTTGACTATCAGCAAAGTAATGGAATGGATTTGAAACAATGTCGTCAAGTGACATTTACTCAGCAATAATCTGCTCAGCAATATTCAATTTGGATTCCACCAGGGCCACTCATCTGCTGATCTCATTATAGCCTTAGTCCAGCCCTGGACAAAAGAACCAAACTCAAAATGTGAGATCAGAATAACAGGAGTCTTCACAAAACTGGAGTCAATGGGAATGAGGGGGTATTCTCTACTGGTTGGAGTCATACATGGTGCAAAGGAAGACTGTTATGATTGTTGGTCAATCATCTCAGTCCAAGATCATCACTGCAGGTGTGCCTCGGGTAGAGTCCAAAGCCCAACTGTGACTATGTTCAAGACCGAGAATGATGGATTTCTAGATGTTAAAAATATCGAAGGATATGGGATAGTGCAGGAAAAGGGCAATGAGTTAGAAGATCAGCCATGACCTAGTTGAAGGTGGTGCAGGTTTGAGGGGCCAAATGACCTACTCCTCCTGTCTCTTATGTTTCAGTGAAAAAGAAGAAAATAAGTCAAGAAGTACATGGTCCATTAGTACCAGCTACAACAGCTTAATCCATGTCTCATTATGTATGTACATAGTTATGCATTATGCCTGTTTAACTTTTATGTTACACAATGGTCTGTACATCGTTTCTAATTGAGCACATTGCTCCATCTCACACCACCTGTTGTTCCAAATAACTGGGAAAGAAGTAGACTGACTGGTCATATGATCTCAGTAAGAATTTAGCAACACCAATTTATAATCCAACCGATTTATTTGATAGTAAAAAAGCGAGCTTTCGACTCCTGTGTCGTCTTCAGGCAAATGCAGTGTTCTGGTCTGCAATAGTACACATCAGCACAGACAGTCAGAGATTGCTGATTAGAATGTGAATCCTTACATCTAACCTGCTATTGAAGTGTTAAAGTGGCACATCATGACTACTATCGACACTGGTCATATGATAACATGGCTACAAAAAGGATTGTGTGTCAGGAGCACAGGAATTCTCCCCAGGAGCAAGGAGTTCTCCCCAGGAGTGTGCACAGAGTCCTAGCATGAAGTAACTGATAAGCTAGTGAATAAATTGCTATTCTTTATAAATCCTTGTTGTCAATTTTTCAGAAACCCAATATATTTATCCAACGTTTCCATGAAAAGTAAGAAAATAAATCAGGAAACTCATAGTCCATTAATTCTTTTTAACATAATAGCTGAATCAATGTTCCTACATTTGAACCATGTCTACATTAAGCACCACTCAATAAATTTATTGGGTGCAGTAAAGTTAAAGAAATTCCTCAATAATTTTTGCTTTCCAAGTTAAATGCAGTGACTGCAATCTGTAATATGCTCTCTTCTGAAAGAATAATTTGACTTCATAATTTGTTGAATGCTGAGCTGGAGTTAAGCGCAAGGAAAGGGCCTGTAGATTGCCAGTCAAATCCACATCAAACCTCAAGTGGTGTGCAAACTCAGTTTGGGTTTAGTTTAGGTTCCATCAGGGTCATTCAGCTCATGACATTACAATCTTGATTCAAACATGGGCAGAAGAGCTGAAGTCCAGACATGAGTTGAGAATTTCTGCCCTTGACACCAAGACAGCATCTGACCAAGTATAGCATCAAAAAGTTCTAACAAAACTGGAATCAGTGGGAATCACATCAAACAAGTGCCAGGCATGACTATCTCTAATAAAAGAGAATCTAACCATCACCCCTTAATATTGAAGGGCATCATTATCTTTATTCAGTACAATCAGATTAATTCCAGCAGCACAAGATTTGAATCCCTAATGTGGACTTGGTGTCTACCTCCTTGCTCTACCCATAATAAGAAAAACACACAGTTCCGCCTCCACGGTGAGAAACAAATCATGGAAAAGTCCATTAGGTTTGGACAGGATTTTCCAGTTTCAGGGCCAGTGCGACCAGAAAACCCGCCCATCATGTCTGATGGTACTTTATCTATAAGAAATGTACTTTTATCATCTTTCTTGTAAAGGGTTTGTTTGAAAGTCAACTTTATTTTATATAGTATTGATTTATCTGGGCAGCAAGAAGCTCAATGTTGAAAATGTAGCATAATGACTGATTTTATCAAGGACATGTTTGTTTAATCAGAATTAATGTATTTTTGTTTACTTAGGTTTCCCTTGAAGTTTCAGAATAGAGTTTTGATGAGGTTGATTGACAGAGCCATGTAATTAATGGGAGAAGGTAAGCCTGCAAGAAAAACAGTGTTTTAGTTTCATTTGTAAAACTAAGAGCAGTTGTTGACCGGAGCTGTTTAAAAAGGTGGCTCTCTTTGTCACACTGAAAAGGTCTCTCCTGAGGTATTCAAAAAGTGCTAAAACTGTTAACAAGTATAAGCACATAGGCTTGTGCTATTTGCTAAATAAATTTGAAGTCTTAAAAGAATTGGAACGAATCAAGATGGGTAGCAGTTAAGAATCGTATCTTACCATAGTATGTTTAAATTTTAAATGTTAAGCTGATTCATTTGTTATAATTAAACTGTACTGTTAAATCAAATTTGTTTTGATAAAAGCTTCCTCATGTGTCAGTAGAATCACACCTGGAGTGAGACATCTTATTCGCACACAAATGCCAAAATTGAAAAACTGTTTGGGTTTTTTCATAATATAGCTTAGGATTTCTGATCAGCATCCTAACACATGCCATATATTGAAAAACCTTGGCAAATAGTAAATAATCACCAAGAACCTTTCTTCCATCTTCTATCTATTTTCATCAAATCCACGACTATTGACCCACTGTGGATCATCTTGACTCTCCAAAGCCTGTCTGCCACCTACAAGGAAGAAGTCAGGAGTTGGGTAGAATACTTATCTGGATGAAAGCAGCTGCAGCAACATTCAAAAACCTCTGCACCATCCAGGACAAAGCAGCCTATCCATCAATTTAAACATTCAATCCATGCAACACTGATGCATACTGGCAGCAATATGAGCCATTTACAAGCAACTCATCATGTCCCATTCAACAATACATTCCAAATGCACAATCTATATCACCTAGAAGGACAAAGGCAGTAAACACATAGGAACACTTCCACTTTCAATTCACATGCTATCGTGACTTGGAAATATAATACCATAAAAAATCCTGAAACTTCTTATCTGCACTATGGGTGTACATAATGCCTCACATACTGCAGCAGTTCAAGAAGGTGGTTCACCACCATACTCACAAGGGCAATAGAGATGGGCAATAAATGCTGGCCTAGCAAATGTTCCAGAGATCATTATATAGAGTATATAACTCACATTATGTGCTCTTTTTCAGCATAAGACAACAAACATCAAGTAAGGATAATGAGATTGAACTTAGTTTAATGCAAGATAAAGCAAAATAAAGGAGGTTACAGAGCCAGATACTATACTGATAATAAGTGTATCTAATGTGGTATACTTAGCTGAAACATAACACAGCTTTATGGTAAGAAATTGAATTAAATTGGCTGATAGTTCAGTACGTTGATAAAACTGTTCAAATGGTCATCATCAGCTGTGGGGGGGGGGGGTGGTGTGCTAGTGAAAGACAATGTCTGTCCTGTATTTCTATCTTTATTGCTTGATATCTGATGGGATCTCTGGAAGGCTGAAAACCCCATGTTCCTGCATAACTGCCTATAGGATCTGTCTGTGCAGAATATTCTTTCCATTCATATGCAACACAATACTTTTACTTATGGCATCAGGAAAGGATCACACTGCCATCTCCTGCATAGACCAGGAATAACTGGAACAGGAGAATTTTTTCATTGAATCCTGGAATTATAGAATGATTACAGCACAGAAGGAGGCTATTAAGCCTATTATCTTGATGCTGGCCCTCCAGAAAAGCCATCCACCTCAGCCCACTCTTCTGCCTTTTCCCTACAGCCTTGCAATTTACTTTTTCACTTCAGGTAATTATCCAATTTTCTTTTGAAAGCTTGAATCTATCATGCTCTCAAGCATCTCGGAATCTGGGGTTTGTGTAATCGAACAATAGGAAGCTCATGTTAAATTAGAAATATTGTATTCGCAGTATTGGGAATGAATGAAAGCCAACTCAGAGAGTTCAATCAGGTTTCCAAACCATAGGCACAAAAGCTGTTGTTGGAGAGGGAGGGGGATTATAAAGGAATTTAAATGTTCCCTCTCAGATTTTCTGACATGGGGTGCATGATCTACTTCACCACCTTCCAAATCTTATATTCATTCCAATTCTTTAAGCAATAATATCTCTGTTTCAAATGGTTCTTCATCTTTCAGCTATGTCATGTGGCCAATCTCAAGAAGCCGAACTAGATCAGCCATATAAATACTGTAGCTATCAGAGCAGATCAGACACGAGGAATACTGCAAAGAGTAACTCACATCCTGACTAACCAAAGCCTGTCAACTATCTACAAGGCACAATCAGAAGTGTGATTGAATACTCTCCACTTGCTGGATGAATGCTACTCCAACAACACTGAGATAGATCTACATCATCCAGGACAAAGCAGCCTACTTGATTGCTACCCTTATACAAGCAGTCACTCCCTCCACACCAACAAACAGTAGCAGCCACATGTACCATTTACAAGATTCACTGTAGAAACTTACCATGGCTCCTTAGGTAGAACCTTCCAAATGTTTAGAGTCATAGATGTTTACAGCATGGAAATACGCTCTTCGGCCCAACTTGTCCATGCTGTTTTTTTTAAAACTCCTAAACTAATTCCAATTGACTGTATTTGGCCCATATCCTTCAGTACCCATCATAGCCATGCAACTATCTAAATGCTTTTTAAAGGATAAAATTGAACCCGCCTCTACTACTACCTCTGGCAGCTTGTTCCAGACACTCAGCACCCTCTGTGTGAAAAAAATGCCCCTCTGGGCACTTTTGTATCTCTCCCCTCTCTCCTTAAATCTATGCTCTCTAATATTAGACTCCCCTACCTTTGGGAAAAGATAGAACCATAGAAAATTCTATTGACTATCTATCTTGTCTATGCTCCTCATTATTTTACAGATCTCTATAAGGTCAACCCTCAGCCTCCTATGCTCCAGAGAAAAAAGTTCCAATTTATTCAGCCTTTCTTCATAACTCAATCCATCAGTCCTGCTAGCATCCTAATTTAATTACTACCATTTAGCAGTAGATTGGTGATATGATGGCATAATGATTAGCACTGTTGCCTCACACTGCCAGAGAACCAGGTTCGATTCCCGGCTTGAGTCACTATCTGTGTGGAGTTTGCACATTCTCCCTGTACCTGTGTGGGTTTCCTTCAGGTGCTGTAGTTTCCTCCCACAATGTGGAAGATGTGCTGGTTGACCAGGCGCCAAGGTTAGCGACATGGGGGATTTCACAGTAACTTCATTGCAGTGTTAATATAAGCTTTACTTGTGACTAATAAATAAATAAACTTTAACTTCTAAGAAGAACAAGGGCAACAGAGACATGGGAACCATCTAGAAGTTCCCCTCCAAGCCACTTACCATTCTGGTTTGTAAATATGTATCTGTTCTTTCGCTGACACTGGGTCAAAATCCTGAAACTCTCTCCCTAACAGCACTATGGGTGTACTCACATCACATAGACTGCAGCAGTTCAAGAAGACAGCTCATCATCAACTTCTCAAGGGCAATTACAGATGGATAATGAATGCTGCGGCAACAATGATGCCCACATCCTCTTAATGAATAAACAAGACACAATTATTTCTCTGCGTGAACCATAAACCAAAATTATCAAATTTATCAAATGACAACCAAATGAATAAATTATCAATAAGATTTTATTTTCTGTTTAATATGATTCAGAGCCAATGCAAATTCAACATGAATTAATGAGCAAATAATAAAAGGTAAATTTCACCTCATGTAGTCATTCTAACAAAAATACATATTATCCAACCAAAAACACCTACATTATTCCCAGCAGACATATGGCATCACATGTAGTTCTGAAGACTTTAAAGTGGCACCTTGTATACATGGTTTCCTATTTTCCCATTCAATTAATTTGTTCCTCAAGTTGGACTCTCCAGCAGCCATTTTCCTTCAGAGTTCCCCTGCAGAGGTCATCATCAAAATAGAATTCTCCTGCAGAACCTCCTGAGCTAGGTTGATGATAGTCTTAATGGCACTGATACCCAGACACTTCTTTATCATACATCTTTAATAAATTTGTTAAATACTTTGGTCAGCTTTGGCAAAATGAAGCTGCAAAGTTATCCAATTCACAATTCCTGCTCCAACCTCATCTTGTTTTATGGCCCATTTAATTGCATTACCCACAAACACACACAGCTCTTTGTAAAAGTGCCATCCCTGTTCTTACCTCTTCTGCAGCTCAACTTTATCTGCCACTCCAGGTTTAAATCCAACTGATTTATTTGATAGTAAACTCGCAAGCTTTCGGGGTTTGCTCATTCGTCAGGCAAATGGAGAGTTCTGGCCTTAGACTGAGCATATAAGAGCACAGATAGTTTACAGATTACTGATCAGAATGCGAGTCTTTACAACTAACCTGCTATTTAAGTCCTAAAATGGACAACAATGTGGAAGGAGCATTAAGCCCAGGTTAAAGAGATATGTATTGTCTCCAGACAGCACAGTAAGTGAGACTTAGCAAACCCAGGCAAGTCATGGGGGTTACAGATAGTGCGACATGAACCCGAGATCTCTATTGAGATCATTCTCATGTGTGCGGAACTTGGCTAACAGTGTCTGCTCAGCGACTCTGCGCTGTCATGTGTCATGACGGCCGCCTTGGAGAACACTTACCCGAAGATCAGAGGCTGAAGGCCCATGGCCACTGAAGTGTTCGCCAACAGGAAGGGAACAGTCTTGCCTGATGATTGTCGAGCGATGTTCATTCATCAATTGTCATAGCGTCTGCATGGTGTCCCCAATATACCATACTTCGGGACATACTTTCTTTCAGCGTATTAGGTAAACAACAATAGCCAAGTTGTAGGAGTATGTACCGTGTACCTGGTGGATGGTATTTTCATGTGTGATGATGTTATCCATGTCTATGATCCGGCATATCTTGCAGAGGTTACTGTGGCAGGGTTGTCTGGTATTGTGGTCACTGTTCTCCTGAAGGCTGGATAGTTTGCTGTGAACAATGGTCTTTTTGAGGTTGCGCGGTTGTCTGAAGTGGGGGTTTGGAGATGGCACTGGCAAGATGTTCATCTTCATCAATGATATATTGAAGACTCGGAGAAGATGTCATAGTTTCTCCACTCCGGGGAAGTACTGGACAACAAAGGGTACTCTGTCCACCGTGTCCCACCGTGTTTTCTGAGGAAGTTGGTGCGGTTTTTTTGCTGTGATGCATCGGAACTGTCGATTATGAGTCGAACACCATATCCTGTTCTTATGAGGGCATCTTTCAGCTTCTGGAGGTGTCTGTTGTTATCTTCCTCATCTGAGTAGATCCTGTGTATACAGAGGATTTGTCCATAGGGGATGGCTTCTTTAACGTGCTTAAGGTGAAAGCTGTAGAATTGGAACATTGTGAGGTTGTCTGTGAATTTGCAGTGCAGTGAGGTGCTGAGGTAGCCGTCCTTGATAGAGATGCACGTGTCCATGAATGCAACCGATTCTGGAGAATAGTCCATGATGAGTCTGATGGTGCGACGGAACTTGTTGATATCATCACATAGTTGTTTCAATGATTGTTCACCATGAGTCCAAAGGAAGAAAATGTCATGGATGTATCTAGAGTATAGCATTGGTTGAAGGTCCTGTGTGGTGAAGAAGTTTTGTTTGAACCTGTGCATGAAGATGTTGGCATATTGAGGTGCGAATTTGGTCCCCATGGCTGTTCCGTGTGTCTGGATGAAAAACTGGTTGTTAAAGGTGAAGACATTGTGGTCCAGGATAAAGCGGATGAATTGTAAACTTGCACCTGGAAACTGGCAGTTGTCGGCGTTGAGTACTGAGGCAGTTGCAGCAATGACTTCGTTGTGGAGGATGTTGGTGTAGAGTGCCGAGACATCCATTGTGACAAGGAGTGTCCCTGGTTCAACTGCTCCATGTGTGCTGAGTTTCTGTAGGAAGTCCATAGTGCCGCAACAAAAGCTGGGGGTTTTTTGTACAATGGGTTTCAAGATGCCCTCAACATAGCCAGAAAGGTTCTCGCACAGGGTCCCATTGCCCTGTTTGGATATGTTGGGATGGCCAGGTGTGTTTGCCTTGTGTATCTTTGGGAGGCTCTTCTTTGCCACATGCTTTTCACATGTTAGCTTCCTTCCTATCAATTTTGCTTCAAGGTCAAGAATTGCAAGGTCACATGGACCAGTATTTCACACTATTCAAGAAAATTACAACTGATTTCTTTACAATTGACACAAATTCTTAAAAATGTTTTTAAAACATTCTTAAAGCAGTAAAGGTTCCACAGGCATTTTCAAGATACTAACTGTCCTTTAAAGTACTGCATTCAGATCAAACAACATCACAACCCATTTCTCACCTAAAATAAAGGTAGTAATAGTGAATGTGGAATTAGTACAGAATCTTTGGCTCTAGCATAAGACACATCCTGTGGGATTTGAAATTGGATTAAAACTTACACAGCTGACAGCTTCTGGGAAAAGACGGGCTCTCTGTGAAATTAATATAATATATTATATTTCATGAGAAGCTTTACTGCTGTGATATTAATCATAATCATCAAATATAGAAAAGATGGGATTTTAATTGAAATTTTAAAAGTTTTAACTTCAACTGTGCTATGTAGGACTAACAACTTAAACCTCGGCAATCATTGCTTTTAAAAATAGTCATACTTTTATGGCTTTCTACAAAGTAGCAGAGAAATCACTGACCATGCTCGGCTGGAGACAGCTTCCTCTCCAGGCTGACTCTCCACCAAGAGATCACTCATCATTGACAGCACCCTGCTCCACAGGGCAAAAGACATATCTGAAAAATGCAAATAACCCAGAAATGACTCAGTTAAATTCAGGATACATCTTGGAAGTTCCAGGATAGATAGTTAGGGACAGGAGAAAAGTCAATAAAATTGGACATTTTAGTTTGAGAAGTTCTTGTGGCACAGTGGATAGGGTCCCTGCCTCTGAGTCAGAAGTTCTAGGTTCAAGACGCACCCCAGGACTTGATGATCAAGGAAGGTGCATTCATAACATGGTCAAACAGGTTGAGTGTGTCAATCTGCAAATTCCTTCTAACATGCCAAATATTGATGGTAAGAACAGGAGAGACTCCTGATCAACAACACATGATGTGGAGTGGTGCCCCTCAAGCTACAAGCCTCTGGTGACAGACTAGTGACTTGTTCCAGGAATTACTAGCTATGGAAACAAATGGCAATCTACATCAATGCACAACTAGACGTGGGGAGAGAATTTGGTATTGGAATAATAATTTTACCAACAGCTTCTGAATCACCATGTACCTTTGTTCTCCATAAGGAGGGAAAAGTGGCTCAGATTTTCTTGTTATGCACGAGGTGAAGAGCTTGTATAAAGATCCTATGACTGCCACTCAATAATCACAAGCCAGTTTATTTGGAATGAATTGAGAAATATGCCAAAATGCACCATTTTATTCAAATGTGTAATCAAAGTGCAACCAGAAGAAGCAAAAGTCCTAAATGTCTTTATAACTCAATTATATTTTCTGTTTCATGGATCTTATATGGTAACTTATCCTATTAAAGTTGTACCTGACTTCTTAAAGTTTAAAGTTTATTTATTAATGTCACAAGTAGGCTTACATTAATGCTGCAATGAAGTTGCTGTGAAAATCCCCTAATCGTCAGACTCCAGCACCTGTTCGGGTATACTAAGGAAGAATTTAGCATGGCCAATGCACCTAACCAGCGTGTATTTTGGACTGTGGGAGGGAACTGGAGCACCTGGAGGAAACCCACGCAAACACGGGGAGGAAGTAAAGATTCCGGGCAGACAGTGACCCAAGCCGGGAATCAAACCCGGGTCCCTGGAGCTGTGAGGTACCAGTGCTAACCACTGTGTCATCGTGCCTCTTTCGCAATAATTAAACTCATAACAAGTGAGCCTTCTCCAATTAACAAAACATAGGGATGCTAGAGGCAATAACAGAAAGTGCTGAAAAAACGCAACCAGTCTAGTAGCAAATATGACTCTTCCTCAGAACTTGTTCTTGTTTACCTGTAAAATTATTTACATTTTATGCCCTTCAAAATTTTAAAAATAGCCGGCTGTGTCAGGCAGATATAAAAACTCAAACGATTAAGCTATTTAAATATCTATCCCTTTTAAAAAAATACAAAATTAAATAACCTGCTTGTGTCAATGAGAGTTGAAAAATTCAGGCTTGACAGTTACAATAACTGTTGTTGACTTTGACTTTATTTATTATTGTCATATATATTAGTGTACAGTGAAAAGTATTGTTTCTTGCATGCTATACAGACAAAGCATACCATTCATTGAGAAGGAAAAAAGAAGTGTAGGATGTAATGTTATAATCATAGCTAGATCTAGGGAAAGCTCAACTCAATGTAAGGTAGGTCCATTTAAAAGTCCGATGGCAGCAGACAAGAAACTGTTCTTGAGTTGATTGGTATTTGACCTTAAACTTTTAAGAACATAGAACAATACAGCACAGAACAGGCCCTTCGGCCTTCGATGTTGTGCCGACCAAAATAAAAAGCAATGCCCTCCAACTAAACCATTCCCTTCTCATCCATATCACTAACCTCTTAAACGCCACCAAACTTGCGCTCTACAACAGCTGCAGGCAGGGCATTCCACTCCCTAATCACTCTTTGAGTAAAGAACCTACCTCTGATATCCGTCCTATAACTCATACCCCTTAATTTAAAGTTGTGTCCCTTTTTGTATCTTTTTTTTGTATCTTTTTCCTGACAGAAAAAGAGTGGGGGGCTTTTTTCCATAAAAACTTTTTAAGTGTTGAATTCATGTCAAAACTGGAGTAAATCATCATGCTGTTTTTTTCAGAAGAAATTTCAAAATGAATCTCTCGTACTGTGTGAGCTGCTGAGTGCACTAGCATGAGTCATGCTGAAAATCAGTGCTGGCGCCTATTCCCTCTGGAGAGGTCAGCAGTTTAGTACTGAGCAGGTCACTGCGCATGCGCTGATCTGTTGGCGCTGAGATCGATGCAGGCACGGTGACACCACACGGCTGGCCTCCCAATTGCGGGCCAGTTCAATTGCTGGCCAGCCCTGTGATCCTAACAATGATGGTTCTTTGCACTTCCACAGCCAAATCGCTGGCCCCCCCAAACATGTCTGGGCCCAACCACAATTCCCTCTCCCCATTCCTGCCTGTCCTAATCTCCAGCAACCTCCCCCTCCCACAAATCCCCATCCTTGACAATTCCAACCCCCACCCCCACAATGCCAACCCTTCCCCTCACCCCCACAGCTCCGATCCACCATATCCACCATTTAGGGTGGACAGTGATAGCCTTTTTCCTAGGATGGAGAAAGCTAGCACGAGGGGACACAGCTTTAAATTAAGGGGTATGAGTTATAGGACGGATATCAGAGGTAGGTTCTTTACTCAAAGAGTGATTAGGGAGTGGAATGCCCTGCCTGCAGCTGTTGTAGATGCGCCAAGTTTGGTGGCGTTTAAGAGGTTAATTGATAAGTATATGGAAGAGAAGGGAATGGTTTAGTTTGGAGGGGCATTGCTTTTTATTTTGGTCGGCACAACATCGAAGGCCGAAGGGCCTGTTCTGTGCTGTATTGTTCTATGTTCTATGTTCTATCCGCAGCTCCAATCCCCCCCAGCAAGCTGATATAGCCCCTCATCCTGTTGGCCAGCCCCGATCACTGGACTCCTTCTCTCCTCCATTGCTTCCTATGCAGAGTGGCAGCAGGTTCTACCTCCCACACCCAATGATTGCCCCATCAAGCCCCATCAAGTTCCATTCATAGCCCCTGCCCCATTAGGCCTCACCTCATCGCCACTGCCCCATGCCCGATGGGAAGTGTGAAGGTGCCCCCTGGGCAATAGTACTTTCCCCTTGGGCAGTGCCAGGGGACATGGGGCTGGTACTGTCAAGGTGTCAATGCCCAGGGACACCTCCATGCTGCCTGACCCTCTGGGGGCCCAACTGCCCCGTTCATTCCAACGAGGTCAGGCCGCCAGCTCCCCGAAATAGGTAATTGCTGTAAATCTTCCTAACGAAGTGGGGGAGGACTTCAGTCCTGGACCCACTGATGAAATTTGAACTGCATTGAAATGAGTCCATGAATATGTAATACAGCTTCTTACCTATTTCTGTCACAGAGCTGATGGCACCAAAAATCAGGAGCTGGGGAGAGACACTCAGGGCCAGTGTCCAGTGCACTAATCCAGTCCTGGAGAATCATCCCCACTATCTTCAGGGTGAGGGGAGGCCTTTAATTATGCTAACTGCTTCTCTAATGTAGTGGAAAGTGTAGACAATGTTAATGGACGGGAGGTTATTTTGAGTGATGGAGCAGGCTTTGTTCACGACGCTTTGATGTTTCTTACAGTCTTGTACATAGCAGGAGCCACATAAAACTGTAACACAACCAGAAAGAATGCTTTCTATAGTAAAAGTTGTTAAGAATTGTTATCAGGTAAGCCAAATTTCTTTAGATTTCTGAGAAATTAGAGGTGTAGGTGGGTTTTCTTAATGATAGCATCAGCAAGGGAAGACGAGCACAGGTTGCTGTGATCCGAACACCTAAAGACTTGAAGCTCTTGACCATTTTTACTTCGTCCCGATGGATATAGACAGGAGCCTGTCCTCCATTACGCTTTCTGAAGTCAATGATTATCTCCTTTGTTTTATTGACATTACTGTCATCGCACCATTTCACCAGATTCTCTATCTGATTTCTATACTCCATCTCATCATTGTTTGAGAGCCGATCAACTACAGTGGCATCATTAGCAAACCTGAAAATCGAGTTGGAGGGGAATTTTCCCACACAGTCGTTGGTATATAAGGAACATAGTAAAGAGCTGAGGACACGGCCTTGTGGAGCACTGGTGTTGAGGATGATCATGAAAAAGATGGTGTTGCCTATCCTTACTGATGATGGTCTATGGATTAGGAGGTCCAGGATCAAGTCACAGAGGGAGGAGCTGAGGTCCAGGCTATGGAGTTTGGAGATGAGTTTCATAGGAATAATGGTGTTGAAGGCTGAGTCAATAAGTAAGAGTCTGACAGAGGTGTCTTTGTTATCTAGGTATTCCAGGGTTCAGTGTAGAGCCAGGGAGATGGAATCTGTTGTAGAACTGTTGTGGCATTAGGCAAGCTGTAGTGGATCCAAGCAATCAGGGAAGCAGGAATTGATTTGGTCCATGTCTAACCTTTCAAAGCATTTTATAATGATGGATGTCAGAGCCACAAGATGATAGTCAGTAAAGTTTGCTGCCTGGCTTTACTTTGGCACCGGCATGATGGTCGTTGTCTTGAAGCAGATTGGGGATCTTAGAGAGATTAAAGATGTTTGTGAATACCCCCGCTAACTAGATTGCGCAGGAGTACTTGTCCAGGTACCCCATCCAGACTAGTCAGTTTCTGTGGGTTGAACTTCAAGAAGGCCACTCCAATGTCTGCAATGGTGATCTTGGATATAGGCTCGTTCAAAGCTTTTGGTCAGAAGGTGTGTCCTCACGAATCTCTTGCCCAAAATGAGCATAGAATACGTTGAGCTCATCAGAGACAGTTATTGGAACCAGCAGTGTTATTTATCTTCATCTTGACATGACCTGAAGGGCTGTCATTATCTCATTATCAATACCTGGCTGCTTTCCATAACTTAGCATTTTCTAAACTGTTAACAGTTTGATTGACAGCTGTCTCGCATGTAGAGTTTTGCATAAAAGTCATAGTGTTTTATACGGGATTAATTACTTGAGTGAATTAAAATCTTTTAAAATGAGCTTCCATAAAATATTTTTATATGATAATAAAGGCTGTAATAGATATTTAGATATATAATTTGGCTCACCATGCTTTCTGAGCTATGTCATATTGGATACTAAGTGACTTGACATGGAGGGTGTAAAGACATTGGGGGATGGGTTGAAGACATGAGTAGGCATTAAATTGGCATAGGGCTATAAGGGGCATCTGTGTTGGCATTAGGAGGTGGTATGGAGAGTGGGCGAGAGAAACCAAAATGAAATGTAACAACTGGGACAAAGTCCTGAGAAACTGAGGTAGGCTTTCTAAACTGCCCACCTCAGCACTCAACTGCCCAAATAGACACCTCTGATCTGCACCTGTGGGTGGCATACAGGCCTAACTATCCTGCACCCTGGTTGCACTACCACAGTGAAGGTGCTACCATTCACAGGAGATTCTCCAGAGGTAAGTGATGCAACCTGAGACATTTTATAACTCGCACTACGCACCCGGTAATGAAAATCTAGGCCCATTTATCTGCCTCTTTTTCTGTCTCTCTGTCCACCTCTCTCACTATCTGAATGCCTCTCTTTCTTTCTGTTTGACTTGCTTTCAGTCTTCACATTTCTCTGACTGCCACTTTTATGTATATATCTCTGTCTTTCTCACTATCTTACTTGATGAGCCCTTGAAATATCATAGTGTACAAAGCCATGGGCCAAGCGCTGGAAAATAGGATTAAAGTAAGTAGGTGCTTGATGGCTGATACAGCTACATTGGGCCAAAAGGCCTCCTTCTGTGCTGTATGACACTATGCTGCCTATTTCTTTCCTCCCTTTTTCTTTATCTGTCTTTCAGTCTATCTTTATTTCTGTTTTTCTTCTGTCACCATTCCCCTAGACAAAGAGTTATAGAAATATTGGTGATCAGGAATTGATTTTGTAAACATGGAACCTTGTGGAGCCCACATAAAGATTGTAACTTGATTTGTAATGTTTCAAACTGTCTTGGGTGACGCTTTACCTAAACGTTCTCTAGGGGTATATCAGAACCTAACAAACCCAGTAAATGCTAAATATTCTACATTGCCTCTCTGTGAATGTCTATGCTAGGACAGGCCATTACGTAAGTAAAACCTGCCGAATTCCCTGGAAATGGCCATGGAAAAACAGCTGGGAATCCAGTCTGTATTCAGCGGATGATATTAAATGTCTCAGACCTTGGCCTCACTCAGTTTCAGATGCCTCCTGCCTAGGATTACTGCCTCTTATCCACACGGACAGCCCATATTCTCATTGCACATCATTAAAAGCAACTTAGCAATGCTCCATTACAGTTATTGCTCACTTTAATGAACATTAATTCAGAAATTTAAATGAAAAATAACTATTAGCCAGATGTCTGTTTGAGACCTTCTTCATGGGACATGCACATCATCAATCTCAGAAATGAAATAAATTGCCTGGAATGTTCCAATAGAGGAAGTACCAAAATAAGAGGCAGAAGTGTTTTTCTGATTCTGAGCCCTGATTTCTCTCCTCTCCCTCTTCAAGATGTTGACATTGGCCAGGGTACACGGGTACCAGCCTTCTGGTGCCACATTGTATTGGCTAGAATCAGTTGCAAGCCTAAATAGTGAGACTCACAAGCGATTCCAGCATTAGAGTTTGGCACCCTTTGTTAAAACTTAGCATTGAACATAGAACATAGAACACTACAGCACAAACAGGCCCTTCGGCCCACAAGTTGTGCCGAACACATCTTAGCATCCACAAGAAGAAAAGACTTGTATTTATATAGCACCTTTCACAACCACAGGATATCCCAAAGCACTTTACAGTCAAGTGTAGTCACTATTCCAACATTTGCACATGGCAATATCCCACACACAGAAAGGAGATCCATTGTGGGCTGCCATGGAATTGGTCACCACTGCCATGACGGAAAGAATGGGCTCCAAACTCTGCCATGTTTTCTACCATGTTCGAGCCAAACTCCTCAATGCTGATAGTCAGTAACAAGAGACCGCCTGTCATGCAGCCAGTGCATCAAGCTTCTCAACTTCAATATTTTTTCAGTATTCTCCTGTTTGTCTCCCCATCAGTTTATCCACCTGAGTACTCGTAGCAAAACTGATCTGCAATCTGATTCCCCAGTGAGCTGGCATCGAGTTAATCTTCCCTCGTGATCTATCTGCTGCCCACACATGCCCTATGCTCCCCACAGACAGAGCCTACATGACTCTATACTACCCTCTGAGGTTTGTGCGGTGCCACAGCTGAGCTGTGGCTCCAAGTGTGAGAGTGTGTTTTTTATATTAGTGTTGTGCTATTGCCCTCTCTCTCTCTCCGAGAGGAATGAGTGAGGATGTGGTGTAAAGAAAACTATGCAGAGGTTCACACTATCAGCAGCTTGCACTTCAATGTCATAAAGCAGGTTGACGGTGAGGAGCAAGATGTGAAGTATTCAGTACTTAGCCTGAATGTCTTCAGTGACATTGGATGCTGAGGGTTCAGTTACAGCTAATTGCAAGGTGCAGCACCATCTCACCTGTCATACTCAAGGAACAAAAATAGGCTTGTCACCAACAGTTCTGCTCTGCTAGCTTTGAATGTGGACAACATTGTTCTTCAAGGGAGAGAGTAGAATGTCACTGCACTGTGTTTAGGTGATATGACAGCCACAACTGAATAGCTGAAGGATATAAAAATAGAGCTTACACTGGAAGATATGCATAGATGAGGTGAAGTGTGTGAATATTAAGACTGAGCATTGGGTGTTTGAAGCGCTGCTGGATAAGTGATGGATGAATGATGCGTTGGGCAGTGTGAGAGGTTAGGGTGTAGCAATTTGGAGATGTTGTGTAAAAATACATTCACTGACCTTGATTACTTGTATCAGGTCATTTAATGTCCCTCCATCATCATAAGGACAAAAGTGGGGTGGTTTACTGATTATATTAAAGCAGTCTATGTTTATGTGCAGCAAGGCCTGGATAATATCAGATAATATCAGTTGTGATAAATGACAAGTAACATGCTTGCCACTAAAGTGCCAGGCAATGACCATCTTTAGCAAGACACAAGCTAACCATTACTCCCTAACATTCAACACCACTGAACCTCCCACCATCAACCATGGGAGATCATGGGGAAATCATGTGGATGGCACCATGGCACAGTGTTCAGCATTGTTGCCTCACAGCACTAGGGACCCTCATACGATTCCAGCTTTGGATGAGAGTGTGGTTTATATGTTCTCCCCATGTCTGCATGGGTTTTCTCCAGTTTCTTACCACACTGCAGCTTAAGTTGATTAGCCATGCTAAATTGCTGTTTAGTGTCCAGATGTGTCAGTTAGAGGTATAATCAGGGTAAATGTGTGGAGTTATGGGGATAAGACAAGGTCTGGGCTGTTGGAGAGTCAGTGTAGATTCAATGGCCAAATGGTCCCTTTGTCCACTGTTGGAGTTCTATGATTCTATGACTCACCAAACCCTGCCCACTATCTACACTGTTTTGGAATACCCTCCGCTTGCCTGGGTAAGTGCAGCTCCAACCACACTCAAGAAGCTCGACACCATTCAGGATAAATCAGCCCAGCTTGAGCAACATCACAACTATCACTTTAAAAATTAGTTCCCTTCTTTAGCCATGTACAGTTGTAACAGTGTGTACCATGTACAGTTATAACAGTGTGTACCATTTACTAAATGGACTCTCCAAAGATCCTTCAATAGCACCTTCCATATCTGTAAACTCTTCCACCTAGAAGGAAAAGGGAACATATACGAACACTGCCATCTGTAAATTCCCCTCCAAACCCACACACCATCCTGACTTACAACTTTATCGACATTCATTCACTACTGCTTCTTTCAAAACCTGGAACTTTCCCCTAACAGCACTGTGGATGTACCTACATCTTGGACTATAGCAGTTGAGTGGCTCACCACCACCTTCTCAAGGGTAACTAGGCATGAGTATCAAATGCTCGCCTTGCCAGTGACACCACACCCATGGAAAAAAAAGGAGTTGCCCCCAGTTGCTGTGCCCAGTATTCTGCTGAAGATATTGCTATTCTCGACAACAAGCAAACATTCACAATGTCTACAGACAGAAAATCAGGTGAATGCAGTGGGAGAATGTATGATGCACTTTCCAAATGAAAAGCATTTCATGGTGATTATTTGAAAGTGGGTGTGGTTGGAATATATAGGATTTTTACAACTGGAAATGTTGAAGTGTTGAATAACGGATGGGGAAAAAATGCTGCTGCTTGCAAATGGCTTCCTCTGCAGCTTTAATCCTGACCATCCACTCAATTGTCTCTGGTTGAAGATGCATTAGTTTTCACTGATTCAGCAATGTGACAGATTAAAGATTTGAGAGCTTTGACTTGTGCAGTGTAACATCAGCTGCAATTTTAAACACTTTCTGTAGAAGGTGACAAATATGTGGCTTCCTCCAGCCCAGTGCCTGCTCTGCACAGTGATGATCAAAAATAGCAGACACAGCATGGCCTCAATAAAAGTGTTGCCTTCACTCTTTATTCAGCAGGTGATTATGAGCCATTTACTTTACGTTTCCCTTCCACTTACTTTAAGTGCAGTTAAATTTGACATTAACAAAATGCGAAAGGTTTGAAGTGAAGTAAAGCACACTCTATTTTCTCAATTGCAGTCACTCTCCTGTTGCCATTTAGTGTGTTTTTTTTACCGATTTCCATCATAACCTTTAGGGAAAATTCTGCTCCTCTGTGCAGAGATCATTCATTAAATCAAGTGACATTGGAGATGAGTCCATACTGAATCTCATCAACTTTAAAACACTAAAGAGGGAGATGGGGAGAATAGATATTTAGAATTTAATGAATCCTATAGAAATCCCAAGGGTAATTTATGCATGGGATTGTGTCATGTGTGGGGTTAGAAAACTGTTTTCTCCTGATTGTTCCCAGCCCAGTGCTATGAGATTGAAAGTCTCTTTTCTGTTACCCACAACAGTGTATGTGCTCCCAGATAAGATGAAGGAAGATACAGGAAAGATTTCTATGTAAAATAAGTTCTCAAATTCAAAGATATGGAACAAATGCAGAAAAATGGGATTCGAACACATTTAATGGTAGATATTGTCAGTGCAGACTTGATGGGCCAAAAGGACTTTTTTGCACTGTATGACCATTATTCATCCCACTCTCATGTCTAGTATAGTATGATGGAGTGCTGCACTGCCAGAGATTTCACCTTTTTGGTGAGATTTTAAACCTAAGCATGTTTCTCAGGCAGTGTGAAAATCTACTGTCACAAAGCAAAAGAGTGGAGCTCCCCCAGTGTCCTGTGTAAGATTTATTCCTCAACCAAGCTACGAGCAAGTTATCTGGTCATAATCACATTGCTGTTTGTAGGAGTTTGCTATGAGCAAATTGGCTATTGTGTTTCCTGCATTTTAACATCCATCATATTTCAAAAGCGTCTGTGGACTGACTAGTCATTCTGAGGTGACATGGGTATAAAAGAAGTCATGTGAATGCTATACATGGCATTCCCTCATGGGCACAGGCAGACACACAGCAAGTAAGAGCAGTTCTGTACTGTTAATAAACCCGCATTGTTGTTAGCCCCTTATCATCAGTTATTGCAACCCAATTACTGCTACTATGTATCCCATTAAGAAATCTCACAACACCAGGTTAAAGTCCAACAGGTTTATTTGGCAGCACAAGCCACAAGCTTTCAGAATGCTGCTCCTTTATCAGGTGAGTGGGAGTCGTGTTCACAAATAGGGCATAAATGTGTTCTTTCTTTATGGATTTTTAAGGATGGATCTTCATATACCCAGAGCATTTTAATTGGTTAAGAGAGACTATTACTTTGACCTACCCTTGGAACAGACCTAGGGCAGATTAAATATCAGAGAAAGCATAGCCTAAAAATTGGTTCAAAATAACTTTATATAGCACCCTAAATGAAAGACAATATCCCAAAGTACAAACTGACACTGAGCCAAAAAAGAAGAATCATAAAGAGGAAAAACAATGTAGAAGGGCAGGTAGGGAATTCCAGAGCTTGGGGCCCTGGCAAGTGGAGGCGCAATGTCAGCACAGGATCAGGAAAATGGGAGATGTACACATTTCAGCATTGGAGGAGCAATGATCTTGAGTTGAAGGACTGGAGAAGGGTATAGATAGAGAAGGGCAATGCCATGGAGGAGTCTGAAGACAAGGGTGACAATTTGATATGAGGAGGTGATTTTCTCACTGCAATGCTAAACGTTTCAGCTCTTAAATAAAAGTCCACAATATGACTCATCCCTTGCCTGCCATAACAGAGAATTAAAAACTGTGCCTATTAAACAAATACTGCCATTGAATTTCTTGCCCGTGTCTTTTATGTTTTTCATAGTCCAAGAACATAGACCCTTGGAAAGCATGTCCCATCCCACACATTTGTTGGAAACCCAGGTTCTACACATTAGTGAAATTCGTATGACACATCCAGCCCAGTCACAAAGTGAGAATAACATGGAGGAAACATCAGGCCATGATCTCTCAACATCTTAAACTCACACAATCTATTTCATTGGTCTTGGTCTCAAAACTGTACCTACAATGCCACAGTGGGTGAAATTAAGTGCAATTTACAAAACTATGCTCGTTTTCAGCTGACCAAAGGAAATGGAGAAGGGAGTTTTTAGAGATGTGTAAAATATTGATAATGGCAAGTATGAACAATTAAACATTTCTAGATGAGAGCCAAGTTCAGGAACATTGAAAGATCATGTTTGATGGGATAAATAACATTTCTCACCCAATGTTGTTGGAAAGTAGAGATATCATGATTATCAGGCAATTCATCACCAGGATCAAAATGAACAACTGTGATTTATCACCCATTAGTCCAAATACAGAGACTTGGACACGTGAGGTCTTAATCAGGAGTTTTTTTAATTATCTCATGGTGTGATTTCACAAGGGATAAAATAACAGTATAAACAGGGTTACAAGGCACAATGTAGATACCCAGAAATCTGAGTCCAATAATAAACAACTTATTGATTAACCCACATGAAGGCATGTGGCAAAGGCCATAGTTGTGAAAACAATAAGTATTCTAGTTACCAAGGTGGTTCTCATCTAGTGCTTAGTCAAATTCCAAATTGGATTCATTATCCACAAAGCAAATTTAAACATAACAAGTATTCTATACAGGAGCCCAACAATTTCCATCTTAGAAATTCATCTTTTAGCACAATCCTTATATAGTCTCATAACTCTGCACATCTGATCCTTGTTTGCACTGATTCCTCATCAGTCTGTCGTGTGACTTCCTACGGCCATCCTGTTAGGCAGAGCTGCATTCAGTAGCCGTGTTGAATGAGGAACAGATATGATCCAGAAAATGGAGGCGCAAGTGTCGGAAATATGGCTCCTCCAGCACTAAAACCTGTATGATATCATAACGGGATGTGGACAAAGCTGATGAGGCCAGCATTTATTGCCCACTTCTACTGCATCTGAACTGAGTATCTTACTAGAGCATTTCAGGGGACTTGTCAGGAGTCAGGGGATCTGGAGTCACATGTGGCTAGACCAGGTTAATGACAGCAGATTTCCTTCTCAAAAGGACATTAGTGAAGCAGATGGGGTTTTACTTCTATCTTAAAGGTAGTTTCATGGCCACTATTACTGAGAGAAACTTTCAATTCCAGATTTATTAATTGAATTTAAAATCCATCAGATACAATGGTAGGATTTGAACACATGTCCCCAGAGCATTAGTTTGTATCACTAGATTACTAATCCAGTGACATTATCATTATTTTAGCATCTCCCCAGTGCAATATTCCCTATATAGTGTGCTGCAGTGCTAGAGGTGATTTCCTTGAGATGAGGCATTAAGAAACAAGATGTTCACTTAGTGTCATAAAATATCATATAGCACTATTTCAAAGAAGGACAGAGGAGTTCTCCCCAGTGCCCTGGCCAATATTGGTCCTCATGATGTGGAGATGCTGGCATTGGACTGGGGTAAACACAGTATGAAGTCTCACAACAGCAGATTAAAGTCCAACAAGTTTATTTGGTAGTAAATGTCACTAGCTTTCAGAGCACTGCTCCTTTGTCAGGTGAGCGAGGAGTTCTGATCACAAACAGAGCATAGAAAGGCACACACAGTTTACAGAACACTGATTAGAATGCGAGCCTTTGCAGCTAATCAGCTAATCAAGTCTTAAAGGTGCAGACAATGTAAGTGGAGATAGCATTAAGCATAGGGATGTGTATTGTCTCCAAACAATACAGTAAGTGAGATGTTACAAGTTCAAGCAAGTCACCGGGGTTACAGATAGTGTGACATGAACCCAAGATACCAGTTGAGGCCATTGTCATGCGTGCAGAACTTGGTCATCAGTTTCTGCTCAGTGACTCTGAGCTATTGTATGTCATGAAAGCTTCCTTGAAGAAGGTTTACCCGAAGATCAGAAGCCAAATGCCCATGACTGCTGAAGTGTACACCAACATGAAGGGAATAGTCTTGCCTGGTGACTGTCGAGTGGTGTTCATTCATCATTTGTCGTAGCGTATGCATGGTCTCCCAAATGTATCATGCTTCAGGACATCCTTTCCTGCAGCATATTAGGTAGACAACGTTGGCCGAGTTGCAAGAGTATGTGCTGTGTACCTAGTGGATGGTGTTCTCACATGAGATGATGGCATCCTTGTTGATGATCCAGCACATCTTACAGAGGTTGCTGTGGCAGGGTTGTGTGGTGTTGTGGTCACTGTTCTCCTGAAGGCTGGGTAGTTGGCTACAAACAATGGTCTGTTTGAGGTTGTGTGATTGCTTGAAGGCGAGAAGTGGGGGTGTGGGCATGGTCTTGGCGAGATGTTCATCTTCATCAATGTCATGTTGAAGACTCTGGAGGAGATATCGTAGCTTCTCCGCCCTGGGAAAGTACTGGACAATGAAGGTTACTCTGTCCATCGTGTCCCGTGTTTGACTTCTGAGGAGGTCGGTGCGGTTTCACTCATAATGAACAATCACTGAAACAACTATATGGTGACATCAACAAGTTCCATCCCACCATCAGACTCACCCATGGATTTTTCTCTGGAATCAATTGCATTCTTGGACATATGCATCTCCTTTAAGGACGGTTACCTCAGCACTTCATTGTACCGCAAGCCCACAGATAACCTCACAATACTCCACTTCTTCAGCTTCCACCCTAAACACGTTAAAAAGGCCTACGGGGAAGCCTTCAGTATAGACTGGATCTGCTCAGATGAGGAGGATCACAATAGACTCAGAAAGATGCCCTCATTACAACAGGATATGGCGCTCGACTCATCAATCGACATCTCCAACGCGCCACAGCGAAAAACTGCACCAACATCCTCAGAAGATGTCATAGCTTCTCCAGTCCAGGGAAATACTGGAAGACAAAGGGTACTCTGTCCACTGTGGACAGAGTAACCTTCATCGTCCAGTATTTCCCCGGAGTGGAGAAGCTATGACATCTTCTCTGGAGCCTTCAACATGTCATTAATGAAGGTGAAATCTCACCAAGGCCATCCTCACACTCCCACTTCTTGCCTTCAAACAACCGCACAACCTCAAACAGACCATTGTTCGCTGTAAACTACCCAGCCTTCAGGAGAACAGTGATCACCACACAACCCTGCCACAGCAACCTCTGCAAGACATGCCGGATCATCGACACAGATGCCATCATCTCATGTGAGAGCACCATCCACCAGATACATGGTACATACTCTTGTAACTCGGCCAACGTTGTCTACCTGATACGCTGCAGGAAAGGATGTCCTGAAGCATGGTACACAGGGGAGACCATGCAGATGCTATGACAACGAATGAATGAACACCGCTCGATAATCGCCAGGCAAGACTGTTCCCTTCCTGTTGGTGAACACTTCAGTGGTCACGGGCATTCAGCCTGTGATCTTTGGGTAAACATTCTCCAAGGCAGCCTTCATGACATACAACAGCGCAGAGTTGCTGAGCAGAAACTGATAGCCAAGTTCAGCACACATGAGGACGGCCTCAACTGGGATCTTGGGTTCATATTTATCTGTAATCTCCATGTCTTGCCTGGGCTTGCAACATCTGACTTACTATCCCTTCTGGAAACAATACACATCTCTTTAACCTATACTTAATGCTATCTCCACTCACATTGTCTACACTGTTAAGACTTAATTAGTTGATTAGCTATAAAGACTTGCATTCTAATCAGTATTCTGTAAACTGTGTGTGCCTTTATGTGCCCTGTTTGTGATCATAACTCCCCTCTCACCTGACAAAGGAGTAGCCCTCCAAAAGCTATAACGTTTACTGCCAAATAAACCTTGATGGACTTTAACCTGATGTTGTGAGACTTCTTACAATATTGGTCCACCAATTAACATCATTGATCAGATACCTAATGGCAAATTGCAGAACCTAACTACGTACAAATTGGTCACATATGCTACAAAGTACGTCCTGGTAGCATCAGGTGTTCTGGCACCATAAGTGCAGCTTTGTCTCTAAAATGGTATCAGTATGTACGTGCATCTGGTTTTTATCAAGCATTAGCAGCTCACAGGGAATGTCCACCAGAAGTATGCAGAGTTGACGATTTGTGATATCAGTCAGTGTGAAATTCTGATTTTACATTAGTGCTTCATTTTGGAGCTTATTGTAGCAGCTATCATTGTCACTTAGGTCCAGAGGAGATCCCTGTATACTAAGTAAAACAATCATTTACTCTCAAGTTCATTACCGATTGATTTTTTTACTGTCACTTGCTGCAATTGGAAATGCGTGCAGTGGTTTGTCGAGTTGACGAAATCTACACAGAATGGTGTGGCATGTGCTAAATGACATTTCCTGATTTTCAGATGTCTGCACAAATCAGTTGCTCCCAGACCTGGGTGCAATAGTAACCTAGATTGCATCCCCAGAACAGGGTGAGGACAGCACTGACAATGGCTGTTAAGAAGATTGTGACCATGACCCTTTAAGCATTAAGGTTCCTTCCAGGCTGGAACAGGAAAATTTGCAACATCTCTCAGTTTGTCATCCACCGTTGCATTTAAAAATGGGCAAAATTAGGTCAATATTGATCTATCAACTCACATCACTGATCAGATATCTATTGGTAAATTGCAACTGAGCTCAGACAATGAGAGCTGAATACATTTCTTTCTTTCTTGCCAGGAAGAAGCAGGCACATGTCTTCTCAAGGATTGCAGGCATCCTCCTGGCACAGAGTGCCACTGCTTTGTTTAAACTAAGATTTACCAGAACCTGAAGGGATTCCACTTCTTTAATGTCTAACTTGAACATGACCACATATAGCAGATCAGGCAGGTCAGTGCCCAGTACCCTGGCAACAGGTATGATGCCTTTATTCTGCAGCAGTTCATTGTGCTCTCTGAACTTGGAACTTATGGAAACTGATTGGGAAAGGTTGTTCGAGGGTAAGTCCATGGTAGGCATGTGGGACTCTTTCAACGGAATACTGAAAATGTTGCAAGTTTACCAGGATGCTGCCTGGTATGGAAGGTCTGAGTTATGAGGAGAGGTTAGGCAAATTGGGACTGTTTTCCTTAGAAAAAGATAGACTTAGAGGAGATCTAATAGAGGTGAACAAGAATATGAGGGGTATAGATAGAGTAAACAGGGTTAAGTTTTTTCCTAACTTGGACTCGAATAGCACGAGGGGTCATGGGCTTAGGGTGAGGGGGGGTAAGGTATAATTTGGATGCTAGAGGGAGTTTTTTCACACAGAGAGCGGTGGGGGTATGGAATGCGCTGCCAAGTAAAGTGGTGGAGGCAGGTACTCTGGAGTTATTTAAGAAATACTTCGATGGGCACATGAACAGAACGGGAATGGAGGGGTATAGAAAACTGATTTAAAATAGGGATCATGAGCCATGGGAGTCCATGGGAAGTGGGTCAATAGATGATGATATTGATGTACTTGTTTTTATCCTACAGGTACTTTGGTCCACCTTGTTGTCTAACAAGGGGCATACACGCGATGGGTCATGAGAGGGCTGCTCTTGGATTTTTTTTGAGAGTATCCTAGTGCTTCACGTCGTTAGTGTACGCTTGAACTGGACCATTTGATGGGCAACACGACAGCTCAGTGACTATCGCTGTGCTGTGCAGATACATGGATTTGGACCTGTGTCTGTGGGAGTTTGCGCATTCTCCCCGTGCTTGCGTGGGTTTTCTCCGGGTGCTCCGGTTTCCTCCCACATCCCAAGATGTGCTCTTAGGCTAATTGGCAAAACAAATTCTCCCTAAATTGTCTCAAATTTGGTTTTTAATCCATAGATCTATAAACATAGACAGGGATCACGGGTAGAGGTGGGAACATCGGGGTGGCGGCGCGGGCTCGTTGGGTCAAAAGGCCTGTTTCCCGTGCTGTTTTGTTCTTTGTTCTTTGAGGGTGGCTGCTAAATGGATAAGAGATATTTTATCATAACTGATAACTTCAGAGTATAAACCAGCACACATGTGCACCATTCATAAAATGAAAACCATACTATCACACAAAATGCAGTAGAGAATGACCATTGGGGTGCTCAAACAATGCTTTCACTGCCTGAAACTGTGTGGCGAAACCCAGCAGTCCTTGGCAATATGCATCAAGATTCACAGTGGTCTGCTATACAGTAGACAATTTAATACCATTGGGAATCATATAACCTTAACACCGTGAGGGCACGGCCCTTGCCATCAGGTATGCTGCAGCTGAGGAAGAGGATATCAGTAAATATATTTTCTTTCTGACCAGGCTCTCTGTAATCAATTCATCTGACTGTGATGTCAGAAATAGTAAGCCCAATTCCCTGTTCAACAATAGCCCCACACATTTGTGACTGACAACTGCAGTGTCCATTTGACCACAAGGTCAAAAGCAGCCAAAATATGACAAACTTTCCAAATCAAATTTGTAAATCAAGTCATGCCACATTGCCATGCTTATTCTCTCAGAAACTGTCTTATGTGTGTCTTTAGCTGTGCTGGTCTCCTCCCCAGTACTGCTCCAGTGGCTGTAGAATGGCTGGTGGCAGGCTACTGATTTTCAATAGGTGACATCACAGATAGCCTTGCAAAGCCCTACGAGGCTCAGCCTTCGGCCTAAAACATTAATTCTATTTCTCTACCAGACCTGTTGAGCCTTTCTAATAATTTTGTTTTGTTTAATTACGTGAATAAGTTCTTGTTGTAATGCATTCCATATTCTAACCACTCTCTGATAAAGAACGTTTTCTTATTTCCTGATAGATTTATTAGTAAGACAGAACTTTCACTGATGGCTCCCACTTTGGATTCTCCCACAAGTGGAAACGTTCTCTCTACATTAACCTTGTCCAATGAACTCATAATCTCAAAAACCTCTGTCAAGTCTGTAGCAGCTAGCCCCTTTAAGGAGGGTCTTGTGATTTGATTGCCCAATGCGGAACAAGTGTAGAGACCTTGATGCAGAGCCTGGGCTTTTACAGCCAGATCTTAGAGCTGGGAGTGTTAACATTGTGGAAGTACTCTGTATATTTATCTCCTTGTAAATAACCCGTTATAGTTCATTAGACTAACTGGTGGCCACCAATCCTGGCCGTAACTACAAGGTCATTGCTAAACCTTCTCTAACAAATAAAAAGTTTAATCTTTTCCAATAGCTGTAATCAATTGGTTCTGCTCCGTGGAAATCATGCCTGTGTTTCCTTTATGTGTTTTCTATAGTATGGACTAGAACTATGCATAGCACCTGAAATGAAGCCCACCCAAGGTCATGTATGTGCTCAGCATTAATGTATTTCTCTTAATTCTATATCCTCAGAAATAACTGCTTTGTTAGCATTTTTAATTGACTAATCACAGAGGAGTTTACAATATTAACACAGGAAGCCCTGTTCTATTCCATCTTTTAATCTTTCCTAAAAGAATGAGGCTGATGTCAATTATTGCACTGCTCTTAATGGTTACAAGAGAAATAATATATCTTCGACAGGAAGAGATTGCGTTTCCAAGTGCTTCTGTCACTTTGTTTTATGCAAAGTTCAAAACGTTCTCATCATAAAGAGTGAATGATGGAGATAGAAAATGTCTCAGAGATTTTTATAGTGCACTTTCAGAGAATGGTGACTGAGGCTATCTAATGTTATGAAGAATTTATAGTGCATAGCAATTCAATAAGGTCACTGCTGCTAGCTCTTACTATTCCAAGACAATTAATTTTTCAATCAACTCTGTAATCACCAAATCACTGATTTTTATTGTTGGGGAGATTAGAGCTGATAAACTTTACAAATTATTACTTGGATGTAGGTTTTCAGATTATTTCTTGAGAGGCCCTAGGATTGATTCTAACAGTCAAATAAGGTCAAGGTCCATTTTAACCTGTGTGATAACAATGGCATTTGTCCATCATAAGTGTGGTTTAAGGAGGTCGTGCCAGGGGACAACGTGACTAAATCTTAACTTTAAACTGGAACATACTCTCCTGGCTAAGCCCAGCATGGAACACTATCTAACTGGCAGACAGCAATGTGATTCCAGATACATGGGTACTGCAAGGAATCAAGGCAATGATCCGCAGGAGTAAGGGAAGTCATTTAGGACCTAATGGGATATGAGGTTGTGAATATGGGGAAATGATGTGGGAATATTGTAGCAGAAAAGGGCCAACACTTCCTTATAGGGCTCAGCATTCCAATTCAACAGGAACAAATGTGCGGAACTTGGTGCGGGAAATATTCACAAAGGATACACAAAGGATACTTCCACCATGATCTTCCCCTATGCCAGGGGGATGTTCTGAAGAACCCAGGACTCTGTCCATTGCAGCCACAAACCCAACAAAAGTCACATTGGGGTTTGGGTTATAACATTAAGCTTCCCACCCTATTACACAACACTCCACTAGCTGAATCTGTGTGATGAAAATATCAACAGGCGCAAAAACCATTGCCATACATAAAACTGAACTTTTCCCCCTTTGGGCTTGAACACTGGAGGGGCAGGAAGAGAGCATGAAACAAGTCCCCAGCAGCAGTTGGCACTGTAGTGCAATTCCCCCCCGATGGGCCAATTAGCGGCCATCCAGTGTGAATTGCGTTCCAGTTATGAATCTGGTGAACTGATGCAGCAACTATAATCTTTCCCTCACTGTCAACAAAATGAAGGAAATTGTCATCAACTTCAGGAAGCGTAGAGAACATATCCCGTCTGCATCAACAGGACAGGGTTGAAAGAGTCGAGAGTTTCAAGTGAATGGGCTTACCTTGCATTAAGTTGATCTTTCTCTACATCCTAGCTATGACTGTAACACTACATTCTGCACTCTCTCGTTTCCTTCTCTATGAACGATATACTTTACCCGTATAGCACGCAAGAAATAATACTTCTCACTGTGTGTTAATACATGACAATAATAAATCAAATCAAACCATGGAACACTAAGCGTTGTTGGGGAGGGTGGGAAGGGGGCAGGTACTAAGGAAAGGGAACATGCAGGCTGGCGCTCGCAATGTGCTCCCTCAGGAGGAATGCAGAGCTGTCTCAGAGCTGTTGACCTGTGAAAAGTAAGTATCAGTAGAAGGACTATGCCACAAGAGTCAAGGCAGCAAAATCATGCACAGATCTCAATCCCAGACATGTTTGCTAATTTTATTTGAGCTCTGACTTTCATCCTGCCTTAAATCATGTAAAGGCCACCCATCAACTGTAAAGACAGATGGGCAATGTAAAATCCAAGTCAGTTATAGTTTAATTTAAATTGATACTTGATTGTTGCTGAGCACAGTTCAGACTTGTACATGCTCCCTGCTGTCTGAAATATTACGCAAGGGTGCAATGACATCAAGACATGTGGCCCACGTATTCTTGCACAATTTTATGCACTTCCGGGTCAGGTGGGTGCCTAAAGTTTACAAATAAAATTCTTCATACTTAAAACTTAAATACTCTATACTTAAAATTCTGACCATAAATATAGAAATTGGTTACAGTATTCCTCCGACAACTGTCGAAGTACATATTTTCCTATTAATAGCTAATTTTAGACCAATTACTCACAGATGTAAAGTGAAATAATATTTATTGCTGCCAATAAAAGTGACTTTGCAATAAGTGCATGTATAAACATATGTGAACATGAGACTTTATTCTATCTACTTAGTGTTGTTCTTCACTCATGCCATCTTAGTGCCGCTACAATTGCTTAACTTTCCTTGGCCTACCACTATGTCTTGGTGTCTCCCCAGGATGTACATTAGAGGTGGAGGTGGTCAGTTACCTACCATGTGCACTGTGGTCTGTGATGCCCTTGGAGATTGTCCTCTGGACGGTCTGGACCTTGAGGGCCCTGGCTAGTTTCCAGGTGTCAGGGATGTATCCATAACACCCTCTTCAACCCGCTGTCTCTAAGATGTCCCAGTGTCTGGAAGGGGGATGGAATTGGAAGGCATAGCCACAGCTGCAGTCTCCTGGATGGAAAGCCCCAGCATGGGCTCCAACTCTTCCACCTCCCTCAGGGTTCTGGTTGTCCCCTGGATCACTCCAATGGGAATACAGTGCTTCTGCAGTGAACTCTAGAAGCTCACCTGGCACTGCCAGTCCTGGAGGACCACCTGCATTCTTGGCATGGTGGCCAAACCCTCTGCAATGACCCTCTAAATCAACGGCCACCAGTCAATGGCAACAGCAAGTGCCCTGTGAGACTGAGCCATATTCTAAAGGCTGCTGCCATAGCCCACTGTGTCTTGGCACTGTCCCAGTGAGTACTCTGCAAAATCTGCAATCTCTCAACCGTACCCTTTGTGTCTAGACTACATTCTCAAAGGCTGCAGCCATAACCCACTGTGTCTCAGCTTTGTCTCGTTGGGTCTCATGCAAGATCTCAAGCCTCTCAGCAATGGTTACGGAATCTCGAGAAGCCAGTTGAAGCCCTCAGCTGTGGCCTGCTGTGGCTCAGCCATGGTCCTCTAGGACTCACCGTGGCCTGTATGACTTGGCCATTGTTTGGACCTTGCCATTCATGATGGGGATTTCCTGCCCCAAGCTTTCCACCCCTTGCAGTGTAGGTCTGGGAACTATGCAAGTCAGGAAATAGCGTGTCCACATGAAAGCTTTGGGACTACTCCCAACAGCCCCAGTCAAATCTGAGCTGCAGGCAAGTTACATGACATTTTTCCAACAGTTGGAGGATTGGCAGGTGCTCACTCCTATGTTCCAGCCCACCATGCTGTCACTAATAGTCCACATGCCCTCCCCTCCCACTCACTCCTCAAAGGAGGTGAGGACCTGGATCTCAGGTACACCACCCCGTGTCTTCATCCTTCCCTGAAAATGGGCATTTTTCTCCTCTGGGGACAGAAGGAGCCATGTAAAATCTGATGGCATGTGTTCTGCAGGATTTTGAGAAATGGACCTCACAGGGCAAGCACAGTAACACTTATGACTGGGAGGAAGGAAGTGCTAGGATATCAGAAGCTGAAAACATGTAGGGTGCTGGTAGTGGGGGAATCTGGTGGTCATTGAGGAGGTGTTAGATGAAGTTAAACACTCATCCTTGCTACCCTGATTAAATCATTCAGTTTCTTGCTTCCCGATTGACCTGGGCAGTGCTCTGTCACTGCTGCCATTTCTTCTCAGACTGTATTTCCATCCCTTCCTCTGGGACAGCGTCTTGCTGGGGGGAAAAGGTGTCCCACCTTGCCTCCTCCATCTCCAGCAACCTGGCCAGATCAGCATCCAAAAACAAGGAAGCTATCTTCCTGGAGGCCATGTCTTCCTGCACTGCCTGCCCGTCTGTCCATTCTTGGGGTTTTTATGGAGCTTTACCTTGTTAGGACAGATCAGCTACTTCAGATTAGGTGAGTCATGCGTCCTTTAGAGTGTTCCAGTGAGTCAAGTGCAGTTTGCCTGCTTACCATGGAGCGGAAGCCAAGTCAGAACTTGCAGATGTGTTGATGGGGTGGGGGGATTTGTGCCTTTTTGATGATCGGAGGCAGGGCAGGGAGAAGGTCATATCAGTCAGCCATCAGGAGCAGGGGGTGATGAGGGACCATGTGCAAGGGGGTCCAGAGGGGGTGGGAGGATAAGGGGATCAGTAATATTTGGGGAGATGGATCTGATGTCCATTGGGGGTAGGGGGGAGGCTATATCTGATCCGATGAGGTTCTGTGAGGAGAGCTGCTTTTTTTGTGGTTTTTCGGCACAAGCACAGTTTATGGCTCCAGTCTGAACTGCTAGCCACCGGTGAATTAAACCCTGCCCACTGCTACCTAACCCTGCCCCCCCCCCCGCCCACTGCTTCTAATGGCTAGCAATAGTCTAGCCCATTTTTTCAAAGATTTGGTGTGCAAACTGGCCCATAAAACAGATCAGGAACTCTTCTGTTTTCAAGCTAGTAAGACACTTCAAAAAAAGTTTCTTAAAATTCTGCCTATTATCTCTGAGACTGAACTCTGAGATAAAAATCTAATAAAATTCCACCCATTATCTCCAAGTCTTGAATCTGAGGATAATCTCTCACTACCTGATAAAAAACAGTGGTCTCACTCACTGAGAAAGGGAACAGCACTGTGGTGGGTGACACAGGGGTTAGACTGCTGCCTCATAGTACCAGAGTTCAATTCTGGTTGGGTCACTGTCCGTGCAGAGTCTCCACACTCTCCCCACATCTGCGTGGATTTCCTCCCATGGTTCAAAAGATGTGCTGGTTAGGTACGTTAGCCATGCTAAAATTCTCCCACAATATATCCAAATAGGCACTGGAGTGTGGCGACTAGAAGATTTTCATAGTAAATTCATTGCAGTGTAAATGTAAGCCCATTTGTGACACTAATAAGTAAACTAAAACTGGACATTCTTCTCACTGACTGACAAAGGTTCATGTCCTCACTCACTGAGAAAGGGCAATGTCCTCACTCACTGAGAAAGGGCAATGTCCTCACTCACTGAGAAAGGGCAGTATTCTCACTCACTGAGAAAGGGCAATGTCCTCACTCACTGAGAAAGGGCAATGTCCTCACTCACTGAGAAAAAGCAGAGTCCTCACTCACTGAGAAAGGGCAGTGTCCTCAGTCACTGAGAAAGAGCAGTGTCCTCACTCACTGAGAAAGAGCAGTCTTCTCACTCACTGAGAAAGAGCAGTCTTCTCACTCACTGAGAAAGAGCAGTCTTCTCACTCACTGAGAAAAGCAGTGTCTCCACTCACTGAGAAAGGGCAGTGTCCTCACTCACTGAGAAAAAGCAGAGTCCTCACTCACTGAGAAAGGGCAGTGTCCTCAGTCACTGAGAAAGAGCAGTGTCCTCACTCACTGAGAAAGGGCAGTGTCCTCACTCACTGAGAAAGGGCAGTGTCCTCACTCACTGAGAAAGGGCAGTGTCCTCACTCACTGAGAAAGGGCAGTATTCTCACTCACTGAGAAAGAGCAGTCTTCTCACTCACTGAGAAATGCAGTGTCCTCACTCACTGAGAAAGAGCAGTGTCCTCACTCACTGAGAAAGGGCAGTATTCTCACTCACTGAGAAAGGGCAGTATTCTCACTCACTGAGAAAGAGCAGTGTCCTCACTCACTGAGAAAGGGCAGTGTCCTCACTCACTGAGAAAAGCAGTGTCTCCACTCACTGAGAAAGGGCAGTATTCTCACTCACTGAGAAAAACAGTCTTCTCAATCACTGAGAAAGGGCAGTGTCCTCACTCACTGAGAAAGGGCAGTGTCCTCACTCACTGAGAAATGCAGTGTCTCCACTCACTGAGAAAGGGCAGTATTCTCACTCACTGAGAAAAACAGTCTTCTCAATCACTGAGAAAGGGTAGTGTCCTCATTCACTGAGAAAGGGCAGTGTCCTCACTCACTGAGAAAAGCAGTGTCTCCACTCACTGAGAAAGGGCAGTATTCTCACTCACTGAGAAAAACAGTCTTCTCAATCACTGAGAAAGGGCAGTGTCCTCACTCACTGAGAAAGGGCAGTGTCCTCACTCACTGAGAAAGGGCAGTGTCTCCACTCACTGAGAAAGGGCAGTGTCCTCACTCACTGAGAAAGGGCAGTGTCTCCACTCACTGAGAAAAGGCAGTGTCCTCACTCACTGAGAAAGAGCAGAGTCCTCATTCACTGAGAAACGGCAGTGTCCTCACTCACTGAGAAAGGGCAGTATTTTCACTCACTGAGAAAGGGCAGTATTTTCACTCACTGAGAAAGGGCAGTATTCTCACTCACTGAGAAAGGGCAGTATTTTCACTCACTGAGAAAGGGCAGTATTCTCACTCACTGAGAAAGGGCAGTATTCTCACTCACTGAGAAAGGGCAGTATTTTCACTCACTGAGAAAGGGCAGTATTCTCACTCACTGAGAAAGGGCAGTGTCCTCACTCACTGAGGAAGGGTAGTGTTCTCACTCACTGAGAAAGGGCAGTATTCTCACTCACTGAGAAAGAGCAGTGTCCTCACTCACTGAGAAAGAGCAGTCTTCTCACTCACTGAGAAAAGCAGTGTCTCCACTCACTGAGAAAGGGCAGTGTCCTCATTCACTGAGAAAGGGCAGTGTCCTCACTCACTGAGAAAGGGTAGTGTCCTCACTCACTGAGAAAGGACAGTATTCTCACTCACTGAGAAAGACAGTCTTCTCACTCACTGAGAAAGGGCAGTGTCCTCACTCACTGAGAAAAGCAGTGTCTCCACTCACTGAGAAAGTACAGTGTCTCCACTCACTGAGAAAGGGCAGTATTCTCACTCACTGAGGAAGAGCAGTGTCCTCATTCACTGAGAAAGGGCAGTGTCCTCTCTCACTGAGAAAAGCAGTGTCTCCAATCACTGAGAAAGGGCAGTATTCTCACTCACTGAGAAAGAGCAGAGTCCTCACTCACTGAGAAAGGGCAGTATTCTCACTCACTGACAAAGGATAGTTAGTTAAATACTTTAGAATCTATATTCCATCAACTGGATGTATGTTTGCAATATTTGAGTGAGCAGTTTGCCAAGTCCATATGTTGTATTACCATATCAGAGCATAAACAGTAATGGAAACTTTCAATGGAAACACTTTCCAAACTCCAACAGGTTATATCACAAGGATCACAAACACCATGCTGGGAGAATGGAGAAGTATGGGGAGCCTAATCCTTTTTGCTCCAGCAGCTGAAGTCACCTGAGCAGGCTTGGTTTGGGGAGTGAAACTGTGTTCTTCCTGGTTTGCCTTACGCAGGTCAGACACTTGAAGCATGTATACCAGGCATTGGGTATCTGGGGGGACGGGGGCTTCATCAAATGCAATTATTTTCGTTTATGTTATTGGCATTCACCTATCTCAGTTAAAGTGTTAAGCAAGTCTAGAAAGTTGCACCAAAACAGAAAATTGTTGCAGTGTCCCAGTTTTAGGAATGCATGAGAAAAATGGAAAGTGAAGACATAAATTAAGAATTTTAATAGTGCGATTTCAATCATAAGGAACTTGGTTTAACGTAAATTCATTGAACTGATAAATTTAATCTTCTTTTATAGATCATAAACTGTGCATCTGGAATTTTCAATGTAATCACACTGTTATAAATGGCTAAATAGTTGACTTTTAAATTACACAACAACAGGAAGAGAGTAGAGCTGTTTGATGCAGTACAGCAAACAGAATTACAGAGAATTAATAAGTACCTGGATTACTGGGCATTAATCTGTAGCCAGGTTACTGGGCAATAACTTGTAACTGGGCATAAAGCAATACCAGTACCTGAATTACTGGGCATTAACATGTAACTAGGTACAGCACAATAATCAGTAACTGGGTTACAGGGCATTAACATGTAACTAGATACAACGTGATAACCAGGAACCAGATTACAGGGTGTATACAGGTTACTGGATATAGCACAATAACCAGTAATCAAGTTACAATGCATTAACATGTAAATGGATACAGTTCAATAACTAGTAACCAGGTTACGGGGCATTAACATGTAACTGGATACGGTGCAATAACCACTAACCAGGTCACAGTTTATTAACATATAACTGAGTACAATATAATAACTAGTAACTGGGTTACAGAGCAATAAGAACTCAGTAAGAATTTAGCAACACCAATTATTAATCCAACCGATTTATTTGATAGTAAAAAAGCGAGCTTTCAACACTCCCGTGTCTTCATCAGGCAAGTGCAGTGTTCTAGTCTGCAACAGCACACATCAGCACAGGAGGCGCCACCGTCATACTGAACAGAACGGACTACTGTGAAGAAGTGTACCGACAACTAAACAATGAGAAACACTACAGACAGTTACCAGCAGATCCGACCAAAGAACACACTCGTCAACTCAACACTCTGATCGAAACCCTTGATCCGGACCTTCAGAACACCCTCCGGGCTCTCATTCCACGTACTCCCCGCATTGGAGATCTCTACTGCCTCCCAAAGATACACAAGGCAAACATACCCGGCCGTCCCATCGTATCTGGCAATGGGACCCTGTGTGAGAACCTCTCCGGCTATATCGAGGGCATCCTGAAACCCATCGTACAAAGAACCCCCAGCTTTTGTCTTGACACTACGGACTTCCTGCAGAAACTCAGCACACATGGAGCAGTAGAAACAGGGACACTCCTTGTCACAATGGATGTCTCGGCGCTCTACACCAACATCCCCCACGACGATGGTATTGCTGCAACTGCCTCAGTACTCAATGCCAACAACTGCCAGTTTCCAGATGCAATTTTACAACTCATCCGCTTCATCTTGGACCACAATGTCTTCACCTTCAACAATCAGCTTTTCATCCAGACACACGGAACAGCCATGGGGACCAAATTCGCACCTCAGTATGCCAACATCTTCATGCACAGGTTCGAACAAGACTTCTTCACCACACAAGATCTCCAACCAAGGTTATATACTAGATACATTGATGACATCTTTTTCCTTTGGACTCATGGTGAACAATCATTGAAACAACTGTATGATGATATCAACAAGTTCCATCCCACCATCAGACTCACCATGGACTATTCTCCAGAATCAGTTGCATTCTTGGACACACGCATCTCCATCAAGGACGGTCACCTCAGCACCTCACTGTACCGCAAACCGACAGACAACCTCACAATGCTCCACTTCTCCAGCTTCCACCCTAGACACGTTAAAGAAGCCATTCCCTATGGACAAGCCCTCCGTATACACAGAATTTGCTCAGATGAGGAGGATCGTGACAGACACCTCCAGACACTGAAGGATGCACTCGTGAGAACAGGATATGGCGCTCGACTCATCGATCGACAGTTCCAACGTGCCACAACGATAAACCGCACTGATCTCCTCAGAAGACGAACACGGGACACAGTGGACAGAGTACCCTTTGTTGTCCAGTACTTCCCCGGAGCGGAGAAGCTACGACATCTTCTCCGGAGTCTTCAACATAACATTGATGATGATGAACATCTCGCTAGGGCCATCCCCACCCCCCCACTTCTTGCTTTCTGACAACCGCACAACCTCAAACAGATCATTGTTCGCAGCAAACTACCCAATCTTCAGGAGAACAGTGACCACAATACCACACAACCCTGCCACAGCAACCTCTGCAAGACATGCCAGATCATAGACATGGACGACATCATCAAACGTGAGGATACCATTCACCAGGTACACGGTACATACTCTTGCAACTCGGCCAACGTTGTCTACCTAATACGTTGCAAGAAAGGATGTCCCGAAGCATGGTATATTGGGGAGACCATGCAAACACTACAACAGCGGATGAATGAGCATCGCTCAACAATCACCAGGCAAAACAGTTCCCTTCCTGTGGGCGAACACTTCAGCAGTCATGGGCATTCGGCCTCCGACCTGCGGGTAAATGTTCTTCAAGGGGGCTTTCGTGATACACGACAGCGCAGAGTCGCTGAACAGAGACTGATAGCCAAGCTCCGCACACATGAGGACGGTCTTAACAGGGATCTTGGCTTCATGACACACTATCTGTAACCCCCGTAACTTGCCTGGGTTAGCAAAAAACCTCACTTACTGTGCTGTCTGGAGAAAATACACAATTCTCTAACCAATGCTCAGGATTCCCTTCACACACATTGTTAGCCACTTTAACACTTGAATAGCAGGTTAGATGTAAGGATTCGCATTCTAATCAGCAATCTCTGACTGTCTGTGCTGATGTGTGCTATTGCAGACCAGAACACTGCACTTGCCTGATGAAGACACGGGAGTGTTGAAAGCTCGCTTTTTTACTATCAAATAAATCGGTTGGATTAATAATTGGTGTTGCTAAATTCTTACTGAGTTCTTACCACTCCAATCCAACGCTGGCATCTTTACATCATTACAGAGCAATAGCCAGTAGTAGGTTCAACAAATTACAGCTTTGCAAGCACAAGTTTGCAATTGCTGATCATTGCTTCTCAATCTTGCTTTTTGTCCTGTTCAGACTGGTTAGTGTCCTGAACTAATTTGATGGGTTTTCAAATATGCTTCTACTATAACCTGAATTTCTGATGCTGGTATACATCTGCAGTGCTCAAAAAAAGATAGAACCCTGCCAAGAATCAGAAGAGATAATTAGGCTTAGAACCTCAGCCAACCTAGTGAAATCAAGGACTCATCCAATCTTAGCAGCAATCTGCTTTTTGATGACTCTGTAGACAGCTACCTCCTTCCCTCTACCGCCAGCCCCCCAGCCCCGCTACACCCCCACCCCAACTCTTTGCCAAACACTTTCTCAATCATCCCTCAACTTGTCTTTTTTCAGTTTTTCCCTCTGCCCCCTTACACCCATCAGGCTGCTTTCGAACTAATGAAGTCATCGTCATCAGCTGTCCCTTGATTCGAAGAAGACATCTACTCAGGGTTCTTCTTGTAACTGAACAAACCAATTCTTAGTCCATAGATCTTTGCATAAATGGGGCAGGATATCCCATCAGGTAGTGGGATCCAGAGGGCAGGATTTGCTTCCTTTTCTTTCTTTCTCTGTCCCTGCTCTGTCTCATCATTAAGACGTTGTGATTCAAAGTACAAAGCAGCTTGATGGACAAGTTGTCACCATTTGAAAGATTGGTAGCAAGCTCATACCAGTCATTGACGGAAATGCTGCTGTGCTTGAGGGAAAGTGCCTTTCAATCATTTTCTTTGTTCTCTCCTGAAGTGCTGGCCATTTGAGAGTTGAGAAAACAGGATTTGGTTGGGAGAGAGGTGATTTCTGATCATTCAGACAGTCTGCAGTACATTGGAACTGATTTTGCAGGTGTTTTGACTAAAAGCTTCTGGAGCTATCATCAAGGAGGGCACTAGCATTTGTTCATCAGTCCATCCATTGAATCCAGGAGTTGCAGCTGAGACATCCTTGGTAAAATTTCTCTAGCTCGCATGTGTGTCATTGATAACAATCCAGATCTCACTGCAATAACAACTGCTCTATGCACTAAAATTTATCTTGACTTTTGAAAGGCTTCTTTCCAGGGTTGGAGAATTGAGAACTAGAGGGCATTGGTTTAAGTTAAGAGGAGAAAGAATTAATGGGAACCTGAGGAGCAACGTTTTTACACAGAGGGTAGTATGAATGTGGAATGAACTGCCAGAGGAAGTGGTTAAGGTCAGGACTTTGACAACATTTAAAAGGCATTTGGGTAGATACATGGATAGGAAAGGTTTAGAGGGAAATGGGCCAAAGGCAGGTAAATGGGATTAGCTTAGATAGGCTTTTTGATCAGCATGGACAACTTGAGGCTGAAGGGCCTGTCTCCATGCTGTAGATTTTATGATTCTATGGTAATTTAAAGGACATATGTTCAGCTGCCTCTGTTGCACTCATACCTCACGTACTTTACCATGCAAAAACAGCAAGTGATAGACAGAGCTAAGTGATCCCACAATGGATCAGATCCAAGCTCTGCCATCCGTCCACATCCAGTCGTGAATGATAGTGGACAATTAAACAACTCACTGGAGGAAGAGGCTCCACAAATATCCCCATTCTCAATGATGGAGGAGCCCAGCACATCAATGCAAAATATAACGCTGAAGTATTAGCAGCAATCTTCAGCTAGAAGTGTCGATTGGATGATCCATTTCCGTCTCATCCAGTGATCCTCAACGTCTCAGACACCAGTTTCCAGCCAATTTGATTCACTTTATGTGATATCAAGAGATGATTGGAGGCACTGGATTCTGCAAAGGCAATGGGACCTGATAACATTCCGGAAATAGTACTGAAGACTTGCTGCTCCCCTAGTCAAGCTCTTCCCATACAGTTATAATACTGGCATCTTCCCAACAATGTGGAAACTCCCCAGGTATGTCAAAAAGTGGGACAAATCAAATCCAGCCAATTACCACCCAATCAGTCTACTTTCGATCATCAGTGAAGTGATGTAAGAGGTCATCAACAGTGGTATCAAACAGCACCCGCTCAGCAATAACCTACTCAGTGAAGTCCAGTTTGGGTTTCACCAGGTTCAGTCAGCCCCTGACCTCATTATAGTCTTGGTTCAAACACAGACAAAAGAGCTGAATTCCAGAGGTGAGGTGAGAGTGATAGCCATTGACATCAAGTCCACGCTTGACCAAGTGTAGCATCAAGAAGCCCTAGCCAACCTGGAATCAATGGGTATCAGGGGGCAAGCTCTGCTGATTAGAGTCATAGCTGGTACATAGGAAAATGGTTGTGGCTGTGAAGGATCAATCATCCCAGCTCTAGGAAATCCCTGCAGGAGTCCCTCAAGATAGTGTCCTACGCCCAACAATCTTCAGCTGCTTCATCAATGCCTTCCTTTGATCCATCAGTGGGGACATTTGCTGATCATTGCACAATGTTCAGCACCAATCACAACTCCTCAGACACTGAAGCAATCCACATTCAAATGCAACAAGGTCTGGATAATATCTAGGCTTGGGCTGACAAGTGGCAGGTAACATTCATGCCACACGAATACCAGGCAATGGCCATCACCAAGAAGAGACACTCTAACTACCGCCCCTTGACATTCAATGGTGTTATCATCACTGAATCCCCCACTATCAACATCCTTGGTGTTACCATTGACCAGAAACTCAACTGGACTCATTATATAAACACAATGGCTACAAGAGCAGGTCAGAGCTAGGAATATTGCAATGATTAAGTCATCTCCTGTCTCCCCAAAGCCTAACCAACATCTGCAATGCACAAGTCAGGAGTATGATGGAATACTCCCCACTTGCCCAGACGGGTCAGCTCCAACAACACTCAAGAATCTTGACACCATCTAGGACAAAGCAGCTCTCTTGATTGGCACCAAGTTACAAACATTCAATCTCTCCACCACCAATGCTCAGTCACAGCAGTTTGTACTATCTACAAGATGCACTGCCGCAATTCATCGAAGATCCTTAGGCATTACCTTCCAAACACACAACCACTTCCGTCTGGAAGGACAACAGCAGCAGATACATGGGAACACGAGCGTGTGCAAGTTCCCCTCCAAGCCACTCACCATCCTGATTTGGAAATATATTGCTGTTTCTTGGCAGTCACCTGGTCAAAATCCTGGAATTCCCCTCCCCTAATGGCATTTTGGGTCAACACACAGTACATGAACTGCAGCAATTCAAGTTCACCACACTTCCTCAAGGGCAACTAGGGATGGGCAATAAATACTGGCCAGCCAGCGATGCCCATATCTCACAAATGAATAAAATAAAGATAGCATTGTTGACACTTTCCTCTGAGCAGTTACCAGCCCCTCCTTTCAAATCTTCTATCATCATCCTTCTCCTCAAAAACACTTCCGTCATTGCGAACTATGTGTCTTCAATCTCTCGATCCTCTCCACAGCCCCTGAGTATTTAATACAAAAGGCAAAATACTCTAAATGCTGCTGTACCTGGGTTTTTTTGCAGTAACTCTCCCCGAACCTTGCTTGTGGCAGTACAATTCCTGGAAAAATTACAAGCAATTTGGGAGCAATCACTCAGGAGATGATGTAGAGAAAATTCCAACTCAGCCCCACAAAATTTCTCAGCAAGTTTACAGCTCCTTCCAAAGCTCCAAAATGATTTCCTCATACCTCTCTCCTCCCCCACTTTGACTCAACCCTCTCACTCACTCGCCACCCCCACCCCGACCCAACACTCCCAAAATCCCCCCACCCCACCCCCTCTCACCCCACTCATCTCCAACTTCCATACCCTTACCTCCACCACCCCCCAACCCCAGCCCCCACCACATCCCCACCCAAACCCCCACCCAATCCCCAATCATACCCAACCCCACCCCATCCCTTCTCCCCACTCCCACTTCCTCCCATCCAACTCTTAAACCCCCTATTGACCCCACCCCACACATACTCGCCCACCACACCAACCCCCCACTACCCACCCCCTACTCCACACCCTCTAAGCCCTTGCCCAACCCCCACCCACTCGCCCCATCCCCACCCAAATACTCTCACCCCCACTCTTCCCCCTTATATCCAAACCCTGCCCCTACCCACTCCCACACCCACTCATCCACCCAACCACTCTCTAATCCCTCATCCCAACCCACCCCTATCCCCTCACCCCCCCATACTACCCACTCATCTATCCACCACACCACCACCCACCCCAACTGCTCCCACATCCCTCAAACCCCATTCCCACCAGCCCAAACTCCCATCCCCAATCCCCACACACACCCATCTTACCCCACCCATCACCCCAACCCTCCACCAACGCCCTCACCTCCTCACCACTCACAAGCCCCCACCAACACTCCCCATATCCCCCATGCCCTCCCACCACAGCCCCATCCACTCATAAACCCACATCCCCATCCCCATTCCGCCCTCCCCCTTCACCCACCCACCATCACCACCCCTCTACCACATCCTTCTACGACTCCCAAACCCAATCCACCCCCACCAACACCACCATCATTCTCCCCCAACTCCCCTCCACTCTATCCCCACCCAAACTCTCATCCCCAACCCCTTTCCTCCCACCTCCACTCCTTCCACCCCACCTCCACCCTCTACTGCCCTCAACCCTCACCCCCACCCCCAACCCCCTCCCCCCACCTCCACCAGCTTCCACCCACCCCCACCCCCCACCACCTCAACCCCCAACCCCCATCCCAAGACCTCTCCCTGCACCTCCACCCCCTTCCATCCTACCCCCACACCCCACTGCCCCACAACCTGCCTCAAGTCACTCACAGTCACCAACACCAACCTCCACCATTGTCTCCACCCCTCACCCCAACTCCACCTACACATCTGCAAACTCACCTTCCCCCTCACCCAACACCCACACGTACAGCCCTAACCACTCACTCACTTCCCACCTCAACTCCCCACCATCATCCAGCCCCTAACTCCCCACCCACCCAACCCACCCTCCCCAACTCCCACCCATGCCCTCCACTCCCTCAATCTCCCACCACTCCATCACCCCTTAGCCCCACTCCCACTCCCCTCTCACTCTCTCAACACCATCTCCGACTCCAACCCCACTTCACCCCTACTCCCCACTCCCCCACCCCCCACTCCACCTCCATACACACACCCCCACTCCCACAGTGATTAGTACTACTGCCTCATAGTGCCAGGGACCTAGGTTCGATTCCTGGCTTGCATCACTGTCTGTAAAAAGTTTGCACATTCTTCCTGTGTCTGCATTGTTTTCCTCCCACAGTCCAAAGATATGATATTTAATTACATTAGCCATGCTAAATTCCCCTTTGGGACATGTAAATTAGAGGGATTAGCAGGGTAAGTATATGGGGTTATGGGGATAGGGACTAGGTAGGAATGCTGTCAGTGCATTGCTGACTAAATTTATCACCAGTCACTAATTTCCCTTGAGTGACTTCAACTGTTGCATTCTGTGTGTGGTAGGTACACCCACTATGCTGTTTGATAGGGCAGTCCAAGATTTTGACCCAGCAACAGTGAAGGAACAGTAAGATAGAACCAGATCAGGCTGGTAAGTGACTTAGAGGGGATCTTTCAGATGGTGTTTCCGTGCATTTCATAGAAGCATAGAATTTCTACAGTGCAGAAAGAGGCCATTTGGCCCATCAAGTCTGCACCAACCGCTGTCCTCATAGCCTAACATATTTACCCTGACACTAAGTGTCAATTTAACATGGCCAATCAACCTAACGCACACATCTTTGGACTGTGGGGGGAAACTGGAGCACCCGGAGGAAACCCGTGCAGGAACGAGAACATGCCAGCTCCACACAGTTAATGACCCAAACCAGGAATCAGATCATGTCCCTGGTGCTGTAAAGCAGCAGTGCTAACCACTATGCCACTATGTGTGCTTTACAAAGAACAAAGAGCAAAGAACAACACAGCACGGGAAACAGGCCCTTCGGCCCAACGAGCCCGCGCCGCCATCCTAACGTCTTAATGACATATAGAGACCAATATAGGGACAATTTGTTACCCAATCAGCCTAACAGCACATTTTTGGGATGTGGGAGGAAACCGGAGCACCCGGAGAAAACCCACGCAACCACGGGGAGAACACGCAAACTCCCGCAGACACAGGCCCAAATCCATGTGTCTGCACAGCAACAGCGATAGTCTCTGAGCTGTCATGTTGCCCATCTGATGGGCCAGTTTAAGCATACACTAACGACGTGAAGCACTAGGCCACTCCTGAAGTAACATCCAGGAGCAGCCCTCGCACGACCTGCCGAATGCATGCACCTTGTTGGTCAACAAGGTGGACCGAATAGCCTGTGGAAACAATTAAAGTATTTAAACAGTCCTCATATATCCCTCTATCTGCAGACCGCTCATGTGGCTGTCCAAGAGACCTTTAAACAACCCTAGTGTGCCTGCTCCCACCACCTTACTCAGTAGTGCATTCCACACCACCACTACCCTTTGTGTGAAAAAATGCCCTCTAATATTAGTCTTATACATAGCCCCCCTCACCCTAAGGCCGTGACCCCTCGTTCTATCCGAATCTAATGGTGGAAAAAGCTTACCACCATTTACTCTATCTATACCCTCATAATCTTATATACCTCTAATAGATCCCCTCTCAGCCGACGTCTTTCAAGGGAAAACAACCCCAGTACGTTCAACCTTTCCTCGTAAGACAGCCCTTCCATATCAGGCAGCATCCTGGTAAATCTCCTCTGCACTCTCTCCAGGGACTCCACATCCTTCCAGTAGTACGGCGACCAGAACTGGACGCAGTACTCCAAGTGAGGCCTAACCAACGTTCTATACACTTGCAACGTCAAACTCCTACTCTTGTATTCTATACCCCTTCCTATGAAGGCTAACATACCATACGCTTTCTTTATCACCTTTTCCACCTGTACTGACACCTTCAGAGACTTGTGAACCTGCACCCCCAGGTCTCTCTGCGTCTCTATACTCCGGATAGGTTTACCTTTTATCTATAACTCCCCTCTACATTATTCTGGCCAAAATGCATCACCTCGCATTTATCCGGATTAAATTCCATTTGCCATCTATCTGCCCAATCTACCAGCCTATCAATGTCCTGTTGTATTGCCTGGCACTGCTCCTCAGTCCCCGCCAATCCAAATATCTTAGTGTCATCAGCAAATTTGCTGATCACACCACCTACCCCCTCTTCAAAGTCATTTATATAAATCACAAATAGAAGAGGTCCTAGTACTGAGCCCTGTGGCACACCACTAGTGACTGACCTCCAGTTGGAAAAAGAGCCTTCCACTAATACCCGCTGTCTCCTCCTCCCAAGCCAGTTTTCAACCCATCTACATACCTGGCCCTGTATCCCATGCGCCTTCACCTTTTTTATCAGCCTACCATGGGGAACCTTGTCAAACGCCTTACTGAAATCCATGTAGACGAAATCAACAGCTTGTCCTTCATCAACCGTTTTTGTCACCTCTTCAAAAAATTCCACTAGATTCGTAAGGCACGACCTCCCCTTAACGAAGCCATGCTGCGTATCCCTGATCAGATCGCAGCGCTCCAGATGCTCACACATCCTATCCCTGAGGATCCTCTCCATTAGCTTACCTATAACTGAAGTCGAGCTCACCGGCCTATAGTTCCCTGGGTTATCCCTCTGACCCTTTTTAAACAACGGTATTACATTTGCAATCCTCCAGTCCTCTGGGACCTCACCTGTGTCCAAAGAAGAGACAAAGATTTGCGTCAGAGGCCCAGCAAGGTCATCTCTTACCTCCCTTAGCAGCCTGGGATAAATACCATCAGGCCCCGGAGCTTTATAAGTCTTTATGCTACCTAAAAGCCCCAACACTTCTTCCCTCTTAATGATTATTTCCTTTAACGGGTCCTCAAAATCCTCAAAGCCGGCATCAGATATCAGGCCCCTCTCCCGCGTGAATACCGACGCAAAGTACTCATTCAGGATCTCCCCCATCCCCTCAGGTTCTAAGCATAGATCCCCTCCTCTGTCCCTGAGAGGTCCAATCTTCCCTCTAACCATCCTTTTGCTCCTTACATAGGAGTAAAATGCCTTAGGATTTTCCTTTACTGCCCCATGCCACTCTGCTGCCCTTGTCCTTCTAGATGTTAGAAATTTTGAGTTTGGATTGTGCTGTTCAAAGATCCTTGGTGAGTTCGTATAGATGGTACACACTGCTGCCACAATGAATCAGCGATGGATAGAGTGAATGTTTGTGGATGGGGTGCCAATCAAGCGGACTGCTTTGTCCTTGTTGGTTTTGATTTTCTTGATTGTTGTTGGAGCTGCACTTATCCAGGCAAATGGAGAATATTCATCACGCTCCTCACTTATTCCTTATTAATGATGGATAGGCTTTGGGCAGTCAGGAGGTGAGTTACTTGCCACAGGATTCCCTGCCTTTGAACGGCTCTGGTAGCCACAGTGTTTAGATGGCTAGTCCAATTCATTTTCTGCATTATGGTAACTTCAAGAATGCTGACGGTGGGGTATTTCAGCAATTGCAACTTAAGTATTTAAGTCAAATAAAATAACTTTAATTTTATTAAATGATAAAATTATTTATCATTTTATAATAAAAAATTATAAAATTTTTATAATTTTATAAAAAATTTATAAAATAATTTGCTGATCGCACCACCTACCCCATTTTCAAAGTCATTTATATAAATCACAAATAGAAGAGGTCCTAGTACTGAGCCCTGTGGCACACCACTAGTGACTGACCTCCAGTTGGAAAAAGAGCCTTCCACTAATACCTGCTAAATATCTCCAGAGTACCTGCCTCCACCACTTTAATTGGCAGCGCATTCCATACCCCCACCACCCTCTGTGTGAAAAAACTCCCTCTAGCATCCAAATTATACCTTACCCCCCCTCACCCTAAGCCCGTGACCCCTCATGCTATTTGAGTCCATCCTAGGAAAAAGCTTAACCCTGTTTACTCTATCTATCTCCTTCAAAATCTTGTACACCTCTATTAGATCTCCTCTAAGTCTGTGTCTTTCTAAGGAAAACAGTCCCAATTTGCCTAACCTCTCCTGATAACTCAGACCTTCCATACCAGGCAGCATCCTGGTAAGCCTCCTCTGCACTCGCTCCAGAGTCTCCACGTCCTTCCGGTAGTAAGGCGACCAGAACTGGACACAGTATTCCAAATGAGGTCTAACCAGCGTTTTATACAACTGCAACATTAAAGGCCAGCTCTTGTACTCTATACCCCTTCCTATAAAGGCTAACATACTTGTGCTTGTCATTCTTACCCCTGGAGGACCAACCAGCTGCCATATTGCTGATGGAGGAAAAGGCTGCTATGGTTTTGATCTGTAGCATTTAGTGAAGTGATTCCATTTTCCATGTTTGCTGCACCCTTTATTATCTTTTTTGCAAAACATGCTGTTTTGTTTTGAGGGTGCTAGCCACTATAGTTGGAGTAGGGTACACCCTTTTCTGCAAGTACTTCTGTTTCCCACATAAAATCTCTCTCTGCTTTGTTTTTCTGATTGTTCATTGAACAGAACATGTTTTAATGTTGGGTTCCTGAATCACAAACAGCAAGGACAACAATAGGAAAGAGTAGTTTATTCACTAGTTTAGTAGCGACTTCATATTTGTACTCTGGCCATGTTCCCAGTGAGAACTCCTGAGTTTCCAGCACATGGTCCTTTTTGTAGCCACGTCATCACCAGATCTTTCGGCTTTCCTGTAGGAAATAGGAGCATTAGATATTCAGCCCTTTGAAATTCCTCCACCATTCAACTATATCCTAGCTGAACTTTTATCTCAACATCATTTTCCCGCACTATCTCCATTTCTCTTGTTATTTTTAATATCTCAAAATCTAACAATCTCTTTTTAAGCATTCTCAACGAATGAGCCTTCACAACATTCTGGGGTAAAGAATTCCAAAGACTTCTCACCCTCTGAGTGAAGAAATTCCTCCGCATCTCCGTACTAAATGGCCTACTCCTTAATCTGAGTCTGTTTCCCCTGGTTCTAAACCTCGATCCTCCCAAACCAGGGGAAATATCCTTTCTGCGTCTACCCTATTGAACTGGTAAGAATTTTGAGAGTTCCGATGAGATCACCTCTCATTATTTGAAATACCAGAGAATAGCATGGCACAGTGGCACAGTGGTTAGTAATGCAGCCTCACAGTGCCAGGGACTCGAGTTCCTTCAAGCCTTGGTGGCTATCAATGTGGAGTTAACGCTTTCTCCCCATGTCTGCATGGGTTTCCTCCAGCTGCTCCAGTTTTCTCTCTCAGTCCAAAGATGTGCCGGTTAGGAGGATTGGCCCTGGTAAATTGATCCTTAGGGTGGAATTTTACTGGCACATTCACCCAAGGTTCGTACGATCCCACCCGAGGTCAATAAAGAAGTCATTCTCCGAGCCTTGCCTGCCCCTGGATTTGGGCAGGCATGCCAGTCAAATTCTGGTCTTAGTGTCAAAGATGTGTAGGTTAGTAGGGATTAGTGGGGTAAATATGTGGGGATTTGAGGATAGGGTGTGAGGTGGTCCTGGGTAAGATACTCTGTTGGAGAATTGATGCAGAGCCGATGAACCGAAAGACCTCCTTTTGCACTGTAGGGATTTTATGAATACAGACCTAGCTTCCTCAATCTTTGCTCCTAGGATAATCCCACTTCTGGTTGAAATGTCGAGTGGGATTTTATAGCCTCGCTTGAGTGAGACCGGAAAATCACATTTCCATTGCCCACCCCCACCCGCTCCAATTCCGTGCAGGTAGGGTGGTGGAATTCCAGTGATCATCTCATTAGAGCAGTCAAAGATAAAGAATTCATTAGGACTTTTATATCCAGCATTCACTATAAGTTTGCTTTTATGTTGTCACTGATGCCCCTCTGAGAGATTACGAATGAGCAAAATATTGCTAAATGTACTATTTTTTCAAGAGTGTCACTGGGGAACATAGGATTACAGAGAATAAATTTGTAAATGATGAGTCATTTTTATATCTGTATCAGGTAAACACTAGCACAGTTTGATTGCAACGGTTTAATCTCTGCACACAGTTACCACAATTCAATGTGGTGTCAGAATCTCTCTGCTCAGCTTTTTTCTTCATTGTTTGTGCCTCATTCTACTGTCATTCTCTTTTTCCCCTTTCTTATTTGTCCACTGTCACTGGCTGTTCTCTCGTTGGATCACTCACTGCTGTGTCTATTATCACTGGCTACTCTCTCTTCCTGTCTTCATACCAACTCCCTCTCTCAACTCCTCTCTCTCTCTCCCCCTCTCTGTGGACTTGCACTGCTCCCTCCAGTGTCAGTGCTGCTCTCTCAATGGATCTTTCATTGCTGTGTCCACTGTCACTGGTTACTCTCTCCCCACACTGCCTCCTCTCTGTGGATTTTTCACTCTATCTCCAGTGTCACTACTGCTTTCTCACTGGATCACTCACTGCTGTGTCTACTGTCACTCGCTGGTCTCTCACTGGATCTTTCACGGCTATCCACTTTCACTGGCTATTTTCTCTCTCTCCACACCAACCGTCTCTCTTGATTCTTCTCTCTGTGGATTTTTCACTGCTTCCTCCAGTGTCAAATACTATTCTCTCACTGGATCTTTTGTTGGTGTGTCCACTGTCACTGGCTACTCTTTCCCTACACTGCTTCCTCTTTTTCTCAGTGGATTTTTCACTGCTACCTCCAATATCACTGCTACTCTCACTGGATAACTCGCTGCTGTGTCCACTGTCACTGATTACTCTTACTGGATTTTCATTGTGGCATCCAGTTTCTGCAGGTTGTTTCCCTCCTGTTTGAATCTGTCTCACCTCACACCTCAAACCGGTTACAGTGCAGCAGTATGAATATTACCAAACAGCTGAGAAAGGTGGAAGTCAAACTTCTGCGGTTTTTTCTTTCCCCAGAGGATGTAGCATAAGATAAAGCAGCTACCAATCAGCAGCTCACGGCAACCTTAGGGATTAAATCTCCTGTTCTCAGCAGTGTTAAAAATAGTGTTTCTTTTATATTTTCTCTTTAACTCAATAGTTGGAGATGAGAAAAGGGATGGTTGACTGAGAAGTCACATAAGTAAACCTCCAGAAATGTGGCCAACCAGAGTTGGCAACCCTGCAAGAACAATGTGCATTTGTATATCAATTCTAATGAAGTGGTGGGGAAGTGTTTAGTAACACTAATTTGAAAGAAGTTTAACAGTCTGTTGGAAAAGTATGAGCCAATAAAAGAGAAGAAATGGCTTCTGATTGGGCACATTACAGCCTTCTAAACTCAGAATTTAAATTCAACAACTTTAGACTATGAACTTTCTCCTCCATCTCCACCCTGCCCTTTTGCAGCTTGATGTTTTTCAACTCCCTGCCCACCTCCAACTTGATCACCTGCCCCTAATCACTCAGTTGCTCCCATTGGAACGTGGTGGCATAGTGGTTAGCACTGCTGCCTCACAGTGCTGGGGACTCAGTTTCAAATCCAGCCTTGGATGACTGTCTGTGTGGAGTTTACACATTCTGCCTATGTGAAGGTTTTCTCTGGGTGCTCTGGTTTCCTCCCACAGTCCAAAGATGTGCAGATGAGGTGATTTGGCTATGTTAAATTGTCTTTTAGTGTCCCAAGTTTAGGGGGATTAGCAGGGTAAATATATGGAGTTATGGGAATAGGGTCTGGGTAGGGATATTCTGTCAGAGAATCAGTATGGATTCAATGGGCCGAATGTTCTTCTTCTGCACTATTTCTGCATGATCCTATGATTACCGTATTTTGTTAAGTCACCTCTTATAACTATTAGCACTTTTCATCTCTTAATAGCACAATTAACATTTCCTTTTTTCTTATATTCAGGACAAATTTGTCCATAATATAAAAGAAAAATACTGCAGATGCTGGAATCTGAAACAAAAACAGAAAATGCAGGAAATACTCAGCAGGTCTGACAGCATCTATGGAGAGACAATACAGAATAAACCTCCTTCATCAGCTCTGACAAAGGGTCATCTAGGCTCAAAATGTTGGCTCTATTCTCTTTCCATAGACCTGTCAGACCTGCTGAGATTTTCCAGTATTTTCCGGCTTTGTTTCAGATTTCCAGCATCTGAGGTATTTTGCCTTTTATCGTGTTTGGCTCACTTGTTGGAGTTTTTGATGAGTTAGCAGTCGTTAATGTATATGGAGACAACATACAAAGCTTGTTATGAAAAGTGATTCAGAGGCAGTGGTAGCATGGATACAAGGAGCTAAGGGATAAAACTGTGGAAAATGGCTGTATTTCAACAGGGGAGAAGTATACAAAAGAGTTCCTGGGCGTTCAGTTCAAGGACCACGGCTGTTTTTGAAATGGGATTTATCTTTGATTTTGCAGAGAATCATACAAAGATTTGCAAGGACACAAAAGTTGGAAGTATAATAAATAATGAGAAGAACAATAATACTTTAAAAAGGACAGACAGATTGGAAGAATAGGCAGACATATGACAGATTAAACTTGCAAAAATATGCAGTGACATATTTTAACAGAAAGAATGAAGAGAAACAGTGAAACCTAAATAATAAGTATTACCAAATGGGCTGCAAGAAGAGAGAGACAAACTTCTGAAGGTGGCAGGTGGCAGTCAATATGCATATGGGATTCTGGCATTTATAAACATAGAGTATATAAAACAGAAATTACAATAAACCTTTGTGCAAAACTAGTTTGAATGCAGCCGGAGTATCGTGTTACGTTCTGGAGCATCATACGTGAGGATGTGAAAGATTTTGGAGAGGCTATAATGATTTACTAGAATAGTTCCAGATTTGGGACATTACAGTTATGCAAGAGACTGGAGGATCGAGAGTTGTTGTCCTGCCAGCCACAAAGGTTTGAATAGAAATGTTCATGATCATTAAATGTTTGGATAGACTAAACAAAGAGAAACAGTGGCTGAACAGTTGAAAATCAAAAGATTAATACATTTAAGGTGACTGGCAAAGTAAAACAAAGGTAACGTGAGGAAAATCATTTTCACACAATGAGTGGTTAGGATTTAAAATGACTGTCTGATAGAGTGGTGAGCAGTAGCTTCAAAAGGGATTTGGGTAAATTTGGGGTGTGCATAGGACTACCTGGATTCCTCTTGTTAAGAACCAGTGCAGAGTCCACACAGTGACTTCTGTAACTCACAGGAATGCCAACAGACAAAATGTTTCATCCTGTTAATAAGGAGATAATGAGCAAATGTTTGGTGAAAAAGGGAAGTTTCAAAGGAGGGAGTTCAAGTGGTGGAGAGGTTAAGGGCGGGTGGGAGTATTCAGGACCTGGATACCTGAGTCGCACAAACCCCAATGCTGCAACCTTGGTAATAGTGGAAAAGAACTGGTTGGGAGATTGGCTCATCCTGTCAGCTTGTGGGAAATAAACAGGAAATAAAAGGAAATGCCTCAGATTCCTGGATATCCTGGATTTGAGAAGTTGCATGAAAGAATAGAGCAGATTCTGCCACCTTGTGGCCCTGCGATAGAACAGACAAGATGATTTTAGCAATGGTTGTAAGTGATGAATAGCAATACTGCCTAATATTAAAATAAGGAGGAAAACAGTCTTGTAATAAAACATACTTACAAAGAAGCTCTGCTAAATTGTTAAGACATTTTGCCTAACCTAATTATCCACTAAAATCAGCCAAGTCTTGCAATGAGATCAATAGTGACTGAGGGCATCGCAGTAAGTGCTGGTTGAGAAATTCCTGGCACAACAGCTTCTGACTTGCTGTCATTAATTTAACAAATTGAGGTAAGATAAAATATATAGGTGGAATTCCCAAACAGTATTTCTCATAACAAGGATTACCAACTCTGTTAAAAATATGCCTGGAAGAAACATCATTCGATCTGCACTCAGCCAAATAGCTGTTTCTTTTCCGCCATAGAAAGCATTCTTTTTGGTTGTATCACAGCTTGGTGTGGCTCCTGCTCTGCCCAAGACCACAAGAAATTACAAAAGGTTCTGAACGTAGCTCAAACCATCATGCAAACCAGCCTCCCATCCATTGACTCCGTCTACACTTCCCACTGCCTCGGCAAAGCAGCCAGCATAATTAAGGACTCCACGCACTCCAGATAGTCTCTCTTCCCCTTCTTCTGTTGGGAAAAAGATACAAAAATCTGTGTTCATGTATCAACTGACTTAAGAACATCTTCTTCCCTGCTGCCATCAGACTTTTGAATGGACCCACCTTGCATTAAGTTGATCTTTCTCTACATCCCAGCTGTGACTGCAACACTACATTCTGCACTCTCTCATTTCTTTCTTTATGAATGGTATGCTCTGCCTGTGTAGCACGCAAGAAACAATACTTTTAACTATATGCTAATACATGTAACAATAATAAATCAAATCAAATCTCCAATAATCTTATAATCAATAAACAACAATGTTCAAAGAAAATATTTTCAAAACACATTTTTTGAAACATCTCCCACAGATTTGTTTCCTCAGATCATGTACTGCAGTTTACAGGAGATTAATCTTTCATCTCTGGAACTTCTGGGGCAATTCAGGAGGGTTGGCACCATGTCAATCTATATTGACATCCCACTAACTTTCACATGCTAAATACCAGCAGGGAAACCGAAAGACTCCAGCAGGAAGGGAATCTTGAGGTAGCTAATTCCTCGCTGACTTAAGATGGACAATCGGTTTAAAAAGACCACCGTCCTCACTATTACACCGAAGAAATTCAGATGATCATAAAGCCCAATTTTAAATCTGCTGCGCTAGTGGGAAAGGGGCCTACGCACACTGAAATCAGCCTGTTCACTGGATCCATGTTCACTTTGTGCTATGCAGCTTCATTTTGCCCAGTGTGTGATGTTCACTTACATTATCCTACAGGTACTTCGGTCTGCCTTGTCAAACAAGAGGCATACACGCAATGGGTCGTGAGAGGGCTGCTCTTGGATTTTTCAAGAGTAGCCTCGTGCTTCATGTCGTTAGTATATGCTTGACCTAGACCATTTGATGGGCAACACAACAGCTCAGTGACTGTCGCTGTGCTGTGCAGATATATGGATTTGGGCCTGTGACTGTGGGAGTTTGCACATTCTCCTCATGCTTGCATGGGTTTTTTCTGGGTGCTCCGGTTTCCTCCCACATCCCAAAAACATTCTCTTAGGCTGATTGGCAGAACAAATTCTCCCTAAATTGTCTCAAATTTGGTTCTAATGCATAGATCTATAAACATAGACAGGGATGATAGGGATCATGGATAAAAGTGAGAACATCAAGGTGGCGGCGCAGGCTTGTTAAGCCAAAGGACCTGTTACCCTTGCTGTTTTGTTCTTTGTTCTTTGAGTATAGTATAGCTGAGGACACAACCTTGTGGGGCACGGGTATTGAGGATAATCATGAAGAAGGTGTTCTTACCTAGTCTTACTGATTGCAGTCTATGAGTTAGGAAGTCTATGATCTGATCGCAGAGAGAGAAGCTGAGTTCTAGGCCACAGAGCTTGAAGGTGAGTTTAGTTGGGATAATGCTGTTGAAGGCTGAGCTGTAGTCAATAAATAAGAATCTGACACAAATGTCCTTGTTATCCAGGTATTCTAGGGTTGAGTGTAGGGCCAGCTGTGGACCTGTCGCAGAGATAGGCAGACTGTAGCATGTCCAGGTAGTATAGGAGTCTGGAGTTGATGTGTGCCATGACAAACTTCCAGAGCAGGGCAGATTGTTAATGTTGGAATTCTGCTTCAAGAGAATTGATGCTTTTAGTCGACAATCAGAGTATATGTTCCCAGTTACAGAAGTATGAGGACTTCATTACAAGAGCATAAAAGGGTGTTCATACAAGGTGCTGGATGGGAATTGGGAGACTCTGTGTCTTTACTCTCTGCAAGCTTGGAAATAAATCTGTCTTAAGGTGCAGGATGGTTTCTGACTCATTCCTTCTCAACACACAACTATTGGATTCAACAAATAAGTGGGGTTACAGGAATAGGGCCTAGGTGGAAGTGTCGTCAGTGCAGGCTCAAAGGGCTGAATGGCCTGTTTCTGTACTGTAAGGACTCTACAATTAACCTGCTTCGCCAGTCCAATATCTCCACTATGCTACCTGTCTCCTTTCAATTGCAGGACAAAAGGTGCCTAGGGCCCAATGAGTACAACCTTAACACAAACTTTAAATGTTCAACCTAACATGCACCTCGAATCCAAACTAAACACATTAAACTGAACCTATAACCAACTCTAACCTTATCCGCTTTAACCCTAACATACTAAAAACATACATTGGGAGTTGCCTTCTGGATAATCCCAGTAAGCTGCTATGAACATAGCAGTCAATTGGCAGAAGCTGAGATAGACAATGTAAAAACGCTATTTTTGAATGGCAAACGAAGGAAGTAAGAGGTCTGGCAACACCATTTTAAATCCAACCGATTTATTTGATAGTAAATCTGCTAGCTTTCGGCGTTTGTGCCTTCGTCAGGCGAATGAGGTGTTCTGGTCTCCAAAAGCACACATATCAGCACCGACAGTTTACAGATTGCTGATTAGAATGCGAATCCTTACACCTAACCTGCTATTCAAGTCTTAAAGTGGCTAACAAAGGAACACTGAGCACTGAGGTTAGAGAGATGTGTATTGTCTACAGACAGCACAGTAAGTGAGGTTTTTTGCTAACCCAGGCAAGTCATGGGGGTTACAGATAGTGTGACATGAAGTCAAGATCCCTGTTAAGACCGTCCTTGTGTGTGCGGAACTTGGCTATCAGTCTCTGCTCAGCGGCTCTGCACTTTCGTGCGTCATGAAGGCCCGTTGAAGAATGTTTACCCGAAGGTCAGAGGCCGAATGCCCATGACTGCTGAAGTGTTCGCCCACAGGAAGGGAACTGTTTTGCCTGATGATTGTCAAGTGATGTTCATTCATCCGCTGTCGTAATGTCTGCATAGTCTCCCCAATGTACCATGCTTCGGGACATCCTTTCTTGCAACGTATTAGGTAGACAACGTTGGCTGAGTTGCAAGAGTATGTACTGTGTACCTGGTGAATTATATTCTCATGTTTGATGATGTCATCCATGTCTATGATCTGGCATGTCTTGCAGAGGTTGCTGTGGCAGGATTGTGTGGTATTGTGGTCACTGTTCTCTGGAAGGTTGGGTAGTTTGCTGCGAACAATGATCTGTTTGAGGTTGTGCGGTGTCTGAAAGCAAGAAGTGGGGGGGTGGGGATGGCCCTAGCGAGATGTTCATCATCATCAATGATATGTTGAAGACACCGGAGAAGATGTCGTAGCTTCTCTGCTCCGGGGAAGTACTGGACAACAAAGGGTACTCTGTCCACCGTATCCCGTGTTCGTCTTTTGAGGAGGTCAGTGCGGTTTATCGCTGTAGCACGTCGGAACTGTCGATCGATGAGTCGAGCGCCATATCCTGTTCTCACGAGGGCATCTTTCAGTATCTGGAGGTGTCTATCACGATCCTCCTCATCTGAGCAAATTCTGTGTATAAAGAGGGCTTGTCCTAATACGTTGCAAGAAAGGATGTCCTGAAGCATGGTACATTGGGGAGACGATGCAGACACTGCGACAGCGGATGAATGAACATCACTCGACAATCATCAGGCAAAACAGTTCCCTTCCTGTGGGTGAACACTTCAGCGTTCACAGGCATTCGGCCTCTGACTTTTGGGTAAACATTCTTCAATGGGCCTTCACAACACACAACAGCGCAGAATCGCTGAGTAGAGACTGATAGCCAAGTTCCGCACACATGAGGACAGTCTTAACAGGGATCTTGGCTTCATGCCACACTATCTATAACCCCCATGACTTGCCTGGGTTAGCAAAAAACCTCACTTACTGTGCTGTTTGGAGACAATACACATCTTTCTAACCTGTACTCAGTGTTCCTTTGTTAGCCACTTTAAGACTTGAATAGCAGGTTAGGTGTAAGGATTCGCATTCTAATCAGCAATCTGTAACTGTCTGTGCTAATATGTGTGCTTTTGGAGACCAGAACACCTCATTCGCCTGACAAAAGCACAAACGCCGAAAGCTAGCAGATTTACTATCAAATAAATCGGTTGGATTTAAAATGGTGTTGCCAGACCTCTTACTGAATTTACCCCAGTCCAACACCGGTATCTCTACATCAAAACGAAGGAAACCAGGGAATATTAGGCCAGTTCATATCACATTCTTTATTGACAAATTCTCCTCCTTGATTGTCTTCCCCTATCCAGACGCACATGAGGCAGAAAAAGCACATGTTTATGCCTCATCTGTAGCTAGTGTTTTCCTGGAACAGGTCACAAGCCTGTCACTGGAGACTATAGCTCAAGGTCTGCCACTCCACACCAAGTGTGGCAGACCAGAAGACTCTCTCACTCTTACCACTGCCATTGGTGTGATTAGAAGGACCTTCAGCTTGACGCTCAACCTACTTTGGCAGCATTACAAATGCATCTTTCTTGTTCATCAAGTTCTGGGATGGGATTTGAACCTACAGCTTCTGGTGCCAAGGAAGAGGTACTACCCATTGTGCCATAAGGCCTTTTAAATTGGCAGATCAAAGGCATATTTAATGATCAAGCAACTTAACACCACAAAAATGTTCATCTGATCAGATTCAGAATGGATGTGTCAAGGACAGATTGTGCCTGATAAATCTGGTTGAATTTTTAGAAAGAGGTGACTAAAGTCTTAGACAGGAGAATGTATATGGATATTATTTATTTATGTTGGCTTCCAGAGGCATTTTAACCGCTTAATTGACCAAAACCTTTAATGAAATTTCAGGGATTTATTGTCCTACGTTATGCAATCGCTTATAAAAGTTTACTATACAAGATTAATGCCCAGGTGTTGGGATGATGAATGGATAGAGGATTGACTAAATCACAGAAAACACATCAAGATAAATAAATCTTTTTCAGTTTGGCAAACTGTTACTAATGGATTGTCACAGGGATCAGTGCAAGTTGCCAGCTATTTGTAATCTGTATATCATATGAATGGCCAGACTGTATTCTAGCTAAAACTGCTGCCAGAACAAAGAAAGGAAAGAACCAAAGTTGTGAGGGGGAACAAAGTGTCTGCAAAGGGATATAGGTAGGTTAAGTGAGAGGACAAAATCTTTGCAAATGGAGTATAACATGGAAAATGTGAGGTTGTCCACTTTGGAGGAAGAATAGAAAAAAAAGATTATTTAAATGGAGAGAGATATTACAAAATAATGTAATACAGAGGGATCTGTGGGTCCTTGTACATGAGTCACAAAGTTAGTATGCATGTACAGCAAGTAATTAAGAAGGCAAATAGAATTTGAATTTTATTGCAATAGCATGGAATATAAAAGTGGAGAAGTCTTGCTATAGCTGTATAGGGCATTTGATGAGACTGCACCAGGAGGACTATGTACAGTTTTGGCCTTCTTATGTAAGGATAGATTGATTCTTACATGAAGGAGTTACCAAGTGAGGAAAGGTTCAGCAGGTCATTGAATATATTTTTAAAAAATTGATCTACAAGAGTTATGCTCATCAGGCCAGGCAACATCTTTGAGAGAGAGATCAGGTGGCATTTTCCAGCGATGCTAATCCCAAAACTGGAAAATCCCACCTGAGATCAATGGAACTTTGTTTGGTTTCCCATCCCATTGTGGTTTATGGATTTAATATCGTAATGAGGAAGATAATGCTAGAGATTATTTCCATAATGTTGTTAGTTATAGAAAATAATCTTGCTCTTTAACCTATAATAGTGGTGATGTGTCAAATATGTAAATATTCACACTCATAATGAGTCAGGTGTGTAAATATTCAAAATGACCATGAGCCTATGTGTAGATATGAACATTGCTAGATACCATTGCAAATATAACTATTGCTAAATACCTCAACATTAGACATCATTCAGCCACATTGACTGAAAAGGTACTTGGATCAGCCATTTAAATACTGTGACTATAAGAGCAGGTCAGAGTCTGGAGATCCTGTGGTGTGGAATACAGCATTTACAAGGCACAAGACAGGAGCATAATGGCATTCTCTTCATTTGTCTGGATGAGTGCAGCTGTAATAACACTCAAGAAATTCAACACCATCCAGGACCGAGTGACCACTTGATTGGCACCCTATCCACCATCTTAAACATTTATTCCCTGCACAGTGACAGGAGTGTGTACCACCTACAAGATGCACTGTAGAAAAATACCAAGACTCCTATGAGAGCATCTTCCAGACCCATGACCTCTGCTAACTCTGACTGACCTATGAATGGCTTCTGACAGAAGGTCATCATTCTGTTTTCTTCTTTCTCTTTTTCCTTATCTGCTGATGTTCAGCATTTCCTGTTCTTTTACCAGACTGGGTAACATGGTTGGCAATTGACCAAAAGAGGGAGCTCTTCATTGGAGATTTCAACAGTATCTGAACAAACTTATCCAAATCTGACGTAAAAGTGAATGTTATATCATTTCAGTCCAGAACATAATTTCTGGATTATGAAGCAAACTTTCCCAAGTTTGCTTGCTGACTAGGTCCCACATATAGCCAATGTCTATTATAATATCACTCATTCTGTGGGGATTATGTAAATATCACCCTGATATGTACAATATTAAATCTGCAGAAAGCAAGAGTAATAAACCACACATATTTTAAAAATTCTGAGTTATTCAAAGATTTTATTAGATTGTTCTGGTTATATCATCTGTTGTAATCTCCTTTCTCCCACTGTGCCCATCCATATTCTTTCCGTTCTCACCTGTAGTATTCAATGGTTCAGTTGTTTTGTGATTGATTCTATATGTATGTTTGTTGTCTCTTTGTTCTGTTTGCCATTAGTCAAGCTTAGGTGCAGTTCTGAGAAAGAGAAACTGAACTAAAAGCAATAATCTCTGAAAGAGCAGATATAGAAAAACTTGTATATAAAACTCATGTTCACACATAAAACCTTCTGTGTGGCATTTCTGCAAATCTCCAAGGTATAAAGCATAACAACTGCTGACTAGGGTGGTGAATAATTTTAATTTCTGGCTCGAACAACTTTCTTTTTTGCACCAGAGATCCATTCTTTTTATGGGTTCAATAGATTTCATGATCGTAGCCTATGTACTCACAGTCCAATACTTGTACATTGTCTCAGAACAGAGGGCCAGTGAGCCCGCGCCGCCACCTCGATGTTCCCACTTCTACACACGATCCCTGTCCATGTTTATAGATCTATGGATTAAAAACCAAATTTGAGACAATTTAGGGAGAATTTGTTTTGCCAATTAGCCTAAGAGCACATCTTTGGGATGTGGGAGGAAACCGGAGCTCCTGGAGAAAACCCACGCAAGCACGGGGAGAATGCGCAAACTCCCACAGACACAGGCCCAAATCCATGTATCTGCGCAGCACAGCGATAGTCACTGAGCTGTCGTGTTGCCCATCAGATGGTCCAGGTCAAGCATACACTAACGATGTGAAGCAGTAGGATACTCTTGAAAAAGGTCCAAGAGCAGTCCCCTCACGACCCATCGCGTGTATGCCCCTCGTTAGACAACAAGGTGGACCAAAGCACCTCTAGGATAAAAACAAGTACATGATCCCTATTTTAAATCAGTTTTCTATACCCCTCCATTCCCATTCTGTTCATGTGCCCATTTAAGTATTTCTTAAATATCTCCTGAGTACCTGCCTCCACCACTTTACTTGGTAGCGCATTCCACATCCCCACCACCCTCTGTGTGAAAAAACTCCCTCTAGCATCCAAATTATACCTTACCCCCCTCACCCTAAGCCCATGACTCCTCGTACTATTTGAGTCCATCCTAGGAAAACGCTTAGCCCTGTTTACTCTATCTATCCCCTCCTCTAAGTCTACGTCTTTCTAAGGAAAACAGTCCCAATTTGCCTAATCTCTCCTCGTAACTCAGACTTTCCATACCAGGCAGCATCCTGGTAAACCTCCTCTGCACTCTTTCCAGAGTCTCCATGTCCTTCTGGTAGTAAGGCGACCAGAACTGGACGCAGTATTCCAGATGAGGTCTAACCAGCGTTTTATACAACTGCAACATTAAAGGCCAGCTCTTGTACTCTATACCCCTTCCTATAAAAACATTGAAAAAAATAAAGAAAATAAGTTAAAACAGTCGTCTTCATTCTTCTTTCTTCCAAACTGTAATTTATCTAAAAAACAGAAGTAAATTCAAGAAATCTCATACTTAAATGTTAACAGTTGTAACACTTACTCAGCCCCTTTGAAATTAAACCAAAGTGTAAAGCATTGTACTTATTGCCCACAATAACACTCCACAAAACAACAGACTTTTAACAACTCCGGCTCTTAGTCTAATGCAACAACAATCAGCTACATTTGACAAGCAACCAAACCACACAAACACACTGAAATACAGAAACTACTCAAATATTAGCGCAACCTTAGATTTTCTGCAATTTTCCATTTTGCCAATTAATTTATAATGTTTCCCTAGTAAGTTGAGAAAACATGGTTCCATTCTCTCAAAATTCTGTAATACACACTGCACACTCCCTCCTTTAAAAAAACAAAGGACCACTTGGGGTTCTTTGTGATGTTAGTAAGGGTATAAGCTCCTTACCCCACATGGTCTGTTTTAATGGGGTTAATAATGGCTATCCATTGATGGGGATGGCTAAATCTGCATTCAGAATTATAATGATGTAGAGATGCCAGCGTTAGACTGGGATAAACACAGTAAGAAGTCTGACAACACCAAGTTTAAATCCAACTGATTGATTTGATAATGAACTGACAAGCTTTCGACCCTCTGGTCTTCGTCAGCTAAACACCTCATTCACCTGAAGAAGACCAGAGAGTCGAAAGCTTGTGAGTTTACTATCAAATAAATCGTTCAGAACTATATACAGTGCTGAGATGCTTTAAAACATTCATTGTCTCCCAGTCAACTATATTTCCTGGTAATTCCATGCTTTCCTTGTAATTAATAGTCACAGAATTCATCAGACCAGGGGCAAACTCTAAATTTACTATGGGATCAGATGCCTCCAGAAAAGGAGATGGGGGTCCCCAATCAATGCCACAATCCAATCCATAAATGCCATCTCCCTCAGACTCAACTATCCCAAACACAGACAAAATCTTTATCTGCATTGACAACTGATATTTTAATTGATTAACCTCCTGCTGGAACTTGGAGTAATCAGAACTTGGATTCTTTCAGTAACTTGAAATACTTTAACCTGACTCATAGACAATATATTTACCTCATTGTTTTGTTCCTGCTTATCTATTTTTCCACAAATTACTTATTTTCTTCTCTTCACTTCTCAACTAACTTTCTCATAATTTCTGATTCATGTTTTAACTTAATTTTCTCTGACTTCTCATTCTGTAACTCTTCTAAATTAATAATCACAATAAGTTTACTCATTTTCAACAAACATTTTCTTTATCTGTTTCTCTTATTAAAACGTCTCTTACTCACGGATCCCAGATCCAAAAACTCAGTATAGTATTCTATCCATTTCTCTAGGCATAGTCCCAGGAGAACAAGTAGTGACTGAAAGGGTACAGTGCTTGCTAATTTACCAATCAGTCCGTCTAAATCAATAGGTATCAAGGATATGATGAACACACTTCTCTACTCCAGAGTTAGGTTTGAGCTTTCCCTCATGGTCAAAAATAGAGTTCACTCTTCCCCTTAACTAGCCTTACTTCAAAATCTGCCCTAGGGATCCCAGTCCCATCTCAGTATTAACACAAGATTCTGCCCATGCGGGCAACTTTTTCTTTGTAATATATTCTCCGATGTTTCTTTTCCCAAACGGGACACTTCTCTTTCTCTATACTGTTTCCTGCCATTCTATATTCAATGACAAGGGATATGGACCCGATCGGACTGTGGGTACGACTTTATGCTATGTTCTGGTCCTAATCCCTCTGGGTACTAATACAAACCTACAGAGTTTATCCTATCCTCCTTGTTAGTAACAATACATGCATAATAAACACTTTCCCAAAAACAAGTTATTTGTCCAATAAGGAGTTTCCACCTGTCAGCTCTGAGTTTTAATTAATCATTCAACTTAGAGTCTGCGGGGTTCGATATCAGAGTAACAAAGTTACTTCTTATCGATGCCTCACATTGGGCACCACTGTTGCCTGTTGCACAGTCTGTTTTAACCCTTATACGGAGGACAAATAATTATAAGTAAACGTCTTGTTAATACAACCAATATTTATTTAAACCCACACAATAATTATCCACCTGACAATAAGTTATCTTACAGAAAATACTAGAATTCAAGACCTTGACTTAACTTTGCATGACTGGCAAATACCCAAACATTGGCCTTTATCTTCATGCTGGTCTCGGTAGTCGTCTGCGTAGTCTGGCCCTTTGGTCTGCTGTGGCACTATGGCTCTGATCTTTCTTCCTTCTCGCGTGTGGTGGCTGTCCTCTTGCTGGCGATATTCACCATTGTTATAGCTTATTCGTGGGGTCAGAGAGAGAAAGAGATTCCTGGTTGTGCATCACTCTTCATATCCCACTTGGTTTCACGCCTTTTGGCCATTGCCAATCAATCAGACTTGATCACCCTATTGTTGATACACACCTCTGCAAATTGTACACATAGAATCATAGAAACCCTACAGTGCAGAAAGAGGCCATTCAGTCCATTGAGTCTGCACCAACCACAATCCCACCCAGGCCCTACCCCATATCCCTACACATTTACCTACTAATCCTTCTAACCTATGCATCTCAGGACACCAAGAGGCATTTTTAGCATGGCCAATCAACCTAACCGCATATCTTTGGACTGTGGGAGGAAACCGGAACACGTGGAGGAAACCCACGCAGACACAAGGAGAATGTGCAACCTCCACACAGACAATGACCCAAGCCAGGAAGTGAACTCAGGTTGCTGAAGTAGTGAAGCAGCAGTGCTAATTACCGTGCCGCCCATGGTTGCTCCTTAATATTCTGTTGACTATCTGGAACCTGTAATAAACATCTAGTAATGTGATTACCCCTTTTTTATTACTAAACTCTTCACAGAATGCTTCATTTGATGCCCTCTCATAGATATCATCTCTCCTCACAGCAGTAACTCCATAATGCAATGCCTCTTTCTCTTTTACCCCACCCTTATCTTATTTGAAGATTTTCTATTTCAGAATGTTGAGTTGCCAATCTTGCCCCTTCCTCAATCTCATCACTGTGTTGGCTATTATATCATCACACTTAACTCACCCGTTTTATCTGTAATAGTTCTGGTGTTAAAGAAGAGGCCATTCAACCTTGCCTTACTCACTTGAAACTTAATATAGCTGTACTCCTTTTGACTTGATTGTTTTATTTGTATGATGCTCTGCCTTCATTCTGCTAACAGTCTATGTCCCTTCCCCTACCAAATTAGTTTAAACTCCCATCAACAACACTCTCAAACCCACCTGCAAGGATATTAGTCCCGCTCTGGATCACAAGTAGACCATCCTGATTGTACAGATAAAGTGAATGCATCTGCAGCAGGCAGGTTGGTAAGAATGAGGTCAATTATGTTTTCCTTCTGTTGGTTCTCTCACCATCTGTTCTGGACCCAGTCTAGCATCTATGTTCTTTAGGATCCAGCCGGCCTGGTCTATGGTGGTACTACCAAGCGACTCTTGGTGATAGACTTGAAATCCCCCAACCAGAGTATATTCTGTGCCTTGGCTACCCTCATTGCTTCCTCCAAGTATTATTCAACACGAATGTCCTCAGTACATTTCACCAGAGATGACAAAGGAAACGGGAATCCCATTAATCGATATATGGCAGCGTAGCAGCAATTTGCTTCTACAGGTAGATTTGGCATACTCACTATAAACTAATTCATGACTAACTTACTGAGAAAGCTTCACTTCCAGGGATTAGGGAATGCCGGCTCACGGACAATGATTTAACAATGGAAAAAAAGGCACAATCAAATCCATCGTGTTAGATACAAGCACCCTCAGACTCAAGATCACAGTCACGAGCTGCCCAACCAGCTCAAGTGTAAGTATAACAGACAACAAGTTCTCACTAGTCACATAAACACTTATGAGGATACTTTCAAACCTGTGCCCAAATTATGCCCATCATTTTATAATGCCTTGTCTAGTTCAAGGGAAAAAGTGGGCAGTTTGTCAAAGAAGAGGTCTTCATTGTTTCTAAGTATAGAGAAATTTACTGCAGAGGGTGATGTATGTATATATCATCTTGGATGGTAAAACATCAGGTCATTTTAAGAATTGCAAAGGTGCAGCCTTTGTTGATGCAAAGTTATTTGTTTTGAATGACAGTTTTACCATTATTTTGTGCAACCATCGTTCATTGCCACAACAGACCATCTTCAAGGTTATGATGGTTTCGTTATTTTCATTTTCTAATATGCTACAAAAACATCACGCTAGACAGGTTCATTTTCTACCAGCCACAGGAATGCATAATGAGTATGGATGATCACACAGCAAACAGCACTCAATATATTCAAAGTGCTTTTAAACCCAAATGTGGAAAGGTACTCTACAGGGATGCACTGGGACTGCAATTGGAGCTCTATTTCTTTAAAGAACGGACATTAAAGAAAGCAAATAACTAATTACGTATGTGTCACACCTGTTTTCAGAACTGAACATACAGACTCCACTGGAGAGTGGGAGTTTTGCTCTCTGCTAATATCCAAACACAAATTATATTGTTATTTAGGTCAAGATCTGGTCCACATGCTTACAGATGGTCAGATGCTGTGTTTGTGTGTGTGTGTGTGTGTGTGTGTGTAAGAATGCATGTATGTGAGAATGTATGTATGAGAGATAGTATGGATATGTGTGTGTGAACGTGTGCGCATATGTGTGAGAGCATTCATAGTGTGACAGTGTGCGTGTTTGCATGTGAGAAAGTTTGCATGAGTGTGAATGTGAGAGTTTGCTTGTGTAAGAGAAAGAACTGAAAATAATGTGAGAATATGCGTGTGTGTGAAAAGTATGCATGTGTGTATGTGTGTCAGAAAGTTGGTGTATGGATGTGGGTGTATCTGTTTATGTGTGTGTGTGTGTGTGTGTTTTTGTGAGAAAAGGAATGTGTGTCTATGAGATAATATGTATCCAAGTGTGTGGGTGTGTATGTGTATGCGTGTGGGAGAGAGTGTCTGTCAGTGTGACTGAATGCATGTGTGAGAGAAACTGAGAGTGTGTCTCAAAAGATGAAATAAAATATTTGACCTCATGAAGCAGCCATAGCATTGGAGAGTATGTTGTAAACTGTCTAGCTTGTACACTCAGTGAGAAATCTATTAAGCTGTGCTCTACAGCTCTGCAACAAACTCCATAGCCAAATAGAGAATCTCACCAGTGAGATCTTGTGACATAATCTTCCCCACCCCCTGCCATTTATTTAACATGGTTCACACCCAGGAAGGTCAGGAATCCCATTTAAAGACATTCATTTCCTCCACAGTCAGAGGAATATTGACCAGGCATATCTGCAGCTCCCTTTTGGGGGTTGTACCTGTGTGTCCAAGGTGTGTCACTTCACCAGGTTCCCATTGCTCCAAACATGTTGTAAACTTTACACAATGGCACTGCCTGGGGATTGTCCCTGGCACTGGAGGAAGGGCAATGTTGGGGAACAAGGCAGTGAGGTGACTTCATCTGGGAAGGTGTGTGGAGGGGATTTCTTGTGAGTAGTTCCCAATGACCATGGGAGTTTTTTTGTGAGAATTTAGCAACACCAATTATTAATCCAACCGATTTATTTGATAGTAAAAAAGCGAGCTTTCAACACTCTTGTGTCTTCCTCAGGCAAGTAGACATAGGGAGTTCAATGTGACCATGGGGGGTGGGGTTTCTGGTGTCCATGGTAGAGGGTGCTCCCTATGTTCATGGCAAAAAGTTCCATGTGTATATGAAGGGGAGAGCATTCCCTATGTCCACTGGGGGTACAGTTGGGGGGGGAAGGGGATCTCCCCTCCATGTGTTGAGTGGATCTTTCGTTATAATTTTAATGCTGTTACCCATTTATAAACATTGCCCTCATCTCTGGAAGGCTGCAATTTCTGAAGGTTGTGGTCTCTTCCAACATTTTATTTCTCAAAGTGCTGGAAAATATGGTGGGAAAAGCCAGCAGAGCAGCAGGCGAGCTGCATACCTCACCTGAGCCAGAATTTTGAAAGAAAAAACCTGGAAAGTTCTGCCACTGTTTTGCAGATGAGATGTTAAACCTGAGGCTCTATCTGTCATCTTGGATGAAATGGGAAGCTGGAGGAAATAATTGCCTGTATCCCAGCCAATATTTATCTCTTCAGTTTTCTGTGTGTAGACTGGCTGAAGTGTTTCCAGCAATGACCACACTTCAAGAAGTATTTTTGAAGCTGTATTTTGAGATATCTGGTAATCATAAAAAGTGCTATAAAAATGCAAACCTTTTTTTTTTATCTCCCTTCCCTCTTCTCTTTCTTTCATCTCTCCTTTCCCCATCCACTTTTCCCACTTCCTTCTGACCCCCTCCTCTTCCCATCCCCACTCACCTCTCCTACTCTCTGCTCTTCCCTTCCACTCCTTTTAACTCTCCTCCATTTCCCATCTAGTCTCCATTTCATCCATTTATCCTCAGCCCAATCCCTTCAATTCCCTTCACCTCTTTCCCTCCAATTACTCTCCTTTGAAATTCCCATCACTTCACACCCCCTCCAATTCTTTCTGCAAAGTGTCCATCACTTCCACGCCCTCAATTTCCATTACCCTTCTCTACCTGCCCCCATAATATCCTCGACTATCTCCTTTCCATTCCACTCACTTCTATTCCTTGTCTACCCTCCTCCTTCCCAATCTGCTTATCCTTCTTCTTTTCCCTCCCTTCCATTCCTCTGCCTGTTCTCAATCTCTCCTTTCCTGCAACCTCTTCCCCCTCTCTCCCCCAGTCGCTCTCCCCTACCTATGATACTTTGTTCATCCCGGTCTAACCCGTATCTTCGAAATATTTTGACCTAGTGCAGTGATGTCATCACATTAAAAGAAAACACACTTCATTGAGTTCAAATTGTACATGTTTATTTATTTAACAGGCTCAGTTTCTGACCTTATGTAAAGATAAAATCACCACAGTCCCAGATGACCTTAGGCTCAAAGGGGAGAGCTGACTGATGGTGATTTAATCTAAGGGTGCACACCACAGGTCAGGGGCAAGGTTGAGAAGACACAGGCTTCACAAATAACCTCAATTGGTACAAGAATGCTGTTGACGTTTCTCTACCTCACAAACCAGCCACCCAATCAATTGAGCCAACTGACCTATAACCTGTGTGAGGAACTTTTCATTCATAATGATTTAATTAATGAAGCACTGCCTCAGTGAATGAAACCACAGTATTCTGAACTTCCATTTTGCAAGATTCCATACAATAATTTTTGAAAAGCAAAAAACATAAACAATGACTGGTAATTATAGAAAGACACACAATGTTTTTAATGATTCAGACATGGTGATGTGACAGAAAAAGAAAATCACTGGAAAATGCAGAAGCTGAGTGGTCAGGGGAGAGGGAAAGTGAGAGACAGTGAAAAGAGTGATAGAGAAGTGAGAAAGAAAGGAAATAGGAATGAGGAATATGAGAAAGTGAAGAAAAGGAAGGAAATGTTAAGCTTGTTACATTAATAACAATTCTCCAATCCCTCATGCCAATTGCCTGTTTTTGATTTATATTTTTGTGAAGTTTTTGGAGATATTTTTCTACATTAAGGAAATCACATAAATGCAAGTTATTGGTTCAATATACTATCTTTCAACATTCAAAATCCTATTGCCTGTGTTCAAACTCTACCCCAACCCCCATTCACTCATTGGCCCCATACTCGTTAACCTTCAATGATTCTCAGACAAGCAACACCTCAATCCAAACATTTCTCATTCCTGTTTTCAAATACTTCCAGGGCCTCATGGACAGGAGTTCTCAACTTGTAAATGGGGTTGTAGCCATGGAATGTAGAGGAGGGAAGACTAATTTAAGATCAATAATGGGAGATATGACATATATGTACCTTGAAAGGAGCATATATCAAACTGTTTATAGAAATCATAGAATAGCAACAGTGCAGAAAGGAGCCATTCAGATCAGCGAGCCTGCACTGATTCTTCCTCAGATCCTATCCCCATAACCCTATCCCTGTAGCCACACATATTTTATGCCTCTAATCACCCTAACCTATATATATCTTGGGATTGTAAGGGGCGATGCAACATGGCCAATCCATCTAATCTGCACATCTTTGGAAGGTAAGAGGAAACTGGAGCACCCAGAGGAAACCCATATAGACACGGGAGAACGTGCAAACTCTACACTGGCAGCAACTCAAGGCTGGAATTGAACCCAGGTCCCTGGCACTGTGAGGCAGCAGTGCAACCCACTGTGCCACCATGCCATTTTAATGTTGACCATCACTAGCCATTATTTAGGGCAGCACAGTGGCACAGTGGTTAGCACTGCTGCCTCACACTGCCAGAAACTTGGGTTCGATTCCAGCCTTGGGTCACTGTGAGAAGTTTATATGTTCTCCCCATATCTGCATGGGTTTCTTCCAGGTAATCTATTTTCCTCCCAGAGGTCAGAAATGTTAACATTGCTTCTCAGTTACCTTGATACATATATTGTATACATATATTGTACGTCTTCAAATAAAGAGCACATTATTATTTTACCAATTCCTGCTGAATAATTGGTACTTTTGAGATGAACATACAAATGCAACAGGGGGAGCTGGTGAGAACAAGAGTCAAGATTTTTGAGACATTGGAAAGATCAGGATGACAGATCATTCTTCATAAGACCTACCCTTCAAACCAGGCAGCATGCTGGTAAATCTCCTCTGCACTCTCTCCAATGCTTCTACATCCTTTTTATAGTGAGGTGAGCAGAACTGAACACAATATTCCAAATGTGATCTCACCAAGGTCCTATATAGTTGCAGCATAACCCCATGGCTCTTAAGCACAAACCCCTTGTTAATAAATGCTAACATACTATAAGCCTTTTTCACAGCTCTATCCACTTGAGTGGCAACCTTCGGAGATCTGTGGATATGAACTCCAAGATCTCTCTATTCCTCCATATTCCTCAGGACCCTGCCATTGATCCTATAACTTGCATTCAAGTTTGGCCTACCAAAATGAATCACCTCAGGGTTAAACTCCATCTGTCACTTTTCTGCCCAACTCTGCATCCTGTCAATGTCTCTTTGCAGCCTACAAGAGCCCTCCACCTCATCCACTACTTCACCAAACTTGGTGTCATCACAACCTCATGGGCAGTTCCAGAAGTGGCAAATTTGAGGATGGTTAAAATCAAATTTAAACAGCTAAAATGTGCCGCTGAATTCTACCGATTATCTGAGTTTGAGAAGGCAGTGCTAAAAGGAGCACCATGTTATACATTCATAGCAGGTCCCAGATTCATATCAAAGCTGATTACAACCAGTTTCACTGCTACTGAACTAAAGAAAGAGGAAAGCCAATCAGCACTGGGGTACAGACACTTAACATGCGTGTCGGCAGAATCAGATTCGAGGAGTTGATGCATTTCACAGCCGAATAGCTTGGTTCTACTTGGGAAGAATCACTGTATGAATGAAATGCAGGTAGGTCACCACAACCTTTGGAATTCCATCTCAATAGGGATGCCAACTTACTATCAAGGAAAGAGGGCAATATTCTTGTGCACAGACCCTCATCTGAGCACAGACATTGATACTATTGGATTATGAATCAGTAATACAATGAAGATGGTTAATTACTACAGTACGGCCACTGTCTGCTGTGACACCCCGATACTGTGTCTGTAATGCGGCTTATATCAAAATGCTCACATAATCAACCAAGAGTTTTACGATTTAAGGCCACAGCTATAACAGTCAGCAGGGTCAAAGTTCATTGACCTGGTCTGATATTAATGAGACATTAGTGGTCTTAAAATGAGGTCAGTCACCTACTGATCCCATTGAAACCAGTCATGCGGCTAATGGCAAGAAACCTACATATGGTTGATGCCGGTATTTGACTGGGATGGGCACAGTAAAAAGCCTCACAACACCAGGTCAAAGTCCAACAGGCTCACCTGATGAAAGACCAGTGCTCCAAGACTCATGATTCCATGACTTTAACCTGGTGTTATGAGGCTTTTTACTGAGAAATCTACAGGCAAGGTGTCCAATATATCTGCCTGTTTCAGGTGATGCACCTCATTTAATGTGGAAGTCAAGGTCCCAAAAGGTAAATAGCACCCCAATTGTCAATTTACGTATGAATGAGTCTGAACTGGCATTGTGTTCACTGCAAACAGCTCCACAGTAGATGGGAGAATAAAGATCCCAGCAAAAGGTTTTGAATTATTAATATGGGTCCAAAAGCAGTCAGAGTGACTTCAAAAATGATCTGATCCACTGATGTCCCGGGAATCCCCACCATCTGTGTACCTCCAGCCCCACGAAGCCAGTCTGAACTTAAGGCCTCAGTCTGGTGTGCTACCCATTGTCTCCCCACCTGCCAAATTAAAATGGAGGCCCTGCTTCAAAATGTCAGCAAGAGGTGTGGTGTGCAATGAGGGGTTGGGGTACACAGTGCAGGCCCCTTTTCCATTGCTTGGTTCATATTCACCCTCAAGAAATTCCAGCAAGTCTTATCCTTGACTGGCACTTTTTACCAGAGATTTGTAGGTCGTGGGGCAATACTTTGAAAAAAAATATTCCATTAGAGTTCCACTTCCTGCAGTGACTTGCTTTTGCTGCCTAATATTTTTGTAATTCCAGACATGTACTCCTTTTGACTCCGCAAAAAATGATTTAATATTGGATTCTTGCCAATGTTGGAAGTAAGTTTCCCAATTTCTGTATGAGATTGGATAGAAATATTTAGGTGGCAGATAGGAAATGCCTTTACATTCCAAATTGAAAAACTGTCCCAGTTCAGTCGATTGGCACCACCGTTTCAAAACTCTGCTCATCAAAGCCGGGCCTTGGGAACCCCAAGTGCTTCCATCGTAATTGCTAACATAGTCTTCCATGCAGTCCCAGATGAACTGATGATGCTTCTCAAATCCCAACGCTGCACCATTAGCTACCTCATATCCTTCAGCACAGATGAAGTTTCGGAACTCCAAGGGTCTTAGCGATATGACATCAGTGTCCAAGTAAATTCCTCCATACTTCCACAGCAGTGCTATCCGACAGGCATCAGACAAAACATGGATCCAATACTTTTCCCAGAATGGATTAACCTGAAATACACAGAAAACCATTTGATTCAGTCCTTGAAGATACCTCTTGCTGGATATCCACTCAATAGCTCTGCATCAAGGAAAACAATCACACTGCGGCCCAGACAACTGACATGTATACTAGTATGCATGTTAGTTGTCTGCGGTATTTCGATTTCAGCACATGTCTAATGAAGGTTTCTTCCCACATCCCAAAAATGTGCTCTTAGGCTAATTGGCAAAACAAATTCTCCCTCAATTGTCTCAAATTTGGTTTTTAATCCATAGATCTATAAGCATAGACAGGGATCACAGGTAGAGGTGGGAACATCGGGGTGGCGGCACGGGCTTGTTGGGCCGAAGGGCCTGTTTCCCATGCTGTTTTGTTCTTTGTTCTTTGAATCCCAGTTGTGCGCACAAGATCATCCAGTCACAAGCTCTAAAGTATGGTGACTGGGGGAGAGATCAAACCATGAAAATGTCAATAGGGAGACAGGAGAGGTAGAAGAGAATGAAATGTCTGAAGGATGAGAAGGTTGGAGTTCAACAGGTTGCAAATGAGACTAATCTACCTTAAATATAAGGACTGGAGAATTGGGATCCCTCACAATTAGAGGCTGGTTGGTATAAATTGTGATTGTTTGAAATTCTTGCTTTTGTCCTGATGAGTGAAAGATATAACGATTCAGCAACGTCTTCTTTCAATAATATTTAAGGAAAACATTGAAAATGAAACCAAGTAGGGAAGAAGTTATTTTTAATCTTTTTTTGCATAAGACAGGGTTAGGCTCATCTTCTGTCTTCTGATGTGTGCTTGCTTTTAAAGGGAGCTACACTGTTTTTTATTGGAATGAGCCACTTGCAGTGATCGTGTATGAGCCTCTGGGTGACATGGTGACATGGCAGTGGTTAGCAGTGCTGCCTCACATCACCAGGGACCCAGGTTCGAATCCCGGCTTGGGTCACTGTCTGTGTCGAGTTTGCATATTCTCCCCATGCCTCTGTGGGTTTCCTCTGGGCACTTCAGTTTCCTCTCACAGACTAAAAGGTGTGTTGGTTAGCTGCATTGGCCATGCTAAATTCATCCTCAGTGTACTCAAATAGATGCTAGAGGATTTTCACAGTAACTTCATTGCAGTGTTAATGTAAGCCTACTTGCGACAGTAAGAGAACGGAACTTAAACAGAACTTGGGGTGTTATCAAAACTCCTAAGTAAACTTTCCTCTAGCATGAGTGCTTAACCCAGACTCAAGCACTTCATAGAAAATTTCGTTTGTTAAGTGACTGTCAGGTATTCTGGCTACATGACCAGCCCAACTTTGTTGTGACTGACTCAATATGGTGTGAATGCTTGGCATGCCAGTGTGGGTGAGCACCTTAGTGTCTTGCATTTTGTCCTGAAACCGATCTTCAGGAGATTCAAGTGCTTGAGCTTCTTGGCCTGACATTCATACACAGTCATCATACATGTGTCGAGCAGAGTGGATAGAACTATAGACCTTCAATTTTAAAGGCAGGCTAACTCCACTTCATTGCCAACCTGATGTTAGAGTTCTGCTGAAGATAACACTTGGTTTGAGAATTCTGATTCATCCTTTATATAGATAGCTTGAGAGAATCTGTTGCTGAGATATATGAATTTACCAGTGCTAATAGATTCTGGTCCTGCATTGAAATCTTGAACTCAGGATGGGGCTTTCCTGGAGCAAGCTGTATAATACATTCCTTCTCTTCATGTTCATCTTCAGGCTGTAATCTTAGAGGTTTACAGCATGATAACAGACCCTTTGGCCCAACTTGTCTATGCCACCCTTACTTTTTTTTAAAACCCCTGAGCTAATCCCAATTATTCACATTTGGCCCATATCCTTCTATACCCATCATACCCATGTAACTATCTAAATGCTTTTTAAAAGACAAATTTGTACCCACCTCTACTACTACCTCTGGCAGCTTGTTCTAAACACTCATCACGCTCTGTGTGAAAACATTGCCCTTCTGGACACTTTTGTATCTTTCATCTCTCACCTTAAACCTATGCCCTCTAGTTTTAGACTCTTCTACCTTTGGGAAAAGGTACTGTCTATCTACCTTGTCTATGTCCCTCATTATAGACTTGTTTAAGGCCATGGCTCAGCCTCCTATGCTCCAGACAAAGAAGTCCCAGTCTATTCAGCCTCTCCTTATAACTCAATCCATCAAGTCCCAGTAGCTTTCTGGTAAATCTTTTCTGCACTCTTTCCAGTCTAATAGTATCTTTACTACCATAGAAATTGCACGCAATATTCCAAGTGTGGCCTTACCAATGTCTTGTATAACTTCAACAAGATGTCCCAACTCCTATATTCAATGTTCTGACCTATGAAATCAAGCACACTGAATGTCTTCTTCACCACTCTGTCGACCTGTGACTCCACTTTCAAGGAGCTATGAACATGTACCCATAGATCTCTTTGTTCTGTAACTCTCCTCAACGGACTACAATTAATTGATTAAATCCTGTCCTGGTTCAATCTACCAAAGTGCATAACCTCGCATTTGTCTAAATTAAATTTCATCTGCTATTCATCAGCCTTCTGGCCTAATTGATCAAGATCCAGCTGTAATTGGAGATAACCTTCCTCATTGTCCACCATGCCACCAATCTTGGTGCCATCTGCAAACTTACTAACCATGCTCCCTATATCCTCATCCACATCATTAATATAAATGACAAATAGTAGTGGGCCCAGCACTGATCCCTGAAACATATCACTGGTCACGTGCCTCCAGTTTGAAAAACAACTGTCTACAATCACCCTCTGTCAAGAAGCCAATTTTGTATCCATTTAGATACTTCACCCTGGATCCCTTGAGATTTAACTTTATGCAACAATTTACCATGCAGTACCTTGTCAAAGGCCTTGCTGTATTACTATCAAGAAAAATATCAGAGAGCATGGCGGAGAAAAATATGTTAAAAAGTGTTGCGCTAAAACACAGAGTGTTAATGTTTAACTCCATTAGCAACTGGGAAGTTCTGAAGGCTCAACGCAGTCTGAGACATTCGGGTGCATCCCTTCATGGAACTGATGAACTATTGCGATGAATGGATGTTGTTGGGACCCCAGCTTTTCACAGTATATACTAATGATTTGGATGAGGGAACAAAATGTAACATCTCAAAGTTTGCACTTGATATCAAGTTGGGCAGAAGGGTGAACAGTGGCGAGGATGCAGAGATCCTTCAGAATGATCTGGACAGGCTGGGTGATTTTGAATGCACAAAAGGTTTGCACAGATGTCTCCAGGGATGAAAAGCTTCAGTTATGAAGGTAGATTGGAGAGGTTGGACTGCTCCCATTGGTAAACAGAAAGCCAAGAGGAGATTTGATAGAGGTATTCAAAATCTTGAGAATGCTGGACAGAGCAGATAGGGAGATACTGTTCCTGCTCATAAAAGGATCAAGAAGGAAAGGGCACAGATTTAAGGTGATTTACAAAAGAAGCAAATGTGATATGAGAAAAAACATTTTCACAGTGAATGATTCAGATCTGGAATGCACTATTTGGAAGTGTGGTGGAGGCAGGTTCAATGGAACCATTCAAGAGAGCCTTAGATGATTACTTGAATGGAAATAATGTGCAGGGTTATGGACAAAAGGCAGGAGAACCCTCCTCTTCCCTTCCCCCCAAAAACAAACCAGGGCCTCACTCCCCTCTCCCCCCAGAGAATGATCTGGCCTCATTCCCACCATTTCTTCCCCTCACCCCCCAACCCCACCCTCCTCCTCACACTCCCAATCCTCCCCCCCCACCCACCTCCTCTTTCCCACCTCCCACCTACCCTCCCCCACCCTCCCCACCACCTCCCACCTACTTTTCCCCCCCCACCCCCTACCCTCTCCCCAATCTCCCATCCCACCCTCTGCAGGCATGGATTGCGTTAATGACCTCACACACAACTTTATCATATTTTCGTGCCCAAAAATGTGCACGATGCAATGGTAAAATTGGGCTCATTGAGTATAGACAATAGAGACATTGTTACTCTTGTCATTGTGTGGTAAGCATCAGAAACAGTTGTGCACATCCAATAAGCCTAGTCTGCAGCACAGGCACATGCTCACCTGTTCCTGATGTCTTTCTGATCGGCAACAGGAGCTTGGATTTATCAAAGAATGAATTGAATTCATCCCATCAATCACTATCCATCCCAGCCTCCAATCTATAAAGTGATCATCTCAATAAGATTCTCTGAGCAGTGCTTTTTTTGGCTATGTCCAGTTGTGTAATAGATAGAGCAGTGGCAATGAACCTACATAGCCTTGTATAGATAATGGAACTCTTAATCCCAGGGTCATTTTAAATGTCTCATTAGGTCATGATTATTTCATAAATACTTTACTCAGAATACTATTTTTATTAATTTTTATCTAAGCAGCCTTAAACTAAGTATTACAATCAATTCTCCACAGTTGAGAACTTCATTCACTGAAATTTCCTGAAACTTATATAAAAAACATGTTTTATAGGAGGAACAGTTACTAAATGATAAGTGGACTGAATACAACTAGTTAAGGACTCCACAGACCTAAAAATGGATAACTTTAATTTTACTGTGATTTATGTCAAGTCAATTTGATTATTTTAATGAGGCCAGCTGTTAGTCTGATACTGAACCTTCAATTAAGGATGTGCAAGAAGTGCTCCCCTTAGCATTGCAGCAGAAGTAAACACAGCCATGACTGAAAGATGACGAACATGACTTGTGTGTTAGAATTGCATTTTGTCTGCCTCATTCTCTGACCTACTTTGATCAAGTGGACAGTGATAGCCTTTTTCCTAGGATGGAGAAAGCTAGCACGAGGGGACACAGCTTTAAATTAAGGGGTATGAGTTATAGGACGGATATCAGAGGTAGGTTCTTTACTCAAAGAGTGATTAGGGAGTGGAATGCCCTGCCTGCAGCTGTTGTAGATGCGCCAAGTTTGGTGGCGTTTAAGAGGTTAATTGATAAGTATATGGAAGAGAAGGGAATGGTTTAGTTTGGAGGGGCATTGCTTTTTATTTTGGTCGGCACAACATCGAAGGCCGAAGGGCCTGTTCTGTGCTGTAATGTTCTATGTTCTATGTTCTATGTTCTAAGTGGCAAGATGGATCTGACAGCTGGAGGCAGATTCCAAAGCACTCAGTGACCTGGACATCTTCCGCGTCCGCATTCCACAACATGCGGCTGATCTTCAAGACCACTGGACCTAGAACAGCCACCTCATCCCAATCCACTGGAAAGAATTCTCACGTGCTGGGCTAAGAATGTAAGGTGAGCAGCATCTCTTACAGTGGGTTTACTGCATTCCTTGGAATAGGCTCACCTTAGCACGTGATAGTGGCCATACCCTAGTATACCTCCTCAACAGGCAAGCCAAACCAGGTGAGGGAAACAGTCAAGTCTCCTACCTTCACTAGCTTAGGAACTGATGAGATAAGCCACAATCCCAAGAAGAGCAAGGGAATTCCACCTGGGAGCCTGATCAATATTTACCCCTCAAATGAATGTCACTAAAACAGATTATCTGGTCACATCACCTGGAAGAACTCCACTGCTCTTCTTCAAAATGTTGTCATGGGATCCTTTCTATCCACCTGACAGAGTATATGGGGCCTTTGTTTAACATCTGATCGGCAAGATCGCACCTCCAACACTGCAGCAAATTCTCAATACTGTACTGGAATATCAGCTCAGTCTATATATTTACATCTCTGAAGTGGGGTCTTGTGAATCCACAGCAGAGTGCTACCTACTGAGCCGTGAAGTACATTTATTAGATGTTTGATCTGTACATATCCCTTACCTTTTCATACCAGGAGCTTAGAGGAGTACCCTGAAATAGTGCTTTAAGGCTCAGAGGAGAAATGGTAACATTTTTCAATGATGAAAGCACGTGAATAGCTTTATGCCAAGGGCGTGGATAGTGTGACAGATTCCCGCTGAATCCTTTCAGGAAGTAATAAATAGGTTTGCCCGGATTCCTCAGACTAGCTGATTCCACTGAGCAAACAGCAAGTGCCGACAGCTCCACGGTATCCGTGGTCTCTACAAACATAATCCCAGGAGATTTCATTAAGTTTGTGTTCTTAAAATCAGAAGGGAAATCATCCTTTGAATAGCAGGTCAGCACATAACAGATGAAGGACATATAATGGAAAATATAGCTACTGAAAACTAGAAGTAAAACGGCCAGGAGAACTTTCTGAAACTTCTTCATTGCTTTTCCTCAAATGTTTCCCTGAAATGAAGAGAAGAAATGAAAAGTAAAGCAAATGCTCAGTCTATTTTACTTTCTGCAACTAAACAACAAACAGCCTGAAATTAAAAATGACAAAACTCAGAACCTCAAGAACCCAAAATCCACAGCCTCATTGTGCTGTTAGTCAAATCACGCTGGTGTCAATATCTACAAACATCAAACTGACCACAGGTAACATTAACAGATGAAATCAATATTTCTCTCTACTTTATTTGATTGAGGTATCAACCCATTAAAGATAGGAAGAAAGGAATTAGAAGTGGATGGGATAGCTCTCTTAACAAAGGATGAGATCAGTACAATAGTGAGAAATGCACTCGGTTTGGAAAATCAAGCATCCCAAAGTAATACTAACTGCAATAACAGCCATGGGAAACAATGTTTTATCGGCCAATAGCATTGGTGGATTTTTCTGCCATACAGTCTCCTTCCCACTCATAATTTATGCAGACACAGGAAACACGCTATCTCACTGGCGGGCAGCCTCCAAATCATCTACCATCCCATTATCCCGTCATTATCTCAACATCATATTTAAAGTGCAACCATGCACACAGTTCTCAAGGCCCAGGACTTTTTTTTTTGAAAGCTAGCTTTATTGGTCAATTTACACCTGAATTACATTTGAATATATTCAGAGTCAAATTAGAACAATTGTCTACAATTAAATTATAGTTTGTCACCTACACTTTGTGACACAGTACAAACACCTGACCTAGTCAGTGCAAATCCAAATATGACGTATTCAAATGGCTGAATGTAAAAAAAAAGTACTCAAAAATTCTACACATTGTTATTCTTCAAATGAAAAGGAATGTTACGCTCTCATTTCCCCATCTTCTTCCTCAACTCCTCTGATGTACAGGACATTGTTACACCTTATTAGAACTTCGCCAAGATGATCCGCTAAAGCACCATCTTCTGTGTTCGCCAGCTGCATGTTCATATATGCATCGACTGACACCAAGTAGCCTTTGTATTCCATTCCCCATTTTAACCGGTTTGCCAGTTAAGCCATTGAGGAAAGGTTTTGGATTCAATGGTAAACTCGTGCTGCTCCTGCTGCCCTCTCCAGCTCACTGCATTTGCCCCAGGATTGCTCTACATGGCCCCAAAATTTAGAGAAGTGTAGGTCACCAGGCACACACATCGCTTATGTACCATTATGAAACACATGCACATCAATGTGAGTGTTAGATTCCCAATGTCTGGCTGTGGCAAATGCCGCACTATTGACGGGCAGAGAAGACAATCACAAACTGCTTTCATCGTGACATTAAACTGATTATTGGACTTCCTGCCACATTCTCTATTCATCCCAGCAAACATGCCCACCGTCAACGGGAGTCAACGGTTTGTTCCGTAGAATCAATTTGGGTGCAAATAATTCACATAAAAGGATGAGAGTAGTTTGTAGGCCTTTTGAGATTAGCTACAATGTAGGAGAGAGTATAAATTAAAACATAACGGTGTCTTGTAAGAAAAATACTGCAATAATCATAATGACTTTAGGAGATTAGGCACATTTAATTGACAAAGATAGCCTGGACAATGATTTAATTTGGTCTTTTACTGTCACATATATACAGTGAAACCTATTGTTTCTTGCGCACTATACAGGCAAAGCATCCCGTTCATAGAGGAGAGGTGAGTTTACAGAATGTAGTCTTACACTCATAGCTAGCATGTAGAGAAAGATTAACTTAATGTGAGGTAGGTCCACTCAAAAATGTGATGGCAGCAGGGAAGAAGCTGCTCTTAAATCAGTTAGTATGTATCCTCAGACTTTTGTATCATTTTCCCAATGGAAGAAATTGGAAGACAGGATGTCTGGGATGCATGGGGTGACTGATTATGCTGGCTGCTTTTCCGAGGCAGCCAGAAGTGTCGACAGTGTCATTGGACGGGTGACTGGCTTGAGTGATAGATTGGGCTTTGCTCATGATCCTTTGTAATTTATTGCAGTCTTGAACAGAGCAGGAATCATACCAAGCTGTCATGCAACCAGAAAAAATACTTTCTATGGTGCATCTGAAGATGTTGGTGAGAGTCACAGCATGCCAAATTTCCTTAGTCTCCTGAGAAAATAGAGGCATTGGTGAGTGGTGGGCTCTCTTAACTATGGCGTCTGCATGGAGGGACCAGGACAGGTTGTTGGTGATCTGGACAGCTAAAAACTTGAAGCTCTTGACCATTTCTACTTTGTCTCCATTGATGTAGACAGGGGCACGTTCTTCACTATGCTTCCTGAAGTTGGTGACAATCTCCTTCGTTTTGTTGACATTGAGGGAGAGATTATTGGCATCACAGAAGATCACCAGATTTTCTATCTCTTTCCTGTACTCCGTCTTGTCATTGTGTGAGATTCAGTGGTGTCATCAGCAAACTTGAAAATCGAGTTGATGGGGAATTTGGCCGCACAGTCTTAGCTGTACAGTAAGAGGCTGAGGACATACTTTGTGGGGCACCGGTGTTGAGGATGATCGTGGAGGAGGTGTTGTTGCCTATCCACACTGATTGCGGTCTGTGGGGTAGGAGATTCAAGATCAAGTTGCAGAGTGAGGAGCCAAGCCCCAAGCCACAGAGTTTACAAATGAGTTTCACAGGAATAATGAAGGCTGAGCTGTAGTCAATAAACATGTTTTTGTTTTCTAAGTGTTCCAGGATTGAACAAAGGGCTAGGGAAATGGCATCTGCTGTGGACCTGTTGCAGTGGTAGACAAATTACAAAGAATCTCGGCAATCTGGAAGGCCGGGGTTGATTTGTGCCATGACTAACTTTTCAAAGCATTTCATTATGATGGATATCAGAGCTACCAAACGATAATCATTAAGGCATGCTGCCTGGTTTTCCTTTGGTACCAGGATAATGTCCTTGAAGCAGATAGGAACTTTAGATTTGTGCAAAGAGAGGTTTAAGATGTCAGCGAATGTCTCCGCCAGCTGGTCCGCACAGGACATGAGTTCTCATCCGGGTACCCCATCTGGGCCAGTCACTTTCCGTGGGTTGACTTTCAAGAAGACAGTTTTGACTTCTGAAATTGTGACCTTAGATACAAGTTTGGCTGAGGCTTCTGGGATAGGGGGCATGCTCTTGCTGATCACTTGCTCAAAGTGGACATAAAATGTGGTGAGCTCATCAGGCATTGCCTGCGATTTTACATGCCTTCAGCTTGTAGCCTGTTATATCTTACAGACCTTATCATAGTTGGCGAGAGTCCATATCAATGGCTTCGAACTTTAGTTTGATCCAGTACTGTCTTTTGATATCTTTGATGCATCTCTGTAGACCATATCTGTCCACCTTGTATAGGTCAGGGTAGATTTGAACACTTTGGACTTAAGACTTCAGCAAGCAATGGGAATCCCTGAATCTGGTTGAGAAACACACAGATTTGCTTCTTTGGCACATAGTCTTCTAACACTTACTAATGAAGTCATTTACTGTAGTGCCATGCTCATTCAGGCTGCTCACAGACGGTTTAAATACCGACCAGTCTATTGACTTTAAGCAGTCCCATAGGAAGTCATCCGATTCCTCAGAGCAACATTGTACGACTTTCTTTAATGGATTGTCCTTTTCAGTTTTTGCTTGTAAACCAGGAAGCAGGAGCACAGCCTTGTGATCTGATTTACCAAAGCGTGGGGGAGCGATAGAGCGGAAGGCATGTTTGATATTTGTGTAGCAGTGGTCTCGGATGTTTGGGCCTCTGGTGGAACAGGAGATTTATTGGTGCTTTCTTGGTAGGATGCCATAGAGCTTGGCCTGATTGAAGTCCCCAGCCACGATGAACAAAGCCTTGGGATGCTTCATCTCAAAGCTGTTTGTGATAGCGTATATTTCATCCAGTGCAGTCTTCACGTCCATGCGGGATGGGATGTAAATTGCTGTCTGGATAACAGAGGTGAGCTGCCATGGCAAATAGTAGAAGCAGCATTTTGATATCAGTATTCTAGGTCCTGCGAGCAGAAACTCGCCAGCATTGCTACGTCTAGGCAACATAGGGTGTTGATTAGAAGGCACACCCCACCTCCCCTAGCCTTGCCTGATGGTGCTGTATGATTCATTTGGTGGATTGAGAAGCCCTCTGCTTATAGGACACAGTGAGTTCATAGAAATGTAATAGAAATATAATAGAAATAGGATGAATCAATGTTTCCACGGTAAAGGATCATCAAGGCAAGAATGATCATAACATGATAAAATTTCACGTTAAATTAGAGGACAAGAATCCTGGATTTGAACTAGTCCTTAAAATTAAATAAAGGCCATTACAAGGATATGAGAACATTGTTGGTTACAGTCAACTGGATAAACAAGTTTGAATATAAGATGTTAGAGAATCATTGTCTCACCTTTGAGGAGATGCTTCATAACTCCCAACAAAGGTATACTCCATTGAGAAAGAAAAAGTCCACGAGGAGAATGCATCACTGTTGCTAACTCGGGAAGCAAAAGATGGTATCAAATTGCAAAATAAGGTTTATAATGCTGTGCAATTTAATGGTGGGATTATATATTGGGAATATTTTAGAAACCAGGAAAGAATTATTAAAACTGAAAGAGAAATTAGAATGGAAGAGTAAACTAGAAAGAAATATAAAAAGACAGTGAGAGAGTTAACAAGGAGAAAAAGGAAGAGAATAGCTCAAGTAAGCATTGACCTCTTAGTGGATGAGACTAGGGAATTAATGGAGGAAAACAGGGGAATAGTAGGACTTTGAATAAATATTTTGTAACTGTCATTTTGTAGGAGACCACAAAAGTGTCTTAAACATAGTGGAAAACCAAGAGGCAAAAGGGATGGAGCAAATCAGATCACAGGACTGTGCTCCTACTCCCAGCTTACAAGCAAAAACAGAAACGGGAGAATCCAACAAAGAAAGTCATGCATTATTGACCTGAGGCAATGAATGATCTCCTATTGGACTGCTTTGAGTTGTTGACCTGGTCAATATTCAAGAACGCGGCTACCAACTTAAATGAATATGCCACTATGGTAACGGATTTCATTAGTATGTAGCAGAGTGTGTGCCAAAAAAGTTAACCCGAGTGTTTTCCAACCAGAAATGATGAATGAACAGGGATTTTCATTGCTTACTAAAGTCTAGATCTAAGGCATTCAAGTTGGGTGACTCTGGCCTTACAAGAAATTCAGAAACAATCTATGAAAAACCATCAGAGATGCGAAGGGACAGTACTGGACCAAGCTAGAGACCTAGGCTAGCCATACCAATATCGATTGTGGTAAGGTCTACACAATATAGCAGGCTACAAGGTGAAGACGAGTAGAATTGCTAGCAACAATGCACCCCTCCCTGACGAGCTCAATGCATTCTATGCTTGATTTGAGTAGGGGTCAGCGAAAAGACATCATCAGCCCAATAGCCTTGGTCATACTGACATCTGAGGTCACCATTGAAGAAGTCAGATCAGCCTTCTTGAAAGTTATCCCACGGAATGTGAAAAGGGGTCCCTAGTCGAACACTTAGATCCTGTGTGGACCAGCTGGCAGGGATATTCACAACCTCTCCTTACTCCATTCTGAGGTTCCCATATGTTTTAAGAAGATGACCATTATCCAATTAGTAAAGACAAGCTGGGCAGTGTGCCTTAATGACTACTATCCTGTGGCTTTGAGATCCATCATAATGAAGGGCTTTGAAAGGTTAATCAGAGCACTCACCAACTCCAGTCTTCCAAATTTCCTGGACCCATTACAGATCACCTATTACCGCAACAGGTCCACAGCAGACTCCATCTCCCTGGTCCTACTCTCAATCTTGGAATATCTGGATAACAAGGACATTTACAGCAGACGCCTGTTGATTGACTACAGCTCAGCCTTCAACACCACAATTCCAACAAAACCCATCTCCAAAACCCATGGCCTAGCGCTCAGCTCCTCCATCTGCAACTGGATCCTAGACTTCCTAACCCACAGGTTGTAATTAGTAAGGCAATGACTCCTCCTCCACAATTATCTTCAGTATGGGTGCCCCACAAGACTGTGTCCTCAGCCCTTTATTATACTCCTTATACACCTATGACTGAGTGGCCAAATTCCACTCCAATTCCATTTTCATGTTTGCTGACAACATCAACGTAGTGGCTCGGATTTCAAGCAATGATGATACAGAGTACAGGAAAGAGATAGAGAATCTGGAGCAACAATAATATCTCCCTCAATGTCAGTAAAATGAAGGAGCTAGTCTTAGACTTCATGAAACATAATGGAGGACATACCCCTCCTTACATCAACGGGGATGAAGTGGAAATAGTCAAGACCTACAAGTTTCTAGGTATCCAGATCACAACAATCTATCCTGGACCCTTCACGCCAACACTATAGTTAAGAAAGCTCTTTACTTTCTCAGAAAACTAGGGAAATTTGGCATGTCCACTATGACTGTTATTAATTTTTACAGATGCACCATAGAATGCATCCTTTCCAGATATATCACAGTTTGGTATGTACAACTCCTGCTCTGACCAAGACCACAAGAAACTACAGAGTGGAGTGGATGTAACCCAGTTCATCACGCAAACCAGTCTCCCATCCATTGACACTGTCCACACTTCCTGCTGCCTCAGGAAAGCAATCAGCATTATCAAGGACCTATGCACCCCGGAAATATCACACCCCCGGAAATATCACTTCCACCTTCTTCTATCAGGAAAATGTACAAAAATCAGACTTTTGAATAATCTTATCATATATTAAGCTGATCTTTCTCTTCATCCTACCTGTAACTGCAACACTATATTCTGCACCCTATTATTTTCCCTTTCCCATTTGTATTTTATGAATGGAATGTTTTGCCTATATTATGCACAAAAAATAATATGTTTCATTGTATCCCAATACTTGTGACAATAATAAACCAAATCTAATCAAATCAATTGAAACGGGTTTAAAGGGTTGAAAAGTCTATTCCTACTTCACGCTCCACGCTCCCCATGCTGTCACACACCCGCAGGTCTGAACCTTTAAAAAATTACCTAAGTACTGTGAAAAGAGAGTGTGTCTTTCCTTTACCATCTATTCTCGGGCTCTACCTCTAAAGAGGCTGTTCAAATCCTTTGATGCTTCAGCTGGAATTAGAGGATAGGACCGAAAGCTTTTTGGCTTTTTGGCTTTTTAAAAAGCTTTTTAAAAAAAGCTTTTTAAAAGCTTTTTGGCTTTTATTGGTAGAGGGATTGAATTTCGGAGCCGCAACGTCATGTTGCAACTGTACAAAACTCTAGTGCGGCCGCACTTGGAGTATTGTGTGCAGTTCTGGTCCCCACATTATAAGAAAGATGTGGAGGCATTGGAGAGGGTACAGAGGAGGTTTACCAGGATGTTGCCTGGTATGGAGGGCAGGTCTTATGAAGAGAGGCTGAGGGATTTGAGGTTGTTTTCGTTAGAAAGGAGGCGGCTAAGAGGGGACCTTATCGAAACATATAAGATGATTAGAGGTTTAGATAGGGTGGACAGTGATAGCCTTTTTCCTAGGATGGAGAAAGCTAGCACGAGGGGACACAGCTTTAAATTAAGGGGTGATAGTTATAGGACGGATATCAGAGGTAGGTTCTTTACCCAAAGGGTGGTTCGGGAGTGGAATGCCCTGCCTGCAGCAGTTGTAGATGCGCCAAGTTTGGTGGCGTTTAAGAGGTTAGTTGATAAGTATATGGAAGAGAAGGGAATGGTTTAGTTTGGAGGGGCATTGCTTTTTATATTGGTCGGCGCAACATCGAAGGCCGAAGGGCCTGTTCTGTGCTGTAATGTTCTATGTTCTATGTTCTATGAAAATAATTGCAAGGGTTGGATCATAGAAATCTTTGTGGGTAACATTAATCTTGTCAGCCTTGACACTGATCATTAGAACTTGGCATTTGTAAATAGTTGAGAACAATGCCAATGAGCCAGTCTATGAAAAATGCTCTCACTCCTTTGGGAGTAAGAGGAGAAAGGATAGACAAATCCATTCCAATTGTTGAACTTGTATATGATGCTAGTTAGTCCTCAATTGGTGTATGGCATCCAATTCTGGGCACTATATTTGAGGAAGGTGTGAAGGCATTGGAGAGAATGCAGAGGAGATTCAAAGGATGATTTCAGGAATAAAGAGCTGTAACTTTGAGGATAAATCTGAGAGGTTGGGACTGATTTCCTTGGAGAAAAGAAGGCAGGGAGGAGACTTGATTGAGGTATTCAAGACCTGAGGAGTATGGACAGGACAGTGAGAAACTGGTCCCACTCAAGAGCACATCATGAACTAGAGAGCACAGATTTAAAATAATGAGAAACAGGAGTCAAAATGATGCAAGGAAAAATCTTTTTATCCAGAGAGTGGGTGGAGTCAGGAATGAACTCCCTGAGAGGATGGGGAGGTAGGTTTCATCAAGGTATTCAAAAGGGAACTGGATTGCTATCTGAAAAGAAAAAAACATGCAAAGTTACAGGGATAAGGCAGACGAGTGGGACTCCTTGTGATTCCGTTTCTGTACACAGAGGAAAACTGATATGCTTGGACACATACGCACATTCTCTCTCCCTTCTTTGCCTATGCTAGCATTTCCAATTACAACGGTCCCACTTTTTAATCTTCCATTCTGATGATTTTTGATTTCTGCTCTTTAGAATTTCTGCTTGTAAAGAACTGCCAACTTAGATTGGGTGCAATCTTGTGAAGTTTGACCACATGATGTTTCATTACATAACAAATACCTGTGATTTGAAAATACAGAGCAGGATTTTATGGCTTTGAGACCAGAAATTCCTGCCCAAGGTAAATGGACATTTCCGTTGTCCGTCCCTCGTCTGCTCTGATTCAGTGGCAGGCTAGTTGTAGATTTGTGGCAATAATGGCACTGAGCAGAATAAATTTAGCTCACAAGTAACCTTGCTTTAACTAATTACTCAATCTGGAGCATTCTCAAACTGCCTATAGTTCTATCACCAATTCCCCTCAACATTAACACAAGTAGCCCTATCAGCCTCACCACCCCCAACTCCCAATCTATTAACATTCTCTACAGGATTCACTTTATTCTCTCTCAGCTGCAAAGGGAGCGTTTGAAACCAGAACCCTTTGACATAACAGGTAAGACAAGTCAAGTTATCAAATGACACATTAAACCTCTTGGCGATTTAGTCAACCTACCTAATTCAGCTGCAGGAGTAAGGGAACGGGCATAGCATGACATTCCTCACCAATATAAATTTTATACATTTTAGCTCAGACTATTGGACATGTTGATGGCACCACAGCCCATTTCTTTGTCTCAACTGGAAAAAAATCAGGCTGAGTGGCTCATCAATAAACACAGGAGAAGTAAAAATAACCCTCCTCCAGCATTTTGTAATAGAACAAAACATTTCAGCACAGTACAGGTCTTTTGGCCCTCAATGTTGCGCCGATCAGTGGAACCAATGATCCTCTAACCTAAACTATTCCAATGTTATCCATATGCCTATCCACTGGCCATTTGAACACCCTTAAAGTTGGCAAGTCCACAACTGCTGCAGGCAGGGCATTCCACGCCTTTACTGCCCTCTGAGTAAAGAACCTATCTCTGACATCCGTCCTATAACTATCACCCCTTGATTTAAAGCTATGTCCCCTTGTGTTAGCCAGATAGGAAATCTATCAGCCAGTCTGATATTTACAAGTAATGTCTAAATGACACTGTTTTAGTATTTTACCTTTGTATGTCAAGATGTGGTTAATGTGCTCAAAACTCTGGAACTGGGGTTTCATCAAATTACATTTATATAGTGCCCTTAACATTGTAAAACTACATAAGAGCATTTGACACTGAGCAACAAAGCAGGAAGTCAGGGCAGATGACCAGAAGCTCTATCAAAGGGTTATGTTTCAAGGAAGGTCTAAAAGGAAGAGGAAGTAGAGAGATGTCAAACTTGAACGAGTGAATTCCAAAGTTTACAGTTGCCAGTGACGGAGCAATTTAAAAATAGACTCTGTAGGATTGGAGGAATGCAGATATCAGGGAGTTTTCATTTCACTTACCTTCAGGAAATGAAGAGAGATGGTACAGGTGAGGGAGCACACAGAATCGGAAATGAATAAATGGAGAATGAGGATCTGAGTCTTCAGGTGTCGCCACATGCTGAGAAAATATGAAAACAAAAATCAGTCACATCATAGGAAACCTTGTAGTTTGATGGGAAACTGCCGTTAGGGAGTATCTGTAAACACCTAGGTTACTTCATTGTTGTTAAGGTCCGTGTTAATAACCTGAAATTAGTTTTTTTAAATTTAAAAGGTTAAGTAACTACCTTACATTTAATTAAGAGATGCAAACGGAAGGTAAGTTGACTGTTTTACTTCATTTTTAAGTGGTAAGATTTATTATTTCACCACAGATTCTCTACAGTACAGGAGCAGGCTATTTGGCCCATCAAGTCTGCACCGACTCTTTGCAGTAATAGTCCTGTTCAATATGACGATGGCTGAGCAGAGACTGATAGCCTTGGCTGGGGTCTTGAGTTCATGTCACACTGTCTGTGGCTCCCGTGACTTGTCTGGGCTTACAGGGTCTCACTGGCTGTCTTGGTTGGAGATGGTGCACATCTCTTTGGCCTGTGCTTGACCCTCTCTCCACTTGCATTCTCTGTGTCTTTGAGACTTGATTACCTGTGGAGAATCACATTCTGACCATTGTTTTGTGGATTGAATTTGTATCTTTGTATGCCCAGTTTGTGAGCGGGGGCTCCCATTTGCCTGATTGGGAGTGTGGCTGGTGGCTTGTGCTACCAGGTGAACCTGTTGGACTTTAACCTGGTGTTGTGAGACTTCTAACTGGACTCTCCCACCATTGGAACATCCTCTCTACATCTATCCTGTCTAATCCTGTTAGAATTTTATAAGTCTGTATAAGTTCCCTCCTCACTCATCTGAACTCCAGCAAAAACAATCTTAATCTAGTCAATCTCTCCTCATAGATCAGTCCCGTCATGCCAGGGATCAGCCTGGTAAACCTTCACTGCACTCCCTTGGGAGAAAGAACATCCTTCCTTAGAAAAGGAGACCAAAACTATGCACTGGTGTGGCCTCACCAAGGCCCTGTATAATTGCAACAACACATTCCTGCTCCTGCTTTGGATACAAAACTGGTTCGCTCAAAGAAGACAGAGGGTAGCAGTGGAAGGGTGCATTTCTGATTGGACAGTTGTGACAAGTGGTGTTCCTCAGGGATCAGTGTTGGGATCTTTGTTGTTTGTAATATATATAAATGACTTTGTGAAAAATGTGACTGGGCTGATTAGTAAGTTTGCAAATAACACAAATGTTGGTGGATTTGTGGATGCAATGAGGTTACAGCAGGATACAGACCAGTTGGAAACTTAGGCAGAGAGATGGCAGATGAAGTTTAATCCAGACAAATGTGAGGTAATGCATTTTAGAAGGTCTAATACAGATAGGAAATAAAGAGTAAATGGCAGAACTCTTAAGAGTATTGATAGGCAAAGGGACCTGGGTGTACAGATATACAGGTCACTGAAAGTGGCAATACAGGTGGAGAAGATAGTCAAAAAGGCATACGGCATGCTTGCCTTTATCGGCACAGAGTATCCACTTTAAAAATTAGCAAATCACGTTACAGCTTTACGGAACATTAATTAGGTTGCACTTGGAATATAGTGTTCAATTCTGGTCGCCACACTACCAGAAGGATGTGGAGGCTTTGGAGAGAGTACAGAAATGATTTACCAGGATATTGCCTGGTATGAAGGGCATTAGCTATGTGGAGAGTTTGGAGAAATTTGATTTGTTTTTATTGGAGCGACGGAGGTTGCGGGGAGACCTGATAGAAGTCTACAAGATTATGAGAGGCATTCCCAGGGTGGAAGAGTCAATTACTATGGGGCATATGTTTAAGGTGCGTGGGGCAAGGTTTGGAAATGGGAGGGCAAGAACCAGTTTTCCCCAGCAGAGTGATGAACAGTGCATCAGGAGCAGCACAGCACTATGACAGGTTGATTTTGTATATTACACTCACCTCTTACAAACAGAGGATTGCCTTGTGCTTTATCAATCAGGTATGAGACCAACATGAATTCCCACAGGCCTGATTCAAGATTGAAAAGCCTGTTCGGATACAGGGGATAGCTGTGTAAATGAACATTCATGTGATGCAAATGAATACAAATGGTGTTCACACCATTGTTGTAAATGTAATTTGGGGTATGTGCTGCCTCTTTAAATGTGAGGACTAGGTGATCCCGGGGGCTAACTCCACCAAGGGTGGAGCTTGGGGAGCCAGTCTAGGACTCACTGTGAAGCTGCAGAGATCTATAATAAATTGCTCCTTTTCTAAGTTTTACAGGCTTTCTTTGAGGTTTTTTTCATTCATCATAACAAGACCCAAATATGATATGTGGCAATGAGATTGTGTCACGGCCCGCAAACTGCAGTTGACATCAAGGTATTCACCAAGGGTAGGGTGAAGAATGGCACAGGAGGCAGTTGTGAGGGGACTCGGGCTGCAGCCCAAGAGAAAAAAGGAGTACTCACCCAGTAGTTAACTGAAAACAAAGTGGTGAGTGGTTATGAGGGAACGCAGACAGCTGTCAATGGGGAGAAAACAGCACTGACCATGGTCAGTGAGGGAGCAACTGTCTCAAAGAGTACCAACGCGAGTGACAGGAAGAAATCTCACTGGCAGGAAAAAATGACAGGCCACTGGAGCAACAGGACACCTTTCGATGAAGAAAGTTCGATACTGCACACAGAATGTTTTAGTGTGTACTTGAAGGCAAATGATGTGTCTGAAGGCATAGTTGTGTCAGTTTTTATGAGCACCATCAGGAACAAGACCTTTACGACTCTGAAAGTCTGGTGCAAATGGAGAAATCGGCAGAGGAGACCATTCAGGAACTATGCGACACGTTGGAAACTAACTTTGTCCCAAAGACTCTGATGATTATGGAGTGGTTCCATTTTAACAAATGGGGCCAAAGTGAACGAGAGTCTAACTCCCAATTCACGGCCACCTTAAAGAGGTTAGTGGAACATTATGATGTTTCCTCCAGGATGCGTTGTGGGACCGGCTTGCTTGTAACTTCTGACATGAAGCCATTCAGCATAAATTGCTAACTGAAAGGAACCTGGATTTCAAATCAGCTTTTGAGACTGCTATCTTGATGGAGATGGCCACCTGAGAAGCAACACAGTTGGGTATCAGTGCCTGGGTACATAAGATGGCAGGAGCTCATCAGAGTGCAATACTAACCACAGAATGCCGCCAATGTGGCAAGTCTGGCCACAAGGAGTTAATACATTGGATTTGAGAAGTCCAGTATTGCACTGTAAGCAAGTAGGTCACATTGCCCAAAATTTCAGCATATCACTCAACAAAAAGAGAGTGGGAGACAAGAAGAAGCAATAGAGGGGACAAAGCACAAAATACATTTTGCCAGCCATGGAGAGGACAGGAAGTCAACCGGATCTGCGGGAGGAGTAGAAGGCCAAGAGTTACCAAAGTTTCATTTAAACATCAAATCAACACAGGGTGAGGCTGATTGATTCTGGGCCCTTTCTAAAGGGGTAGACAGTAGAAAGGATGCAGCAGTGTATCTGATTCCAGAATCAGTCTATGGGGAGAAGTTAAGGGCACTACCACTGAAACCTGCCAAAATTACATTGCAAACATACACAGAAGTAGTGTCAATGAAGGGCTATGTTCCAGTGAAAGTACAGTTGACGGACTGGTGTGCAGAACTGCAACTGTACATAGTATAAGGCAACTACCCTGCATTATTTGGACGTTCCTAGTTACAAGAGTTAAAGTTGAATTGGAGAGTGTAAATAGGCTGGTGGAGACCAGCATGCGTTTGCAAGATATCCTAAACAAACATAAAGGAACCCTGGGAGAAATGAAGGGAACCGAGGTTAAATACGACTGAAGCCGGAAGCTTGTCCTAGGAGACTAAAGGCACATCTGGTACTGAACACCATCAGGTCTAAAGTGGAGGTGGAACTGGAACAGTTGGTAGATTTGGAACCAGTGAATGGGCTAGCCCAGTCGTCTTGGTCTTAACGCAGTAAGCCTTTGTAGTGGTTTTTGTGATAACAGTGAGCCCAGTCTTGTGTGCGAAGCAGTACGCACTTCCTCTCATTGAAGAACTGTTCAGCAGACTGGCTGAACAGAATTAGCTAAAGTTATCCATCGCAGGCCTAATTACAGATGGGGTCATGAAGGAGCCTCAATTGCTGCTAACGAATGTGACCTACAGGGGACTTTTCCACTAGAAGCAACTTCCTTTTGGTATCACTCCATTGGCCTGTTCCAGAGGGTCATATTTTAGGTGGGTTGCTCGGAATCCAGTGTTACTGGATGACATTTTGGTTTTACTCATTGCTCATCGGAGCAAGCTGGGAGGAGGATCAATTTGTGGCTGGAGTGTGAAGGTAAAGCGATTGATTTTTTTTAGTTTATCGCGGGCTTTTCTTTTTACAAGTTACTTTAACTGAAAAGTGGAAGTGGGCTGTGGGGTGACCTGGGAAGAGTTTTTTTTAAGCGCAGAAGGTTTAAAAGGCAGGCCACACTAACCAGCGGATAGTGTCAGTAGGGGGTAGCAGAGTAAGCAGGGAGCAGAGTGAGAGCTGAAGGGCTTTGGCTCAACAGGCGAGCCAAGGTAGGTTTAATTCTTAATTTCTTTTTCCATGTTCTTTGAAGAAAAAGGGAGCTATAAGTGTGAGGCCAGTTTGTTGTTCTCAGTCGAATGTGGGAGGTCTTGGAGTCTCCTAGCCTCCCGGACATCCATATCTGTGCTGGATGCATCAAGCTGCGGCTCCTAAGGGACCGTGTAAAGGAACTGGGGCTTAGCTTGAGGACCTTTGTCTGGTCAGGGTGAACAAGGAGTTGATGGATAGGAGTTACAGGCAGGTGGTCACTCCGGGGCCACAGGGTGCAGGCAAGTGGGTCACGGTCAGGAAGGGGAAAGCTCAGTTGCTAGACAGCACCTCGGTGGATGTGCCCCTTCACAATAAGTACTCCTGTTTGAGTACGGTTGCGGGGGGGACAGCACACCTGGTGGAAGCAGCAGCGGCCGTGTCTCTGGCGCACAGTCCGGCCCCGTAGCTCAGAAGAGTAAGGAAAGCAGGAGGAAGGCAGTATTAGTCGGGGACTCTACAATGAGGGGGTCAGAGAGTCGATTTTACGGAGACAGATGGGAATCTCAGATGGTAGTTTGTCTCCCTGGTGCCGGGATCCGGAATGTTGCTGGTCACGTCCCTGAAATCTGAAATGGGAGGGAGAGGAGCCAGAGGTCATGGTACATATTGGTACCACTGACATAGGTAGGAAAAGGGAAGGGGTCATGAGAGGAGAATATAGGGAGTTAGGTAGACAGTTGAGAAAAAGGAACGCAAAAGTAGTAATCTCGGGATTGCTGCTTATGCCACAAGAAAGTGAGAGCAGGAATGGAATTAAGTGGAGGATAAATGCGTGGCTGAGAGATTGCAGCAGGGGGCAGGGACTCAGGTTCCTGGATCATTGGGACCTCTTTAGGGGCAGGTGTGACCTGTACAAAAAGGACGGGTTGCACCTGAATCCCAGGGGAACCAATATCCTGGCAGGAAGGTTTGCTAAAGTTACTGGGGAGACTTTAAACTAGAATGGTTGGGGGGAGGGAATCAAAATGAAGTGACTGGAGAGAGATTGTCGATAGTGTGAGAGGGAGGATAGGTAGGTGATGGAGAAGGGGAGTGCTCAGACCAAAGGTTTGAGATGTGTCTATTTTAATGCTACAAGTGTTGTGAACAAAGTGGATGAGCTTAGAGTGTGGATCGTTGCTTGGAAATGTGATGTGATGGCCATTACAGAGACTTGGATGACTCAGGGATAAGACTGGATATTTCAAGTGCTGGGTTTCAGCAGTTTCGGGAGGGATAGAGAGCAATGCAAAAGAGGTGGGGGAGTGGCACTGTTGAACACGGATAGTGTCACGACTGTAGAGAAGGTGGACACCATGGAGGGATTATCTACGGAGTCTCTGTAAGTGGAAGTTTGGAACAGGAAGGTGTCAATAACTTTACTGGGTGTTTTCTATTGGCCACCCAATAATAACAGGGATATTGAGGAGCAGATAGTGAAACAGATCTTGCACAGATGCAATAATAAGCGTTGTTGTGATGGGAGACTTTAATTTCCCAAATATCGATTGGAATCTACCTAGGGTAAGGGATTTGGATGGGGAGGAGTTTGTTAGGTGTGTTCAGGAGAGTTTCTTGACACGGTATGTGGATAAGCCTATAAGAGGACAGGCTGTACTTGATTTGGTATTGGGTAATGAACTGGACAGGAGTCAGATCTCTCAGTGGGAGAGCATTTTGAGGATAGTGATCATAACTCTATCTCCTTTACACTAGCCTTGGAGACAGATATGATCAGGCAAGCTCGGAAAGTGTTTATCTGGAGTAAGGGGAGTTACGAAGCCATTAGACAGGAAATTAAAGGCATAAATTAGAAGGAGGTTTTCTCGGGGAAATGTACTGAAGTAACACAGCAGATTTTCAAGTAATGTTTGTCTGGAATTCTGCACGACAACGTTCCAATGAGACAAGGAAGTTCTGGTAGATTACAGGAACCATGATGCACAAAAGTTGTAATGAATCTAGTCAAAAAGAAAAGAAATGGGTACAAGAGGTTCAGGGAGCTAGGTAATGTTAGGGATCTAGAGGGTTATATGACTTGTAGGAAGGAACTTTAAAAGGAGGTTAGTCGAGAAGGTCAAGGCAAATGGGATACAAGGACAGGTAGCTAGATGGATAAGTAACTGGCTTAGTAATAGGAGACAGAGACTAATAGTGGAAGGGTACTTCTCCAGCTGGAGGTCGGTCACTAGTGGTGTGCCGCAGGGCTCGGTACAGGGACCTCTTCTATTTGTAATATATATAAATGACTTGGAAGAAGGAGTAAGTGGAGTGATCAGCAAGTTTGCAGATGATACAAAGATGGCTGGACTTGCGGATAGTGAGGAGCATTGTCAGGCGATACAGCAGGACATAGATAGGCTGGTAGCTTGGACAGACAGATGGCAGATGGAATTCAATCCTGATAAATGTGAGGTGATGCATTTCGGGAGAAAGAATGTAGAGGGGAGGTATATGATAAAGGGTAGGCCTATTAAGAGTATTGAAACGCAGAGGGACCTGGGGGTACAGGTGAACAAGTCTCTGAAGGTGGCAGAGCAAGTGGAGAAGGTTGTGAAGAAAGCATATAGTATGTTAGCCTTTATAGGAAGGGTTATAGAGTACAAGAGCTGGCCTTTAATGTTGCAGTTGTATAAAACGTTGGTTAGACCTCATTTGGAATACTGCGTCCAGTTCTGGTTGCCTTACTACCGGAAGGACGTGGAGACTCTGGAGAGAGTGCAGAGGAGGGTTACCAGGATGCTGCCTGGTATGGAAGATCTGAGTTACGAGGAGAGATTAGTCAAATTGGGACTGTTTTCCTTAGAAAGACGTAGACTTAGAGGAGACCTGATAGAGGTGTACAAGATTTTGAAGGGGATTGATAGAGTAAACAGGGTTAAGCTTTTTCCTAGGACGGACTCAAATAGCACGAGGGGTCACGGGCTTAGGGTGAGGGGGGTAAGGTATAATTTGGATGCTAGAGGGAGTTTTTTCACACAGATGGTGGTGGGGGTATGGAATGCGCTGCCAAGTAAAGTGGTGGAGGCAGGTACTCTGGAGTTATTTAAGAAATACTTAGATGGGCACATGAACAGAATGGGAATGGAGGGGTATAGAAAACTGATTTAACATAGGGATCATGAGCTTTGGGAGTCCTGGGAAGTGAGTAAATAGATGATGATATTGATGTACTTGTTTTTATCCTACAGGTGCTTTGGTCCACCTTGTTGTCTAACAAGGGACATACACGCGATGGGTCGTGAGAGGGCTGCTCTTGGATTTTTTTGCAAGAGTATCCTAGTGCTTCACGTCGTTAGTGTACGCTTGACCCGGACCATTTGATGGGCAACACGACAGCTCAGTGACTATCGCTGTGCTGTGCAGATACATGGATTTGGGCCTGTGTCTGTGCGGGAGTTTGCGCATTCTCCCCGTGCTTGCGTGGGTTTTCTCCGGGTGCTCTGGTTTCCTTCCACATCCCAAAGATGTGCTCTTAGGCTAATTGGCAAAACAAATTCTCCCTAAATTGTCTCAAATTTGGTTTTTAAATCCACTGATCTATAAACATGGACAGGGATCGCGGGTAGAGATGGGAACATCGGGGTGGCGGCCCGGGCTCATTGGGCCGAAGGGCCTGTTTCCCATGCTGTTTTGTTCTTTGTTCTTTTGTTCTTTGTTGATTGAAATCAGGAGAGTCAGAAGGGGTCATGAGAAGGCCTTGACAAATAAGATTAAGGAAAACCCTAAGGCATTCTACAAGTATGTGAAGAGCAAAAGGATGAGATGTGAAGGAATAGGACCTATCAAATGTGATGGTGGAAAAGTTTGTATAGAACCGGTAGAAATATCAGAGGTGCTCAATGAATACTTTACTTCAGTATTCACGATGGAAAAAGATCTTGGTGAGTGCAGGCTTGCGGCGGCCTGAAAAGCTTGAGTGTGTGGACATTAAGAAAGAGGATGTGTTGGAGCTTTTGAAAAGCATCAAATTAGATAAGTCGCCAGGAACGGATGGGACATACCCCAAGTTACAGTGGAAGGCGAGGGAAGAGATTGCAGAGCCTCTAGCGATAATCTTTGCATCATCGATGGAGATGGGAGAGTTCTGGAGGATTTTGGACATGGTTTTTCTATTCAAGAAAGAGAGTAGAGATTGCCCAGGAAATTATCGACCAATGAATCTAACCTCAGTGGTTGGTAAATCGATGGAAAAGATTCTGAGCGACAGGATTATGAACATTTAGAGAAGTATAGTATGATCAAAAATAGTCAGCACGGCTTTGTTAAAGGCAGAACGTGCCTTATGAGTCTGGTTGAGTTTTTTGAAGATGTGACTAAATACATTGACGAAGGAAGAGCAGTAGATATAGTTTATATGGATTTCAGCAAGGCATTTGATAAGGTCCCCCATGCAAGCCTTATTGAGAAAGTGAGGGAACATGGGATCCAAGGAGACATTGCTTTGTGGATCCAGAACTGGTCTGCACATAGGAGGCAAAGAGTGATAGTAAATGGGGCTTTTTCTACATGGAGGTCGGTCACCAATGGAGTGCTCCAGGGATCTGTTCTGGGACCCTTGCTGTTTGTAATTTTCATAAATGACCTGGATGAGGGAAGTGGAAGAATGGGTTGGTAAGTTTGCCGATGACACAAAGGTTGGTGGATAGTTTAGAGGAATGTCAAAAGTTGCAGCGAGACATAGCTAGGATGCAAGACGGGGCAGAAAAGTGACAATGTACTTCATAAATATGTGGTAGTTCATTTTGGCAGGTCAAATGGGATGAAGGAATATAATATTAAGGATAAGACTCTTAGCAGTGTTGAAGATCAGAAGGTTTGTGGAGTCCAGGTTCATAAGGGTCTCAAATCGGCTTCACAGATAGAGGATGTGAATAAGAAGGCATATGGTGTACTGGCCTTCATCAATCGAGGAATTGAGTTTAAGAGTCAGAAGGTAATGCTGCAGCTCTATAACACCCTGGTCAGATCCCACTTGGAGTACTGTGCTCAATTCTGGTCACCTCATTACAGGAAGAATGTGGAAGCCATTGAGAGGGTGCAGAGGAGATTACAAGGATTTTGCCTGGAGTGGATGGCATGCCTTATGAGGATAGGGTGAGAGAACTTGGTCGTTTCTCCTTGGAGAGACGAAGAACAAAAGGTGGCCTGATAGAAGTGTATAAGATGTTAAGAGTATTGATCGAGTGGATTCTCAGAGGCTTTTTCCCAGGGCTGAAATGGCTGCCACAAGAGGAGACGGGTTTAGGGTGCTGGGGAGTAGGTACAGAGGAGATGTCAGGGATAAGTTTTTCACTCAGAGGGTTGTGGGTGCACGGAATCAGCTGCTGGCAGAGGTGGTGGAGACGGATTCGATGGGGTCTTTTACGAGACTTCTGAATGAGTACATGGGACTTATTAAGATTGAGGGTTATAGGTAAGCCTAGTATATAGAGATATGTTCGGCAAAATTTGTGGGCCAAAGGGCCTGTTTTTGCTGTAGTTTTTCTATGTTCTACTGAAGAGGAGCATTGAGGAACCTAGTGGAAACCTTAAAAAAGGTTGCAGGAGCATGGCTTACAAGTAAAAAGAGAGGAATGTGAGTTTTCTGGGGCTCAGTTGAGTATCTGGGCCATGTAACCGAGGGTGAGGTCTACATAAGGTTCTCAAGAAGATAGAGGCCATCGTGAAGGCTCAGAGACTAGAGAATGTGGCCCAGCTGACACCGTACTAGGGAATTCTTAATTACAATAGCAAGTTCATAACGGATCTGGCAACTTTCTGGCAACTTTGTTGAAAGTTCTGCATCGGTTGCTGGGAAAAGGGCTGTGTGGAAATGGACCTAGGAATGTGAAGATAGTTATAGGTGGTGAAGCAAGCCTTAAAAAGGTTGGAAATGTTAATTCATTTTAACTCAAAGTTATCATTTCAGTTGGCATGTGACACGTCACATTATGACATTGACACTGCATTGTCTCATATTTTATTAAATGGAGAGAAAAGGCCCGTTGCATTCACATCGAGGTTACTGACAAAGGCAGAGGAGAAGAGTGCCTAAATTGAAAAAAAGGTTTGGGCATTGTCTTCAACATTAATTCTACCAGGCACTTCATGCTACTGACCGACCACAGGCTGCTAACCTCCATTTTCAGTCCATATACAGAGATACCATCAATAGCAGCAGCATTCGTACAGTGATGGACACTGACTCTGTCAGCCTACTCACATGAAATCAGAGAAGCACGGCAATATGGATGCTCTGTCAATGCTAGAACTGTGGGAGTAAAGGTGTTCCTGACAGGAATCTAAAGATTATCCCAAGAAGATGAGGTACCAATGTCAGCAAATCAGCTGTGGAACACTACCTACAACATCTTGATTTTGATCCAAATGGTTGACTTACTCGTAAGAGGGAGGAGAAGTCTTGGGGTCACTTAGAATTATGGCTTTACCTATCCATAAGGTGAGAGCTGTCCGTATCAGACAGGTGTTTACTTTAAGGTATGAGAGTCGTTATTCCCTTCCCATTAAGAGAAGAGATGCTGGAGTAAGTGCATCAAGGCACCCTGGTATGGTGCAAATAAAGGAAATAGCCAGGAGTTACTCTTGGTGACTGAACATGGATTTCCAGATTGAGGAAAAAGCAAGTTCTGCATAGTAGTAAGATGGCACCGCCATTGTCACCCCTTCATCCATGGGAACACCCCAATCCACACCCCATGGCAGCAGATTCACATTAACTTCACTGCACTCCCTGAAATCCGAGAGACTACCATGGTAAAGTCTCCTGAGATAGCAGACAGTTTTCTGGAAACTGCCATCACCCTGAGAGATTTATCACGTGTATGTAGACTATTGACAGGTCATCTTGCATGGGGGTGGCTTGATTTAATGCAATGCTTTTTGTACGTATCCCTCACAGAATGTATATGATAGCTATGAAGACTGTGTAAATACTTGCAATTGTTTTACATATGTTCGGTTATGGGGCATTTGAAATAAACGAGAGGGGTGATATATATATGTAGATTGGGGTATGTGCTTCCTCTTTAAGAGTGCAGATCAGGTGACTCCGAAAGGAGTTTGCGGAAATCAGTCCAGGACTGACTGTGAAGCTATAGAGATCAACAATAAACTGCTATAGGTTTAAAGTCTACAAACTCACCTTGTGGACTTTTTATGACTTATTACAAGAAACAAGTATAATAATTACAGCCAGTGGGAGATTGCAATGTGATTTTACACCTGTAGAATTCCAACTTTTTGGTTCCCACAAGTTTCTCTGCTGCTGCCTGCCACAAATCATGTTGCCGGTAGGATGAGACAATGCTGAACAATATTCTAGATGTGGTCTCACCAAACGCCCTGTAACATTGTGGCAAGATTTCCCTCCTTTTATAATCCACTTTGCTCGTGATAAAGGTCAAAGTTATAAATTGTCGTCCTTGTCACTTGCTGTACTTGGATATTAATTTTTTATGACTCATTTTTTATGTTCCCTTGGAGCAGCACGGAGAGGCAGCGATTTGGGAGAGCGTAAAGTTCGAGTGTTAAATAATTTTTAACTTTTTCTCTTTGGTTAAAGTAGCGAGCGGTGGTAGTTTTTTGCCGTTTTTATTTAAACTAACAAAAGTTAGTTTATTAGTTAGTTTAATAAAAGTTAGTTTAATAAAAAGTTAGTTTATTTAAACTAACAAACTCATGCTAGCACGAGGGGACACAGCTTTAAATTAAGGGGTATGAGTTATAGGACGGATATCAGAGGTAGGTTCTTTACTCAAAGAGTGATTAGGGAATGGAATGCCCTGCCTGCAGCTGTTGTAGATGCGCCAAGTTTGGTGGCGTTTAAGAGGTTAATTGATAAGTATATGGAAGAGAAGGGAATGGTTTAGTTTGGAGGGGCATTGCTTTTTATTTTGGTCGGCACAACATCGAAGGCCGAAGGGCCTGTTCTGTGCTGTAATGTTCTATGTTCTATGTTAAAACCGGAAGTCGTCATTAGGAGGCTGCCGGTAGTTGTAGTTTTTCTCTGTCTCTATAAATTGGTCCAGAGAGGAAACCTGATACTCTACACAGGTAGAGTATCCCACCCTCCCCCCTCCTCTAACCTAATAATAAAAGTGTGTGAGAAGTTTTTTTTTCTCTCCTGGAAATTAAAGTAACAGGGATGGCAGTGCAGGCAGTACGTTGCACCTCCTGTAGTATGTACGAGGTGAGGGACACCAGTAGTGTTCCTGCTGATTATACCTGCAGGAAGTGTGCCCATCTGCAGCTCCTTGAGGATCGTGTTAAGGAGCTGGAGCTGGAATTAGAGGAACTCAGGATAATTCAAGAGGTTGAGGAGGATATTAGCAGGAGTAACAAAGAGATAGTCACTCCTAAAAGTGATTCTTGGGTAACTATTAGGAAGAGGGGTAAGAAGCAATCGGGGAGACAATCCCCCGGGGCTGTTCCCCTCCAAAATAAGTTTTCTGTCCTGGAGGCTACAGTTGAGGAAGAATCAACTGGAGATGGCCAAAGGGAGCAGGTCTCTGGGGGTGAGCCTGCTGGGAATGCTCAGGTGGGTAGGGGGAATAAGAGATTGGGCCTGGTAATTGGAGACTCCATAGTTAAGGGGACAGATAGGAGAGTAAATAGTAATAAAAGGGACTCAGGGCTGGTGTGTTGCCTCCCAGGGGCTGGGGTCCAGGATGTCGCAGAGCGGGTTTTTAAGATTCTTAAGGGAGAGGGGAGTCAGCCCCAAGTCATAGTTCATGTAGGGACACATGATATAGGTAGGACAAGGGAAGGGGATATTAAACAGAAATTTATGGAGTTGGGGTGGAAGCTTAGGGCCAAAACTGGCAGAGTGGTTATCTCTGGACTCTTGCCTGTGCCACGGGATAGTTTAGAGAAGAACAGAGAGAGGGAATGTTTGAACTCGTGGCTGCGGGGATGGTGCAGGAGGGAGGGGTTCAGGTTCCTGAACAATTGGGACTCATTCTGGGATAGGTGGGACCTCTACAAGAGAGATGGTCTACACCTGAACCAGAGGGGAACCAATATCTTGGGGGGAAAATTTGCAAAGGCTATGCAGGGGGCTTTAAACTGATTCAGAGGGGGGGTGGGATCCTGAGTAGTTGGGGTGCTAAGAGGGATGAGAATAGGGGGGTCATAGAGGAGAACTGTAAAACACAGCAGCGTACGGGTGGAGTAGGGCATGGTTTGAAATGCGTATACTTTAATGCAAGAAGTATTCGCAATAAGGTGGAGGAACTTGCAGTTTGGACCAGTACCTGGAACTTCAATGTTGTGGCCATTTCAGAGACATGGGTAGAGCAGGGACAGGAATGGATGTTGCAGGTTCCGGGGTTCAAATGCTTCAGTCGGAGTAGAGAAGGAGGTAGAAGGGGGGGAGGAGTGGCATTATTAGTCAAAGACTGTATCACAGTGACAGAAAAGAAGTTTGATGAGGACTTGTCTGTTGAGGTAGTATGGGCTGAGATTAGAAACAGGAGAGGAGAGGTCACCCTGTTGGGAGTCTTTTATAGACCTCCTAAAAGTTCTAGAGAGGTAGAGGAAAGGATTGCAAAGTCAATCCTGGACAGGAGTGAAAGTAATAGGGTAATTGTTATGGGGGACTTTAACTTTACTAATATTGATTGGAATAGCTATAGCTCTAGCTCGTTAGAGGGGTCAGTTTTTGTACAAAGTGTGCAGGAAGGTTTTTTGACTCAGTATGTAGATAGGCCAACTAGAGGTGAGGCTACATTGGATTTGGTGCTGGGCAATGAGCCAGACCAGGTGTTAGGCTTGGAAGTTGGTGAACATTTTGGTGATAGTGACCACAATTCGGTTACGTTCACCTTAGTGATGGATAGGGATAGGCATGAAGCTGGGGGCAGTAGTTATAGCTGGGGGAAGGGTAATTATGAGGCCATAAGGAGAGAATTAGGGTGCATAGGTTGGACTAGGAAACTACAGGGACTGGGAACATCTGAAATGTGGAGCTTATTCAAGGAGCAGCTGCTGCGAGTCCTTGATAAGCATGTCCCTGTCAGGCAAGGAGGAAATGGTCGAGTAAGGGAACCTTGGTGTACGAAAAAAGTTAATTCGCTGGTTAAAAGGAAAAAGGAGGCTTATGTCAGGATGAGGCTTGAAGGCTCAGTTAGTGCAATGGATAGCTATAGATTAGCCAGGAGGGAGCTAAAGAGTGAGTTGAGGAGAGCTAAGAGGGGACACGAGAAGACTTTGGCTGATAGGATTAAGGAGAATCCTAAAGCTTTCTTTAGATATGTTAAGAATAGAAGATTGGTTAGGGCAAGATTAGGGCCAGTCATAGACAGCAGTGGGAAGTTGTGCGTGGAGCCTGAAGAGATTGGAGAGGCACTGAATAAATATTTCTCTTCGGTATTCACGCAGGGTGATGTAAATGTAGTTATGGAGAACACTGAGGTACAGGGTTGCAAACTGGAAAGTATTGAAGTAGATAGGGAGGATGTGCTAGATATTCTCGAGGGTTTGAAGTTGGATAAGTCCCCTGGGCCGGACGGGATTTACCCTAGGATTCTCTGGGAGGCAAGAGAGGAGATTGCAGAGCCTCTGGCTCTGATCTTCAGGTCGTCGTTGGTTACGGTATAGTTCCGGAAGACTGGAGGATAGCGAATGTGGTCCCATTGTTCAAGAAGGGGAAGAGAGACTTTCCAGGGAATTATAGGCCAGTGAGTCTTACTTCTGTTGTGGGCAAAGTATTGGAGAGAATTATTAGGGATAGGATTTATAGTTATTTAGAGAGAAATGAATTGATTGGGGATAGTCAGCATGGTTTTGTGAAGGGTAGGTCGTGCCTTACTAACCTCATTGAGTTTTTTGAAAAAGTGACCAAAGAGGTGGATGGGGGTAAGGCGGTTGATGTGGTATATATGGACTTTAGTAAGGCGTTTGATAAGGTGGCCCATGGAAGACTTCTGCAGAAAATGCAGATGTATGGGATAGAAGGTGATTTAGCTAATTGGGTTAGGAATTGGCTAGCAGATAGAAGACAGAGGGTGGTGGTTGACGGGAGATATTCATCGTGGAGTTCGGTGACAAGTGGTGTACCTCAGGGGTCTGTTTTGGGGCCCCTGCTGTTTGTAATTTTTATAAATGATCTGGATGAGGGTATTGAAGGATGGATTAGTAAATTTGCAGATGACACTAAAGTCGGTGGAGTGGTAGATAGTGAAGAGGGGTGTTATAGTTTGCAGAGAGACTTGGACAAGTTGCAGAGCTGGGCCGAGAGGTGGCAAATGGAGTTTAATGTGGAAAAGTGTGAGGTAATGCACTTTGGCAGGAATAATAAATGTGTAGAGTATAGGGCTAATGGTAGGATTCTTAATAGTGTTGATGAACAGAGGGATCTTGGTGTATTTGTGCATAGATCCCTGAAAGTAGGCAGTCAAGTCGATAAGGTTGTTAAGAAGGCATATGGAGTCTTAGCTTTTATTGGTAGGGGGATTGAATTTCGGAGCCGCAACGTCATGTTGCAACTGGACAAAACTCTAGTGCGGCCGCACTTGGAGTATTGTGTGCAGTTCTGGTCCCCACATTATAAGAAAGATGTGGAGGCATTGGAGAGGGTACAGAGGAGGTTTACCAGGATGTTGCCTGGTATGGAGGGCAGGTCTTATGAAGAGAGGCTGAGGGATTTGAGGTTGTTTTCGTTAGAAAGGAGGCGGCTAAGAGGGGACCTTATCGAAACATATAAGATGATTAGAGGTTTAGATAGGGTGGACAGTGATAGCCTTTTTCCTAGGATGGAGAAAGCTAGCACGAGGGGACACAGCTTTAAATTAAGGGGTGATAGTTATAGGACGGATATCAGAGGTAGGTTCTTTACCCAGAGGGTGGTTAGGGAGTGGAATGCCCTGCCTGCGGCAGTTGTAGATGCGCCAAGTTTGGTGGCGTTTAAGAGGTTAGTTGATAAGTTTATGGAAGAGAAGGGAATGGTTTAGTTTGGAGGGTCATTGCTTTTTTCATAATTGATCGGCGCAACATCGAAGGCCGAAGGGCTTGTTCTGCGCTGTAATGTTCTATGTTCTAATGTTCTATAAGATCCAAGAATACCCAGCCCTCTTGGTGCTACATCATTCTGCAGTCTCTGTCTCCGCATAAACAATATTCTGTTTTTCTATTCTGCTGCCAAAGTGGACAATCTCACATTTTCCCACATTGTACTGCCCGAACGGGTAGCTTTTACAAAGTTATTTTCACAGATGAAATTCACTGACAGGACCCAGGCACTGCAGGAAACCTTGAGCTGCCAGTTGATTGAAAGAAGATACGAGTCCGTTTTAAAACCTTCTCCACAGGCCTGCAGGGGTTCTTCCACTGGGCCTCAAGTTCCAGTCAGCCTGAAGTGGAAGATCAAACCTCCGCTGAAAACTACTGAAAACATGTGTAGCACTGGGTATTTCACCATCATTCAGAATGTTGCACAGCTTACAGAAACCGAAACATAACACTACCAGCATATTAAACAGACAGAAATATCCACTTAACTTACAGCTCCAAAAAAGATCCTAATGAGCAACAGTTCTGTTTCATTTGCACTGAATTCCTCTGAATTCAGCTTACTGCTCACACTGAGCAATTGACTCTTCCATCTTGCTGCCGGTGGAGAGAAGTAAGTTGAAAATACTGTATCCGGATTGGGAGGGTGGAGTTAGATTGCAAGAGAAGCCAATGATTGGCTCAGCCTGTCCTGCCAATGAGTCAGGCAGCTTCTGGTTTCTGTATGTATGATGTAAAGATGCCGGCGTTGGACTGGGTTAGTAAGAACTCGGTAAGAATTTAGCAACACCAATTTTAAATCCAACCGATTTATTTGATAGTAAATTTGCGAGCTCGCAAATTTACTATCAAATAAATCGGTTGGATTTAAAATTGGTGTTGCTAAATTCTTACTGAGTTCTGTATGTATGTACGTACAACAACACCACTCATCTGTTATTCAAACCTGCGGCTGTTTGCGAGAACGAAACTCCGGAGAGATGGGAGAAGAGGAGCAGCTGCTCTAGAAAGAAGTGACAGAATAAACAGTCTGGTGATGCTTTACTCTGTACACTGCAAGCAAATGTCTGGAGTTAAGACCGAGGTGAAGTTGTACAGGAATGTCGGAGTGGAGCAGAATTCCAGTGATTTTTCTTTTGAAAACGAGAGTTCTTTTATTTACATAGCACTTGTCAGAAACTCAAGACATCCCAAAATTATTTATAGCCAAGTAGAGTCACTGTTGTCACCTTGGAATCATGCAGCCAATCTTTGTAAGAAAGACCCTACAAACAGCAATGCTTATCTGCTTTGCTGATGTTAATTACATACAAACATACAGGATGATGGGAGGAGGTGTAGGCCAGTCGGCCCATCGAAGCTGATCCACCATTCCATAAGATCATAACTGATCTGACTGGGACTTAAAACACACATTCCTGCCTTGCCTAATAATCTCTCACCGCTCATTTATCAATAATTTGTTTATTTCTGCCATTAAAACCCTCAAAGACTCTGTTTCCATTGCCTTTTGGGGAAGAGAGTTCTAAAGACTCACTACATTCTAAGAAAAAAAAATTTCCTCACTCGCTGCCTTCACTGGGTGACCCCTTATTTTTAAACAATGACCCCTAGTTCTAGATTCTCCCGAACACCCTCTCCACATCCACCCTGTCAAGACCCCACAGGATCTTACAACTTTTAATCAAGTTGTCTCTTATTCTTCTAAACTCCAGAAGATATAAGCCTCGGCATTCCTCATAAGAAACCCATTCAATAAATCTAGTAAACCTCCGAACTACTTTCAACATATTTATATCTTTCCTTAAGTAGGGAGACCATACTGTGCCGAGAGGGCTAAATATTTGCCAGAATACTGGGGAGACCTGCTCTTCCTCCAATGGTGCCATGGGATCTTTTCTAAGAGGACAGGCAGTGCTTCAGTCTCAGTCAGGAGCCAGCACCTCCAACAGTGCAGCATTCCCTCACTGGCAGAGGAAAAAGAAAGCCAGACTGAAACTTATTGTAGGATGGGGAGGGAAATCATTTTCTTCATGTCTGCACTACTATTGCTGAGGTTCATAACATCTTGTGGGCAGAAATTTCCATTCTTGGAACTAAGTTGACAGGTGGGATCAGCAGCATGTTTTCCAATGGTCAGATAGCAGGAAATAGTGCATAATTATGTGCTCAGCATTTCATTAATTATACATAGGCGAGTACCTCTCTGAACTTCATGGTGGGAAGTAAATTCATTCCTCTGCTCACCGTAACCTAACAGCAATGATGGGCAATCTTGGCTAGTGAGTGGGCTGCCTGAGTTTAATGCAGAAGAGTATGAGGTGATTCACTTTGGTAAGAGTAACAGAGGTACAGAGTAAAGGACTTTTGGTAGTGTCAACGAGCAGAGAGATCTCAGTGTACATGTACATAGATCAGTGAAAGTTGGCACCTAGGTTGATAAGGTTGTCAAGAAGGTGTATGGTGTGTTAGATTTTATTGGTAGAGAGATTGAATTTCGGAGCTGTGAGGTCATGTTGCAACTGTACAAATCTCTGGTGTGGCCACACTTGGAGTATTGCGTACAGTTCTGGTCGCCGCATTATAAGAAAGATGTGGAGGCTTTGGAAAGGATATAGAGGAGGTTTACCAGGATGTTGCCTGATATGGTGGGAAGGTCTTATGAGGAAAGGCTGAGGACTTGCAGTTATTTTCATTAGAGAGAAGGAGATTAAGAGGAGACCTAATTGAGGTTTACAAGACGATCAGAGGGTTAGATAGGGTGGACAGTGAGAGCCATTTTCCTCGGATGGTGATGACTAACAAAAGGGGACATAGCTCTAAATTAAGGAGTGGTAATTATAAGACGCTTGTCAGAGGTAAGTGCTTTACTCAGAGTGTAGTAAAGGTGTGGAATGTCCTGCCTGCAGCAGTTGTGACTCACCAACTTTGAGGGTGTTCAAATGGTCAGTGGATAGGCGTATGGATAATATTGGAATAGTTTAGGTTAGAGGGTCATAAAATTGGTTCCATTGGTCGGCGCAACATCGAGGACCGAAGGGCCTGTACTGCGCTGTAATGTTCTATGTTCAATGTTACTTCATCTGAGTGGGCCGCAAGATTGAAGTCGGCCATGTTGACTAACTATGACCCCGTGAATACGATTAAATTCATTCAATGATGCTGAATATTTCATAATGTGTTACAGAAAATGCTAAAACTTTCCTACATTAATAGAACTGATATCAACTTCAAATGAGAAAAATATTTATGCTAACCTTATGAATATTACTATTTACTGTGCTTGTCAAAGCAACCAGCCAGAACTAAAAGTTATACATTTTTTAATTATACAGCTATGTGCTTTTATTTATTCATATTTATTAATTTTATCAGTAGGTTTCATTGTCCCTGATAACCTTTATTACTATTGTTATAAAAACTATGAAGAAAATCTTACAGTTGGGAATAAATTGTAAAAACATTTAAAGATAAATGAGGAAAGCAAATAAAATATTCATCTAACAATTGCTCAGCTTTCAGTCTTGCTCTTTCCCATAAACATTTTATCACCAACTCCATTCTTTCTCACTTTTTTACTTTTTATCTCCAGGTTTCAATTTCTTTCTCTAACTTACTCCCTTGCTCCACTCTCGGTCTTGCTCTTTCTTTCACCCCTTCATCTCCAGGTTCCGCTCCAATTCTCAATCGTTCTTGTGCTCTTCTCTCTTCTTGGCTTCGCACTCTCGTAAACTCCATGTTCATTTTATCATCAAGACAGCACGTGAGCTGCGATCAGAATCCTGCTTGAGGTCTGTGGGCTACAGGTTGGCCACCACTGTCTAACAGGACTGAAGATCTGAGTGGCATATTTTAACCCCATCTGGCACACACATTCTACTCTCTCCAGCCCAGACAGGAGAGGTGTCTGCTCAACAGAAGAAGAAGAAGACTGCCTTGCCATTTAGCCACAACTCTTCCGAGGCTTTGATTGAAGGTTGTGTCTACCCAGATGCTGGCTCAAGGACGCACAACAACCTCACCTCTCTGACCTGGAAGGTAATAGTGAATCAGATCACTGTGGCTGGTAACCTCGTCCATAACTCAATACAGTACAAGAAGAGGATAAGTGATCTCCTCTGTTCTGCCGAGGTAATTCAATTGTTAGCTCACTCCAATCTCACACTTCTATTATGGCATTATGTACTCAAAGCGTTACACCCTTCAGGAGTCACATACATTTCAGTATCTCATTGATCATACTGCACAAACTGCATCCTCGGTCATTACTGGATGGGGCTGAACACACACAGGAGATTTGCCTGTTTCCCAACTTTGCTCTATTCCTTCTCATGACATTCCATTGAAACCCTACAGTGCAGAAAGATACCATTTGGCCCATCGAATCTGCACAAACAACAATTCCACACAGTCCCTATCCCTGTATCCCTACATATTTTACTCACTAATGCCTCTAACCTACCCATCCCGAGACACTAAGTGGCAATTTAGCTTGGCCAATCAACTTAACCAGCATATCTTTGGACTGTGGGAGGAAACTGGAGCACCTGGAGGAAACCCATGCAGACACAGGGAGATTGTGCAAACTCCACACAGACAGTGACCCAAGCCAGGAATCGAACCCAGGTCCTTGGAGCAGTGAAGCAGCAGTGCTAATCACTGTGCTACCATGCATTACTTCCTTTTATTTTCATCAAGCTCGCCCACAATAGAAAGGAGAAATCCAAGATGGGAGCCGGGATAGCCTGCACCACAGAGATGTCTAAATCTGAGAATGATGCCATCAAACTGGTTGGGTGGACAGGAATCGCTCCTTTGAGGAAGATGAGAAAAGCTTCTCCCAGGAATTTAATATGGATGGGACCTCCATTTGTTCATCATCTCCAGACTTTTACAGTGGGTGACATTTGGTCTTACATTCTGCCTACTCCTGAACTTAATCACTCTTTATTTTCTTATAAGCACCAGCAGATCCTCTCAGGACCAACACAGGCCCAGTCCCCAGCCCACCTCAGACAAAGATGCTGAGAACCCATCTGAAGATCTGTCACCGCATTCACACACACCTTCCGGTCTTGCAGAGGCACACACCTCAGTGAGTCACAGCTGTAGATCAGGCTCAGGATCACTTTCTGAAGAACACCTCATTCACACGTCTCCACATAGCAGCCAGGGTCTGTGATGGCCCTGGTCTCTGGCTCTCAGATCTGACATCTGCTGCGTCTCAAAGATGATGGCAGCAGTCACCAAGCCAATGCTGGAAATTCAAAGAGAGGTGGCAGAACATGGCAGAGATGTGAGAATCACTCAGCAGATTACCATGAAGCATGGTGGAGTCCATCCATGTTCCATTTCTTGTCATGGTTCTGACATGTCAAGGGTGGGTGAAGATCTTGGTCCAGCACATATTTCAGACTTGCACTCCATTGCTAAGAATTGGTGACTAAGGGATTGATGACTAAGTGAGAGGAGAATTCTTAAGTCCATGACTCCCAGTGTCAGTTGTTATTGTGCTTGAAAGGGTCATCACTCCAATGGAATCTTTGCAAAGATATTCTCCACTTTTAGATTCACAAAATCCCTACAATGCAGAAAGAGGTCATTTGGCCTATCAAGCCTGCACCAACAACAATTCAATCCAGGCCCTATTCTCATAACCCGACATATTTATACTACTAATCCTCCCGACACTAAGGGACAATCTAACATACTCAATCCACATGACTTGCACATCTTTGGACTGTGAAAGGAAATTCTTCTTCAAGTGGAGACGATCAATATTTAGCATAACTTCCTCTGTTTCTGTGAATAAAGTCAAGAATCCCATGTATTTAATAAACAGCCTTCTCCACTTGTGCCGTCATATTCAAAGATTTGTTTACAAGCATCTCCAGCTCTCTTTGTTCCTATTCTCCACTAAAAATAGAAGCACTTTGTGTAAATCATCTTGTCTCATTCTTCCTACATAGAATATCACTACATAATTCTCTGCATTAACCTTTGATTGCCATGTGCCTGTCCATTTCACCTGTCTGTCAATGTCCTCCTGAAATCTGTTGCTAAGCCAATATTCATTCTATTTCCTGATTTTGTGTCAACTACAAGCTTTGGGATTCTGTCCTGTCTACCAAGTGGAAGTTTTAATACTTATCAAAAACAACAGTTATCCTAACACTGACCCATAGGATCATTGAATACTTACATCATTAAAAACAAAGCCATTTGACTTATCTGTCTGTTGCTATCTCTCTGTAATGGCAACTCAGAGAATCTCATTTCCTTCACTTTTTTCCATAGCCTACAAATCTGTTCATTTCAGTTAATTATCCAATTCTCTTCTGAAGGTCTTGATTGAATCTTCCTCCATCACACACTCTGGCAGTGCAGTCTAGATCATAAAGCACTCACGATCTCCTCATAT